>CM032454.1:134665437-134715437 GCA_019049505.1 Pachyrhynchus sulphureomaculatus | reverse complement strand
CAGACAGACAGACAGACAGACAGACAGACAAACAGATAGACAGACAGACAGACAGACATCGAAGTGATCTTATAAGTGTTCCGTACGGAACACTAAAAAGAACAATAAAATGGCATTCAAAACCAGTAATTCCTTAGGGAGTATAATTTTGAATAACAAAACCAAATCTAAAAATTTCTTAAAATCAGGAGTTTATTTATTAAATTGTGGATCTTGTACTAAAACTTACGTAGGACAAACTGGTAGATCTTTTGAAACTCGCATTAAAGAACATAAACATAGTTATTTAAAAAATAAAAACAATTCACATTACGCAACCCATGTAATAAACGAATCCCATAATTTTGATGATACGTTAAAAATCCTACATGTTGAAAATGAATCTAAAAAATTAAATTTGCTTGAAAGTCTTGAAATTAACAAATGGAAAAACTCCAATCAATTATTAAACGAACAGGTAGACCTAAACCATTCACCCTTACTTAATTTTTAATAGTTCTCGGAAATAGTACCACAGGTTTGCATTCTTAAAATAATTCTGTCTGTAAATAATATAATAAAATGATTAACATAATCTTAGGTAATTAAGGATAGTTTTAAGCACTATTTAACCAGGATTACTACCAAATATTTTTCTTTCTGATTTACTTCTGAAGAAGCCATTGTATGGTGAAACAATTGTCAAGTGACTTTAAATATATTGGAAATTAAAACATAGTGTTGTTTTTATATAATTTTATTATGAATTTCCAACAAGTATCGGCTAATACAATCAAATATATATATATATATATATATATATATATATATATATATATATATATATATATATATATATATATATATATATATATATATATATATATATATATATATATATATATATATATATATATATATATATATATATATATATATATGTATATATATTATATAAATATGTCGTGAACTAATCTGAACTAACCATCTCGGCCACGTCATACAGTAAACATGAAGTACCTAATAATATTAAACCGAACTGTCCTCGACTGATCAAGAAGAGCCCAAAATACAAATGAAAATTCCACCAAAGACCATGTCTCGCATTATTAATTATATCTAACCCATCTTAATGTGATCTAAAAGGTTTAATCCAGGTCTTTTTAATTATAAATAAAATAGCTAAGATTTTATTAGCTAGTATATACTATTTAAACTTATCTAAGACCACACAGGCTAAGCTACAAATAAAACTTAATCCCTATTGCTCTTTTTCTTTCTACTTCCTAACCATTCTCATAGCACGTGTTTTCTTTACATATACCTAAAATATATGGACAAAAAGTTCTACTTTTTTTATAACCCTTAAAATAGCTCCCAAGAAATTTATAAAATAACACCGTGGTAAAAGTATTACACTACGAAACTTCATTAATATTTCAGTA
The DNA here is from genome assembly GCA_019049505.1 of Pachyrhynchus sulphureomaculatus. Taxonomy (NCBI): domain Eukaryota; kingdom Metazoa; phylum Arthropoda; class Insecta; order Coleoptera; family Curculionidae; genus Pachyrhynchus; species Pachyrhynchus sulphureomaculatus. The sequence continues at coordinate 134,714,013 of CM032454.1, read as the reverse complement.
GGCAAAAACTTGGCTACACATCCAACTTGTTCTACATTTTTTTTAAAATTAAATCGTACGCTAACAGTACATTCATAAAAGAAAGTTAATTTTTAAGGTTTATAAATAAAATAAAATTCTTAAGTTAAAAATTGTACATTTAAATCCAATTTAAAATACTAGCAAAAGAGGAAATTATTTTTGTTTTTAAACGAGCTGCTAAATTAAGTGCAATTCGTTTTCTTTTTACATTCAACTCGGTACTTTCCTTCATCGTTTCTAATGAAAATTGGTTTTAAGGAAAATCGCCTTGCTTGATAACGGTAAGACATCAAAGAGACGTTGGTAAATATATTAAGGAGTCTTTTCAGAGTAAATTACCTTCATTTTTCAATCATTATACTGTAGTAAAATTTGTCGACAAAAAATTGATATCTGCTCCGATAAAATTCAATTATATTCTCAATTTACCTAACATTTTGTATGAAATGTTTGTTTATTTCGAATTTTTATATTGATTTAAATTTTTTTTTTGAGAGAAACTAAACAAAACAGAAAAATATATCGGATAGAGACTCTCAATAAATTTTGGACAACCCATTACTAACCTAGAACATGCCATGTTTGGCTCCATTCTGGAGATTATCGGGAAGTCTAGTTGAGGATGACAATGCTTGACAAATCGCAAACACAATCACGACAGTAACAAATACCGCTACTAATAGTTTAAGGTGTTACATACACCTGGGCGCTGCAAAAATTATGTTTATTTAAAGAAAAAATTTTAAAGGTAATGAAATGGTGAAAACTATGACGTCTCCTTCTCTACAGGATAGTTTAACAAAAAATAATCCAATCTGCAAAAATGAAAATAAATCTTGTAAAATAATGTAGTAGTTAAAAATTTTCGAAGGGTTTTTTTTCTAAAATAAAAAATTTACTGTATTTCAAACTTTAATATGTAATTTTCGACCAAAAAACTTAGGTTTAATAATTTATAAAAAATTGTCTTTTAGAAAAATTAACAAAACCTGTTGACATTTTATAGAAAAAGTTACTATTAGGATTTAAAAAAAAAAAAGTTAAGAAATATTAAAAATTTATTGAGTAATATAAGTACAGTATCTGAAAACAGACAGTGGTTCCAATCCGACGCCAGGTCATATTTACTGCTATAACTTTCTAATGGAATGGAATTTTCGTAAAAAAAAAAATTTAATAATTCTTAGCAGTATAGAAAATAAAAATCCTTAAAAAAAATCAAATTTTTGAAAATTCGAGTAATATGTAACCCCTTAATTTACATCTTTAACGAAAACTCTGTCCCCTTATTGAGATCAACATCAATAATTTCTCACTCATCTCCTCAATTTTACAAAATCATAAAGGATCGAATCCAGCGATTTCACCATAGGGTATAGTGTATGTAACCAGAAAAATAGTAAACAAAATGTTTAACTGATACAAGAAATACGTAGAAAAATATATACTGGCGTATCGACCATACACTGTAGATAAATTTTGCCCCTACTATAAAAATATGCCGTGATTTAATCCATTTCATTGCTCGTCAGCTATTCTGCGACATTGATATGTTTCGTAACCAAAGATTAACAAAAGATTTTTCAACTTATGTCACAACACAGTTGAACATTGTCGAAAGTCTCGAGCGGTTACACCTGATATATCCAAGGTAATCGACCGTGTTTGGCATGGCGGATTTTTGGCTAAATTACGCCCTAATGGTATGTCTAAAAGGTTTTGTTTATGGCTTTCGTGTTTTCTCAGAGAACGTTCTTTACGAGTAGCAGTTGGCGGATTTCTGTCTCATATCTTCAATGTCAAAGCTGATGTACCTCAAAGCTCCATACTAATTCCTGCTTCCTTTCTCCTTTACATTAACCATCCACTGAAAAAGACCTGAAATCAAATCCATAGCTCTACCGATGATATTACGCTTTTTTCTTCATTTAATTTAGACACTCGAAACATCAGCCATGCAAATATACGCAAAGAACAGGGAGTTGTTCAACTTAAAAAAAGTCTAAGAAATTCTACCTTGGGGTGACAGTAACTAAGAGAAAATTTAATGCTGCAAGGATCTACGCAACACTTTTTTATAAAAAAGTTAACGTTGCTGAACCCTACATGGATATGATGGGATAACCTATCGCTATAGTTTCGTCACTCAATTCTTACATTATTGTTTAGCAAGCACCAGATGTCTGAATCACGACGAATTGTACTCCCCAAGCGTTCCAAAACTTCCAAATAATACTAACCATTGATAGTTGGTCCAGTTGGAATAAACTCTCGTATCCAGTAAAAATTAATTTCAGAATTTTGGAATTATTTTTTGAGACTTCTATGAATTCCCTGAAATATCACACACATGATGTTTGTATAAAGTGTATGGAACGAATTTTGCACAAAGCTGTGTGCTACTTATTTTGTTTTAAAGTCGTTCGAATTATTTCCCTGTTCATGTTCCACGCTTTTTCCAGCATTTTCAATGATGTGTTGAGATTATCTACCACTAGTTCAAGATATCTGAGTCATTTCTGGTATTTACATTGATATTTTGTCATCTATTTATCCAAAAAAAAAAATTCAGCCCTGCACTTCTTACATCAATTCCAATGTTTCACGAATGATATCGTGTCAAGTTTTGCTTGAAATTTAATTACATCTATTTATTCCTTATTCAGTCATTTGTGAATATTTCGCATTAACATTTTAAATGAGCCTAAAAAGGATACAAGTTTATGATACCAGATTGGAAAATTAATTGTTGCACTGTGTATGTGTCAGTCAGTGTTAGCCCATACTTCAACTCCTTTGAAAACTGGTAAAAATTTGAAAAACTCTTCATCTGCCTGAGCAGATCTGGTCCAATATTTAAAACTTCTTTTAGCACGTTTTAGTAGTAAAAACAAATAGTCAGAATTAAATCTTTTTTTTTAAACCAGTATACCCAAAAAATTAGTAAAATAAAATATAAGCAAAAATAGTTTTAAAAAACTTAGTACAGTCTATCTAGTAAGAACGTATCTGCAGTAATTCATTTTTGGTAGGTGCGATTCTAGTGATTCAACAAAAAATCAGTAGAGGGAACCTTTGTCTACGACGCATTTTAGTAAAAGTATCAGTCGATTCCGAACTTTCGTCGAAATAACGTAAAATCCACTTGTTTGCGCGTCGGTTCGACGCAGTCTTTCTTTGTTCCCATCCAAAGAAGCCTAAAATGACACATTCCGCGGCCGCTAAATATACTAAAAAGTCAGTGTCATTTGTCAAGAAATGGGTAAATCGTTTTAGTGAGACGATGAATATAGACGACTTGCCAAAACGCGGCTTGGTAGGCAAAGTCACACCGAAAGTCGAAAAACGAATCGTGTCCTTGTTTTCACGGAAGCTGAAATTGACGCTGCATCAAGGAGCGGCAAAATTAAGAAAATCGGGTTTGGGTGTATCTATACTTGACATGCTGTACATGCTGTACATACTGTCTTATAATAACCAACCTGGGCTAACTTTCAGATTTAGGTCGTTGCTGGATAAATGGCAATTATTAATGATTAAAAAATTATGTTGAACTTTTAAGTTACTCTAGAACAAAATCTTATTGACTTTAGATTTTTTATTTCACCGTTCGATCGGCTGGATAAACAGCTACTAAAAGTTACATAGTTTATGACAAAAAATCAGAAAATTTTTAATTTTTTCCCACTGTCTATACTATTTTATCCGTTTTGAGTGATATTCGATGAATTTTCTTTAAACTAGTTTAATAATATAATGCACTCCTTAATTTTATGAAAGTGAGTTCCGTGATTAAGCGAGAGTTGTTTTCCAAAACCCATTAACAATTTACGCGTATATACTACTCATTAAACCTAACGATTCTAGATATTCACTATTATCTTTTGTCGGTTATGTGTATACAAAGAACTTAAAATTAAATAAGTTATTGTTCGCCTTTCACCCGACTTACACTATGAAGCTTATACCTTCATAAAAAATTCATCATACATCCTTCTCTTAGTAAACATTTTGAAGATATTCTTAAGCAAGGGTTTTAGACTGTATAAGTATGATATCGAACGGGTTTAAAACTCCTTTTTAGTAAGGAACAGATTTAATATATAGGAAAAGAGTGTATGTAAAAAACGAAAAATTGGTTAATTCACTGTTTATTTATTTTGTGCTGTACAAATTTAAAATCATGTTAGAAGAATACCAATTAGCACTCTTAAAGATTAACATCTAAAAGTAATAAAACGTCTAATAAAAAAATTAATTACAAAATACATTTCTTACGATCTGAATAACCATATGATATACTCGCTAAAAAAAATAATTGGCAAATAACTTCTTCGTTTTTTTGAAGAAAATTTCTAGAATAACTAGCTGACATCTGCTGGAAGTGTGTGATGTCATCTTATTAAAATTTTGCAACACAGTCGTGTGGGAGTTCTCAATCATCTACATATACAGTCAGTCCAAAAAGTCTTAATACACTACCTGCTTTCCATAATAGTTTTCTGTTATGTTTAACTAATTAATTGGAACTATGAGAAAACATGTTTAAATTAATATTTGAAACCTAATCAACGAAGATTACCATTAAAAACAACTACGGAACATTTTATTTAGAAGTGACATCCCTGTTATAAAAATGTAAACAAAATTAATATAAAAAGTCTCCATACACTTAACAATTAACTAATAAGAACTTTCTTTAAAGTAATATTTAGTGAGCTGCCATTGGCCTTGATAATCTCCTATAACCTTTTTGTCATGCTTACAACCAACTTTCTAATAATTTCTGTTGGCATGTTCTTCTATTCGTTCAATATTCTATTTTTTAATTCTTCTCTGTTTGAAACATTATGTTTACAAACGCGCCGTTTAAGTTCCTCCCATAAATGCTCGATGGGGTTAACATCGGGTGATTGCGGAGGTGTATGAAACTGCTGTCACACATTATGGATCATCCATTCTCGTGCCAAATTTGCGGCATGTTTCGGATTATTGTCCTGTTGGAAAATGTATCTTTTTTCGAGTGCTAATTTTTGGACACTTTCTCTTAAATTGTCTCTCAAAATGTTCAGATAACATGCTGATCTATGGTACCATTAATAAAAAGCAGAACACTGCCACTCCCTTGTCTCACCGTGGGACAAATGTTTTTAATATCGAATGCGGTATTCTTCTTTCTCCAAACTTTAGTTCTGCCATCAGACCCAAAAAGGTTAATTTTAGTTTCATCACTAAAGATTATGGATTCCCAAAATTCAGGAGGTTTAGTAACGTATTCCCTAGCAAAAGCTAACCGCTTTTTGCGATTAGCTTCCGAAATGAACGGCTGCTTCCTGACTGCACACCCCTTATAGCCTGCCCTGTATACACAACAATTTCTCACTTTTTGTGAACACACATTTTTTCGGAAATAGTTCCAGTACTTTTTCTTTTAATTTTGGTGCACTTTTCTTGGGATCTATAATTATTTGTCTAACAACACTGGTCTCTTCACATGGAGTCAGTTTTTTGGGACGACCGAAGAGTGGTAGATTTTTATAAGAACCCATTAATTTATACTGGTTTACAATATACTGAATAGTAGCTTACGGCTTTTTAACAATTTTTCCTATATTTCTGTACGATTTTCCATCTTTTCACAAATCAATTATGATCTTTCGAACTTGAAATGGAATTTTACAATTTCTCTCGCGCATTTTTAATACTACTTTAAAAACCCACTGCAAAATTACTATCAAGTGACAGATTATAAAGTATGGCCGAAAATTATTCATTTGTTTTCAGTTTAGCGAGCAATAGATAGCTTAATAAAATGCGGTTGATTATAACGTGTTTTTTTTAATGCAATTCTTGAGTGTATGGAGTCTTTTTTAACATTAATTTTGTTTACATTTCTTTAACAATGATGTAACTACTAAATAAAATGTTCCGTAGTTATTTCTAATACTAATCCTTGTTGGTTAAGTTTCAAATATTAATTTAAACATGTTTTCTCATAGTTCCAATTAATTAGTTAAACGTAACAGAAAAATAATATAGAAAGCAGGTGGTGTATGAAGACTTTTTGGACCGACTGTATATCTCCGAATTAAGAGTTCTTTGCGGTCTCTATTATCCTCTAAAAAGTACGGACTGATTGTTTCACGTGGTGGCATTACAGCCTAAGACGTCACTTCATGGAAATGTAAACTTGAAATCAGTCTTTATTTCTTGCACCGCTATTTGCTTGGTCGCCCCATTCAAAGTTTAGGTAAATTCGAACTAGTGTCCCTAAACTTTTACATCCATTTTATTTAAGTGTTATAAATGATATTGAAGCGAAATTTTCGCGTTCGATAATCGCTGAATCACTGTTTTTGTAAAATTTTGACGCGTAAAAAGCACGCTCTGCTCCGATAAAATGCTCAGTTGTAACTAAATTTCTAAGGATCAGGATTATGCCCATTCCGGCTGTTCCTTTCGTGCTAAATGCCAAACAAATTTAAAGATATTTATGGGACACCCATCACTTAATATAAATACTTATTTAGTTAGAATTAGCTTGCCAAATAATTATAATAAATAATAACATTTCATTACAATTGAAAATCGTACCAGAAAATAGAGAGAAATTGCGAACGAATTCAAAATAATTTGCATACATTTTCTCGTTTAGATCTATTCATTTACACTTACACCGAACGACTTCCACACAACTTTCGCAAAAATGTGATTCTTTGTTAGTCATCGTCAAAGGCAAATTTATCAACGTCAAATAATCGTTTATTAAGAACCTCATATATTAAAGAATATAAAGACAATGACGCTTTTGGATTTCGGATATTTACAGGAAAACTTTGCATTCTGTTCTCGTTTACAGATTAGAAGTTACTATCCTGCCATCTACAATCAAAGCGTCTAAAATATAACAGATTCACTGATATTCGCGTAACAGTCGCGTAGAATCCGTAGCGAAGACATTTCATCTATGCTGTAGAAACAACGATTTCAACACTAAATTGCATAAAGTAAAGAATTATGTTAAATAGACTATTGCCTCAAACGGCGCCTACTCAACAGGAAGCATATATTCCTACATCCTATTTATTACATCGTGTCCACGCCACTTCTGGTGGTACTGTTCACTCAAGGATGCTTCTGCTGCCCCAGCTGCCCACTATTTACGTTTTCTAAACTTTACATTGAGTTATACGGGGCTGGTTTGAAAAGTCCGTGCAAAAATAAAAACTACTTATGTGTTTGGGGTAACCTTTTTTATTTTTCGACATAGTCTCCTTTTAGGCTTATACACTTCGTCCAACGATGTTCTGGTTTGTTGATCCCTTCCGAATAATAGGATTTGTCCAAGTCTGCAAAATATCCATTAGTGTCTGCAATCACCTCCTCGTTTGAATAAAATCTTTGTCCCGCCAGCCATTTCTTCAAATTGGGGAACAAATAGTAGTCCGAGGGAGCCAAGTCTTGAGAATAGGCAGGATGTGAAACGAGTTGGAATCCTATTTCCATTAATTTTGCGACCATAACTGCTGAGGTGTGTGCTGGTGCGTTGTCGTGATGGAAAAGGACTTTCTTGTGGGCCAATCGCGGGCGTTTTTCTTGCAGCTCGGTTTTCAAACGGTCCAATAACGATGAATAATATTCACCTGTAATAGTTTTACCCTTTTCCAGATAGTCGATGAGGATTATCCCTTGCGAATCCCAAAAGACAGTCGCCATAACCTTTCCGGCCGAAGGAACGATCTTCGCCTTTTTTGGTGCAGATTCCCCCTTGGTAACCCATTATTTAGATTGTTGTTTGGTCTCAGGAGTATAGTAATGTATCCATGTTTCATCCACAGTGACGAAACGACGCTTAAAGTCCTCCGGATTCTTCTGGAACAGCTGCAAACCATCCTTGCAACACTTCACACGATTCCGTTTTTGGTCAAGCGTGAGCAATCGCGGCACCCATCTTACGGATAGCTTTCTCATGTCTAAATGTTTATGCAAAATATTATGTACCCGTTCAGTCGAGATGTCCATAGCACTAGCAATCTCACGCACCTTAACTCTTCTGTCATCCATCACCATATCATGGATTTGATCAATGATTTCTGGAGAGTCGCGACCTCCACAGGCCGTCCAGAACGTTCAACGTCACTTGTGCCCATATGGCCAGTCCGAAAATTTTGAAACCACTTATAAACTGTTCTAATCGAAGGTGCAGGGTCACCATAATGTTTATCAAGCTTCTCTTTAGTCTCCTGAGGCGTTTTGCCTTTCATAAAGTAATGTTTAATCACCACACGAAATTCTTTTTCGTCCATTTCTAGAAAATCACTCGACTTCCTTGATTCACACGAATGGCAAACACAAAGAAATAGACCAATATGGCTGAAACTTGGTGTGCGTTCATTCAAGAGATGCTACTAACTAAACATGACCTCGATACGCGCCGGTGGTGCCATCTCTCGGACTTTGCACGGACTTTTCAAACCAGCCTCGTATAGTCGTATAGGAAATAATATCGTAACTATTTAGTCTATGGTAATAGCCTTTTGAATAGGAATCCATGGAACAATTGTATCTTATAATTTAATTTGGAATGAAATGATGTCACCTGTCACTTTGACCTTCCCTAACAACTAACAATGAAACCGCAAAATTTACACAGAACAAAATGTACCACCCACTTCAAAACACATTTATATATTATTTTCATTAATATATTTTCAACTGTAAATAAGTGACATTACGTAAAATGCTTTTTTTATCCTTCATTTAAAATACTTTATAAAAGATTTCAATTTTCATTTTCAATCGAAAACATCGTGGCCTGGAAAATCGCTGGATTGGAAATATTAGTCATTAATTCGCTAGGAGATATTTAGAACGTAACAAAGTTTTGTAGAAATTTACTTCGTCAACACTTTTTGAAATCATTTTCTTCTTTATTATTCCCTTCAAAGTTCGGTAAATATTTATTTCGATCTTGTAAATAATTTGTTACATTTCACACCGACCGGAAATAATTTTCTTTTTTCTTTTGATAAATATATTTGAGCATTACTTATATTTCTTTTTTATAGAAATAAACTTGAAAAAAGGTTATCTTCTTACAAAAAATATTAAAGATGAGTAAAATAAATATAGAGAGGTATAAAAAAAACACGAAATATAGCAAAAATTAATTACTTATAACACATAAATAATTATTTATATATATATATATATATATATATATATATATATATATATATATATATATATATATATGTATATATATATATATATATATATATATATATATATATATATATATATATATATATATATGTACATATATTGATGTTTGGTTCTTTCTGTTTGTAGTCCGTAGATAACAAAAATATATTTATGTGTTTGTAATTCATTAACGTTTCAGCAATGTGTTGCCTTCATTCGAATAAAGGTGTTTATCTTGTACAAGTTTTTAGAGAAGTTCAATTAGTAAAAATAGATTACATTTTTATGACACACAACTGAACGGAACCATGTACTATGCACAATCTTTGTATATATATATATATATATATATATATATATATATATATATATATATATATATATATATATATATATATATATATATATATATATATTTATATCGTGTATAAATTTATATTATACACGAGCGTAAATTGTCTGGTAAATTTCTACGAAATGGCTGGCAATTTTATTAACCGGCATGACTGTTGGTACACTTAATTCTTGTAGCGGTAGTATTCAAAGTTTGTTATTGGCAGCTAGCGTAAATGATCGGTGTTACACGTTTCATAAAAACAAATCCAGTATCGTGGAGTGACAAAACATTTTTATTTAATTAGAAAAGGGGACTACAGCCCAGACAAAAACTGATTCGAAAGAAGTTCATGGGAAGTCTGCCCCAGCACTCAAGACGATTTATGACAAGATAAATGAGTTTAAATGTGACTTAAACGTGGCCGTACTAGCACTGCAGATGCTTAACTTTCAGGATGGCCGATTGAGATTTTCTTCTGAAGAAATCCTCGATAAAATTCTTGGTATCGTGATGGAAGATCCTCGCATTAAGCTTCATGATCATAGACATCTCATATGAACGGGTAAATAATATTCTCTATGAAGTGCTAAAAAAGATAATGCTGACTTTTCGATGAGTGCGGCGATAGCTGATTTCAGACTAAAAACGGAGGAAGGATGTTTCAAAACCGTGTTTGGAAAAGCGTAATCTGACGAATTTCTACGTCGTTTTTTGACCGTAAACGAAACATAGATCCACCGTTATACTCCGGAGACAAAACAGTGTTCAAAACCGTGGATTGGCGATGGTCAAAAAGCAAAAAAGATTTATCGGCGAGAGAAGTGGAAGCAATGGTTTTTTGGGATTCACAGGGTATCATCTATTTAGAAAAGGGTAAAACAGTGAATGGCTCTTATTGTGTAACGTTAGGGGACCATTCATATAGTGAGTTCAAGGAGAAGCGACGAATATTAACACCAGACGTATTAGGCTTAATGGAGATTATGTTAAAAAATAACTTTTTGTTTTTGCAAAAAAGTGTTTTTTATAAAACTTTTCAGTCTACCCTCGCAAGCGAAACCTTTGGCCGAATGTCATAATTTAGAAATATAACATCTTGTGCCATTTTTAGATGTGGTAATTACTCTGGTATCTGATACCGCTTTACAGCCCATTTACATGCATATCAACAAGCTTTTTTAAATTTTATCGACCTCATTACGAAAGGCGAAGCACATAATTTTTATTACATAAAAGGTGTAGACTTATTTAATAAATTCTAGTACATAGCCACATTAATTAATTTTTAAAATTAGACCGATCTCTATCTCTTCCCCTCTATCAAACTAAGTGTCAAATAGGAGATAGAAATTTCCTAATAACTACTAGTACTGTGTTCATAAAAAAACCAGCCAAGTGCAAGTGGAACTTGCGCAGTTATTGTTCCATACGGTGATTGCTTTTAAAATGAAAATAAAATCTTTATTTAGGCTAAGTTAATTAGGTCCATGACGTGTGTATATCTTAAGATCCAATATGTATTTTCACGTTTTTTCTTAGCTAATAATGTATAATAGCTATAGCATCTTAGCTACCTAATAGCCAATAAATCAATCTAGTTCAATCTAGAATATAGAAATAAAAGTATAAAAAAATGGCTACCTAAATACGTGTTTAGTTTTACACAAATAAAATAAAAACACAGTGCGTGTTATACTAACGTAATATATATATATATATATATATATATATATATATATATATATATTATATATATATATATATATATATATACCAGGTGTACAAGTATGAAATACGGATTTTTTTTTCTAAAAAAAACATGTTAAATTCAGAAGAATGATAAAAAGTACTTTATTCAAAGTATGCTCCATCGCTTGTTATACATTTTTCCCATCTTTCAGGCAATTTGTGAATACCACGCCAGTAAAAATATTCCCCTTTTGCTGAGAACCATTCATCGAGCCATTTTTTCACATCTTCGTAAGAACCAAAGCGCTGCTCAGCAAGTGCGTGACCCATCGATGCAAACAAGTGGTAATCGGAAGGAGCCAAGTCTGGTGAGTAAGCCGCATGGGGTAGGACTTCCCACTGAGGGCTTCCAACGTGTCGCGAACTGGTTTTGCCGTATGTGATGGAGCATTGTCATGAAGAAAAATGACTTTGTGTTGCCTCTTTCGGTATTCTGGCCTTTTTTCAAGCAGCGAACGGTTCAAATCGGTCAATTGTTGTTGGTAACGTTGAATATTAACCGTTTCCCGAGGTTTTAAAAACAGCTCATAATAGACCACGCTCCTCCAGTCCCACCAAACACAGAGCATCGTCTTTCTGCCAAAGCGATTCGGTCTTGCGGTCGATGTGGATGGTGCGCCTGGGTCTACCCATGATTTTTTGCGCTTGGAATTCTCAAAATAAATCCACTTTTCATCCCCTGTAACTATACGATGCAAAAACGACTTCCTTTTGTACCGAGCGAGCAAAATGTCACACTTGTTTTTGCGATTTTCCATTTGCCTGTCGTTGAACTCATGTGGTACCCATCTACCGGTCTTCTGAATCTTTTCCATCTCTCGTAGCCGATTGGAAACAGTTTGTTGACTAACGTCCAATTTCTCGGCGAGTTGTTTTTGTGTTTTTGATTCATCTTCGTCCCACAATGCTTGCAATTCCACATCTTCGTATTAATGGCGGTTTTCCACGTTCCTTGTCTGCAACATCGAAGTCACCACTTTTGAAACGCCGAAACCATCGTTCACACGTATCTTGCGATGGAGCATGTTCACCATAAGCTTCTCGAAGTAATCGGTATGATTCAACAGCAGTTTTCTTCAAAAGAAAACAAAAAATTAATGCTGTCCGCGAATGCTCTTTGTTCGGTATAAATTTCGACATACTGAACACAACAAAACAACACTATGTACACACTTTTCCAATTTATCACTCGTGCGCGTCTGACACTTGTTGATGGCCCAAAAAAATGGCGCAGTGTCAAATCTTTATAGCACAAACTGCATTGGTGCACCATCTGTTGTCTGAAATCCGCATTTCATACTTGTACACCTGGTATATATATATATATATATATATATATATATATATATATATATATGATATGTATATAATATATATATATATATATATATATATATATATATATATATATATATATATATATATATATATATATATATATATATATATATATATATATATATATATATATACCAAGTGTACAAGTATGAAATGCTGATTTTAAACAACAGACGGTGCACCAATGCAGTTTGTGCTATAAAGATTTGACACTGTGCCATTTTGTTGTGTCATCAACACGTGTCAGACGCGCACGAGTGATAAATTAGAAAAGTATGTGCATAGCGTTGTGTTCAATATGTCGAAATTTATACCGAACAAAGAGCATTCGCGAACAGCATTAATTTTTTGTTTTCATTTGAAGAAAACTGCTGTCGAATCATACCGATTACTTCGAAAAGCTTATGGTGAACATGCTCCGTCGCAAGATACGTGTGAACGATGGTTTCGGCGTTTCAAAAGTGGTGACTTCGATGTTGCAGACGGAACGTGGAAAACCGCCAAAAAAATATGAAGATGTGGAATTGCAAGCATTGTTGGACGAAGATGATTCGCAAACACAAAAACAACTCGCCGAGAGATGGGAAAGATTCAGAAGACCGGTAGATGGGTAGCACATGAGTTGAATGACAGGCAAATAGAAAAGCGCAAAAATACGTGTGACATTTTGCTCGCTCGGAGCAAAAGAAAGTCGTTTTTGCATCGTATAGTTACAGGGGCTAAAAAGTGGATTTAATTTGAGAATCCCAAGCGCAAAAAATCTATGGGTAGACCCAGGCGCACCATCCACATCGACCGCAAGACCGAATCGCTTTGGCAGAAAGACGATGCTCTGTGTTTAGTGGGACCAGAGGGGCGTGGTCTATTATGAGCTGTTAAACCCTGGGGAAACGGTTAATACTAAACGTTACCAGCAACAATTGACCGATTTGAACCGTTCGCTGCTTGAAAAAAGGCCAGAATACCGAAAAAGGCAACACAAAGTCATTTTTCTTCATGACAATGCTCCATCACATACGGCAAAAACCAGTTCGCGACACGTTGGAAGCACTCAGTTGCGACTTACTCACTAGACTTGGCTCCTTCCGATTACCATTTGTTTACATCGATGGGTCACGCACTTGCTGAGTAGCGCTTTGGTTCGTACGGAGTTGTGAAAAAATGACTCGATGAATGGTTCGCAGCAAAAAGGAAGATTTTTACTGGCGTGGTATTCACAAATTGCCCGAAAGGTGAGAAAAATATATAACAAGCGATGGAGCATACTTTGAATAAAGCACTTTTTATCATGTTTGATAGCGAAAACGACGCTGGGCACCGCGACGCAAAACAACTTTTTTCTTCATCGACATACCTTTTGTAAAACGGCATTGGAAAACCATAATTTTTGCAATATTTTTTTCTAATTTGTTTTACAAAAAAGTTATGCAGCAAAAACCCTCTAAAATATCATTTTTTGGTCATCGTGATTGCCATGGATCGTATGCAACGTTTGGCGGTTTTCAAACAATTTATCTAGTAGGCAGCAGTCACACTTTAATCTAACAGTTATTTTCATAATATTAGTTACTACGCTCTTGAGGTTTTTCCTTCAACAAAATACCTTTGAACAATAAAAAATAAGAATACATTATTTTTATTAACACCACAAAAAAAACTATAACTTTTAACATTACATAACTTATCAGATTAAATTAAATAAAAGTTAAATTAAATGTTTGAAACTTAAAAAATTAAAAAAAAAAAACATCAAAACAAATTTTCTATATATCTTCCTTCTTCTATCAAGCAATTTTCCATTCTTTTCATTAAGGCATGATGAGTGGTATTGTAAATAATTTCTTCAGATATACTATTGCACTCATCTGATATTTTTACCTTCAAGTGCCCAATATCATTTGTCGCAGTATACAATATCTTTAAGAGTCCCCCACAAAAAAAATCTAATGGCGTGAGGTCTGGTAACTTAGGTGCCCATTGAATAACTAGGCTGCGAACCCCTATCCATCTTCGTTGAAACCGTTCATTTAAATGCTCTCTAACATCAGCAGTTATATGAGATGGTACTCCGTCGTGTTGATACCACATATGCCTTCTTAAAATAAAGGGAACATTTTCTATTAAAACTGATAGAGTATTAACAAAGAAATTAAGGTGTCTATTTCCAGTTAGTGTCCCCTCAAAAAAGTATGGTCCAACCAAATGTCTATCAATTATCCGACACCATACATTAACGCCATAATGGCCTTGACTCTGAATTTGCTTTACGTTGTATGGATCCTCGTCAGCCCATAATTTTTCTGTTAGATTTACCGTTGCTGAAAAAGAAAATTTCATCTGTCCATAATATGTGATTCAAGAAATAACGTTCTTCGTTATATTTAATCATCATTTCTGCAACAAACTCAATCATTTTATAGTCATGGTATTTGTTAGCGTTAAGAGATTTCCGAATGCCCCATAAGATACATTCAACTGGCTGCTTGCTTATCTGATTGAATTATATGGATCGTTTTCAACATATTGCTTAATTTCGGCTACCAGAAAATGCATCCATATTGCTTCTCGTATTTCTTTCTAATCGACAAGACATAGTTTGATCAGGGATGTACCTCTCAGAGTAACATTCTCGATACAGTCAAACGGCTTTCCGAGAATTTCTTCTTGCTACCACTTCAACCAGAAGCTATTAACACACTGTGTACTTAGTTATACTCTTTTGAATGGAATAGGTGTGCAAAGAAAAGCTGTCAGATTAAAGCATGACAGCCACCTGCTAGATACATTGTTTGAAAACCGCCAAATCTACCATACGATCCATGGCAACTTTTTTGCAAAACAAATTAGAAAAAAACAGTTTAAAGAGAAAATGTTGAAAAAAATGTGAGGTTTCTAATGCCGTTTTACAAAAGATATGTCGATGGAACAAAAAAAGTTTTTTGGCGTCTCGGCGCCCAGCATCGAACTTCGAAAAAACGACCTATCTGACCTATGTAACTTTTAGAACAAGAACCACAATTTAACCGATACACTCAAGATTTTTTTGTTCTATTTTATTTTCTTTTTGCATTCTTAATAAATTTTCCCAACGAGTTGTTTATTCTAAAAGCTATGTTGATATTATATTTATTTAAGTGGTTCTTAATTTGTTTTGATGTGTTACCAAAATAGGTTAAGATTTAATATTTTTGATCCGTATCTTCTTCCTTTGGTTATACTAAAGAAATAGCGTTATTTTTTAAAAGTAAAAAAATCATAAAAACACTTTTAATCAAAAATAAAGTTTAATATCATTATACAGCAGGACATACTAAATTTATTAGACACGATCAAAATTATTTTTACTTTAATAATACATTTTATAATAGTTCAGAGGGTCTCATAATGAGTAGTCCATTTAGACCACTTTTAGTAGAAATATTCATGGACAACCTAAAAAAACAAATCCATCGACCAGAGTTTAGTAATTATATAAACTTAATACATAAAATTAATTTTCTTGACTTAACGATAACCAGACATGACAATAAACACAAATTTTCTATTTTTCACAAACCTTCACATACAGATATTACAATAAATATAAATTCAGTTCTCCCTCTACAAGAAAAATTGGCAGCTTACCACAGAATGTTCCATGGACTTGTAAGTATCCCCTTATCGGTAATTGATTTTAATAAAAAATCAAATCTAATAAAACAAATTGCTGTTAACAACGGATATTCTCCTGATACTATAGATTCAATACTGAATAAAAAATGAAGCTATTTCTTTAGTATACTCAAAGGAAGAAGATAGGGATAAAAAATATCAAGTCTTAACCTATTTGGTAACACATCAAAAAAAATTACGAACCACTTAAATAAATATAATATCAACATAGCTTTTAGAACAAACAACTCGTTGGGGAAAACTTATTAAAAATGCAAAAAGGAAACAAAATAGAACAAAAAAATCTGGCGTGTATCAGTTAAATTGTGGTTCTTGTCCTAAAAGTTACATAGGTCAGGCCGTTCTTTTCGAAGTCCCGATTTCACAGTATAAACAAAGTTATTTAAAAAACAAAACCGATTCAGCTTACAGTAATCATTTAACAGAATCCAATCATCTTTTTGATAACAAATTTAAAATTTTACACATACAAAACAAAGGAATCAAATTAAACCTAAATTTAGAAATAAATAGAATTAAAAATTCTTAAATGAACAGAAAGATACCTACCTAACCCATGCTAATTCACCTTTGCTTAATTCATACAACAATTAAAGTTCTGACTGGATTTCCCATCAATACTCATTAGTGCGTGTAATAATTTTTATTACCTACTTATCTGAGGGTATTTATTAAAATGTAACAACATTCAATTTAGATATTATTTTGTATCAGACGAAGTACAGTAATAAAGAAGAAATTGACAAAATCAGTCTATCATTACAGTCATATAGTTTTTTTTTATACCAGATAAGTTATCAAAAGTAATGTCCTCTTGATAATTTTCACTCATTCTACACTTTATGAATACTATTCCAGAATTTTTTCAAAATTTTTTAATCAGCACTTTTCGAGATACTCACCCTTAAGTCAAAATTTAACTTTCAAAACTGCACTGCTCTGATTGGATCAACAATTCCTATATTGGTGCCAATTTCAACTTTATATGTCAAATAGTTTCGGAGAAGATCGGGTGTGACAGACAGACACACAGACACCGAAATGATCCCGTAAGTATTCTATAGGGAACACTAAAAACGACGTTCTGGGATTTTTGAATTTCTAGACTTTTCGAGTTGACCAAATTACAAAAAACATTGTTTGCAATTTTTAGTTTGTCTCTTTGTCGGTCGGTTGATGCGATAACTTGAGAACGAAATGAGATATGGATTTCAAATTTGATACACATATACAACTAGAAGTAGAAAGGGACCTACACAGATAGTATTTAAATATTGCGCATTTTAATACAGCTGGACATCTGTGACTCCTCAGATGATTCCTGTTTTATAGTGTTGGGAGCGAGATGATGTAGTTTATTTGTTAGGAGTGCTAAGGTTGTAGTCTTCAAGCAGATACTCTTCTGTTAGTTTGTCCTATGTAGGCAACGATACAATTGCCACATATAATGCTGTAAATACTCTAGTTCTATAGCTTTACTTTGTCTTCTGGATTTGTAGATAGAATAAGAGGATCATCATCCTCATATTCTATGTGGTTTCATGACGGTAAATATATTGTTCTTTCATAGAAGTCGCTCGATATGGTCTATTATACTTATAAGTTAGAGAAATGTGATTCTAGACTGGTTTTCAAGTGGTTACTGATGTTTTGCTTGTGTTCTGTTTTAATGATGTATTGCTTTTATAATTGTCAGTTTTGTTGGAGTATTTTTGGGTTACTGTTTACCTCATGTTGCTTGTTAGTGTTATCAATTAAACGGCAAGGTTTTGAGATTCAAGTGTTGGCTAATGCTTATAGTTGAGATGGGTGGTGATGTGAATTAGCGTGCAAATACCTGCAAATGACGGTGATAACAGTGAATATTTTCTTTGCCAATTACATTTCCTATTTTGAACTAATGGCTACTAACTTTTTTTTAAAATAAAGAAAAACTCTATTTTTTTTTATTATGTTAGTCTAATTTCCCATTTGTATAACTCGTTCACCAAAATCATAACAAAACGAAACTAGATTTTTATCAGTCCGTGAACAGCTTTAGAAGTGGATATGGTGCTAACGATCATTTATAGACCATCAGAATCCTTATAGAGGAATCAGTAGAAACCACTCGTATTAGTATTTGTGGATTTTAAAAAAAGCTTTTGGCACCGTGGAGTGACCGGTGATATTGTTTGTTCTGCAGCAAATAAGAATAGACTACAGATATACTCCATGAATCTAGAAGTAAACACAGAGTAGAAAGTAAAATCAGACAAGGTGATACGATCTCTCCTAAACTTTTTACGACGGTGTTAGAATATGCTATCAAGGAACTTAATTGGGATGGAAAAGGTGCAAACATCGATGGCAAATATCTAAATCACCTGTACTTTGCTGATAATATTGTCATAATAGCCGACAATCTAGGTGATGCCCAATAAATGCTTACCGAATTGCAAATAACATCAGCAAATATTGGTCTAAATATTGACTTTCAGAGAATCAAGCTTATGACTAATTTGGTTACGAACAGTAATACGAAATTCAACGAAAGCGAGGTGGAACAGGTCCAAAATTTGATCCAAGTATATGGGTCATGAATTAAAAATTGACGAAGATAACCAAACTCGTGAGATACACCGTCGTGTGGGTTTGGGATGAGCGGCTTTTGAGAAGCTGAGAGATACGCTGCAAGGTAATTTGCCAATATGCTTAAAAAAGAAAGTTTATGAACAGTGCGTTCTGCCAGTAATTCCATATGGCGCCGAGACACTCACATTAACAAAACAGGAAACAAACTGAAAGTATCACAACTGGCAATGAAGAAAGCTATGCTGGATATCACAAGGAAGGATAGAATAACAAACATAACAATCAGACAACGAACAAAAGTATTATCAAAAAAATTACGCAGTCTAAATGGAGATGGGCAGGTCCTATTGCCCGAAGCGATGATAACCGATGGTGTAGAAGACTAATGGAATGGAGACCCAGACAAGACAAAAGAACAGAGATAGACCACCCACAAGATGGCGCAATGACATCAAAAGAGTGGCAGGAAACTGCTCAGGACAGAGATCAGTGGAAGTTCTTAGAGGAGGCCTATATCCAGCAGTGGATGAGAACCGCTGATGGATGATGATGATGACTATAGTATTCTCTCAACTATTGGCTATTTACATGTCGAGTCTTACCGAGTTAGTGCTACAACCTTACTAATTTCCGAACACTATAATTTGCGAACAGACGAAGGAAATTAAGATAACTTTCCAGATTGTACAATAAAATTAGAAGTAGCTAGTTTATTCGAATTAAGTTATTATATTTCACTTTACACCGTAGATTGAAACTCTTACTCTATGTCAAAGCATTTTACTCCAAAAGCTAACTAAATTTTGGCCCACGCAGTTTGAAATAGGACCCCGAAATATACGGCGGATTGGCGACGGTTTGTCTCCAAATGTGGGTGTTTTCATTCATTTTGCTGGCTATTTATATTCTTTTAAAAAACTACTTTTAAAAAGAACAGATATTTTGGTAATGGGCAAGGGTAGTATCAATTTCATTGGCATAATATTTATGGCTCTATTTTATAGACACTGCAGAGGCGTTAGATGAAAATTATTCCGAAAACAAATTGATTGGTCAGTTATTTTATGGAATAACGCTAAAGCAATAATTGCGCAATAATATATTTTCTGTTACTAATATAATATACTCGTATTTAAAAATAATTATTTCTGTCTATTACTCTATAACTGCCAGCATTGATGCCGACTAAACAGTAATTTAAAAAACCGGCCAAGTGCAAGTTGGACTGGCGCAATTAGTATTCCGTACCGTGATTGCTGAAGTATTCTATAAAATTCTGTCACACATTCATCTTCAATATAAGAATTACCAAGAATATATAAAAAGCGAGACATCTTTGTAGCAAAAGTTTAAAACAAATATTTGCTACCTAAATATTTGATTCATTATAAACAAACAAAATAAAATTATTTTGTCTTTGTACCTATCCGTTGGTCACCAGTTATCATGCAAATTTATTTTATCTGTAATTGGTCAAATGCTTTAAGCAGTAATGTACTGAAAAGCATATGAGTATATTACTGATTGCACCGAATACGAAACGTGTACGTATTGATATTTCGTAGCTGTTAGTTCCGGTTAAATTCACAACTTTCCACGAAAATAATCTGCACCATATTGTCACGGAACATATATTTTTTTATGTACCGGTCAATTATCAAAGGTAATGCACTCGTAATATTTTTCGCTCAATTTACATCTTATGGAGAATATTCCAGAATTTTTTCAAAATTTTCTTAGAGATAGAGTGGGGGAATGTGAATTTTGGCAGTTTTTTAAAAATAATATAAAGAAGTTTGCGAGAGTATTATATCACCTATATGTTTCAACGCATGTTTTCATAAGCTTCCATTTGAGACCCCACTCGATGACCTTGCAAAAAAAAAATCACTTCCGATTTCACCCCCTTAAATCAATATTTAACTACCACAGCTCTAACTATTCCATTTCATGTCATTTCTATGTCAAATAGTTTCGATGAAAATCAGGTGTGACAGACAGACAATATCAATTGGTGATACTACAGTCAACTGCACAATACTTGTATAGCTTGTTTTTTTATGGGTCTAGCACACGTGCTGCTGGGAAGTCCCTAAAGCGCTCCAGGAGCGGCACGTGTGCGGAAAAGCAATTCACGTTGTTCTTGAATCGCTGTAAATTGTACTCGGTGGGAAACACGGCGCTGGGCAAATTATTCCAAAGGGAGGATGTTTCTCCATATAAAAGACTGCTTGAAAAGCGTTGTACGCGGAGTAACAAGCTGAACCTCATACGGATGTGAAGTATTAGCGCGACGTGTATTTCTAACATGCACCGTTCTGGGAGGAATTAAGCGGGCTACATCCTTCGAATACTTTCCGTGAAAATACTTGTAGGACAGACTCAAGTCGCCAACCGTTCTTCGATGTTCCAGCGAATCAAGACCGCCGGTCAGTTCCGGGTCTCCAATTAGACGAACAGCTCTTCTCTGGACAGAATCCAACAAATACAGTGTATGCTTGGGAGCGGAGCCCCAAACATGGGAGCAGTATTCCATAGTTGGTCGAATTTGAGCTTTGTAGAGAATTAACAGTTGTTCTGGAGTATAAAGCCTCCTGGTTCGAAATAATATTCCCAACTTTTGAGAAGCTCTCCTTGCTATGCCTGCAACATGTTCACGCCAGGACATATTTGCTCCCAAATTAACGCCCAACAAATTGAGTGACGATGCTAGGGGAACTGAGTGCCCCGACATAACTAGGTTCAGCAACGTTCACTTTTTTAGAAAAAACTGCTGCCTGGGTTTTTGTAGCGTTAAATTCCACTTGGTTACTGTCACCCCAAGATAGAATTTCTTCCAGGTGTTTGTTAAGTTGAACGACCTCCTGCTGTCTGCGGATATTAACTTGAGCAGCCGATGTCCGAGCGTTCAAAGTGAATGAAGAGATAAGCGTACTGTCACCTGCAAAGCTGTAGATTGGATTCCCGGTCTTTTTGGTGAACAATATTCGCTCGGACAATGTGAGACAGTTTTTGAACAAAATCAAAATTGGGAAAGATATCTAGGACTGAAACATAACATTTCTTCCCAAATATCAATTCTGCTAAAATCGTAAATAATAGAAGAAATAACTCAATTTTCAGACTCTTCAACCCAAATAATTCCGAAATGGACATACAACAAGCTATATACGAATCAACCCCTCTAACTTTGTCTTCCTCACCCATTCAACACCTTGGATTTTCCTTATACCTAGAACTTGCTCACTATCTTAACCAAAAATCGGAGCAAACCTTTTATAATAGTGTCCATAATGAACAAAATTCTTTAATCTCCACCCTTCTTACCCTGAAGCGATGTAGCTCAAAAACTATAACCTATTGGAAACAGACTACTGCCACTGTCATAAAGAGTACAATATATCAAGGACTATAGAACAAATAGAAAAAAAAACTAAGAAGTTTTGACGTTTTTTAATTTACCTTCCGAGTATTGATAAAAATTCAACAAACTACTGTAGTAATATTCCAAATAACGTAGAACTGTTTTTCTTTTAAATTATTAAAATGACGTATCTTATCTTTCTGATCTCAAACATTTATAATAACACGCATAACGAGCAAACCTTAAAAAATACTCCTTTACGAGGGTGGATTGAGAAGTCTCGTAAAAAAAAGTAGATAATGTTTTACACAAAAAAAAAATCTCCACATAATCTCTACTGAGCTACAATCTGGACCAGCGAGATTCTAATTTTTTTATTCCCTCTAACTATTCAGGATGTTTCAAATAATACGCGTTTATTGCCCCAAATCAATTTTTGAGGTTAGGAACTAATAAAATGTCACTTGGGCCAAATCTGGGGAACAGAGTGAGTGGGGAAGTTCAGCTCCTGCATTTTTGCCATCGCAAAATTCGATGTATGAGCAAGCGCATTATCCTGGTGAAGGAGCACTTTTTTTGCGCACGAATCTTTGCAGTTTCTGCTTTAATTCACTATGCAAATGGTCCAATAACGTTACGTAATAAGAGCTACACTTTTCCAAATAGTCAAACATGATGATACCCTGTGAGTTCCAAAAAACTAGTTGCGATAAAACCGCCTATTAAACTGTTTTCGCTCTTTTTCAGTATACTCTCACCTTCACCAACCCACTGTTTTGATTGCCATTTCATCTACGGGATGTAATGGTGCATCCACGTTCCATCTAGAGTCACAAAATGACGCCAGAAGTCCTCTAGCTCACGCTGCAACTTTTCCAAACACATTTTTGAAATATCATTGCTCATGCACTTTTGGTCTGGAGTCAATAAACGCAGCACCAATCGCGCACCTAGCTTTTTTTATGCCACAGTCCACTTTTTTAAATAAAAATGTTTTTTTACTCCATTCTAATCGCCTTTATCTATTTCTACGAAACGTATATCACTGATCACTACCAATAAACAATTGCGCGTTATATATATTTAAAACTTTGAACAAAACCCTTGCAAGAATCGAGCTTACCAAGAGTCATGTTGCTTAACAAAATTTTCCTTCATTTCGTATAAATTTACTAGACTTATCAATCCACCCCCGTATATGCATATTATAAAAACCAAGAAACAATGGCATTCCTTTAGACATACCAATAAAAATATAAAAGGAAATGAAGAAAATGACAGCCAAAAAAGAATGAAATTGTCATTGTATTTCTTCATTTATTTATGGTGCCATTTTTCTCAGAATAATTGGATGTTGGTATAATTTTCGAACATTTGTATCTCTCAAGGCACTGAAAACCTTTGAACCAAAACATTTCGTATATTCAATCGTTAATATTTATAAATTGAAAGCTTTAAGAATCTCTTTTTAAGCTTTATTAGAAATTAACTGACTAAGTTTAGTAAAAACTAAAAATAGTTTAAATCACCACAGTATAAAATAATGAAATTAGAAATAATCACATGGTGAGTGCTTTATCCTAAATTTTTCTAATATAACCATAAAAAAAAAAAATGATTAATGATGATAATTTAATACTAAAAATAAACTACCACTATGACAGAACTTATTAAAGAAATTATTAAACAAAAAAATAACTTATTGTCCTAAAATTAGAGTTTCCTCATTCCATATATTGATTTTTTCTATAGTAGGCAGGACATGAATAATACTGCTCCATGAAACCAAGTGCCTCAAGACTAAAAAAATCTTTCTTTAGTTATTTCTTAAAACTACTGTAATTTTTAGATGAACCGTCACGTCTGGTGGAATTATTATTCATACGGCCAGCCGACACGTGTTTTCTGTGATCCTTGCCATTTCTTGGCAGATATGTGCTTTTTTAAATTATTTCGAATTATTTGAATTTTAATTTTAAGATATCTCTACAAGATAAAAAACCATCGGCATTAAATCAGGGATATGTCGAGGTCAAATCACGGCACTTCTTTCGACAATCAAATTATTCTAGAAAATTTTTGAAATGACTGGCAAAAATCTATTTGAAATGCGTGAAGACACCCTATGCTTCTGAAACGAGGTTCTCTGGTTATAACCATCAAAATTTTATAAAACAAGAGTGAAAAAGATTTCAATCATTAAAACATATCGCTCCGAAGAGACACTTGTTGTACAGTCTCTGTCATCCTCAAAGAAGTACGGACCTATTCTTTCATGTTTCAACAATGATGGTAAAACCATCACTTTAAGAAAATGTTGCTTTCGATCGTTTGCTTATTGAGAGCTCGCAACTTATATT
The DNA here is from genome assembly GCA_019049505.1 of Pachyrhynchus sulphureomaculatus. Lineage (NCBI taxonomy): Eukaryota > Metazoa > Arthropoda > Insecta > Coleoptera > Curculionidae > Pachyrhynchus > Pachyrhynchus sulphureomaculatus. The sequence continues at coordinate 134,689,394 of CM032454.1, read as the reverse complement.
CCGACGCGCTCCTAGTTTGCACCAGTTTGAACTAGTTTCTTAAGCTTTGCGTTCACGCCTTGTCCCTTGCTCGTTACCTTATATATATATATATATATATATATATATATATATATATATATATATATATATTTATATATATATATATATATATGTATATATATGTATATATATATATATATATATATATATATATATATATATATATATATACGTATATATAAACTTGATTGGTTTTTCTTGGGTACTTGGGTTCTTTTGGAAAGTACAAACTAGTTTATTTGACGTTTCGCCTTATTTTTTTTAGGCATTTTCAAATTTTTTTTTTTATTTTTTATTCATTCTAAAATTAGAAAATACAAAGTTAAAATCTTTTAGGTCAATTTACAGGTTTAAAAACATATAACCTTTTACGTACACTCAGACATTTAAAATATTTACACTATAACAACAATATAAAATAAATTAAACAAGAGTATACATATACTTTGAAATTGTGTTTGTGTATTTGAGAATTTCAAATTCTATATTTCTTATCAACATATCGTGTCTCGTAATTTTTTATTGATTTTTTTAAATTTTATTATCTATAATGAGTGTCTTAACCAAAAAACTGTTATGACGTTAAGTATATATATATATATATATATATATATATATATATATATATATATATATTATATATATATATATATATATATATATATATATATATATACCATTTTGTATTATTAAGAGGATATGCATGCCACCATGTTTATTTTTTAATTAGATTTATGTAGATATGACTGATTCCTCTTATGTCAGTCCTATCATTCACAGTGTTTTCATCTTTTTTTATTTCAATCATCTCTTTAAATTGTAGTTTGGCATAATTTAATGAAACCAAGGTCCTCTGCAAAGACCGGAATTATGCCAAACTACAAATCAAAGAGATGATTGAAATAAAAAAAGATGAAAACACTGTGAATGATAGGACTGACATAAGAGGAATCAGAAAAAAATCAATAAGAAATACGAGACACGATATGTTGATAAGAAATATAGAATTTGAAATTCACAAACACACAAATAGTTTAATTTATTTTATATTGTTGTTATAGTGTAAATATTTTAAATGTCCGAGTGTGCGTAAAAGGTTTTAACTTTGTATTTTCTAATTTTAGAATGAATAATAAAAAAAAAAAAAAATTTTGAAAATGCCTAAAAAAAATAAGGCGAAACGTCAAATAAACTAGTTTGTATTTTCCAAAAGAACCTAAGTACCCAAGAAAAACCAATCAAGTTTATGTAAACAAAAAGTTCAACAGAAAAATTATTATATATATATATATATATATATATATATATATATATATATATATATATATACATATATATACATATATATATACAGGGTGTCCCAGTATTCCATGTACACAGAGAGTTACTGTGGATTTCTAGGATGAAAATAGTTTTGCCCATACATTTAACCCAACTTACCTTAGTCCGAAAATTCGTAATTTTTGAGATACAGAGTGTCAAAATTATACTTTTATTTTAGTTTTTTTTTAAGTAGCTTTCTTAATAATTGTACTATTTGTACAAGATTCGGTGCCAAGGGGTTTTCTGAAATGAGAAATCGAAATCAGCTCACAGTTTTGTTGTAAATTGTAGGGGACGCCACTTATTGCACTGTGTTTACTTTTAAATTATCATAACTTTTTTATACCACTCTGTATGATATTTGTAATTAAATATTCATATTTTCCGCCATCTCCTGTCTCAAAAAGCTCTTGACAAATGTTGCTCCGAGCAACAGTTTCTTAGATAGTAGGATGTTTGTTTCCATTTTTTATTTCCATTGTCAAATTCGCAAATGCGCAAACTGATTTCTAGAACACTTATGTTAAGTAATTATTGAGGCGGTTTTAGAAGCCATATAATATCTCCCTAAAGTAAAAATCGTAAAACGTAAAATAAGTTTTACAGTACATGTAATTCCAATATTTCTCAAACCCGTTAGGTCGGTACAAGGTTAAAAAAGTAATTGTTAGGATTTCCGAGGTGATAGAATAATACTCTATGCCTGAACAAAAACACCATTAAAATATATTACGTAGAAAAGCGTAAAAGAAAATAACAGAATTTACTAATCCAGATAAAACCAGTGTGTTTCGAAACTGGAAATATAAATAATGTATTAAGCTTCAATAGCAAAACAAGATTCTGGATATATTATCTAACAATCTTGAGAAATTAGGAATATTTAGTAAAAGTAGTTAAGTTAATAGCATTACGTAACGCATTAATATACTTCTTTTGAAGAGTTAGTTCATTTGGTGTTAGCATGAATAGACTTATGCGCATAAAAACGTACTCAGTAACAAGAAGATTGTACAAATCTAAGAATATTTGTTTTTTAGTATTTCGTACGGAACACTTATGGGATCACCTCGGTGTCTTTGTCTCTGCCTGTCCGTCTGTCACACCCGATTTTCTCCGAAACTATTTGACATAGAAAGTTGAATTTGATTAAGGGATTAGTTTGGGGGGGGGGGGGAGGTTGAAAACACGTGTTCAAAATATATATGATGTAATACTTACGCACACTTTTCTTTGTATTATTTTTAAGAAATTGCCAAAGGTCGATATTCACCCCTCCTATATCGAAAAGTACTGATCAAAAAAAATTGAAAAAATTCTGGAATATTCTCCATAAAGTGTAGATTGAACGAAAAGGATCACGAGTGTATTCCGTTTGATAATTTATCTGGTATTAAAAAATAACTATGAAGACCTAAGAGAACTATGTGTACTTGACAGTATGGTGAAGGTTTTGTTAATATACGACATTACTGTTCGCGTTTTTGTATCTTGACCAAATAATTTTGTTTTATTTGTTTATAATTAAACAAATATTTAGGTAGTAAATATTTGTTTTACACTTTTATTACTAGATTCTAGATTAAGACAGATCGATTTATTGGCTATTAGATAGCTAGATGCTATAACTATCATACATTATTGACTAAGAAAAAACTCGAAAATACATATTTTATCTTAAGGTGTCAGGGATCTAATTAACTTTGTCTAGGTAAAGATTTTCTTTTATTTTAAAAGCAATTACCGTACGAAACACTAATTGCGCAAGTCCAACTTGTACTTAACCTTTTTTTTTAATTAATGATGTTTTTAGTTATATATCTGACATGTTTAACTTACAAAAGTTTTTAATTTCAGCATGTATTTTTTATAAACACTGTGGTACCTTATATACATATTGTGTGCGTGTTTATATGTATGTGTCTGTGTGAATATATAAGTTTTTATACGTGTGAGCGTGTGTGTGTGTGTGTGTGTGTGTGTGTGTGTGTGTGTGTGTGTGTGTGTATGTATGAATCTAAACTTAAAAAAAAAAACACTTAAATATTTGCAGAATTAGGACCTAATAAAACCAAAATAAACAGAAATAATACGAAACAAAAAAATCTTGTATTTCCGGCGATACGTGTAAGAACAGAAATTTGTAACTTAAGTTTTTCGTGGGTTTAATTTCACAGTGACTGGGAAATTATTAGTGTCTATAGACCGCCATCTTTAAGATAGAAGGAGTATTTTTTTACGGCTTGCATATTGTAAATACAATTATCGGATCAAAAAGTTGTGGAAATCAATCTTCGTACATTATTTATTGGTGTCCTGAGTAAAATACTTTATTTAATTATATTTCATTTTTGATAAAAAAATAAACCCTTTTTTACCAAAACGATTCATTGACAAGAATTGCGAACCCAATGTATTCTCCAACACGAAATATCGTAATGACATATTCTAATTATATCTTGAAGATCCTAAAAGAGGTACAGACAACCTACTAATTACTTTTCAATTTTAATAGAAATATATAATAAATAATAACCGGCCAAGTACAAGTCGGACTTGCGCAATTAGTGTTCCGTACGTTTATTGCTGCGAAAGGTGTCTTATCTGGGATATATACTAAGAGGTAACCGCTACTCGATTTCAAAAGTTATTCTTTAGGGAATAACCGGCCTAGTACAAGTTGAACTTGCGCAATTAGTGTTTTGCACGTTGATTGCTTTTGAGATTAAAATTTTTGCTAGGGAGGTATAAAATGAGCAGTGACTTCACAAAACACACCCCAAATGAGTTTTCAATAAAGTTTGTTTCCGGTCTTTGTTGAAAACTGAGGACCTAGAAATTTTTGTTTTTTTTTTTATATACCGGATAAGTTATTTAAGGTAATGCACTCGTGATAACTTTCATTTAATCTACACTCTGTAGAGAAGATTTCAGAATTTTTTCAAATTTTTTTGATCAGTACTTTTCGAGATAAGGGGGGGACAACTTTTTAAAAATAAAACAAAGAAACGTGTGCGCAAGTGTTACATTAAATATAGTTTTGAACTCGTATTTTCACAAGCTTTCATTTGACACATCATTCGAGGATCTGGTAAAAAAAAAAAATTCACTTCCAATTTCACTTTCCAAAATCAACACTTTAAGTCAAAATTTAACTTTCAAAGCTACACGGCTGTGATGGGGCCATTAATTCCTATATTAATGCCAAATTTTAACTTTCTATGTCAAATAGTTTCGGAGAAAATCGGTTATCACAGACAGACAGACGAACAGACACCAAAGTGTTCTTATAGGTATTCCGTACGGAACATTAAAAACGATACAGATAAATTTTATTATTTTTTAAATATATCGAACAAATAAAAAGTTAAAGTAATTTATCTTTCCAAACATTGGGTTCTAAAATAAATACTGAATTTGGCTTCCTCACAATAAAGAAAACTTACTATAAGCATAACAATTCGATTTTTATATGCTAGGTACTTTGTGAGAAGATAGTAATCCAAAAACAAATTAAGCAGAACTTCACAGTTGCTTACAACGAAACGTAGCATTAACCTTTATGAACTATTTCTGCTACGAATAAAATAATTTTCAAAAAGAACTCGAAGCAACTCCTCTTACCTCTTTCTACTTGAAGTTCTTATCTGTTGGACCATAAATAATTATGCTTAAGATTTCTCCATCATCAAACCAAAAACCAGGAAAACTATATAATATTTAGTAAGTCCAACCTCTTACACCCTCTCCCTCTTAAGAAATATCTTTCAAAAACTGTAGGTTATTTTCCTACTTCAAGTAATATATGTGTACCAAATTTTAAATCGACATCTTTCATTTTATTCGATGGTTATAGCGCCAACAGACCGACAGACAGACGACGAAAAACTAAATTTTTAGATCTAGGCCCCCCTGAAATATGACAAAATGTAAATACCTCGGAGTGTGAATTACCGTAGGAAATTAAAATGAAGGTGAAACTACAAATTACAAATAATGAAACCAGCACTTTTACGATAATTTATTCAATGAATAAACGTAATATTGAAAAAATTGGAATAATGTAAAAACAACAAAGATATCTTGAATTCCAAACCCCTGAAAAGGACATATAACGCGATATATTCGGAGCAACTCTCAACCCTTGAATCCCCTATATGTTCAACTATAAATAATACTAGTAAAACTATGCAAAATGAGTAGCCAACACCTTTTTTGCCACATATCCCTGAAATGCCATCGCTCAACTACTGGGTTTCTTTTTTACGTGAAGTATTATATAGGCATGTACCAAATTTGAAATCCATATCTCATTTCGTTTAAAAATTATCGATATAACAGTACGCCAGACTGAGAGACCCGTATGTCTTTGTTTTGGCCATTTTGATGTCAATTGAGCCCCGTCATACCAACCTTGTTGAGGTCAGCCAGTACTTCTTTTTCCCCCATGATCTTTTCCGTTCCAGTTATCAGTATTTCTGGCACATAGCCAGCTCAGTTCCACTTGAGGGAAGATATCCTTTCAATTATGTCGTGGACCCCTGTTTTTTTTCCCTGATCCATTCGTTTGGCTTGCAGTCCCTAAGTAATATACCTAGGATTTTCCTTTCAATTACTCTTTGATGAACTTGTAATTTTCTAATAACTTTCCGTGTCAGCAACATATGGTAGTTTCGCTACCATATATTGTTACTGGTAGAATGCATTCGTTATATACTTTACTTTTAAGTTTTAATGTTAGTTTGCACTGAAAGACTTGTTTCACTTTACTGTAAGCCGCCCATCCCAGGCGTATGCTTCGATTGACTTCCAGTTCTTGATCCACTTTTCCGATTGTAACTTCCCGTCACAAATATACATATGAATCCACCCTTTCCAATTGTTGCCCGTGTGTGGATATTGCATCATTAATGGTTGTTCATTTGCCGTGAATTTGGTTTTTGTGATATTCATCTCTAAACCGACCTTTTTTGCTTCAGTTTATAATTCTTGGAGCATTTCTTTCAATTCGATTTCGTTTTCTGCAAAAAGTGCGATGTCATCAGCAAATCTTAAGTCGTTGAATGTCTCTGCGAATATATTAAGTCCCCTGTTTTCCCAGTGAAGCCTCTTGTAGTACCAGGGAAAATATCTTGGGTGATATGATATCAACCTGTCTAACACGTCTCTTTATTTTTACCACCTTGGTATCCTCGCATAATCTCACTTTCAGTTTTGATTGTTCATTGATTCTTTTCAGTATGTTAATATACCTTTAATAGACTCCTGCATTTTCCATCACTTTTTCAATTGCCTAGTGTTCCACTGTATCAAAGGCTATTCGGAAGTCGGCAAGTGGCATCCAAGCTGTGATATTGTATTCAGTTACCTTTTCTATAAGTTGTCTAACCATGTGTAGATTCGATTGTGCTAAATCTTTTTCGGAAACCTACTTGTTTTTTGAGTTGGTAATTTTCAAACTTCTTGTCTAATCGATTTGTGATTATTCTCATGAATAGTTTGTGTATGTGCGATAAAATATATATTCGCCTATAGTTCTCTGGACTCTATCAGTCTGACGCAAATAGGAGACTCTTTTTCTTGATATAGGGACCCAAAAAGTGAAGAAAAACAAAAAAATTCGAAGAGCCCTTTTTTGGCGAATAAAATACTTCCTTTCAACGAAAGTAATAAAAGAATTATTTTTAATTTCATTTTTAAATTCAGTTTTGTCAAATCGGTAATTCTCTAAAACTTTTCCCATATGAAAGTTTCTTTAATACTAAGCAGTGGACGAAATAAAACTTCTAGACTCATAAAATCCCAACCGTTTCAACTTTAATTTAAATCTTTTGGACTATTAAAAATTCAGAAGTTTCTATCCACTTGCCATTTAAAATTGCAGTAAAAATTAATGAATTTCTGATGATTTAACAACAATTAAAAGAAAATCTATATACAATTAAAACCCACGAAGCATAGATAGCAACAACTATTATTGCAGGAAAATTTCCTGACTTTTTTTTATGTGTATATAGTGTGTTAATAAAGCTAATATGGTAAACTATTTAATAATATTATATACTATTAAACCAGTTATCAAGTGTGCAAAATTGTAGCATATTCGACACCTACAATTACGCCTACAAACCAAAATCATGCATTAAGCCAATTATGCACTCTGTTTAATTACATTTTGCACCCGTTCATTGGCCCGTATGGTGTATATTTCACGTAATAAGCTTGTTTGATGCTCTATACCTGACATAATAGGTATTTCAATTTTGCTATTTAATATACATACTTGAAGGAAATTCGGAGAGGTTCGAAAATAATGTTAAGGTAATTTTTTTATTTTCTCCATTCATTAGAACTAATTCTCATTCATTAACATCCAACAGAAGTGACTATTGCTTTAAGAAGCAATGGACCGCGATATTAACTGTTTTAAAAAAATAAACCGCCGGAAAAGATAGTACTTACTTACTTAATCCTTATGCCTTTCTACCCCTTTAGGAGTGTAAAGATAGTAATAAGAATAAATAATGCGATTTTACCCTACACATACGCAGTGGCGGCTCGTGATGGAATTTGGTGGAGGTTCACATACCTCACAAAGCTGTGTTGTATGTAGCATTATGAGCCAATAAGAGCGTGAAAACACAATTTCCAGATACCTACTTAATTTTAAATTTTATGTATCTATTCATACCTAAAAGACATTTCAAAATTTTCTAAGGTCCATGGTCACAAATAAAAATACCTTACTTAATATTAATTGAAAATGCTAAATGTTAATAGCTTAAACACAATATGAAATGTAAAATCACTTACCAATACAGAAGGTCCAACTATAACAGGCCAATGGGCGCGGTGTATTGACACATATGTATAAACGCGAACATAAATAATATACAACACTTGACGAAAGAAAATGCAGTCCATATTAGAAATATAGCAAAAACTCATTGTTTTGTTTAAAACATCTAACTATAAGCTACATTGTAAACACAATGTTTAAAAGAAAAGTCTATACGGCGATTTTTTAAATTTGCAAATTTGTCAATCACTAATTGATTAAAATCACTAATATCTTCTATCATTTTCTTTTCTATTCTTCCTTCATGGTACTTCTCAAAAACGACTTAGTTCTTTTTAAAGTGGAGAAATTTCTTTCAGCTTCAGCAGTTGCCATCGGAATAATAATTAGCTGCAGTAAAGTGTACGTTGCGGAAAATACATTTTGTAAATTATTTTCGATTATAAATCGCAAACAATGCACCCCTCCTAGGAAATTTATAAAATCTGGCCATTTATAAATAAGTCCAAGTTCAGTTTGTATACTAATTCTGTCCAAAAATGGATATGCCTGAACTATATCATTTAAATAGTGCGATGGGAACTTATTTTCAAACTCCGAGAACTTAGAAGACATTAAGAGAAGTGAACCACTTAGATGATTATTAAATGAAAACCTTTTCTTAATTTGAATTAATATGTAATCACATACTTCTTTTGCTGCAACTACTTTCGTTAAATAAGGATCTTCCTTACGTCTTTTATTCTGAAAATGAACTACATCTTCCAATTAAGGTAGGAATTTTTTCAGCATTTTGTCTTTCAGTTGCTATACATTTTTCAAATATATTAATTGCTGTGGCTACCTGTGCAGGAACAGAAGTCGATTTTTGCAAACTGTTATATGGGATATCGGCGTGTGGCATAATTTTACGAAAAAATGTTAGCCAGAATACAAATTGTGCATCGTATTTTACGGATTGCAGAGGCTTGATTAATTGTGTTAGATTGTTTCAAAGAATTTTCTACCTTCTCGATACATTCGATAAGTGCTTCTCTGTTCTCAAAAATAATATTTATAACTCTACTTTTAAAAAGCCACCGCGTCGTAGAAGTTCTTGGAATATGGCAGCGTACAACTTCATTTAATATTTCAACCCGCTGAGGAGAATTTTTCAAAAAATTCTTAATATCTGTTATATTAAAAAAGAAAATACGTATGTATTTCTGCATTCTGGCTAGTTGCATGAGCTAAAATTAAATTTAATTGATGAGCATAACAGTGAAAAAAATAGCCGTATTTACAATCATCTTGAATAATTCTATTTACTCCACCATGGCGGCCACTCATAACATCATAACTTTGTGAAATTAATTTATTTGGTGTATCTGTAACTTTGAGCAAAACGCCTTTAATAAAATTTGCTAAACTAATTGCATTATGATCTTGTGGATTCAAAAAAGCACAAATCGTTCAGTTGGGGTACCGTCTTTTAAAATGTATCTGAAAACTACTACCATTTGAAACTTACAAGAAATATCTGTGGTCTCATCTGCTATAACAGAAATGAATTGGGCGTCTGCTATTTCATCTATAATATATATAAAATGCAACGTCTCTCTGTCTGTCTGTCCGTTAGTGCGCTTATCATTGGGGAACCACTTATCCGATTTACGTACTTTTTTTTTTAAAAACATACTTATGTTCTCTGGCCAGGTTATAGGCTATATTTTATTAGATAGGTAGCATAAGGAATGAGCAGTGACGTAAAATAGTGAGTGAAGTCGGAAAAAAGTTTGCCGCTAGCGCGTTCCCTTGCAATATACAGCCTAAACCATTAATTATGGAACAATATTATGTAGCAGAGAATATCTATAATCTATAATCTACAATATATATAAAATGCAATGTCTCTCTGTCTGTCTGTCCATTAGTACGTTTATCACGCGAGAACCACTTACCCGATTTACGTGTCTTTTTCTAAATTCATACATATATTCTTTGGCCAGGTTACGTAATAATAATAATAATCTATATCTATAATATACATAAAATGCAACATTTCTCTGTTTGTCTGTCTGTCCGTTAGTGCGCTTATCCCTCGAGAACTACTTATCCGATTTACGTGATTTTTTTAAATTCATACATATGTTCTCTGACCTGGTTATAGATATACATTTTATTACATCTATAATATATATAAAATGCAACGTATCTCTGACTCTCTGTCTGTCTGTCTATCTGTCTGTCCGTTAGTGCGTTTATCACTGGAGAACAACTCATCGGATTTTCGTACTTTTTTTTTTAAACACACATATGTTCTCCCGCCAGATTATAGGCTATATTTTATTACGATAGGTATCATAAGGAATGAGCAGTGACGATAATAGTGACTGAAGTCGGATAAAAGTTTGCCGCTAGCGCGTTCTCTTGCAATACACAGTCTAAACCATTAAATATGGAACAATATTATGTAGCAGAGGATATCTATAATCTATAATATATATAAAAATGCAATGTCTCTCTGTCTGTCTGTCTGTCTATTAGTGCGTTTATCACGCGAGAACCACTTATCCGATTTATGTGTCTTTTTTTTTAAATTCATACGTATATTCTTTGGCCAGGTTATATAATAATAATAATAATCTATATCTATAATATATATAAAATGCAACGCCTCTCTGTCTGTCTGTTCGTCCGTTAGTACGCTTATGACTGGAGAACCACTTATCCAATTTACGTGGGTTTTTTTTAAAATATACATATGTTCTCTGGCCAGGGTATAGACTATATTTTATTGCGTTAGGCAACATGAGGAATAAGCAGTGACGTTAATAGTGGATCAAATCGGAAAAAAGTTTGCCGCTAGCGCGTTCTCTTGCAATACACTGCCTAAACAACTAAATATGGAACAATATCATGTAGCAAAGTATAATATATACACTGGAGAACCACTTATCCGATTTACGTGCTTTTTTTCTAAACATACCTATGTTCTCTGGCCCGGTTATAGGATATATTTTGTTACGTTAGGTGACATAAGGAATAAGCAGCGACGATAATAGTGAATCAAGTCGGAGAAAAGTTTGCCGCTAACGTGTTCTCTTGCAATACACTGCCTAAAGCATTAAATATGGAACAATATCATTTAGCAAAGAATATAATATATATAAAATGCAACGTCTCTCTGTCTGTCTGTCTGTCCATTAGTGCGCTTATCACTCGACAACCACTTATCCGATTTACGTGTTTTTATAAATTTATACATATGTTCTATATAATTCGATATAAGCCTAGGTAATGGGAGATAAGGTGAGATAATGGGAGATAAGGAGAAATAATGGGAGATAAGTCGAGATAAGCCTCGATAATGGGTGATAAGGTGAGTTATGGGAGATAAGTATAAATAATGGGAGATAAGCAGAGATAAGTCTAGATAATGGGAGTTATGGTGGGATAATGGGAGATAAGGAGAAAATATTGCGAGATAAGTCGAGATAAGCCTAGATAATGGGAAATAAGATGAGATAATGGGAGATAAGGAGAAATAATGTGAGATAAGGAGAAATAATGGGAGATAAACAGAGGTAAGCCTAGATAATGGAAATTATGTAGAGATAATGGGAGATAAGGAGAAATATTGGGAGATAAGAGGAAATAATGGGAGATATTTTATTACGTTGGGTAACATAAGAAATAAGCAGTGACGATAATAGTGACTCAAGTCCACGCGAGCGGAGCCGCGGGCCCGGGTAGTTCTTTATATGGTATATTCGTGGCAAACTTGTAGCATGCAATCTAGTAATTCGTTCTGAATTATTTTTGAAATACCTTTGAAGACCGTAGATTTTTCAAAATGATCTTTTAAAGCCAGATCCAACTCTGCACTAAAATTGATTAGACCTTTAAAGATGCCCGGATTTTACGAACCATCCCTTTCATCGTGTCCTAGGAAAGCTAATTCGAAACATCCACAGAACTTTATACAATTTATATTTTTCGACAAAACGTTGTTGTTTTATATCAACTTTTTCCAAAAGTCTTAGTTCTAACTGCGAATTTATATGAACCTGCGAACTTTCATGCTTTTTAATTTTTTGTGATAAGTGTGTCAGATCGACTACCCCACTTTTCACCCAACTCGCTTCAGCACTTTCAGATGCAAATAGCAAACATGGAAAATAAAAAAAAAGCTGTTTTTAACACTACATCCACATAACCATTCATGTTTTTCATATAATTCACTTTTAAAACTTCTTTTAAACTCGCGTTTTTGTCCCTTACTTACTTGAGTAATACTAAGATTTGGAATCGGTTTTTCCGCAGCTTTCACTTTAAGTTTGTCTTCTAAAAGCAACTTCGAAAAATTTTGTTTTAAATAATTTGACTGTATATTCAAAGTATCTTTTAACGCCTAACACTTTAGTACACCCTGGCTATGCATCCATTTTTTCGTTCATTACATCAATTATAATCAGTTTATGTCTGTATGTAATTGCATTCACGACTTAATACTAACAATACACCCCTTGTTACAAAATATTGAACGCCAAACCCTACTCTGACTGGAACCGCTTAGATTAGATGTAAAATATAAACGAATCAACACGTCGCTTCTATCCCAATCCAAATCCGCAAGATCACCAAGTAAGTGTGAATCATGGAGAGAGAAAAACGACTAATTTATATCTTTGTATTAGAGAGAGACACAGTTTACCAGAACGCAAAAACGTATAAAACGAGACAGCGCTGTATACTGCCTTGCTTTACATCCAATTCTTGTAGTTTGTGCGCTTAGGGAGCTTAGTGACAACTCGAGGTTTAACGGTACGTAAAGTTTAGGGTTGTTATAAATTATTCTTGTCCATTTGTAGGGAAGGTTCACTTCTTTAAAAGACGTTTGTATGACTAAGGTATAATATAAAATAATTTGCATTTTGCCTTGTTGTTGACAGGGGGTTCACGTGCTCATGTGCTCCTATAGAGGAGCCGCCACTACACATAGGGTACTACAAACAAAATAGTCAAACTACTTAAAAGATCTAACACACAGTTTAAAAAACCGGTCAAGTGCAAGTTGGACTTACGCATTCAGTGTTCCGTATCGTGACTGCTTTTAAAATAAAATAAAATCCTTATCTAGATTAAGTTAATTAGGTCCCTGATATGATCATAAGATCCAATATGTACTTTCACGTTTTTTCTTAGTCAATAATGTATAATAGTTACAGCATCTTAGCTACCTCTCTCCCTCGCATCGTTGTTCGGCTTCGAGCGTCGTGACCTCTACTGCATTGTTACACAGAATTTACAACAGCCCTCCAGACTTCTTTATCTTCGACACTTCTCATCAACTCCGGTAAGTCCAAGTGCATTGTAAACATGATCTGATCGATGTATCTGTTGGAGATCTACCTCTTTTTCGCCTACCGTCGACTTTCCCCCGAATCAGCAACTTTTCCATGCCATCCCTCCTTATTAGGTGACCAAAAAATGATGCTATTTTTCTCTGAATCGATGGTAACAGCCGGCCACAATTCTGGATATTAAGATTGCTCAGAACAGACGCATTTGTCCTACGAGCTGTCCAGGAAAATCTAAGCATCCGCCTGTAGCATGTAGTTTTGAAAGTCTCTATTCTTTTATGGTATGCTGCATTAATAATCCATGTTTCGGCTCCGTATGTGGCTATAGGGAATATTAGTGAATTGACAAGCCTTTTTTTAGTCATTTTATTTTTTCTGTGATCTTTCCATACTTTGCTTAAGCTTGTCATTATATTTTTGGCCATCGCTATCCTTCTTTTAATTTCTTCTTCGGAGCCTTCTTTGTTAGAAATTCCGGCGCCTAAGTATATAATATTTGTCTTCAGTGGTATATCGTTGATTTTGTTGAGAGGAGGAAAAATTTTAGCTCGATCTACTATAAGAAGAGAACATTTCTTTCGATTTAGTAAAAGGCCGACATTTGTGCTAACCTTTTCTATTCATTTCAGTGACTATTCCGATATTAAACAAAAGCAAAAATCTCGGAGAGTGTTTTTTCATGAAGACAATACTTTCCAATAGCCAAGAAAGTAAAAATGGTCTAAATAAGTCCGATGTAAAATCTTTCAAATAACTGGTCATATAAGTAAAACAAACCACAAATTTATTAAATGGTTTTTATATATTACAAGGGTGGTATGATAAATACCTGGCCTCGCCCAGAGATGGCGCAACTACTATTTCAAAAATTATTTTTTGGCAAACATAACCTTTTATGAAAATCCTGTCAAATTTTCAAGTCGCTGCGTGATTTAGTTTATGAGTGGCAGCCATTTAACAGAACAACTTTTATGATTTTACAACAATGGAAAAAATTGAATATCGACCAGTGATAAAATATTTGTTTTTGAAAAAGGAAACGAGTGATGAGATAAACGCGGAACTCGGCAAAGTTTATGGGGACTCTGCACCTTCGTTATCGACCATAAAATATTGGAGAACTGAATTCAAACGCGGTCGTACAAGCATGATGGAGAACATCCAGGTCGTCCAAATGAGGTCACCACATCAAAAATGATTGAAAAAATCCGCGATATTGGGATCTTGCCTATTCAGTACGACATCTCGCAGCTTTTTCAGGAATTAAACTTGAGGTGCATAAGCGTCGGTGTAAATTAGTATCACAAATTTCCTTAAAAATGAACACAGAAATTTTTGTTTGTTCTAAACATTTTAAAAAAGAAGATTGCATTCTTCCAGGTAAATAAAATTATTTATTCTTGAACAATCATTTGTTTTTTTTTTGTAATTTGTGTACGTTTGTCAAACAAAAATTCCTTATTAGATAACATTTTTCAGATTTTATTTTGATAAAATAATGTCTCAATTATTTTGTATTCATTCAAAGTCATAAAATGGTTATTATAATCATTGTAAAAAATTAATTTTCGCATAAAAATTTAAACGTAAATATTAGACATTTATAGGTTAAAATCTTACCGGTTACACTACAAACAAGTTGCAAGAATATGTTTGCAATTTTCACCTTCACTGGCTTTACAAGAGCATTTCATACATAAAATTTCTCCTGTTCTATTGTTGAATGTGCCGTTTATCTCAAACACTACTGTTCGCAATTGGGCCGTGGATGTACACGCTGCTTCAATTTTCATTATGTTGAGCGCGACAGTTTTGTCATCGATTATTCCAAGAGAAAAGATTTGATTTTAAAAGTTTTTTTACCGAGTGTGAAATTCTTTTGGGCAGGATTTGTACCGACCCATGTGCAAAGATTGCCAATTATTAATAACACTGGTCAACACAAGTCTTGTTTCCTTTATTTTTTTTTTCTGTTATTGGGTATTTCTATGGCCCTGACTATGAACAAAATACTGGGAGATTGCTAACAGCTTTACCTTTTGAAATATACAGTTTTATTATTTTGCCAAAAAAAAACAAAAAAAATAATACATTATGTTAACAAAATTTCTATTGAACACTAGCAAATGATCTTTTATAAGATTTCTTTGAATGAACGACTTTAGGTAGATCTCGTTGCAAACTCCAGCAGTAGTCTGCCATCATATGTGAGTCCCACCGCCCCTGATAACGCTCTTCCATTGTCCGAAGATCCTGATGAAATCTTTCACCCTGCTCCTCACTAAAATCACCCAGATTTTGTGGAAATCGGTCTAAATGCGAATGCAGGAAGTGGATTTTTATGCTCATGTTGCACCCTAGCTCTTGTAAGTTCGATAGCATGCACTCAACAAGCTCGACATGGTCGTCAGATTTATTTTTGCCTAGGAAGCTACTCATAACCAAAACAAATGAATTCCAAGCTTTGGATTCGACTTCAGTCATTGATTTGACAAAATTAGGATCTTTCACGAGTTGACCTAAAAGAAAGTTAACCATTTTCAGATCAGCACAAATGACCCATTTGTGGTCTTGATACTTAATTTTTTCCATAACCTTAGAAACATTTACGTATTCTTCTTTTAAAGTCGTCGAATGTGCAATAGGTATAGATCCGTACTTGTTACCGAGATGCTAAAATTTCAGAAGTTTCTTTTGGTAGGTTCAGATCTCTTACTAAGTCATTTAGTTCTTTCTGATTAAATGGTTGAGGTTCTGAAAGGCTACATTTGTAGTCTGAATCAGAGTCTTCACTTGATGTATTTCGGTCGGGTTCACAGAGATTTGGATCATCAGAAGATTTAGATGTGCTGGGTTGTACCTCTTGTGATTTTAATTGAGGTCGTTGAGCAGAAGATAAGTTAGGATATGACCACTTACTTCAATTTCCAGGGTTAATTCCGTTTATTTTCACAACGCAGAAGTAGCAATCGTCATGATGGTTTCGAGGTTCTCGCCAAATCATGGGTGTTACGAACATTATTGCATTTCTTTTTCCACTGGACCATAACCGTAGACATACCACACATTTCTGGCATACAATATGAGGAACCCATGGCTTGTCCTGATTACACAATTTTATTTTAAATTATTGATGATACGCAGTTTTCACAAAGTCCGATATAGGTTTTCGATATTTTGCAAATATATATTCACCACAAATATAGCAAAAACAATCGGAATTAAGCACACAACATCTTCTTGACGAAGCAATATCTAAAACAACAAAATATATTTTAGTGTCCAATAAAAAACGAAAATCTAAGTAAAAATAGTAAATGAGGGTAGTTAGCTATAACTCAAAAACAAAAGCTGTTAGAGAAAAATTGTTGCCATATTTAAAAAATACGCGTCAATTTGAGATAGAAACAAAAAAAAAAAATCACAGGAAACAAGCAATTTTCTTTTTTTTGTTGACCAGTGTAATATTTAAAAAAAAAAAAACAAATTCAAATCTGCACCCAGATTTAGGCCATCCTAATAATAATCATAGTAGACTCCGCCCACAGGTAAGAGCCCAATACTGATAAATGATCGGAAGATCATCAAAAGAATGTTTGGCGATGTTAAAGCGCAATCGGAACGATTTTTGGCTTTGATTCATAACTGTTTGCGAAACATGGATTCATCAGAGCACATCAGAGACCAAAGAACAGTCCGCACAGTGGGCTTTCCATGGCGAATCGGAGCCAAAGAAGGCCAATAAAGTCATGGCCACAGTGCTTTAAGATGCGCGAGGCATAATCCACGTCGATTACCTTGAAAAGGGCAAAACGATTAACGGAGAGTATTATGTCAACTTATTAAATCGTTTCAACCATGCTGTGAAAGAAAAACTTCCACATTTGGCGAAGAAAAAATTCTCTTTCTTCAAGACAATGCACGCTATAAGAAAATTCCATGAGTTAGGATATGAATTTCTTCCGCATCCACCATATTCGCCCAATTTAGCTCCCGGCAATTATTTCCTATTTCTGAATATGGAAAAATTGTTCAGGGGAAAAAAATTTGTCTCAAACGATGAGGTGATTACTAGAACAAATGCCTATTTTGAAGGGTTGGAGAAATCGTAGTTTTTAGATGGGATACAAAGGATAGAAAAGCGTTAAAAAATAAAATAAATTTTATACCTAAAAATGTTTTTTTCTTGTCATGGCCAGGTACTTAGCATACAACCCTTGTAATTGAGAAATAACGTATATTATCAGAAGCTGTGAGTTAAGAGGTCAAAGTTATGACTTGTATCCAATAATAATGTATTATTTATATTTCCTATTAGACTATTACCTTAAAATCTGAATAATTTATTAGACATTGGGAAGAGAATGACGTACTTTTATTAATATAAATAACAACTTGGTTAAAATTTATTATATATTTTTTAATAACACCGGTCTACAATTTTTTTTTGGGCACGTGTAAATTTGTGCCATAGTTTAATAGTGTTAGATGTTGTTACCAATCAGATAATTTCAAAAAGATTGTAACAGGCTACATATTTTGTGACGTAAAATTTTAAAAAAATCCAATAAGAACATTAAATTTGAGCCGAACGATTAAGGTATAAAATAAAAATTCCAAACGCATCTTAAGCCAATGGCAATGACTCAAACTATCAAAATCAATCGTTATAAATCATGTAAAAATATTATTAAGAAATATGATTATAAAAAACATTTTCAACACTGCAAAACACAAACAAGGGACAGCATTTAATAAAATCTAAGATAAACAATTTTTAAATATCTCGAACAGTTTCAAATCTACTTCTTCTTCCTGTCCCATGTATTCACATATGTCGCGGTCTCTGTACTATTTTTTCAGTTTATACTGAGGTTGTTATTCTCTGCTATTCGAAAAATGGTCGCAACGTGCAGAAGTCCACACCAATCCCTGATATTTCGGAGCCACTTCTTTCTACCGGGTCTCCGCCGACCTTTCATTGTTCCCTGGCGGATAAGTTTTGGAATCGAGTAGCGGTCACTTCTTAGTATACATCCCAAATAAAACAACTTGCGTTGTTTTACGATATTAAGTAGTTGCCTCTCCACCCGAGCTCTTTGAATCACTTCTTCATTGATTAGGTGTTCTGTCCAAGGAATGTGTAACAAACGTCGCAATAACCATAGCTCGAAAACTTCGATACGATTATCTTTTGCCATGCCAATCCGGAGTTTAACCTCCCCATCACAATCACATAGTTCGTTGACAACAGAACCAAGATATTTTTGAATTTGGTAATCCCCTCAACCTCTTGATGCTTTATAAACAAGAATGCATCCTCTTGGGAATGTTTATTAATCACCATCATTTTGGTTTGCCCAATATTTATACTTAAACCATACTTCTCACCAATATCATTCAGCTTATTGATTAGAATTTGCAGATCTTCTATGTTATTGGCAACTATTGCGATATCGCCTGCATACCGAATATTATTTATAGGCTTTATATTAATTTTTATCCCTCTACATTCATCTTCTAAAGCAAGTTGAGATATTTTAACTTCGTAGGTATTAAATAATACTAGCGACAGTATGCACCCCTGCCTAACAGCCTTTAAGACACCGAAAGGTTTTGTTGAAATGCCTTATCAATTTTGATCTCGGCAGATTGATTCCAGTATAGCTATCTTATTACTTGTACATTCTTATCATCTATACCAATCTCATGAAACCGCTGCATCAGAAAGTCATGCTTTATGTTGTCAAATGTCAATAAGACATATAAATGTCAATAAGACATATAAATACATTCTCTCGTCGGTCGTAACATTTTTGTACAATAAGTTTCATTGAAAATAATGCTTGCCTCGTTCCCAGATCCTTATTAAATCCAAACTGTGTTTCCGCACTTACTTTTTCGCACTTATTGACAATTTTGAAATGAATTATTCTCAAAAAAGCTTTGAAGGCGTGATTTATTAGGCTTATAACTCTAAAATCTTCACAGGGTTTAGGATTATGTTTTTTAATGATGGTCGATCTTAGCCAATCATTTAGAATTTGTGCGGTTTCGTAGATTCTGTTGAAAAGGTGTGTGATCTGCTTTGTGTCAACCTGCTTCAGAACCTCAGCATACACCTTGTCATATCCTGTGATCTTGCCGTTTTTCAGTCTACTCATCGCTAATTTCACTTCAGCCTCCATTATTACAGGTCCACTTAATTGGTCGTTAACAGTTAGTACATTGTTTTCCCTACTGTCATTAAAGGGATCTACAGTTATTTTAATATATTAATGATAATAAATCATAATAAACATTCAAAAGAATCTTTTGTCAACGCTTTCATTTTCACTGTTGTTAGTAGCTATAATACAAAAAAAATTTTAAAATATGCACGTAAAACGTACCGGGACTAGCTTACGAAACTTACCTATTATCACTATCAATAAATAAACAATGGTAGCATTTAAAATTTTGTTATAAAATTACGCAGTAGTGATAATTTCTTATAAATTATTTGTTTTCGCCCTTTACATAAAACATACGAAGGTGGATTGAAAAGTCTGGTAAATTTCTACGAAATAACGGGAAATTTTATTAAGCTGTACGACTATTGGTAAGCGTGATTCTTGTAATGGTTGTGTTCAAAGATGCAACGCGCAGTTGTTTGTTGGCAACTATTTTAAGTGATCAGTGTTACACGTGTCGTAAAATGGATAACCCCAGTATCATGTATTGATCAAACATTGTTATTTAAAAAACTGGACTGTGGCCCAAATAGAAACTGAACTGAAGTTCATGGATGCTTTGCACCAGTTCTTAAGACCATTTATTTCTAGATAAATGAATTTAAACATAACAGTACGAGCACTGCAGAAACAGTACGTTCAGGACACCCGATTGAGGTTTCTTCTAAAGAAATGATCGATAAAATTCATGGTAACATTACATTAAGCGTCGTCAGATTGCTGACATTGTAGGCATCTGATATGAAAAGGTACCTAAAATCAAAATGCTGACTGAGCGATGGGTCCACGTTTGCTGATTCCAGACCAAAAACACACGAAAAAGAGCATTTCAAAACCGTGTGTGGAAAAGTGACAGCGTGACACTTCTGAAGGTTAGTGGATAGAAAAAAAAAACATTAAAGTAAATCCCAAGATATAAGATCCTGTAATTGTGCTTTTTCAATGGGGCAATAAACGACCCTATTAAGGTTTTGTGCATAGTTGCCAGGTAATATGATAAACGTATTTTTATTTTACCTGCTTTGCATACCGCCCTCACTTGCACCTGCAATCATATTGGATCTATTTTTACCTATATATTTACTGCCTGGCAACCCGGTTTGGAACCCTTTAAATATTTGATAATATAGGCCTAATGACCACAGGTCCCCATTAAGATTCGAAAGATACTTTTTATTATTTTTATTTTTAGTTTTACTTACAACTTACAACGTAACGGTTCTATTTTAATTATGTGGCGTCCGTGGGAAAATTGCAATAGTGGCTATCGCAAGAGAAAACATTTATCACTTGACGCTTAACAAATAGTGAAAAATGTTTACGACAGTTTGGTAAAAAGAAATTTGAATAAACAAAGTGCTTTGCAAGAAACCAGTGAACTAACAAAAACCCCAATTTCTCCGATTAAGAGTATTGTAGGAAAACCATAACTCAGGAACGGGAAAAAAATGGAAAGATTTTCAAATTCATCAGGTAGACGATTGTGAAAAAGACGTCATCAGGAGAAAAATATATTCTATGTATAAAGAGTAGTTGGTGCCGACACTAGACAAAATAAAATTAAGAATGGTGCAGGAACGGACCAATATACATTGTGGCCGATCAACCCTTCACAGAATTCTCTTAAGAATGGGATTCACGTTCCGAAGAATCAACAAAAGGCAAGTAGTGATGGAGTCACAAGGATTCGAATCTTGCGACATACTTATTTACAATAAATTAAAAAGTATCGATCAGAGAATTAGCCAATAATTTACCTTGACGAAACATGGTTCGATACCCATTACACTGTGCAAAAAAGGTGGGTAGACAGCAGTACAAAATATCAGACTAACGCACCGTCAGATAAAGGTAAACTAATAACCATTTTGCATGCTGGATCTGAAAAGGGCTGGGTTTCAAACTGTCTATTATCTGCAAAAAAACAAAAGATTCTAGTTTGGACTATCACAAAGACACGACCGCAGAACTTTTGAAAATTGGTTTCAAAATTCCATTTTGCCAAATGTTCCCGAACAGAGTGTTATAGTTATGGACAATGCAAGTTACCATAATCGCCTACTAAATAAGGTTCCTAATGCAGCCAACACCAAATCGGAAATACAGGAATATATGTTAGAAAATGACATTTATTTTGACTTTAGTTATAAAAAAGTTATCTTTTGAAAGTTTTGAAAGACTATAAATTGGAAAAGAAATATGTTTGTGATAGTATGGCTGAGAAAATGGGACACACTGTTTTGCGAGTTCCAACGTATTATTGTGTGTTTAATCCGATTGAACATATTTGGCATCAAGTTAAATCTAAAATAAGAGCACAAGATGTTTCTCCTACTTTAAGCATGTCAGTGGATGAATTAGTAAAAAAAGTTACAAATCTTGTGAAAGCTGGTAGAATTCCATTCAGCACGTTGTTAAAGTTGAAGATTCATATATTTATGTAAATAATATAAAACCACTGATAATTACCTCAGCTGATGACAGTGATAGTGAAACCAAATTAGGCTCAAGTTAAAATATATTTTTATTTATACAATATGTCCCCTCTTGTAAACCCCATTCATTCAAACTGTATATTTGTACTTCTTATCAATTTGTTTATACATGCATCTATAAATAAACATCTCTAAAAACACTTATTTGCTTTAGTGAATAAAATTCTTAAGTCCATCTCTGCAACCTATCATAAACAAAAGGTCAGAATTTTTATATTGCCCACTTAAACTGGTAAAAATCAGAATCATATATTTTGGGACAGGCTATACCATTCAAAATCCCTACAGACCTCAAATTTCATCGGATCACCATATATTTTTTTTAAATCATTATAAGAGAATTTACAAAAGAACTGTCGAGCCATATTTTGAAAATACATATTTTAAATGGCCATTTTACGTAAATACTGTGATAAAAACTTGATCAATCCAAGAAAAAAAAATACTATTGCCTTTATTATTGATTTACTATTAACCAGACATATGATTCTTAGGTATTTTTGGTCACGGAATCAGAATGTTATCCAATTGCCTAAAAACCTTATTGAATTTGAGTAATGGTCTAAAAACGACCTCAAAGTAGTCAAAAATCGTCAAGTTAACAATAATAACGAGACATACATATTCGGATATATTTTTAGTCTGAATCCAAATATAATATCTGACTTGCTCGTATACCTATTGATTTCGAATTAAGGTCCAGAAATGGCCTCAAAATGGTCAAAAGTGGTTAAGGCAGGAAACATATTTCGATGTATTTTCGGTCACTGAATCCAAATATTATAATAGATATGTTATATTGGTCACTAAATTCAAATGTAACGTCTGATTTGCTCATGTATCTATGCCATTCCAAGGTCAGAAAAGAGCAGAATCAAATATATAACGAGCTTTAAGCCTAACATAACCTAACAGATTAAATCATAAAAGAGGAGAGACTTATTACATTTGGTTTGTGATATAAAACTTTATTATAGGTGAAGTGCTAAGATATGAATTAGTAAAGTAAAAAATTTGAGGTAATTTTTGAACCATCAGTCGGTTTATTAGCAAATCGAATATCATATTTGGATTCAGTGACCAAAAATATGTAGGAATACATATGTCTGGTCAATAGCAAATCAATAGTAAACCCAGTAGTATTTTTTTCTCGGATTGATCAATTTGTTATCACTAGAGACCGGATTATATGCATTTGCATATTTAGATCATTCTCACCAATTATTGCACATTTTACCCAAAATCTAGTAATGATGCATATTTTCCCTATATTTGCAATATTTCTCGGTATTACTAGGCAATTAAATTGCTCAGGATATTGTTAATGTCGCCGTCTAGAACCGATCTTATCGCCGGGACATTACCTGCAATAGTCTAAACAACGATTAGGTTATAGTGCCAAAGGAATACCCAAAATTACGACGGTATTTTATTCCTTTGTTTCTTGGTCGGGATATTAAGTGATAAGTAGTAAGTTTCTAGGAATATTTGTTTGAGCGTGGATCAAATAAACAATTTTCTCGAAGACGAATTTTTATTTTAAAACAAGATATCAGTTTTAACCAGTGGTAACTCGATGGGGAACATGAATTGAAGCTGTACTATTTTACAATGAACATTTCGAGGCCATCAAAGGTGTAGTAAATGACTTCGATAGTGCAGAGGCTATGGCAGTTCGTCAATCCAAGGAAGCATTTAACGATTCTGATATCAAAAAAAA
>CM032454.1:134494512-134665337 GCA_019049505.1 Pachyrhynchus sulphureomaculatus | reverse complement strand
AAAAATGAGCGGAAAAAATTGTGAAATTCCATTTTCAAGTTCAAAACGGATCAAAATTGATTTGTGGAAAGATGGAAAATCGTACAGAAATATAGGAAAAATGTGTTAAAAGGATCGCATGCCGCTGTTCAGTACATTGTAAACCAGTATAAATCAACGGGTTCCTATAAAATTCGACCATGCTCCGATCGTCCCAAGAAACTGACTCCACGTGCAGAGGCCAGTATTGTTTGATAAATAATATAATTATAGATTCCAAGAAAAGTGTACCAAGATTAAAAAAGAAGTACGGGAACTATTTTCGAAAACAGTGAGAAATTGTTTACACAGGATAGGTTATAAGGGGTGTGCAGAAAGGAAGAAGCCGTTAATTCCAGAAGCTAATCGCCAAAAATGAATTAGCTTCTGCTAGGGAATACGTTACTAAACCTACCCTGAATTTTGGGACTCCGTATAATCTTTAGTGATGAACCTAAAAATAACCTTTTTGGTTCTGATGGCAGAACTAAAGTTTGAAGAAAGAAGAATATCGCATTCGATATTAAAAACATTTATTCCACGGTAAGACAAGGGAGTGGCAGTGTTCTGTCTTGGGGATGCATATACCGCTGGAGGGGTTGGAATTTTATATTTTATTAATGGTACTATGGATCAGCATGTTTATCTGAACATTTGGAGAGACAATTTAGATAAAAGTGTCCAAAATTTAGCGAGTCGAAAAAAGATACATTTTCCTACAGGATAATGATCCGGAACATACTGCAAACTTGGTGCGAGAATGGATGATCCATAATGTGTGACAGTAGCTTCATACACCTCCGCAATCACCCAATGTTAACACCATCTAGCATTTATGGGAGGAACTTAAACGACGCGTTTTAGCAAACATAATGTTTCAAATAGAGGAGAATTAAAAAACAGAATATTGAACGAATGGGACCCAATCCGAACATTGCCAGTAGAAGTTACTAGAAAGCTGGTTGCAAGCATGACAAAAAGGGTATAGGAGATTTTCAAGGCCAACGGCCGTTCTAATTAATTAGTTAAAGTATAACAGAAAAATAGATAGAAGCAGGTGGTGTATGGAGACTTTTTAGACTGACTGTATGATAACTATCGATTCTCAAAATTTTATTCGATAATTTGGCATAGAATATTATCAAAAAATTTTGCAATAGGAAATTTAAGATTCGACACTGCCACCATTTCTAAAGCAGTTGCTAGATAGTGCAGTAAAAAAAAAATTGTTGACAACAATTTGAAGTTGCACAGCCTAGATACAGCAATATTATGATTTTATCCTCTCTGGAGTATCACCAGGAGTATTGTCCTGAGTTTTGGACCTCGAAAACTTGTGCTTTTTGTTTTATAAACAATTGAAGTTTTCAAAACGCATTTATTAAGCTTAAAATGTGAATAACTCCGATTATATAAATCGAATCGAAACAAAAAAACAAACTCTCAAATATATATATATATATATATATATATATATATATATATATATATATATATATATATATACATATTTATTCAAACAACAATAACCAATAAAATTATGCGCCGTGTTTACTACCGTATCGGTTGTTGGTTCATTTGTATTACCTAATTGAAAATTCACTTTTAGTGTGCTCAACATGAAAACTGTAATCAATATTTACTACTATTCAAATTTGTGGAATACATTCATAAACGCTCATTATCCAGTAAGAGTAATTAGCGTAAAATAACGTTAGAAACGGACCCATTCTGAAATAAAATTGATTATTTTTGATCTTTTTTTAAAACAATCAAAATTGAACAAGGGAAAATAATTCAGTACCAGGTGTCGAATAAATTGATGCGTCGTTAGAGCTATCTTTTGAAACATATGTAATTCTTTTATCTATTTAAAAAATATAATAGGGATTATGAAATAACAATCTAGTCTACGCTCTTATTGTATAGCAATATATAAAGGTTGAAACAAACTTTCAAGATACTAAAGGCATTTTAAATGACAATTCGCTCTTAGTGAGTCTTACATGGAAAATGTAATCCATAACTGACATTATTCGGATAGTCTGAGAATAATCAATAAAACATAAAGTTAGAAACTATCTCGTTACAAAACAAATTCGATAAATTTATGACATTTTTTGTAAATGATACAAATGTAACAAGAGAAAATAGTTTAGGATTCAGTTGCAGAATAATAATGTCTCATTCACTCAAAAAGTTGTTTCGTCTAATCATCGCCAATGACGATAAAAAATTGTGCGGGAAACAAATACTTTAAAAAAGAAGTTCTAGAAACTATCGCTAGTAATCAGAAATAGTTTATTTTAGGTAAGTTCAAATCAAGATTAATTTAAAAAAGGAAATATTGTATTACAAAGTTTTAGATAAGTTTAATTCAAGAATTAATTTAAGAAGGAAATATTGTATTACAAAGTGAGATAAAATATGATCCTGATATTTTGATTCAAAAGCTATCCAAAACCTCTCACAAAAACTGGATAACGAAAACAGGACTGGGGTCATGCTAAATTATATAAAGGTGTTTGCCCCTACACCCACTAACTTTCAATACTTGCCTATTATGAGACTACCGAGAACTTTAACTATCATTAAATAAAAAATGAAAGTCTCTTAAATTATGAGCAGTGCATAAATTCTTTTTATGATAAAAACTACACTCTAATGATAGTTTCTTATAAATTATCACTGTTTCTATACTTCATTCGAGATATTAAAAAACATTTTACTAAAACTAACCAACAGATTATAATTCACCAATATCATCAGAGCAATGAAATAGATAAGTTACCAGGAAATTTCTTTATTTAGCATTTATTATCAGTAGTTCGGTATTCTTAGTTAATAACATAACCCTAATTGCTCTCACAGTTTGACCATAAAAATACGAGACTGGTTTTGAAAAGTCCGTGCAAAAATAAAAACTACTTTATGTGTTTGGTGGGTAAACCTTTTTTATTTTTCGACATAGTCTCCTTTTAGGCTTATACACTTCGTCCAACGATGTTCTAGTTTGTTGATCCCTTCCGAATAATAAGATTTGTCCAAGTCTGCAAAATATCCATTAGTGTCTGCAATCACCTCCTCGTTTGAATAAAATCTTTGTCCCGCCAGCCATTTTCTTCAAATTGGGGAACAAATAGTAGTCCGAGGGAGCCAAGTCTGGAGAATAGGGGAGATGTGAAACGAGTTGGAATCCTATTTCCATTAATTTTGCGACCACAACTGCTGAGGTGTGTGCTGGTGCGTTGTCGTGATGGAAAAGGACTTTCTTGTGGGCCAATCGCGGGCATTTTTCTTGCAGCTCGGTTTTCAAACGGTCCAATAACGATGAATAATATTCACCTGTAATAGTTTTACTCTTTTCCAGATAGTCGATGAGGATTATCCCTTGCGAATCCCAAACCTTTCCGGGCCGAAGGAACGGTCTTCGCCTTTTTTGGTGCAGATTCCCCCTTGGTAACCCATTGCTTTTAGATTGTTGTTTGGTCTCAGGAGTATAGTAATGTATCCATGTTTCATTCACAGTGACGAAACGACGCTTAAAGTCCTCCGGATTCTTCTGGAACAGCTGCAAACCATCCTTGCAACACTTCACTCGATTCCGTTTTTGGTCAAGCGTCCGAAAATTTTTGAAACCACTTATAAACTGTTCTAATCGAAGTTGCAGAGTCACCATAATGTTTATCAAGCTTCTCTTTAGTCTCCTGAGGCGTTTTGCCTTTCATAAAGTAATGTTTAATCACCACACGAAATTCTTTTTCGTCCATTTCTTGAAAATCACTCGACTTCCTTGATTCACACAAATGCCAAACACAAAGAAATAGACCAATATGGCTGAAACTTGGTGTGCGTTCATTCAAGAGATGCTACTAACTAAACATGACCTCGATACGCGCCGGTGGTACCATCTCTCGGACTTTTCAAACCAGCCTCGTAAACATTAGTTAAAACCTACTAAAGTTCCCACTGTTACTCCATTGGCACTTGTCCTGTTTTAATACGAGACCTGCCCGTCTTCATTATAACTGAGCTATTCACTTTATGTCATATGCGATTCCTGTTCTTCTTCTAATCTTTTTGATCCTTGGACGATCTCTTAGCGAAATTTCTGAAATGGTACGCTCCAATGGTTCATTGAGTTGTTCTTAGCCTCTTTGCACTTTTCTCCGTGAAAGTCACTCTCTCCATCTCACAGATTGTGACCAGTAGAATGCAAGTATTGTAAACTTTCCTTTTAGGGTTGAGGGGGATGCTTTGGGAGTGCAAGATATGATGAATCTTCCCAAATCTTACCCAGCTCAGTCTCAATCTTCAAGCTATTTTAAATATTTAGATCTGTTTGCTTCTTTTGTGTAGTAAAATTTTTATTTTTAAGTTTATCGAGATTTTGACTCCCCAGAATCCAGGAGGCAAGCTGACTTGTAAATACAAGATTCCGGGTCGTTCACTCTACCCGCTTGGAGTGATAGTGTGTAATTAGTGAGATGGAGTTTATCCCCAATATCGGTGGAGGGAGAGGAAAACGCGCTCCCTGAAGTTCTCTACCGAGATCATAGAGTGGAGCACAAAGGGCAATTCAGGGAAAAGTAAGGTTCAGCTACTTACAGTAACTGTGATGACGGACTTTTACGATTTGTTTACTCTATGACAATTACGAAAAATTCTCACAATATAAAGTTTATCAACCTCTATCCAACCGACATTGCTCAAAACCTATAGGTTCATTTCTTACTACAAGTAATAAATATTTACAAAATTTAAAATATGTCTCTCATTTTGTTCTGGTGTTATGCGTAAACAAACAAATAAACCAACAGATATAGTGACAGAGCGACAGTAATGGAATATTAGAGTTTTTGAGATCTGGAGACCCTGAAAAAATACAATAATCTCAGAGTGATTTTCCTTTGGGAGGGGTCTTATTTTCCGTAGCGAGGGAAACGAAAAAAAAACACATTAGCAAATTAACGAATCAAAATACAGTTGTTCAATTCATAATATTTTATTAATATTAGAGATTTTATATAATACTGCTCATGTCACATATACGGAGTACTTTCCAAATTGAGGCATTTTTACCTCATTTGCTAAATAGAAGTAAGTATATAATATCACTCTCCGAGATTTTTACATTTCTTTATGTTATTAGGTTTTACATTACAGAAAATATAGTGCTATATTTCCGTCGGTCGATAACGATAACACTTGAACAAAACGCGACATAGTTTTCAAATTTGATATCTATACAATATCTTAATTACAAATAAAACCCATGGTTTTAAATAATATCGCTGTAGGAAAAGAATGCAAAACGAGTGAGGACGGAAAAATTTTATATGTTTTTTAAATCAGTATGTCAATTATTCCTTGTTTTTGAATGAGATCAAATTTTAAGGGATTATTTATAGTGAACCACATAAGAGTAAAGATGGAGGACGATAAAAAAAAGTTGGTTCGTACATGTTGTATTATGTTTCCTATTTTCCAATTACTTAAGGTAAAAGATATAAGACGTTAATTTAATTGTATCGATTCCTGCTTCGAGGGAGAACATCCAAACCTCGATGCCTATGGCAATTTGCGAAAAATAACCCTCACCGTTGTCTAAAGCAAAGTATTCTAAAAAAAACTGGGGATTCATGAAGTAAAAAGTCTTTTTATTCCTAAATCCTCGTGCACCACCTTTCAGACACTCCAGCTTCTTAACAAAGTACTGGGATCCCCATTCATCGATCTGACAAGAGCAAATTATAAACAAACCTGTTTGTCTCCTCAGTTTTCTGAATTGAGTTTTGGCACTATCGAAACTGTTTAGACTAAAAACTTTACTTGAATATAAGATACCTGGAACATTCTTTTAAAAATAACTTTTAGTCGTTTTGCTTTTTTATTTATAAAGTTTGTCAACGAGCCATGCTCCAAATAACTTACATTCCTTTTTCCGAAGAAAAAAATCGTGAAAACTTCAAAACGCAAAATTTTATCAAAGCATTAATTTAATAACCAAGCCATTTTTCGAATTGCGTTATGTTTGTAGCTAGGTAGATAACGCCCCTCGTATGTATTTGTATATATATATTATATATATATATATATATATATATATATATATATATATATATTATATATATAGATATATATACATATATATATATATATATATATATATATATATATATATATATATATATATATATACATACATATATATATATATATATATATATATATATATATATATATATATATATATATATATCTATATATATATATATACTCGTAAACATAAGTTTAAAACCTACTAAATTTAAAATATATTTAAATATTACGAATACTAAGATTAAGAATTAAACAAAAACAAATTAAAGCCAGAGATAATGATTTATTGTAATTATATAAAATATAAACATTAATTTCTAATTATTTTACACTCTAATAGTCCACATATTATGCTATTTAAAAAGAATATGATAAGGTACCGCAAAACTACAAAGGATTGAAACTATTAGCGATAACTCTAAAAGTAACAATAAAATAATAACACACAAAATTAACTAGCAGTGTGTCTGGTATGAATGTCGTTCTCACCATAAAGCAAATTACCGAAAGCGTGATAGAGCACAATAAGCCAGTATTCCTATGTCTCACTGACGTAGAAAGGCCTTCAATCGAGTACAACCATAAGATGTAGTACGTATTTACGAAACACGCGTACTGCATAATATTATCAAAACCTTAAAAAATATTTGCTCAAACAACATCCTAGGTATGTAAAATAATACCAATACCAATACCAATACCAGTTAAAAGAGCAATTCACTAAGAATATTTTTTTACCACACTATTTTCCAATGTAATAATGGATGAAATAATTAGACAAGTTTGTAAACTAATGGGGTAAGAGAACGAGATAGACAGTAATATGCTGACGACGCCGCACTAGGGTGACCGCAAAAAATCGATGTCGGAATTTTGTTCGTCTGGACCCACAAAACGATTCCCCTTTCCAGATATTGAGATAGCCGAAATTTGAGCTCGATTAAACGACGTTAACCCGTGCCGCTCGTCGCTCAAAGTTTGAAAAAATCCAAATTTTTGGCCAAAAAGCTGACATATGGAGCCATAACTCCAGAACGGTAAATAATAGAAACAACGCTTAATATCTCAAAAGAAAGCTAATGTTGTTCTTCAAAATTTATATTCTATACATAATTGTTGTTATTTTAAGTCAAACCGAGTTACAACAGCCTTAACCCAAAAAACGTGACCTGGTACCAGTAGGAGCCAGTTTGGGAGTATTCTAAGAATTTTACGGGTTTTTTACATAATGTGTCTCGGAATTAACATTTTTTTGTTAAAAAGTATTTTGGAAACTCAATTTTCAAACATAAAGAGCCTTTTGTTCAAATTTAATCTTTTATTATATGGGGCTTACCTGACTAGTTTACCAAAGAAAGGCCCGTTTGACAGGTAAAAAGGAGGGTGAATCTAATTTCTATTTTAGGGATGGTGATTTTACTTCAGCGTACAACCGACCTTTATTTATTCAGTTTAGTTTCTAAAGTGCCTTTGAGCTGGTTAGATCGAACAATTATCTAGTGAAGATATTTTAAGACACTGAAGAGGACAGCATCTACCAGGAACTTGAGAGCTTGGAGGAAATGGACATCCCTGAAGAAGCTGCAGAATATCCAGGACCATGTGAGAGCAAGAGGATGAAAGTTTCATTTGCAAGGGGCGTTTAAAGAGATTTTAAAACATGAAAATGTCCATTTTATTAGATCGATGTAAGGTATCCGACATAAATGCCACGAGAATTTTAATAGCTACTTTAGAAGCACTAAACCTTGACCCTCTTGAGTACAAAGTCTCGAAAACTTTATTACATGATAGAAGGCAAAAGTTTAGAGAACAATATAATAAAAAAATTTTTGATAAAGTAAACATTCCTGAAAAAGAGCCCGTGGTTGTCCATTGGGACGTCAAACTTTTACCGGGTGTTTTAAAAAATGAACAATGTGAGCGAATAGCTATAGCTGTTTCATATGGCGAAAAGGAACAGCTGCTGGGAGTTCCTGTAACAGCAAACAGCTCAGGAGAGGAGCAAGCCGTAGCCGTATATGAATGCTTACATGAATGGGGTCTTCTCAACACCGTCAAGGCGATGTGCTTCGACACTACAGCATCCAACACGGGAAGACTCAAAGGAGCATGCGTCATATTGGAGCAAATGTTAGGAAGAGAATTGTTATACCTAGCTTGCCGTCACCATATCTTGGAAATTCTGTTGTTAAGAGGCGTATTCGACACAAAAATGGGATCAACCACTGGACCTCATCCAGACATTTTCAAGAGATTCCTCACTGCGTGGCCCAAAATAGACAAAGGAAAATACGACACAGGTATCAGTGACAATCTAATACAAAAGCAGCTAACTCCAGAAGTAATTGCAATTGTTACTGCTGAATTCGAGACCAAATTAACTGAGAGCCACCCCAGAGATGACTACAAGGAGCTATTGCAGTTGGTTCTCGTATTTTGTTGGATCACTAGACGGCAATGTTGAGGGTTTTAGAACTCCAGGAGCCATTCATCACGCTAGGTGGATGGCAAAGGCTATTTACTGCTTAAAAATGTTCATTTTTCGTCGTCAATTTAAGATGTCTAAAGAAGAAGAAAGTTCTGTGCGTGCCATTTCTGTTTTCCTAGTTAAAATTTATTGTAAAGCTTGCTCCAAAAGCTCATCTTGCACCAAAGCAAGATTTAGGTATTTTGCATAGTCTGTTAGACTATAAAGAATGTGACAACGACATTGCAGAAATAGCCCTGACCAAATTTTCGAACCATTTGTGGTATTTGAATGCAAAGTTGGTGAGATTATCGTTTTTTGATCGCACCATTACAGACGATGAAAGTTGTTAATGGCTAATAAATTGCTCAGTAGCACAGATGAACCATCACAGCACGCTAGGGTTGTAAATCCAAAAGTTAGGAAAGAAAACTTAAAAGAGGTAGTTGATGGAGGATTGGTAAATTTACTTACCAAAGAAACGTTTTACATTCTTTGACCAATTTAATATAAAAACAGATTTCCTAAGACAACATCCAAACACCTGGCCTCAAAATAATGACTTCCAAGAAGGATTGAAAATTGTCAAAACATTAAAAGTAGTTAATGATATGGCTGAGCGTGGTGTTAAATTAATAACCGACTTTAACGACCTTCTGACAAAAGATGAAGACCAAAAGCAATATCTCCTGCAAGTTGTAAGTAAATGCCGAGCATTATATCCTGACGTTTCAAAAACTACTTTAACCTGAACTAACCTGAACAAAAGCTCTAGAATAGATTAGATAACTATGTAAAATTATCAACTCATGTAGGTACTACGTCTGTATCTTTTCTGTGTCTGTTTTGTATGTATTATATACCTAATTTTTATATTTTAAAATAAAAAATGTCATTAGACTTATCAGTATTACTTGTTTTTTTATTATATTTCTACTTTAAACTCAAAAATATACCAAAAAAAAAGCAAAATTTATCACTTAATAACAAAATATACGAAGTATGCTCCTAGTGGTACCAGGTCACGTTTTTGGGCTAAAAGCTGTTGTAACTCGGTTTGACTTAAAATAACAACAATTATGTATAGAATATAAATTTTGAAGAACAACATTAGCTTTCTTTTGAGATATTAAGCGTGTTTCTATTATTTACCGTTCTGGAGTTATGGCTCCATATGTCAGCTTTTTGGCCAAAAATTTGGATTTTTTCAAACTTTGAGCGACGAGCGGCACGGGTTAACGTCGTTTAATCGAGCTCAAATTTCGGCTATCTCAATATCTGGAAAGGGGAATCGTTTTGTGGGGTCCAGACGAACAAGATTCCGACATTTTTTTTCCCCCTCTATGAGATCCGGTCACTCTACGCCGCGCCGTGCTGATAACAGGGATCCAAAAAGATCGTCAGAGGCTAATTTACCAATTTAACAAAAAATAAATATCGGCAGCAAATACAAAGTATATGACAACATGTAAAACACATTAAGATGTAAGTTGTTGAAGAAAAAAATTACTTAGTAAGAACTAGAGTTTAAATGTCTTGGTGACGATAATATCATCAACTTTACTTTATATCCTATGTGAGGATCTTAACGTAAGAAACAAAGGCAGCATAGCGGGAGCGATAAGATCAAAACAATACTTGTATATGGAAGTATCCTACTTAGAAGCGACACGCGCCCAGAGTATCACGAACGATTTTTGAAGCGTCTACAACGAATGTGGTCGTTATCGTACTCCTCGCATTAGCTGCTAGTTGGATTTGGCAATAGTTATAAGCTTTCACAAAAAATTGTGTTTAATTATGCAGAAATATTAATTATCCGAGTAAAAAAATTAAAAAATTCGAGGCTTCGCAACTATGACTTGTTAGAGGGTTGATATATATTGCGATGGATTTCAGAGAAACAAGTAAGATTTAGAATATTGCGAATTTTATGCTTATTTCAAAATTTATGATTGTAATTTTACTCACTGTCTGTAGGATCATATAGCTGCAATTAACACACAGAGACCTCTGATTATAATACACTCCCACATCGTCTTAATCTTGATCAACAAGATCCCTGTGTCGCAGCCAAGGGGAGGTTAGGATGACATATGTCTGCCGCCCTGTGGATCTAAAAAATAGCGCTCCTTGGAAACAAAGCTCTGTTTTTACTAGAGGTTCTTTTTGCGAAAAATATTCATTCCACAGTAATCGATTTTTAAATTGAGGGTGGGGGTGTCAGGCTTTAGAGTTCCACTGTAGGAAAGGGATCTATTTTGTGAAAAATTTCCTCCCCCTCCAGGCCATTGATTGCTGAATGTAAGTGTTTAAAATAAGAGTTTTTTGTGAAATATCCTTATTTCCTGGTTATAGGCTTTTAGACTTCTACTACAAAAAGTTGTCAGTCTATAAGTAGATGCGCCTTTAGTCTTCTCTTTTTTTCCTTAGAGAAACGCCGATTGTATCTATATGCCCTTCCTCGCCCTTTGAATCTGGCTACACCACGGAATATAATACTTTTATATAGTTTATACATATTTTTTAAGAATATAAAAATAATAAAAGAGCATACATTTTTTATAGTTTGTTTAAACAATTTGCTGCCAAAATTCTAAAAATCAAAAGAATTTTATTTTTTTTATTTTCTGTTAGTGATTTTTCACTATATACAGTGTGTCCCAAAAAGTTTTATACAAATGGTGGAAAAATTTATCTTACATATTACAAAAAAATTTATTCTTGATAAAAAGTTTCGCATCACATGGAAATCCATAATCAAAGATCAAAAGTTTAAAATATTTGATGGTATACAGGGAAAACAAAAACTAGTGATTTATAATTTTCAGAATAAAATGATATTAATACAAATTTATTATGGATGTAATTGTCGCAGAGCAGATAAGAAGGTTATCAAATTTTTAACAAAAATATGATACAATCAAAATCAGTGCACTAGTTTTTAATTAATTTTGTTTTCCTTTATTCAATAAAGAATCCGACAATTTCTGACGTATTTACTGGAGTTTTTTTGAAATTTTAACTAGGCCACAAATCTAAAGGTGAGCATAATTTTTTAGTTCCTATTAACATTTTCAATTAATATTTTGCTCTGTATTTAAATTTAAACACACTTTATATCATTATTTTTTATTTTCCCTGTATAGCATCAAATATTTTAAACTTTTGATGCTTGATTATGGATATCCATATGATGCAGAATAATTTTTTTTGTAATATGTAAGATAAACTTTTTCTCCATTTGTATAAAACTTCTTGAGACACACTATATGTGCAGCTAGACGTCATGATTGAGTCAAGCAATATTTAGAGAAACAAAACAAACTTTTTTATAATAAAGTTAGCCAAAATATTTCATATTTAATAAAGAGCAAATTCTTTTAATGAAGTAAAATTTTAATTCTAAAATTTATCATATATTACACATAAAAAACAATTTATGAGATATCCATATTTAAAAAGTAAAGTATTTACACCTGCGTTATCTATAATATCTAAACATTGCACCTTTTTAAATCTTTATACTAAAAAGACTCCAGCAGGTATTAGAACTATAGCAGGTATTGGAAATTTAATAAATCTTTTTCTGAGTAAAAATTTTCACCAAAAAATAAACTTTAACAAAAATGTTCCTGTTGATTTTAAAAATAAATACCTAACAATACAATCAAAGACTGGTCAATCCTCCACGTGTTGCAGCTACGCAGGACACATGTCTTAACGCTCGAGGCGCTCGCACTTCCCGCGTCGTCTGTGCCGCTCGCATCGCCTGCGCCGCTCGCATCGCCTGTGCCGCTCGCATCGCCTGTACCGCCTGCACTTCCCGCATCGCTCACAGCAAAGCGCTCACGTAGAACACAGCCTTAAACCATGCAATATTGTGAAAAATAATCTAAGAAATAAAATGAAATCGCGAATTGACAAGCCCACAGTTCTAACGTATACACCGGAAACCCGACCTGGAATATAAAAAAAAACTCGAAAGAACAGAAATCAAAATAATGTGCAGAACAGCGGCAAGTTATTGGACAGAGAAGAAATGATAACAATAGACAAACATGCAAAATAGATAATACATACGACTGGATGCTAAAATGAATAGAATAAACATATAGATAGAATCACAGAAACGTGATCACAAAAGACGGGTCACAAAAATAAACGTTGAATCGATAACCTTTCCAGTGCAAGATTGGTAAAAAAAAAAACGGTTATAAACAGCCAATCGCGCCTAAACATAGGAAGAAGACAAAGAAGAACATATTCTAGAAGACACTCAAATGTACAAAAGACCTATTTTGGACAACTTAGTTTTAAGATTTATGCATTTTCTTCTATATTACTTTCTTCCTGCAAGTTGGTAGGTGCATATCTTTTAAACATGCTGTAGTATGACATTTTAAAATTTTTATCTTGTTTTATCAACATAAAAGTCATTACAATTGGCGCGAAAAAACCAACTAAATAAAGAAACTGTGTTATAAGCTTCAGTACTGGTGAAAACGAGAGCTCAATAATATTAGATGTAGTACCAATAACCATGAAAGGACACCACATAATCAAATATATGTTGCCCATACATAGACCATGCGAGGATTTCTGAGAATATTTCTTACAATATTTTATTGCGTTGATTGTTACCATAAGAATAAAGGGGAACCAGTATAAAATAATATAAAATAATACCAAAACAGAATAATAATGAAAACCAGTCACGAAAAAGGGAGTAAAACATAACAATGGTATTAAGTTACATGATGCCAATATCCATCTATACCACTTTTGATACTTAGAATCACCATTCTTAAATGTGGCCACAACAAACCAATCAATAATTAAAAATGCTGCCAAGGTATAACAAGTTTGCGATAGCAAATACACTAAAATTGTTGCAATAATTGTATAAGCTGTTTCAATCCGATATTCAAAAGATAAACGTATGTGTTCTAAGGTACTAATTATACTAAAAGCCAAATTAACAAGAGCAAAATTTAATATAATATAGTTCGTTCGTGTTCGAAGTCTGTTAAATTTACGAATTGCGATTATCAAGCATGTGTTATTAACTACAATTAGTACAAAGAAAAAAGTTCTTATTATTACAAATAAGTACTTTTCACTGAAATTTAAAGCATAACTATGAGAGTCATTTTCATTTTCAAGAATTTCCAAAAGTTCAGTATCTTGTTCCAGGTCTGATGTTGTATATTCATAATCCATGTTGCTGTTATAATGTCATATACATATACGTAAATAGTATTTAAATCTTGTATCCCAAGCTGACCTACTGTCCTATCAGAATAATATTTCCTAAAAAAAATATAACAAATGTGAGCAATTACTAACCAGTCGACTCTACTAAAACTTTAATTGAAAGATAAGTGGCGTTTAAGTCACTTTTTAAATCACAATAATAGCTTCTTTTCCATTCTTTATACATGTTTTTAGATTAGCCATTTTTAATTGCCAATTAAGTTTATATAGTTATATACTAAAACAAAGACACTCCATGTCATTTATTTTTCATTCTTCTTCGATAAGATACAACAAAAAGGTTATTCTGTGCATTATATCTCTCTTTCCACTTAATAAGATGAAGTAAATGCGAACAAGTGGTACCTTTAGAGGAGTAGGTAATGCATCCTACTATGAATCGAAGGAACGACGGTGCGATTCCACCTTGGACTACTGGGTGTTTGTGTGTGTCTTTAGGTTTAGTTTAGGTTTAAGTAAATATGTGTATATATTCAACAGAGATGCTGAGAGGTTGGCCTCTTTTAAAAAAAAAAAAAAATGCGAACAAACTTGCATTTATACTATTTAACAAATGAACCGTGACATGGAAATTATTGTAAAAAAAACATAACGATTTTTTTAATGACCACTTGAACAAAAATTACACAGGACAAAGATGAAAAAACTTTTTTAATAATTTTACCTGATTCATATGTTTTTTGGTGTGCTGAGTCTGAAAATAATAATAAAAAGGTCTTATCACCCACCAATTTTTCACATTTTAATATTCAAAATGTGAAAAGATTATTTTTTATCATTCGAATGTTATTAGGTTGGCAATAAAATCAGAATTTTATAAGGTTGGCAGTAAAATCAAATGTTATTAGATTGGCAGTTCCGATAAATGTCACAGCAGTTTGTTTTCTTCCAGTTAATTGAACCTCGCATTGCAGTGTTTAACCGATGTACTTTAATTCTAACTCAAAGTATGGCTAATCGTGGTTGTAAAAACTCTCCTGACAGTTTTTGTTATATATGTGAAGAGTTTGTAGTTAAAAAACATCAAAGAAACATTACTGACTTTGTAAAAAAAGTATGCTTTGCATATTTTGGTGTAGAAATCGGTAATCAAGAAAAATGTTGGGCTCCTCACAAAGTATGTTATGTTTGTGTCGGGGATCTTGGGAAATGGTATAAGAAAGAAAAGAAAGCTTTTAGATTTGCAGTACCCATGGTATGGATAGAGCAAGAAAATCATTCGAATGTTTATTATTTTTGCAGCGTTGATGTTTCTGGATATAACTCCAAAAATAAGAAAGTAATTGTCTATCCTAACTTTACTTCCACTAATCGGCCGGTAGGACATGGACCGGGACTCCCTATCCCTGAGCCACCTCAATCTATTAATGACGTTTTACAGTCCACTCCCGAATTTAATGAAAGTCGACCAGATGATGATGAGTTTCAATGTTCTCTAGAAAATTTAAAGCCACAGTTGTTTACACAAGCTGAGTTAAATGATTTAGTGAGAGATTTGGGTTTGACTAAGGAAAAAAGCAGAATCGCTTGGTTCTAAGCTGAAAGAAAAACATCTTTTTACCATTATAGAACAAGAGATCAACAGTTTGCTCAGTTTTTAAAGCAGGAAGAGGATTTGGTTTACTGCCATGCATATCAAATTTTCCTTATTTTGAAATTTATTCGATGTCATATTATGAGAGAACAAGAGAGGTGATACAAAAACCGATACCAGATACGATTTCAGTAACCAAACACTTAACATAGATGTTAAAAACTTTTTACAAATATTTTTTTGTTGGCCTGTGTTATAGAGGCTGCCATAGCGTAGCAATTAAGGCGTCCGCTGTCTACGCTAGCGATCCCAGCTTTTATCTCGGCTCACGAAATAATAATAATACAAAAAAAGAATAATAGTAAAATATTACAACGTGACGGTCTCCGCTCTCGGGAAGGCAATGGCAAACCACCCGTAGTATCATGCGTAGTAAAGCCCTCTCACATTGGTCCTTCGGAGCCGGCATTAAACTGCAGGTCCTCTTTGTCTGTGGAAACACTTAAAAAGGCACCGGGCAAAGGCGAGAGGATCGCCTACGTCCGTATCGAATATGGCATTTCAAGAAGAAGAAAAAGATTAAAAATTAACCACTTTAATATAATCACGGTGCTCTAAATAAACACATAAAAGTTAAGCAATAAATGACTTGAAATCCCAAAGTGTGGCACAAAAGGTATAATTATATTCGGAATGAAATATACCCTCCCCACTCTGTACAAAGTTTATTTTTGTATAGTAAAATTTCGATACGCGGGGTTTTCAGAAAAAGCGAGATTTTTTTTTAGATAGGCTTAAAATGGCCTAATTTTTAAAAAAATTAGGGGGAGGCCGTTTTTGCCAACCTAAACTAACCTGAACTAACCAGAACTAACCTGAACTAAATATTCAGTAAGTACAAAATACCTACCTTAATGTGAAAAAATGATGTAGGTGCTATATTAGTGACTGGAGACTAAGTTAGCAAAAACGGCCTCCCCACCGATTTTTTCTTGTAAATCTTTAAAAATTAGGCCTTTTTAGGTCTATTACAAAAAAAATCTCCCTTTTTTTGAAAAGCCCGCGTACCTATTGTATATTTGTATTATTCATCCGTAAGTTACCAATTTCAAAGAAGTCAGTTTCCGGAAGAAGCTCTGAAGATGCCGACAGGATGATCGGCGAATCGTCAGCATTATTAATTCGGCACAGGAGAAATGCAGAAGAATTATACATATCTCTGCAAGCTCTCAAAGTTTCCTGTCAAAACATAGACATAAATTATCGTGCATGCAAATAGACTAGTATTCCTAGTAAAATGGTAATATCCGACGCACTTCCTACTGCTAAATATAACTTGCAAAGATTACCTCTATCAACGTTACTTTTATTCAAAAAAAAATCAAAGGGACAGAAATTATAAGTAACGTTTAATAATGGTTGTTTTAAACTTACTGTGTAGTGTTAATTTCTGCTTAGATCTTGCTATTTTCGTACACGAAACAAGTTTAAATTTACGAAACGGGCACAACTTTTTACTTCAAATTAATCACCTCGTTCACATGTCCAGTAACTAACTGCTGCAACCAGAAGGATAAATATTACGAAGCAAAATGTCTCGTTCACAATTAAACAATTTGACATGGATTTTCCTAATACATATTAATTTTGTAATAATATTATCTCAATCGGGTCATTCAGTGTATCACGATCGAAACATACACCATACAATAATTTTAAAAATTAAAATATAACATAAACTGACAAGGAGATTGCGCATAACAAACGTAAATTAAAACAGAATTTCTTGTAGTTTAAATAGTCAAAACATGTCAGATGCGTAGAGACTGTTCTAATGTTAACAACTTTTAAAATTTGACCTTCAAAAATTTACCTGGCTTTTGCATTTACTATATCGTCGTCTAGACTCCAATTACTAAAATTCACTCTCTTTCCAAGAAATTCTTCTTCCTCAGGTAACTAGTATTTGCTTCAGTTATATACCAGTTATGTTATACCAGACGTAAATTAAAACAGGATTTTTTTGTAGTTTAAATAGTCATAACACGTCAGATGCGTAGAAAGTGTTCTAATGTTCTATACAGCTTAAGAAATCATATATGTTAGAAAATAGGTTCCCTTATCAAAATTCATGGCCTGGAAAAATGCTTCTATACTCTATTTGTTTGAAACAGATAGTAATAAAAAAAAGCCAATGGACTGACCGGCGAACCTATAACAGAGGCGTGCTGTCTATTCCCAGGTATTTTTGTAACGAAGTTTTATTGCCGATCAAATCATTTTATTGACATGCATTCCTATTGCCTCAACTATAAATATCTACTTAGAGCAGCATGCCCAAGGCTCAAGCCAGTTAGTGACAAGTCAGTTAGTGTGTTAACAAAATGTCTTCTCCAGCGAAACTCCAGAAGTTCGAGAAGCTAACCGATAATGAAAACCATATAGTTAAAAATGTATTTGACTACGTTAAAAACGTTCAAAATTATGATTTAAGTGAGGACGATTGTGTGACAAAATTTTCCCTAACGACCGGAGTTGGTAAAGTCACAGTTTACAGAATTTTAAGAGAAGAAAAGGACAGGGTATAGACTTTCCAAAAAAAAATCAGGCAGAAAAGAACTTCAGCCGACTGAGAACACAGAACAAGCAGTAAGGCGTATTGTTCATGACTTTTTTATGGAAAAAAGAATTTCAACTTTAGATATGATCCTGTATGCTGCGACAAGCCACCTAGAAATACCAAAAATGAGTAGAGTAAAACTATGGAGTGTTTTAAAAGGTACGAATTTTTATTGGAACAAGTGCGAAAGAAAATGTTGATTGAGTGGAGTGGAGAAATTGTACACTGGGGAAGAGACTCTAAAGGAAAAGGGATATATTAATTAGATGAGACATGGAAAAATGGAACGTCAAGAAATTTTGGCAAGATGGGAATATCAAAAATGTTCGCCAACCATTCAATGAAGGTCTCGCTAATGGTCTTAAACCGCCATCTGGTAAAGGACGTAGATTAATTATTACGCATATTGGAAGCAAAAGTGGTTTTGTAGACAGAGTATCCGTTCTAAGAAAACAGGAGATTATCACGAAGATATGAATGAATTCCTATATATATTTGAAGATTGGTTTTGGCAGATGATATACTTAATACCAGACGGTTCTGTTATTGTAATAGATAACGTAAGCTATCATTCTAAAAATTAGAACGAAATCCAACCTTGGGTTGGCTCAAAAAGGACATCCAATCTGGGATGACCGAGAAACACATTTCATTTCCAAAAGACAGCGTTCAGAGAGAATTATTTACACTTCCAAAGCTTGAAGTTCTCAGAAATAAAGACAAGTACACAAGTCTCTCCATTGATGAAATGGCAAAAAAACGTAATGTTACTGTTTATCAACTGCCACCATATCATTGCGAGCTCAATCCGATAGAACTGGGCACAGGTTAAAAGTGAAGCCGCCAGGAACACTACAAAACCTTTTTCAGAATGTCATATCTAATGTTTCCACAGAATATTAGCGAAAATACGTCTAACATGTATTGAGGGTGGAAGATCAAATGTGGACTGTGGACATGGCAGTGGATGCCATTGTTGAACCTTTAATTATACATGTAAATTCAAATGAGTCGGACAATGGTAGTTTATCAAGCATGTCGGAGATGGAAGGATGGTAATTCTTTGTTCATTGTTGTTTGACTTCCTCATTTGTATATTTTGTAATTAATAATGTTACATTATAAAATTTTATTTTTTTCTAATAAATGTTTAAATATTATAAAACTATCCTCAAAAAATACATATACGCCCAGGCCCACCGCCACTGGCCAGAACTATTTCAGACTGTTTAGCCCTAAACAACAAAAAAAAGGGTCGTTTTTCTATTGTACTCAAATATAACAGATTGCGAATATTAGACCGAAGCTAGATGGTATTCCGATAAAATTATTCAACTGCTGCATTACAGATAAAGAGTAGGTAAAACTCTGAGACCCTTACTACTGCTTGATGCTAATTTGCATAATTCTAGATGATTTAGTGCTATCGCTTTTAAATAAATAAGGTATAATAAAAGTTAAACTTTGAAAAATAATGCATTTTTATGATAAATCCCTAATAAATTAAACAATGCTCTTCTACCTCCTGTGTATAGGCACGATCGATTTATTACTCTCTTTTCCTATCTTATATTTGAAAGGTTCTAGTTTTGGGCAAAAAAATGTTAAATATAGAAGTTGTAGTATTTTTAAAAAATATTTTTACGGAGTTAAAACACTGGTTCATCGCTTTTTTGACATATGACCCAACCTTAATATTTTTTAAATTGAACATCCTGTATATTGTTTTTCAGTTTTATACAATTCTTCACTCTACACACACACACACACATATATATATATATATATATATATATATATATATATATATATATATATATATATAATATATATATTTCTAACTTAACATTTTAATAGTAGTATGGTAAAACTGATGTGGCGACATATTATTAAAATAGGTACATATAACCAAAGCAAGCATTAAGCGTATATATTTTATGGAAGGCAACAACAATCACATTATTAAATAGCTTTCCAAGAATATATCTGAAACAACTTTTAAAAGAAAGGAAAGAACCACGCAACGGTGGGAAACTACAGAAATGAAACATTGGAAATTCTCTTGCATTTTCAAGGTACTTTACTCTTATGAAAACTAATGTCTACTATTTTTTTTGCGGTATGTATATTTTGCAAGGAATATGTACTACGTCTTCTTTTGCTTTTTTCTTAACAACATAAAAGTAAACGAAATAAGATATTTTCCATTCACTGCGTTTTTCCTGAATTGCTGTATCTTGCTTTTAATTTCAATTGTTTTGTAATTATCAGTCCTAAACCAAACTTATTTAGTTCTAAAGGTTGTTGTAGTGCCTTAACTCATTTAAAACAACCTGCAAAATTTTTGCATTAAAAACAGGTTACATTTCTCAGGCTACTAAAAAACAAAATCATTTCAGTGTTCAACCCCAATTTGTTAACTTTAGCAACCTTTAAAATATGGCCTTCAAAAAATTTACCTAACT
The DNA here is from genome assembly GCA_019049505.1 of Pachyrhynchus sulphureomaculatus. NCBI lineage: Eukaryota > Metazoa > Arthropoda > Insecta > Coleoptera > Curculionidae > Pachyrhynchus > Pachyrhynchus sulphureomaculatus. Next base: position 134,644,851 of record CM032454.1, on the reverse strand, counting down.
TTTGCATGTACTATATCGCTAGCTACACGCTGAACTTTCGTCGAAAGCACGTAAAATCCAAATTGAGTCACTTGTTTGCTCGCCGGTTCGAGGCAGTCTTTCTTTGTTCCCATCCAATGGGGCCTAATCTGACAAATTCCGCGGCCGCTAAATATATTAAAAAGTCGGTATCGTTTTTGAAGAAGTGGGTAAATCATTTTAGCGAGACGAAAAATGTCGACGACTTGCCAAAACGTGGCTCGGTAGGCAAAGTCAGTCAGCAAGTCGAAAATCGAACCGTGTCTTTATTTTCACGGGATCCGAGATTGACCCTGCGTCAAGGAGCGGCAAATTTAGGAAAATTGGATTTGAATGTGTCTCATGAGACCATTCGACAACATCTTCGTGTTCAAAATGTCAAATTCCGAAGCACGTTGAAGGAACCTTTGTTGGGCAAAAATCACTTTCATGAAGCAGCTCGCTTGCGCCCACGATAAGATACTAGAAAGATACAATCGCCGTACGGCAACCTTATTGAAACTTTTGGTCCCTTGTAAAGAGGAAAGACTCTGAGGACATTGGCTCAGTTGTCTCGAGAGATTCGAAAAATTTAGAGATCATTACCGTGCGAATATGCAGAAAATCTCGTCGACAGCATGCCTCGAAGATGCCAGGCGATTATTAATGCAGGAGGCGACTGGACAACTTGGTAATTGCGCCGTCGTTAGTACACCAAAGAATACATCGATAGCAAAAAATGTTCTCGAAACAGATTTTTTCAAGAATACAATGTAACATTCATTTTTTCTGGATTTTAAGATCATGTTACGACACTGTTTTTCTCTCTATAATTTATTTTTTTACATTTTTTTTAATTTGTTTAGGCAGTGATTTCAATTTTTGAGCAGTGTAACTTAGAACAGTAATTTAAATTTTTTAACAGTGTAACTAAACCGTGTACAACGTGTTGCTGACCTAACTTATTTAGTTTGCATTGATTTTGTGTCCCGGAAGTGAGCCATTTTAAAGACTTCACTTTGAAGAAGGGGCAAAAGGTATATAAACGGCCATACGGAATTTTTACGGACTTTTTCCTCCAGCATACCGTAGTGGCTTTTTCTTCCGTCATGCCGTAGTGCAATATCGGCTTTTCTTTATCACCAAGTGGGTGTTGTTTATAGATCTCAAGTTTGATGTATTTTTCCGATCTTAAAATATTCTGCTCATCCTAAGTCATTTCGGGTCAAAAACTACTAGCTACCCAAATGAGACTAGGATAGTATTGGTTGAGACAATATTTTTATGAGAATCTCACCAGGAGGGGCCAAACAGCTTATGGAAAACCCATAAGAAGAAGCCAGTCAGTAAGTCAGTAGTACACAAGTTTAAATATCTCACTTCCTCTCTACAATGTGTTTCCAACGACTACTCAACACCTGTAATCCACGGAGTTAATTTTACAAACTTTTAGATCGTGTTTTTTTAAAGTGTTTTGTTTTTTTTACGCTTAGGATCAGTAATTCATAGAACTATAGTTTAAATATGTACACTTTCATAGCCTAAGGGGTTTTTATTTAGTTATTGTAATTTTAAGAGTGTAATAACTGCAAGAATTTTTAGTCTGTCAATATACTTTTCCCTGTGTTAATGCAGCCTTTTACTGAACTACCTGCTTTTTCATTCAGGATGCAACGGTTGTACGTAAATTAATTTTATTTCAACAACTAACTAACTCTTCAGTATTTTTTCATTTTTTGAGGTGAACTTAGATTCTATTTTCAAAAGACTTACAAAAATTATCTCTTATCCATGTTCTTTACCAGTAAAAAAGAAAACGAGCTAGCTGGTATCTTAATTCTGTCCTCTATTAGTATTAATATCCACTCAATCCATTCTCAAAATTAAGATATACATAAAGGGCAAAATAGCGTCGCAAAAGTGACGTTATAAAATGACGCCGCAACGTGAGGCCTTATAACATGCAGTCACGTTCTTTCTTGACAGACTGTGTAAGCCTGTAAGTTGTAAGAATATTTCAAATTTCAAGTTGTTATATCAAATAGACAAAAAGAAGAAGTTCTTAAATTAAAAATATCTTTTTTATATATAAATCTTTTTCCTAAATATATAACAAGCGTATGCAAGTATACGTGTGTATTGTGTACGATATCTGGACAAAACTCAAGCAGGCATAATCTCAATTTTCTTTCACGGATAAGTAGATCATCTAGCCAGGTTTTCCGTTATGTTTCCGATATTTTATTTCTGGACTTTTATTTAGAACTTTCTTATAAAAATGTTCTTTTCGTGAGATGGACAATATCAATATTTAAAACTTGAGGCTTCCTGGAAGACAAAATTCGGTTTAAATATTAAACATTTTTAATTAATCTAATTATCATACTACAAGAGTTGGTCTTTATTTTTCTTGATAAAATAGGGAAAACGACTAATTCAGTGTTGATACAACTATTTTTGTATGTGATAAATTATCTTGCTCAAGTGGTTCCGAAAAATTTTTAGTCCACATTGGTAATATATGAAAAAAAACGCGAGAGCAAAATAGTAAATGAAAAGAAATTGTGGCAGTTTTTCCATATCCTTGATTACTTAAGTAACACAACTCGTGGAATCGAAGCAAACAGGCCGAAAGTGAGCGATATACGGAATTTTTCTTTATTATTAAATTTAGGAGAAAAGTGAGTTTATAGGTGGATTCTACATCACTTTAAATCCAAAAAATGATATTGCAGTGCCGATTGTCATTTGTCCTTTGGGGGTCCAAAAGTTCCCCTGTTTGTGAAAATATCAAAACATTTATAAGAAAAAAGTATTTGAAATGTCATTCTATGGTAATACACAAACTTTTAGATAAATTTGTCAAACATCGTAATATTCGATAATTGTCCGTGCCACAGTTGCAGTTTTTACGAAAATCATAATTTTTTTAATTATTGGTCGGGAAAGAAGTAAAACACGGCTTTTTTATGGGTCTAGCACACATGCTACAGGGAAATCCCTAAAGCGCTCCAGGAGCACCATGTGTGCGGAAAAAGCGATTTACGTTATTCTTGAATCGCTGTAAATTGTACTAGGTGGAAAACATAGCCCTGGGCAAATTATTCCAAAGGGACGATATTCTCCATATAAAACACTGCTTGAAAAGCGTTGTATGCGGAGTAACCAGCTGAACCTCATACGAATGTGAAGTATTAGCACGACGTGTGCATGCACCGCTCTGGGAGGAATTAAGCGGCTACATCCTTCGAACACTTTCCATGAAAATACTTGTAGAACAGACTCAAGTTGCCAACCATCCTTCGATGTTCCAGTGAATCAAGGCCGCCAGTCAGTTCCGGGTCTCCAATCAGACGAACGACGAACAGCTCTTCTCTGAACAGAATCCAACAAATGCAGTGTGTGTTTGGGAGCGGAGCCCCAAACATGGGAGCAGTATTCCATATTTGGTCGAATTTGAGCTTTGTAAAGAAGTAGCAGCTGTTGTGAAATGTAAAGCTTTCTGGTTCGAAATAATATTCTCAATTTTTGAGAAGCTCTCCTTGCTATGCCTGCAACATGTTCATGCAAAGACATATTTGCTCCAAAATTAACGCCCAACAAATTGAGTGACGATGCTAGGGGAATGGTGTACCCCGACATGACTATGTCCGGTTCAGCAACGTCAACTTTTTTAGAAAAAACTGCCACCTGGGTTTTTGTAGCGTTAAATTACACTTGATTACTGTCACCCCAAGATAGAATTTCTTCCAGGTTTTTGTTAAGTTGAACGACCTCCTGCTGTCTGCGGATATTCGCCTGAGTAGCCGATGTCCAAACGTTCAAAGTGAATAAAGAGATAAGCGTACTGTCATCTGCAAAGCTGTAGATTGGATTCCCGGTATTTTCCAGCAGATTGTTAATATAAATGAGAAAGAGAGTAGGAGCCGGTATGGAGCCTTGGGGCACACCGGCATTAATAGTGAAGGTGTTAGAAAGAGCGTAGCTCAGCTAACAGTCCATCGTGCCAAACACGGTCGAATGCCTTGGATATGTGAAGAACAACCACTCGAGATTCTCCAAAGTGTTCAGTTGCGTTGTTCCAAACATGCGTTACATAAGTCAGAAGATCTCCTGTTGATCTATGTTTACGAAAGCCATATTGGTGATCGCTAATAATGTTGAATTCTTCAAGATATTTTAGAAGATGCTGATTGATAACCTTTTCCATGACTGTCGATATTATTGAAAGCAGCGCGACTGGTCGGTAGTTATTTGGCAAGGTCTTCTTGCCTTTTTTAGGTATCGGCTGAACTGTGTCACATTTCCAGCAGGAAGGAAATATTACCTTTCTGTAGGATAGGTTGAAAAGTCTACAGAAAACGGATGTTAGTTCCCTTGCACAGTTTTTGAAAACTATGGCACGTAAAGTGTTTTCATGGAAAGTGTTCGAAGGGTGTAGCCCGCTTAATTCCTTCCAGAGCGGTGCATGTTAGAAATACACGTCGCGCTAATGCTTCACATCCGTCTGAGGTTCAGCTTGTTACTCCACGTACAACGCTTTTTAAACTGTCTTTTATATGGAGAACATCATCCCTTTGGAATGATTTGCCCAGGGCTGCGTTTCCCACCAAATACAATTTATAGCGATTCAAGAACAACGTGAATCGCTTTTTCCGCACACATGCCGCTCCTGGAGCTCTTTAGGGACTTCCCTGCAGCGCGTATGCTAGACCCATAAAAAAAAAGTAATAATACGATATAATTGTATATATGTATCAGTAGTGACATTTTTTCAACTGATGCTGCATTTCGTTGTACATCCGTATTATCATACAAACCTTATTGCAAATGTGAATCGGATCACTTGGTCGCAAATAAATCGTCTGGGCGCCGAAAGCAAAGTAATAGATAACCTATATAGTTCCGATGCTTTCATTTTTATATCCCTTATTACTACAGTGATACAGAAGCTGCAATTCACATGAGCCAAGCCGCAGAATTATACTAATAAATAATTAATAAATATATAACAAAAATTATTCCTAAAGTTGAACCATTGGGTCCTCAAATGATAATGACAATTTTTGTGTACGTTAAAATTTAATGTTATTTTTATATTTCGCAGAAAACATGCATAACTAAGTCAACCCTTTTCATCGATGCTGACTGATATTTTCAAAAATAAACTAAAATAAAAAATTTTAAAAATTCATATAAATGCTTCAGAACAATCGGGATAGCTCAAATCTGGATACCTTCGAACGCCTAAATTAAACTCATTTAAATTTAAGAGGGTTTCATCGTATTCTGTCAATTCTTATAACGAGATTTTTTTGATTTCGACAGTCCTACAAAGGCACAAAAACCTTTAACAGAACAGTTTAAAAATATCTTCAAAACTCTAAATTTAGAATTTAATTAAAACTTCATTACTAATGTTTTAAGTTTATCGGTCGAATGCTCTCAGGTTCATCCAGGTGAATAAATAAAAACAATTGGATTCTGAAATCTGGATAGTCGGAATGCTCGGATTGAATGTCTATTATTTCTAGACCTCTCGTACTTTCAACGCACTCTACCATAGTACACCATAATTAGGTAATCCGTCCTAAACATTGCCGGGTCCAGATACACAGCCATTTCTTCGTTCTTTCATATCCTTCATTATTTGTTCTAATGTAAAAGTTCATTTTGGTTATACCTTTACGTGTGTTATATTTAAAAAAAAACTCTAATTTTAACTAAAAGTTTTTCGTAATGTTGATGCCAGTTTTTATGTTTGTCAAAAAATTTGTTTTACCCTGAGTATTTCTACTATATTTTCCTTCATACTTCTTTCTTTACACATAAACTCTCCATCATAGTTATTAATCTAACATCATTTAAATTCCTAATATGCATTCTTTTATTTCTTTATTTCTCTTTGTATATATATATATATATATATATATATATATATATATATATATATATATATATATATATATATATATATATATATACCATATATTTACTTACTTAATCCTTATGCCTTACTACCCCTTTAGGGGTCTCGAGTAATAAGCACTCTAACGGTCCGACAGACAGAGAGACGTTGCATTTTGTAAATATTATTGTTATTATATAACCTGGAAAGAGAACATATGTATGAATAAAAAAAACACGTAAACCGGATAATTGGTTTTCGAGTGATAAGCGCAGTAACGAACAGTCAGAGAGAGAGACGTTGTATTTTATATATATTATATTCTTTGCTACATGATATTGTTCCATATTTAATGTTTTAGGCAGTGTATTGCAAGAGAACGCACCTTCTTTTCGATTTGATCCACTATTATCGTCACTGCGTATTCCTTATGTTACCTAAGATAATAAAATCTATCCTATAACCTAGCCAGAGAACATATGTATGTTTTAAAAAAAAGCACATAAATCGGATAAGTGGTTCTCGAGTAATAAGCGCACTAACAGACAGACAGACAAACAGACAAAGAGACGTTGCATTTTATATATGTTATAGAAGATTATAGATAACCTGGCCAGAGAACAATTGTATGAATTAAAAAAAAAAACGCAAATCAGATAAGTGGTTCTCGAGTGACAAGCGCACTAATGGACAAACAGATAGACAGACAGAGAGACGTTGCATTATATATATATATATATATATATATATATATATATATATATATATATATATATATATATATATATTATAGAAGATTATAGATAACGTGGCCAGAGAACAAATGTATGAATTAAAAAAAAACACGTAAATCGGATAAGTGGTTCTCAAGTGATAAGAGCACTAATGGACAAACAGACAGACAGAAAGACCGAAAGACGTTGCATTTTATATATTATAGAATATTATAGATAACCTGACCAGAGAACAAATGTAAGAATTAAAAAAAAAAACACCTAAATCGGATAAGTGGTTCTCAAGTCATAAGCGCACTAACGGACAGACAGACAAAAAGACGTTGCATTTTATACATTATATTCTTTGCTGCATAATATTGTTCCATATCTAATAGTTTAGCGTATTGAAAGAGAGTGCGCTATCGGCAAATTTTTTTCCGACTTAATTTATTATTATCGTCACTGCTTATTCCTTATGTTACCTAATGTAATAAAATATATCCTATAACCTGGCCAGAGAACATATGTATGTTTAAAAAAAAAAGCAAGTAAATCAGATAAGTGGTTCTCGAGTAATAAGCGCACACGGACAGACAGACAGAGAGACGTTGCTTTTTATTATATATTATAGTTGAATACTAACCTAACCTTACTTTTAGTTTATTTTATTGCAATTCTACCGCAGTCTAAAAGTGTTAATCCTTCGCGTTAATACTGCGCATGCCTAAGATAACTATAAGGACAAAGGCATCTCTATTGTCTAAACACAACACATTTAAAATTAAACTTGTTCACCGTCGTTTCTCACTTTTTATTACCGAATTTTTCAACTTCGACAGCCCAACAAAAGCACAAATAACTTTTTCAACGTTGGTAAAAAAAGCTTTCAATTCCTGAAAAATTCCTGAGTATTTAAATGAAATTTTAATAGTTTTATTGTATTCTTTACTGCGTTTTTTAAATCAAAGTATGTAGGTTTTGAAGTCAGATTATTAATGCCACTCTTTAGACGTCCATTAGGTTAGGACCCAGTCTTCGCATAGATTCCTATCCTAATTTTGAAACTCGGTTAAGAATAAGTTACTGATCCATTGCCAAACCCCCTAACTAGGAGGACCAAGACCAGCATCTAGGACCGTAAAAGAGTGTTACTCGTTAAGCAAGATATTTAAACGGACGTACGTCACTAGATAGACGTAAAAGAGGACTACTACGCAAATCCTTTTTCTACCCTCTTTCATTAATGAGGCGGTATTCGTATCCCAGTCCTGATTGACTATTTGGATTTTGGATTTTATGAGATGTTTTTAAAAGTTATACTAATTTTAATGTTTGTTCTGCTCCATTTAACCAGAAGTACTTTTGGACACGGTCTCCCAGCGGCAAAGGCACGGCTATATTTCCTCTGTTGATTTGTTACAATCCACATGGTATAGATACTATCTTTGGCAGCTTCTATTTCATTTTAATATATTCTTTAATAATGGGGGACGGGTTTTCCATCTTTAACTCCCGAAGTAGAAAGAATACCAATGTTCTTCTATTGGTTTGCTGTATTTCCCAAACTATAAATATCACATTTAATATTTTTTTCAACAACTCCTCCATTATTTCCAAGAGTACAGTAGTATTATAAACGTTGAGTCTGCTCTTAAAAATATCTCAAGAATCAAATCTGAATTGAAAACATTGGTCACAACAAAATTTTCAAATTATAATAAAATATAACATAACGCTCAGCTTGAAGTATCCTGTATATAACGACTTAAGCCCAAAATTTTAGCGTATTGTGCCGACAAATTAAAAGAAGTATTTTATTTTCACTTGTCACATAATAAGTGGAGTACATCTAGATCGTTATTCTAAAAATAACGCGAACAACCTGTAGGGCTAAAACTTTATTGATAATTGAAATAAAAAATGATAATCAATAATTTCGGGAGTTTTTACAGCTACTCATAATGTATAAGTTAAAATTAAAGACATGTATTTTTAGAGTTCTGTGCTGAACACTTATGTGCGTATTTAGTCCATCTGTCACACCCGATTTTCTCCGAAACTATTCGACATATATGTGGTAAAAATGAAATTTTGCACAAGTATAAGAACTGATGGTTCAGTCAGAGCTGTATAGTTTTGAAAGTTAAATTTTTACTTGAGGGGTTAGTTTCGGGGGATGAAATCGGAAGTGAAAAAAAAAGTTTACCAGGTCGTCGAGTGGAGTGATTGGTAATCAATGCTTGTGACAACACAAGTTTAAATATATATATATATATATATATATATATATATATATATATATATATATATATACTATATATATATATATATATACACTCCTGGACAAAATTAACGCAACAATATATTAAATCATACAAATCTCTATAATGAATTAATTTTAATAATTTTTTATGAACATTCGTTACACTAAAAGTTAGAAAAAACTTATTCGGATACTTTAAAAGTGAATTACCTTCCAAATTTCTCTATAAGATTCGAATTAAAATTATTCTTAAGACCTAATAACAAAATCGTTGAAATTATGTAATAATGAAAACAATAAACTGGGACACTAGTAGCAAAATTAATGGTGCAACTGGGACACTAGTAGCGTGTGTTGCCTCCTCTACTTCGGATGACAGCGTTTATGCACCTAGGCATGCTTCTAATTAAATTTTGGATAAAATCTTGAGGAATTTGCTCCCATTCTGTGATAACTGCATTTTCAAGTTCCCTCAGGTCTCTAGGTGCAGGTATATGACGTTTCACATTTTTCTTAATATGTGTATACATGTTCTATCGGATTCAGTTCCGGACTTTTTGGTGACCATTGCATAATCGGTATATCAACTTGATTAAGATAATCGAGTACCTCCCTAGCCACGTGAGGTCGAGCGTTGTCTTGCATAAACAGGAAATTGGGCCCCACGAAATGACCGAAAGGCACACATGTTCTATTACAATATTCTCAAGATAGTAGTCAGCATTCATGGATCTCGTACGGACAGGAACTAACTCTGTGCGAGCATCAAAGCAGATGCCACCCCAGAACATAACAGAGCCACCGCCGAATGGAATCCTTGCAGAGATATTGCAAGGAGCAAACCTCTCTCCTGGTCTTCGCCATACTCGCTCACGACCATCTGGATGTTTTAGACTAACCCTAGTTTCATCTGTGAAGAAAACTTGTTTCCAATCAACCACAGACCAGTTTTCGTGATTTCGAGCAAAACGTAACCTGGCAACTCTGTTCTCTCTAGTAAGCAAGGGCGCAGTGGCTGGTCTCCTACTGTTTAATCCAGCTCCATTTAACCGTCTTCTAACTGTTTTAGAAGAAATTGTGACATTGCGAACAGCTTCGAGTTCGTTTCTTATTATAGAACTAGTGACAGTCCTGTTTCTTAAAGCATATTGTCTTATAAAACGTTCATCTAGGTCGCTAGTGCATCGTTTTCGCCCTTGCCCTAGCCTTCCAGAACTTCATTCAAGCGTCTTACCATACGACTTATTGTGGAACGATGTTTGCCTTACAAATTGGCAACATATTTCTGACAATATCCCTCGTCCAATAAAACTGAGGCTCGCACTACCTCGTGTTCAATTAAATTCCTTGTTCGATTCATTTTTCTAATTCTTCGGGGTCAAAAATAAAACAGTCTACCACAAAAACGTATTACTTTGAAAAAGGGAACAATTTATAAGCTTACTTTTAAAGAAAATCTATCGCATTATTACAGAAAATTGTTTATCTTCTAAAAAATTCTTTAAAATTGTAAATCTAAACGAATTGTTTTGATTTCTGTCATGAACAACGAAACAAAATATGCATAGCCTACTATTCAAATACTCGATAAACTTTAAAACTGACATAAGAAAAAGATAAATTAATTTTCAGATTGTTGCGTTAATTTTGTCCAGGAGTTTATATATATATATATATATATATATATATATATATATATATATATATATATATATATATATATATATACGAGGCTGGTTTGAAAAGTCCGTGCAAAGTCCGAGAGATGGCACCACCGGCGCGTATCGAGGTCATGTTTAGTTAGTAACATCTCTTGAATGAACGCACACCAAGTTTCAGCCATATTGGTCTATTTCTTTGTGTTTGGCATTCGTGTGAATCAAGGAAGTCGAGTGATTTTCAAGAAATGGACAAAAAAGAATTTCGTCTGGTGATTAAACATTACTTTATGAAAGGCAAAACGCCTCAGGAGACTAAAGAAAAGCTTGATAAACATTATGGTGACTCTGCACCTTCGATTAGAACAGTTTATAAGTGGTTTCAAAATTTTCGGACTGGCCATATGGGCACAAGTGACGCTGAACGTTCTGGACGGCCTGTGGAGGTTAAGAGTCCAGAAATCATTGATCAAATCCATGATATGGTGATGGATGACAGAAGAGTTAAGGTGCGTGAGATTGCTAGTGCTGTGGTCATCTCGACTGAACGGGTACATAATATTTGCATAAACATTTGGACATGAGAAAGCTATCCGCAAGATGGGTGCCACGATTGCTCACGCTTGACCAAAAACGGAATTGTGTGAAGTGTTGCAAGGATGGTTTGCAGCTGTTCCAGAAGAATCCGGAGGACTTTAAGCGTCGTTTCGTCACTGTGGATGAAACATGGATACATTACTATACTCCTGAGACTAAACAACAATCTAAACAATGGGTTACCAAGGGGGAATCTGCACCAAAAAAAAGGCCGTTCCTTCGGCCGGAAAGGTTATGGCGACTGTCTTTTGGGATTTGCAAGGGATAATCCTCATCGACTGGAAAAGGGTAAAACTATTACAGGTGTTCCTCTTCTCTTTCCTCCTTCTCTATATTATTAATATTATTCATCGTTATTGGACCGTTTGAAAACCGAGCTGCAAGAAAAACGCCCGCGATTGGCCCACAAGAAAGTCTTTTTCCATCACGACAACGCACCAGCACACACCTCAGCAGTTGTGGTCGCAAAATTAATGGAAATAGGATTCCAACTCGTTTCACATCCCCCCTATTCTCCAGACTTGGCTCCCTCGGACGACTATTTGTTCCCCAATTTGAAGAAATGGCTGGCGGGACAAAGATTTTATTCAAACGAGGAGGTGATTGCAGACACTAATGGATATTTTGCAGACTTGGACAAATCCTATTATTCGGAAGGGATCAACAAACTAAAATATCGTTGGACGAAGTGTATAAGCCTAAAAGGAGACTATGTCGAAAAAATAAAAAAGGTTTACCCCAAACACATAAGTAGTTTTTATTTTTGCACGGACTTTTCAAACCAGCCTCGTATATATATATATATATATATATATATATATATATATATATATATATACAGTAATACCCCGCTTAGCGCGACCCCGTTACGCGCGGTTTCACTATAACGCGAATTTCAAATTTCGCGCTCATGTAGTCATTAACTTCTCTATGGTCGCGGGGGGATCCCCGCTTTCTCTGAATATTCTCTTTGAAGAATTGGGAATTCCCTGTCCTTCGACTTTGTTCTATGGGGATTTCCTCGTTCGTTTCGTGTGTTCATTTGTTCCGTAATGTTAGTTCGGTCGGCTGGCAGTTTTGTTTTAATATTTATTGGAGATACATACATACATAATTTAACCCTACGTTAAAAATGCCGCCTGTAAAGAAAAAAGAGCGTAAAAGCGTCACTTTGGAATTGAAGATGAAAGTGTTAAGAAGAATGGAAAATGGAGGCAAAGCAACAATTGTTGGGAGAGATTTTGGACTCTCAGAATCGACTGTGAGAACGATTTATAAAAATCGGGAAAAAATTAAAATCTCCAGCGAAGGTTCAACACCTATAAGTGCAACAAAACTTTCTCGTTCGAGATCATCTATCTTAGAAAGAATGGAGAAATTACTGTCAGTCTGGATCGAAGATTTGAATAAGAAGAACACACCACTAAGTCAAGATCTCATATGCACAAAAGCAAAATCTTTGTATGAGATGCTGAAAACAAAAGAAGGAGAAGGGAGTGCCACTCCGACTTTTGCTGCCAGCAGAGGCTGGTTCCATCGGTTCAAGCAGCGTTCTAATCTTCACAATATCCACATAACAGGCGAGGCGGCCAGCGCGGACATTCAAGCTGCAGCTGAGTTTCCAGACAAGTTTCAAGACTTCGTTAGACGAGAGAAAAATTCCTGCTTGTCTCATCTTCAATGTTGATGAGACCGCACTTTACTGGAAAAAAAGGCCATCTTGAACATTCATTTCTAAGGAAGAACGTCAAGCCAGTGGTTTCAAAGCTGCGAAAGATCGACTAACACTTCTGCTGGGTGGTAATGCCACTGGTGATTTCAAACTGAAACCTTTACTAGTGTACCATTCAGAAACACCCCGTGCAATGCGAGGCACAGACAAGACAAGTCTACCAGTTGTGTGGCGATCAAACAGAAAGGCGTGGGTTACACGGGAAATTTTTCAAGAATGGTATTCTAATAGTTTTTGCCCATCAGTCAAATCATACTGTGACAGAAATGGGCTTGAACCTAAAGTTATATTACTCTTAGACAATGCCCCAGGACATCCAACCTCACTTGATACGCCCAGAGACTTAAAAGTGTACGTAAAGTTCCTTCCACCAAACACTACGTCAATATTACAACCTATGGACCAGGGAGCAATAGCAAACTTCAAAGCTTATTACCATCGCCGCACTTTTAGCCAACTAATTCATGAAACTGACGGGGAAGGAAGACAGTCTATGCGAGAGTGGTGGAAGTCATACAACATTATGAAGTCTATTCACAACATAGAAGAGGCTTGGAAGGAAGTTAAAATGAGTTGTATGAATGGGGTGTGGCGTAATCTTTGGCCAGATGTAGTGGAAGCACCTAGAAGAATTGTCCAGATGCAGAGACAAGTGCTTGAAGACATTGCTGCAATGATTGAGGGGTCTGAACTTGAAGATGTCACGGTAGAAGATCTCGTAGAACTTGTAGCAACGCACGACGATCCTATTAGCAATGAAGATCTGATCGAGTTACAGAATAATCCTATCTACGATGAGGAAGAACAAGTAGAAGAGAAAGTTTTATCTTCAGGGGAAATACAAAATGCACTTTCAAAAATTTATTCAGGTTTGGACATATTGCAGAGTATAGACAATAATGATGACCGTGTCTTGACCGTGTGTCAAACAATTAAAAACAGTATTGGGTGTTATGAACGTATTTTACAAGAACGTAAACAAAACGTTACCCAAAAGACAATAGATGTATTTTCCGTAAAAAATAAGAGTATGTATTGCATAAAGTGTTCTTAGAATTAAAGTGATTGATTAAAATGATTTGTATTTTTTTGTATTAAATTTTGACTATGTTTAATCATAAACCTCGATATACGCGAATTTCAGTTAACGCGATTTTTTTTCGGAACGTATCCCTCGCGTAAAGCGGGGTATTACTGTATATATATATAATATATATATATATATATATATATATATATATATATATATATATATATATATATATTATATATATATATATATATATATATATATATATATATATATATATATATATATATATCTAATGTAATACTCTCGCAAAATTTTCTTCATAATATTTTGAAAAAATCGCTGTCTCCCTCCCTTATCTTGAAAATTACTATTCAAAAAATTTTGGAAAAAATTCTGGAATATTCTCCATAAAGTGTAAATTAATCGAAAATTATTAAAACTTAAAAATAAAAAAATTCTTTAAGTCTTTTAAGTGAGACACGTATTTTCTTAACTATTATGTTGAATCTAAAAAAAACATTTACCGTGAAGTTTTTCCAGAAAACAGACCTAGTTACCAGAAAAACTATTAAATTGAAAAAAATACGTCTTAATAAATAATATAAAACTGTATAATCATTAAAATTACGGAATAAAACTGTTACTTCGGACATCTTTAAATGTTCTGAATCTACATTTATAAAAAAAATATTGGGTTTTAGTGTTCATGTTTAACCAAAAACACATACACCACCTTTAACTAAGCTACGTAGCAAAATGCTGTTTAAAATAAATGCGTGCAACCGCTAAATTAAATAACCGGTCGAGTGCAAGTTGAACTTGAAACAATTAGTGTTCCGTACGTTGATTGCTTTTAGAATAAAAAAAAAAGTTACGATGGTATAAAATGATCAGTGACTTCATAAAACACACCCCAAAGGAGTTTTCAACAAAGTTCGTTTCCAATCTTTACTGAATACTGATGACCTTGAAATTTTTGTTTTTTTATATACCAAATAAATTATTAAAGGTAATGCACTCGTGATAATTTTCGTTCAATCTACAGCCCGTGGGAGAATATTCCAGAATTTTTTCAAAATTTTTTGACCAGTACTTTTCGAGATAAGGTGGGGGGACAACGATTTTTTCGCGATTTTTTAAAAATAATACAAAGAAAAGTAAGCCCAAGTATTACATTATATATATATATATATATATATATATATATATATATATATATATATATATATATATATATTTATTTATTTATTTTACTCGTGTTTTTACAAGCTTTCATTTGACACCACACTCGATGACCTAATATAAAAATTTGTTTTTCACTTCTGATTTCACCCCCCAAAACTAACCCCTTAATTCAAAATTTGACTTTCAAAACTACACGACTCTGATGAGGCCATCAATTCCTATATTATTACCAAATTTCAACTTTCTAAGTTTCGGAGAAAATCGGGTGTGACAGATACCGAAGTCATCTTATAAGTGTTTCGTACGAAACACTAAAAATTGTTTTTAATTTTTATTAACATTGAACAAAACTACGAGTATTATTTACAGTGCTTCTTGAAGTTGCTGATCCTGACTTGACATCAAAAAACAAAGTTTTATGTTCAGTTTCAACAAAAAACTCGCTTTTTAACACTTACAAGGGTGCTATATGGTTGGTAAAATGCTTTTCTAAGTAAATAAATGCAACAGTTAAACAAGAATTTTTTTCGAACAAAACTATCATTTCTAGTAGTTTTTTAAGTTTCAAATTCGAATTTCATTTCTAAACACGAGTGTTTAGTGTTGAAAAAAATATCCGTTTACTATTTAGGAACAAAAGGTTGCAAAATGCAGTTTAATGTATATCCTTTGACAGTTTTAGCAGTCAATTTTGTGGATAGATTAATTGAGTAAGTGTGGAGAAATGTACTCGTAAGTGTGTGAGGTAGTGAGTGAGTGAGCGAGCGAGGAAGTAAGTGAGTGTGTGAAGTAGTGAGTGATTGTAGAAGTGAGTGAGTTAGTATGGGGATGTGTGAGCGAGCAAGTAACTGAGCGAGCGTGTGTTTTGTTCAATATTAATAAAAATTAGAAAGAATTCTGTAATTTAGCGGTTGCATAAATTTATTTTAAACAGCATTTTGCTACATCGCTTAGTTAAAGTGGTGTATGCGCGTTTTTTAGTGTTCCGTACGGAACACTTATAAGATCACTTCGGTGTCTATCCGTCTGTCCGTCTGTCTGTCCGTCTGTCACACACGATTTTTCTCCGAAACTATTTGTCATAGAAAGTTGAAATTTGGTAGTAATATAGGAATTGATGGCCTCATCAGAGCCATGTAGTTTTGAAAGTTAAATTTTGACTTAAGGGGTTAGTTTTGGGGGGTGAAATCGGAAGTGAAAAAAAAAATTTTTTACTAAGTAATCGAGTGTGGTGTCAAATGAAAGCTTGTGAAAATACGAGTAAAAAAAAAAATATATATATATATATATATATATATATATATATATATATATATATATACATATATATATATATATATATATATATATATATATATATATATATATATATAATGTAATACTTGCGCGCACTTTTCTTTGTATTATTTTTAAAAAATCGCGAAAAATCGCTGTCCACCAGCCTTATCTCGGAAAGTACTTATCAAAAAATTTTGAAAAAATTCTGGAATATTCTCCACGGGGTGTAGATTGAACGAAAATTATCACGAGTGCATTACCTGTAATAATTTATCTGGTATATAAAAAAAACAGAATTTTCAGTAAAGTTTGGAAATAAACTTTGTTGAAAACTTATTTGGGGTGTGTTTTGTGAAGTCACTGATCATTTTATATCACCATAACATAAATTTTAACTTAAGGGACTCGTTTTGAGGGGTGAAATCGGAAGTGAAAAAAAAAATTTTTTACTAGGTCATCGAGTGTGGTGTCAAATGAAAGCTTGTGAAAACACGAGTAAAAATATATATATATATATATATATATATATATATATATATATATATATATATATATACATATATATATATATATATATATATATATATATATATATATATAATGTAATACTTGCGCACACTTTTTCTTCGTATTACTTTTAAAAAATCGTGAAAAATCGCTGTCCCCTACCTTATCTCGAAAAGTACTGAGCAAAAAATTTGAAAAAATCCTAGAATATTCTCCACGAGGTATAGATTGAACGAAAATTATCATTACCTTTAATAATTTATCTGGTATATAAAAAAAACCAAAATTTCAAGGTCACCAGTTTTCAGTAAAGATTGGAAACAAACTTTGTTGAAAACTCATTTGGGTGTGTTTTGTGAAGTCACTGATCATTTTATACCACCCTAAAAAAAATTTTTATTTTAAAAACAATCAACGTACGGAACACTAATTGTGCAAGTTGCAACTTGCACTTGACCGGTTTTTGTTAAACTTGAACACTAAAACCTAATATTTTTAAGTTTTTATAATAAATGTAGATTTAAAACATTTAAAGATGTTCGAAATAATACTTTTATTCCATAATCTTAGTAATTGTACAGTTTTATATTTTATTTATTAAAATGGATTTTTGACAACTTGAAATGTGTTTTCTGAAAAAATACCTCACTACGGATGGATGTCTTTTATGATTTTTTTGGATTCAACATAAAAAGTACTTAAGAAAACACGTATCTCACTTAAAAGGCAGAGAATTTTTTTTTCGTATACCTATTTAATTTATCTGGTATATAAAAAAAAGCAAATTTTTGAAGGTTTTGTTTTCAACAAAGATCGGAAACAAACTTTGTTGAAAACTCAGTAGTGTGTTTTGTGAGGTCACCGATCATTTACAACAAAATTTTTTATTTTCAAAGCAATCACCGTACGGAACCCTAATTGAGCAAATTCAACTTGCACTTGGCCACTTTTTTTATAGTTGTCACTAATTACTTGATTCACTGCCTGAAAGTACTGTTGCAGTAAAATAATCATAAAAATTATTATCGCTAAACCATTAATGGACACAACGAAATTCTGTGAACACGAGGCGAAAACACTATTGTTCAAACAATTTATTACTATAGAGTTTGAATGATACCATATTTTGGTAATTCAGGTTAGTAACTTATTCAAATTAAGGTTTATGATGTCATATTTTGTTATTGCTTGATATTTATCTTTATTGTGTTTAGTTTCAGTAAGTTTACATATAAACGAGTACGTCGCGTAAAACTCTCCTTTCGAACTAATGTGTTTCGATTTTTTTTTTTTCGTAGAATACACAAGATTTTTGTTAAGTAAACATATTCAAAACTATTATAAAAAGATTCTATCGAACAGATATCGTTCATTAAAATCCCTAGACCAAAAAAGGATTATCTATAATCTCTCTCAGACGCTTCTATATATAAAGCCTACAGATAATACGAGGGCTACCTTTTAAGTTTTTACAAAAACAATAAAAAAAAAATCGTTTTGAAATAAATCGTTTTATTGTTTCTCAAATTATTCGCCTTTAAGATTTATACACCTTTGCAAGCGTTCGAACCGATTCCCTGAAATCTTTTTTTTTTTTTTCTACTCTGAAGTTGGTACCTCAAAAACATGGTTTTGGAAGGATTCCACAGCTTTTTGAGGTGATGAAAATCGCTGTCAATGCATTTTTTTGACATTCAGGAACAAAAAGCAGAAGTCAGGTGATAAATCAGCCTAAATAAAGGCAATAATGCGTTGTTTTTCTCTGCCGAATAGTCAATTTTTTGACGTGCTGTGTGAGAGCTGATATTGTCATGATAAAGAATGATGCGACATTTTTTGGCTGTTTTTCCTCATTTCATCAATGACTTCGAACAAACAAATTGTTGTATACCATTCAGCATTAACTGTTCTTCGATCCTCTAAAGCAATGGTTGCAACATGCACAGTATAATCAAAGAAATAAGCGAACATTTTCTTGGTAGTGCTTCGCGAATAAACCACTTTGGTTGGATTCAGTTCATCTTGGAACACCTAAACAGTTAAGTGTTGTTTAGTTTACAGCTGTTTTTGGGTTTCGGTCAAATTATACGGAATCTGTCGGGAACAGATCTTTTTCACAGGTAAATGTTCATGCAAAAACGAATGTACAGCAGTCTTCAATATGCCTAAGGATGCCTCTATCTCACCATAAAACACATGCCGATTCTCTCCAATCATGTTGCGCACAGCATTGATGTTTTGTGGAACAACAGCCTATTTTGTACGACCTTCACGAAATTCATCGCTGACAGAAGCACGACCATAATAAAATTCTATAAACCAATTGTAGTTTTTTACTGATGGTGATTTATTACCAAAAGTTGAACGAAGCGATTCGAAGCATTGTTGTTGAGTTAGGCCTTTACTAAAATCGTAAAAAATCATCCAAAGAAAGCCTTCACGTCAAATTTCTATTTGTTCACAAAACTGTTTGTTTTTTTTAATGCTCACTGTAAACAAACTACTCGGCTAATTTCTGAGCTGCCACTATTTTAACAATAACAAATGTTAAATTTTCCAATAATGGTAATGTCATATCTCAATAGCGCCGGTCGTTTGTAAAAACTTAAAAGCGCCTCTCGTACATACATATTAAAAAGAATATGATATGACATTGCTATAAAATTATTAAAAAACGAAACAGTAGCTGGATCTGAGAGTATACCTTTAGAACTGGTAGTAGTACTAACAATCTTACATCTTTCTGCAAATTGATATTCGCAAGAAAAGGGAACCAAAAAGATTCAGTTTTTGGAACTTCGAAAGCAGCTTGAAAAACTAAATAAAACCATAAAAGGTAGTGTTATTTACTCAAAAGACAGTATGTCACTCATGAAATCACATCGTCAAATCAATCAATGCAGAAAATTGCAACTCTGTCTTATGGAAAAAGTAACCTTAGTCCGCTTCCTTGTAGCACCGCTAAAAAACAGAATGGTCCCTTGATATCGTGTGGTAAAACCTGCCTGACAACAATGTAGAATTAAGCGATTCGTTAGTAGTCGATCCAATCAGCAGTTTTTAGGACAGGTTAGATGAGCGATTATCATTTTATTGTAAATATGCGAAGGCTTGATTTAATCGTACTCCCCTCTCAGATATCTTTTACTTTCTCACACTAAAGATTAACTTAATCCAAGCATTCTAACTCGATATTTCAAATGATTGGTACTTTATGGTAAGAAAAGGTAAGCAGATAAAGAACTTCAGAGATATTTAGAACTGTGACTTTTTCCTTTACATAATATTTCTATTAAAATTGAAAATACCGAAACAACTCGAATGCAAAGGTTCTACAACACGACATATTTGAGGCAATCCCTCTAATTTCCTTCGCTACTCCTTTAACTTCTTTTATATAATATTAGGCTTAATATTTATTCCTTATCTCAATCAAAAAAATAGCAAGATTCTCATAATAAAAATACAAACATTGTACAAAATTTAACTACTATCATATTACTTAGACTCTTGTCCCTAAAACCATAATGCTCAATAACTATTGATTTTTTTCTTACTTTAAGTAGTAAGTAAGTTCAAGTAAATTTGAAATAGGTAACCAATTATGTTCCAAAGTTATCGTGTCAGCACCGACAGGCTGTCGGAAGTTTATTTGTTTTTCGTCATCTAAGGACCCTGAAATGTGAAGAACTCCAAAAATTTAGGATGATTTTTTCACGAATAAAATATCTCCCTCCAGCTAGGGAGATAAAAAAAAAAGAAGAGAGACAGAAGCTACAGGTACATCTGAGTACAAATAATTAGTTAGATGTGATACTGCTCTGATATATTAGAGACTAGGAATACATTTTATGTGAATGAAGAAATAGCAGAGTACATAGATGGCCGTTCCTGAGGCGATTAATTTTAAACTGTGAAGCTAAATGAAATGAAACTAGAGAGGAAGCCGATCATCAGACGCTTGGAAACTCGTTAGAGCACTAAGAGCAAATAACTCTCAAACAACACCATTACCCATTATAAGCATGAATACGTGGAAAGACCATTACCAACACGAAATGGCTGAACATCGATCAAAATTTATTACCCAGTCTCCATCCACTCACAAAGTTCAGGACCAAGTATAAAAACAAATAGAGATATGATATCAAAAGCAATCAAAACAATGAAGAACGGTAGAGCTAGTGGACCAGAGGGAATTCCTGCAGAATTATTAAAATCTGGATCTAACGAACTAAAGGACATGTTCACCAACCTTTTCGAAAAATTTATAAATGGCGATTAAATTCCTGAAGAATGGAAAATGGCATGGATAACGCCACTTCGAAAAAGGGAAGGAAGGATAAATGTGAGAACTACAGGTGCATATCGGTCACCAGCTCCTTAAGCAGACTTTATGGAAAACTGATTAGAGCAATAATTGAACAAGAATATGCTCCGTACGAAATTGAACAGCAAGCAGGATTCAGAGCAGAAAGAACTTATATGGATACTTGCGGATCGGTGGGGATAGGCAGGACCTGAAACTGGACAATAACATCGAAATTGAAGCATACTTATCTGGGGAACTAGAATAGACAGCACTGGAAGAACAGAAAATGAAGTGGGAGAGAGGATAGCAAAGGGGAAAGGACTGGTCGGTGCCATGAATTCCATTCTGTGATCAAAAAATGTCAGTAGGCAAAGAAAGCAACAGATTTACAACGTCATCTTCAAAAGTATAGTTCTATATGGGTGCGAAACATGGCAACTAAACAAAACTCTTGAAAGAAGGTTAAATGCTCTGGAAATGGATTTTTGGCGAAGATCGGCAAAAAAATTTCCAAGCTCGATAGGATATCAAATGAAAGGGTCCAGTCAAAAATGAAAATGGAAAAAACACTGATAGAGGACGTACAGGAGAGACAATTAAAGTGGTACGGCCCCACCATAGAATCCCAAAACAAATCCTACAGTGGACACTTACAGAAAGAAAGAAAAAGGGAAGGCCGAAAATAACCTGATCTATAGGCATAACAAAAGCAATGTCCGAACGAAATCTACGACCAGGTGACTGGGATGATCGGCGAGAATGGAAGCTAGTAACCGAGAGGCGCAGAGTGACGCTATAAACCGGAGATTATATATATATATATATATATATATATATATATATATATATATATATATATATATATATATATATATATATATATATATATATAACTAGAGAGGAACAAAATTATAGCGTACTATCAAAATGTTTTTGGTAATTTCAAAAGTATTTTATGATCTTACTAGTAATAATGATTTTTTGGGTTCAAATTGGGTCCGGTTGGGTTCGAACATGTTTGTGTGTGACTTATTTAACTCTCAATTCTAAAAACCGTAAAATTACATAAGTTACTATACAAAGTCAACAAAAGGATACTACTTGTAAATCATATGAAGACAGTGGCATAGTTTAAATCCAATAATTCTAACTGCTTAAGCAAACCTTTGTTAACACTCTTAAGAAAACCAATTCCAAAAATTGCTTCTAACAATCCTTTCAACTTCAAATAATTCATTTAAGAACATATAAGCAATGCGAAAATATTAGTGGCGAGAAAATATTTTGTTTAATTACAGGACTTGATACTAGGAAAAGTCTTTTTTCCATGAATTTACTGGAAGAGAATTGCTGCGTGATATGGCAAAATATATTTAACTTCTTTGTCGATCACCACGGAGCATTTAACGTGGTCAAAGACGAGCCCCTGCTGGAAAGACTTCAAGAAATCGACTTTCACGGTAAAGATATAAGGATATAAGATTTAGGCTAGCAGCGACCTTAGCTACCAACCTCGAAGTTCTTCGGTTAATTCTGTGCAAACTTAACGAATCTGGTGAACAATATGAACTACGTATCAATAAAACCAGACCAAAATGTTAGTAATTCAGGACAATGAGGGATAAAACATTATTGAACAAGTCGGAATATTCAAATATCTCTACACTTCTCTTAACTAAATGTGGATATGTGATGAGAAAGTAAAGGTGAGATTCGGCTATGCAATAACAACCGTTTTTTAAACTCAAAATTATCCTTCTTCGTAAAATAATTATTAAATATTAAATATTAAATATTAAATTAATAATTAATTAAATTAATTAATTAAATATTAAATAAAAATTATATATAAAAATGAATGCTACATAAGGTCAACATGCTACAAATATGGTGTCGAAACAGTCACTTTTGAACAGTATATACTTCACAGACTACTATGTATTCTCTGGTCTGCTCACAATGACCGATGATGTTTTACAAAGTGTTGATGTGGATTAATAACTTGTAGGTAACTTGTAGGTATAAGAACAGAGATAAACTCGATATTTCATACCAAAATGTATACCCTAACGAAAGACAGAGGGGTAACTCGAGCCAGAACGAGAATAGTCTTTGTGACTTTGCAACATGGATGCAGTATAACAGTAAAACCTTATTCAGGCGGGCTGAGAAAATTACTCTAACTACATTCTGATAAATGATCACACACAAGGCCAGAAATAAACTGATTTTAATTTAGTTTAAGTTTCAGAATCTTTTAGAATTGATGCAATAAACTCGCATTACTGTTACTGTATGACAATCGCTGGAAAAAAGCTAAGTAAACTTAGATATGTAGATGATACTGTTATACTTGCAACTTCAATACAAAACCTAGAATCAATTATGGAGCGCCTAGAAATCACTAGCAAAAACTAGGGATTGACAATTAGTAGAGTGAGGACCAAAATAATGATTGTTAGTCGTAATGAAGATCTGTCACACAAAAATAAAATTGCTGGTTTCACTGTTATAGACCATTTCAACTATTTAGGATCCCTCATAACTACCAATGGTGGTTGTGAAGCGGAAGTAAGAAGACGTTTGGTAATGGCTAAAAACTCGACCATCAAACTCACTAAGGTCTGGAAAGATTCAGCTGTCACAAAAAATACAAAGTTAAGATTGCTATCCAACCTTAAATTCCCCATAACAACTTAAGCACCAGAAACATGGACCAATAAACAAGCTGACAAAAGGCGAATCTATGCGTTTGAGATGTGGGCATTCCTGTATAAAGTATTGCACAATATGATTGATTGCACGGATATACTGTCTCGTATTAACATCAATGTGCCACGGATACACTCACGATCAAGTATGTTTTTTAGATGTAACAGACCTAATACTAAATTGTTATTGAATTCACCTATTCATGTAATGTGTACTAATTTTAATCATATTTGTAGTGTTTGTGATATATACTGTTGTACTAAGAAGCAATTACTACAGACTGTCATTGAATATGTAAATGTCTAAATATTTACCCTATTAATGGGAAACTGTTGGGTAATAAAGCTATTATTATTATTATTATTATTATTATAGCGAAGAATCCACAGAGTATCATATACTGAACACCGTACTAATGTATCTATTTTTGAAGAGCTTGGTATAAATGGCCGACTTTCCAATAGAATTAATAAACAGTACCTGAAATATTTTGGTCACATTATGAGGAAAGTGGATACCATGAAAAGGTTGTAGTAACGGGGAAGGTAGAAGGTAAAAGATCAAGGGGACGGTCTCCGACAAGATGGTCCCAACCAACTAAGATCTCTCCTTGCGATGGGTATGCACGAGTCAAATCAAGTCGCGCAGGATCGAGATGCCTGGAGATTGACTGTTGATGCAGCAACTGCATAGTGTCACCGATACTCCTATTGGGGTGAAAGGATTGAGAGAGAGACTGTTCTAAAATAAGAACTGTATTGGTTATAATTAAGTTAGAGATAAGCTTGAAATTGTCGATATAAATATAGCAAATTCCGCAAAAAAGTTTGATTTCTTGACGTGTTTGCCTAAAACTTTGCCACAACAACTACAAAGAGTATTTTCCCAATAAAAACTAATTCTAGACCTCCAGCAAAAATCGATAGCTGAAAGAAAAGTTTTATATGGATATCTTTTCCCTTATTAACCTCCAGGGGTTTAGACCTTGTAGTTACTTTTGACGGTTAGTTAGTTAGCTTTTAACAGAGAAACTCTAAGTAGCTTCCCTTTTAATTTATGTTTCTGCATAAAACCGTACAGTTAGGATAAATTTAGTTTTTCGGCCATTTAAACATCTCAACATATATATATATATATATATATATATATATATATATATATATATATATATATATATATATATATATATATATATATATATGTGTATATATATATATATATATATATATATATATATATATATATATATATATATATATATATATATATATATATATATGTATATGTATATATATATATATATATATATATATATATATATATATATATATATGTTACAATAGAGGTTTTCACGGATTCCAATCAATTAGTCTAACATTGAATTTGCACGACGTTTCACCAAATCTCATTTACTCAAGTAGTCTTGCTG
Source organism: Pachyrhynchus sulphureomaculatus (assembly GCA_019049505.1). Classification (NCBI taxonomy): domain Eukaryota; kingdom Metazoa; phylum Arthropoda; class Insecta; order Coleoptera; family Curculionidae; genus Pachyrhynchus; species Pachyrhynchus sulphureomaculatus. The sequence continues at coordinate 134,619,524 of CM032454.1, read as the reverse complement.
CTGCTGCTACTCGATACTGTAATCTTGCTGCTCAAAGCTAACTAAGAAACCGAAGTGCGGTCGCTGTCTTTTATAGGTCGGCGTCTACGCAGGTTGTAGATGGAGGGATCGGGGGAGTGTTCGTCCGGGCATCGGTGTTTGCTGGCTGGGTGCCCTTACCAGGTAATTACGGATTCCGGCGCTATGTTGGCTGTTGCTTTCTCGATGTTTTGATTATTCCTTTGTTTAGCTAGTAGACCCTTCTATGTAGTGGAGATATTAATTGCATCATCCCGCTTTTTTAACTGTCCAATCTTTTCGATTTCGAAAGAATTACGCAGCAATTGATTTTAAAATAAAACAAAATCCTTACCTAGGCTAAGTTAATTAGGTCCCTGATATCTTAAGATTCAATATGTATTACCACATGTTTTCTTAGTCATTAATGTATAATAGTTATAGCATCTTGGCTATCTAAGAGCCAATAAATCAATCTAAGTCGATCTAAAATCTAGTGGTAAGAGTTTAAAACAAATATTTACTACCTAAATATTTGTTTAATTATAAATAAATAAAATAAAAATATTTTCTCCTATTCTAGAATTTTTTCAAAATTTTTTGATCAGTACTTTTCGAGATAGGGTCGGTGGACAGGGGTCTTTGGCCATTCTGTTAAAAATAATACAAAGAAAAGTGTACGCAAGTATTACACCATATATATTTTTGAACTCGTGTTTTCACAAGCTTTCATTTGACACCCAACTCTATGACCTGGTTTTTTTTTCCACTTTCTACTACACCCGTCAAAACTAACTTCCTAAGTCAAAATATAACTTTCAAAACTACACGGCCCGGATCGGGCGATCAATTCAAATATTTGTGACACATTTCAACTTTCTGCGTCAAATAGTTTCAGAAAAAAAATATAATAAAAATCGATTCGACTATATTAGGCGATTATTTATTTTTCTGAGATACAACACATACTGTACGTACTACACATACAACTGTTTATTGTTGTACGGAACACTAAAAATTAGTTGTGTGACCTATCTTAAACTAATGTTTGTGTTTTTTTTTTCAGACGAAGGCGCATCTAGACGTACTGGCCGACGCGCTCCTGCGATGGGCGCGAGGACGCTAAACTTAGTTATCCTCGCAGGCTATTTTGGGGCGCCCGCAAGTCAGGTCCGGACTTTCCCAAAATGGTCCCATATCCGCCCAATATCGTCTAGTATACTTTCAGAGAGCAAAAAGACTTCGCTAGCTTCAGCTACGGAGGACTTAGTTAAGCATCCATGATGTCCATTCTTATGACAAATTGTGATGCGCTAGTGTAATTAGGTTAAAATCAAGCCACTTTTATGTGATATATTAGCATATTTTAACCCTTTATTTGGTGCTGCTGCCCTGAACGACTTCACCAAAATATATTTTTCATTCTTTTTCCTGTTTAGTAATAATGGGTAATAGCGGGCTAGCATTTTAACTCTAAATATTCTAGTGCACCTGTAAGCCTATTTCAAATGCGTATTTTTTCTAGTCTCTCCGTAGTGCTGTCGCTAGCCACGTAGTTCATTTTCCAAGTTTAGTGTACCTACTTCATGTTTCGCTAAAAAAACTAACCCCTCTGAAAACAGAAACAGGATGAAGGCCTTACTCACTCTTATTTTTTAATTGTAATATACTCGCCCTTTGGGGTTCCTTTACAGAAGTGCTCTGTAGTGTGGAATAGTTACATGCATATTTGACAGTAAGCTCTTCTAGTAAATAATAATCTTATTTTATCATAATAAAAGATATATTCCGATGTTTAACTAAATTTTAGTTAAAAATCAAATTCTTCTTTTCCTGTTTTCTACTACACACAAAAAAAATTGTTAAAAATGTATATGTTATCTAGATATCTGTTATATATTTATTATTGTTACAATTGTTGTTAATATTTTAAATTAGGATTTTACAATTTGCCTCGACTTTAACTATAAGTAGAAGGAAAAAAATCTATTTTTTTAATTTAGCCATAAATTCAATAACTTCAGCTAAACATATTTGCACCTAGATGTTAGTTAATTATAGTTAATGATATTATATTAGTAAAAATATAGTTATATTATTAAGTGTTCCCATTACTAAAAATCATTAAAAGTATGTTATGCTTTCGATGTAAGTAAGTATATTATGATTATGCACAAATTAAGATTTCTAAGTTGAAGTTATTGATCAAATAACTGACTGGAGTATTTTAAGTAAAAAAATTGGAGGCTGGATCACTGTTTGGAATATTAAATATGTTTGGGTCAAAAACGACTACATTTAGAACAACATTGTTCTAAGTTAGTTAAGAAAATAAGAGTAATAGTCTATGAACTCGGGCGATGAGTTGAATCATCCTGAGCCACCGACTTCATAAGCTAAAAGAAAAATATAATATTTTAAACGGTGGTTTTTTTAATTTTTTACCTAAAATGGTTGGTACGAAGGCAGTTTTAAATATATCAAGGAATGAGCTTATAAAGTCTAGGCAAATATCATACATAGATAAAAAGACATAAATAGTTTTTATTTATCTACACAGATATGCTAAGAAAGTCTGATTATTTATGTTCCTTAAATATTAGCACTGAAAGTAGAAAATATTAGATTTTTTGTTTTTAAATTTAGTCTATTAAAAAAAATGATCTGTTAATCTTTAATTAGCACGGCCTACGCGATCTTGGTTCTATTTAAAAATATAACATTTTAAAAAAACACCATGCAGTCAGTCTGATTTTACACTGGTGAAAGGGAGACCGTTAATTGAAAAATCAATTTCAAATGTCACTAACCCTAGTCTTGTAATTAATTTATCTTTTCTGTTTCGGTTGTTTACGATATAAAAAGCTATTTTCAGTTTGAAAGTAAACGTTGTTTCTTTGTCCGTTATCATGTTTAATTACATTAATTACTTTAATTTTTACACCAACTGCGTAAGAAAATATGTATCATACATTTTAGGATTGTGAAATAGTTATAAGTAATTTGTAAAGACAATGTTAAATTTGAAATTTCGTACCCTTACCAAGAAATAGTAGCATGATATATTTGTAATTACCTTTACTAGATAGCTGCATTCATAATTATTAATAAAAAATTATTTTAAATGATCGCCAAACTAGGAATTTCAACAAGATAAATTCTAGGAATGCCTCAGTTTAGGAATTTCAATTGACTGTTTAGAGACCATCCACCCATATGAGGCAGGACAAATAGAGACTTTATGATTATGTAATACTCAATTTGCGTCTCATTTCAATAAAAAAATTAAATAATGCAATAAATACTAACTATGTGGCGAGATTAATTACAAATAAATTTTAGAATTTTTTATAGGCAAGACAACAAACAGTTATTTTTTCAGGCTCTATTTAATAGCAAGGGTTGCCGTTTGATTTCCAACTTATATTTTTTAAAATTCCGTCTTACTTTTGTGTTACTTATTGGAAATATATATTTTGGCTAAAGTTGCGTACGTACGTATATTAAGTCAATTTTTCCTCAAAAGATCGAACATAACGGATAAATTAAAAACAAATAATAGTTATAAATTTTCACACACCAAAATTTTTTTTTTTGGCTCTACTTTCTTACGGAGAACTCTTATATAAACAAATAATTTTTACTTTAAAGAAGAAATTACTACTGTAGGAGGCTGGAAGTCCCAGTTGAAGTAAAATCTTAAATTTTAAAACTTAAATTGTCCAAAATATGAAATGATTAGTAAAACTAGTGGTCTGGATTTACCTGCGCTCCCCATAATCTGCCTAGTCCTATTTATACACCTAATAATTCAGCCAATAGAGAATTTGGTTAATTGGGAAGTCCTCTTATAATAATAATATGTTTGTTTGATTTTCTAATTTCTCTTGTTAGAAAATGCACACTTTAAGTTTACCACTAGTCCTTCAATTTATCGTTTTTCAACATTTGCGCGTTGAGTAGTACAACAAAACGTAATATAAATTGATATGTATTTCTTTTTTTTAAATTACAGAATGTGCTATATTCGTTGCAAAAATTAAACACTTTTTACTGTCACTTTCAAAAAGGTATTTTTTTTAAACTTGACTGCATTTACCATAAAATTATTTAAAAAATTCTTTTTTAATTTATATTTTTATGTTAATAAATTGTATTGCCACAACTCCTAGTTGTTGGAAATTAGGGTTAGTTCATTTATCCTAACCAAATTATTTTCATTTCATTGTTGAAAGTTACTTAAAAATGCATTAGGAGAATACTTCAATTTTGATTATCTGAATATCTATTTTTTTTAATAAAAAGAAAAAAAAATGTATTAAGGGAATACTGAACGTTGTGCAACATAAGCTATGAAAAATTTATCTAAATATTGCGATATAATAATAAATAAAATATCTGATTAAATAAAAATAACCTATAAAGGTGCCATAGGATTCGTTGTACAGGTTTAAGTTCGCTTGAACTTAAGTATATCTTAAACTCAAAAATTAAGATTAAGCTAAGTGGATCCTCTACTGCTGGCTGGCTAAATTAGGAATAAGGCTTGAATATAACACAAAATTTTTGCTAACTACCTCATTGCCTGATACAATCTTGATACAATATTTGAAATGAAAAAACTCAAAATTAAGTAAATTACCAATGCTAATTTATATTGGGTCTTTGACATTTATTCACCTAGTTTTACTAGAAAGACCATATTTTAGTTTAAAAAAATCCCAAAAATGAGTTTATGGCACTATTCTTTTGGTTAAAAGGTATAATACTAATCGACACTACTTTTATTTATTATGTTACATTCAGTTTTAAATAATAAAAATATTTTTTAATTACTTTTCGAAATATTTTTGTACGTTAACTCGTGTATAAAATTTTAAATTACCCAAGTTATGACACACACATATTTTAAAAAGACTGATAATCATTAATCCATTGTTTTATGAGTGGCATTTGGCGGACGTCTAGTAAAATATAGTAAATTTGTAAAATTCATTTCACCACTGTGTATAATTCAGATGACTAAATAAAATTAGAAAAAATGCCCCACGTGTTTGAGTAACAAAAAAAATGAAACCCAAAATTATACAGTGTGTCCGAAAAAGTTTTATACAAATGGAGAAAAAGATTATGTTACATATTACAAAAAATTTATTCTTGATAAAAAGTTCTGCATCACTTGGAAATCCATAATCTAACATCAAAAGTTAAAAATATTTGATGGTATACAGGGAAAATAAAAAACAATGGTTTATAATGAAGAGTAAATTGTGTTTAAATTTAAATACAGAGCAAAATATTAATTGAAAATGTTAATAGGAACTAAAAAATTATGCTCACGTGTAGATATGATACAATCAAAATCAGTGCACTAGTTTTTTATTAATTTTGTTTACCTTTATTCAATAAATAATCCGACAATTACTGACGTGTTTACTGGACTTTTTTTAAATTCTTAACTAGGAAGGTCACAAATCTAAATGTGAGCATAATTTTTTAGTTCCTATTAACATTTTCAATTAATATTTTGCTCTGTATTTAAATTTAAACACACTTTACTCTTATTATAAATCATCATTTTTTATTTTCCCTGTATACCATCAAATATTTTGGATTTTTGATGCTTGATTATGGATTTCCATGTAATGCAGAATTTTTTTATCAAGAAAAAATTTTTTTGTAATATATAAGAAAAACTTTTTCTCCATTTGTATAAAACTTTTTGGGGCACACTGTATTACTTCTCAGGGTCATAGTGACATTTTCCATAACTCTCCAAGTCCCATCCCTATCGTCGGTACTACTGAGAAAATTTCAAAGTCTTTAAATCAAAAGAACGGTTAATTTTTACCGACCTAAGTATTGTTCCTGATGTAGTTTAAGAACACACAACTGCACTACAGCACTATCTGCACAGTTTTTTGTTAAGTGTAAAGTTTTTATTTACGTGTACTCTCTCTTATTAATGCAAAATTTTAATATGTATTAGAATTATAGCAAATATCGATGTCTTGTTAGTACTAACAGCAACTTTAGTGTTTATAATTTTTTTATACAAATTTTTGGTGAGGTACTATTAACTATCCAACAAACAGAAAATAACCATAAAATTGAGGTATTTTAGTTATCGCAAAAAATAAGTGGCTGTTAGCTAGAAGTCGTTTTATGTACTCAGCCTTAAGGGGTAATACCACAGTGAAAATCAAGCTTTTTTTGCGATTTTTTTTTTCATATGATAAGGAAAGTAATTGAACAAAAATACTCAAGGATGTTATCGTGCATATTTTTAAGTATAGAAAATTTTTTTTTTTATTCAAAAATATTGTAAAATGTCAGCACTAGGGCTGTTCTCATAAGATATCTTGAAATGAAGAGGCTACACGCACGCAGTATAAATGCTGCAAATTTGAATCTAGAAAAACAACAATATTCTCTTTTTATCTACATCATAATAGCTAGAGAAATCCGTAGAGAATTTTGAAAATATTGATTTCTGTGAAAATGGCAAGCATTCGAAGAAAAGGTTCGATTTTCGACCAAATAGTTGTTTCTTAATAAAAAAGGATATAATCAACTTATCGAAAATCCCGTACGTATTTCTCTTTGAAATGTTTTTTAAGGATGTGTTTAAAATTTGGAATGAATATAATGAAAATTGTTCGAGTTATACTGTGTGCTGTTTTGAAAAATCATATTGTGTGTTCAAAATTTTGAGTGTTATAAATTTTTTGGCATCAGTCTGCAATCCCAGCTCCATAAAGCTGTCCTTCATCGCTTAAATTTTCCTTTTTATGTTCATTTCTTATCGATTTTAGTTCGAGGCGAATATTATAGGACTGGCAGCCAAGAGTTAACCCTAATACTGTCATTGTTTTTAAAATGCTTGTTAGACCATCATTCAAAGTCCATACAGCAATATCAGTTGCTACATTAAGTAATTTTTCCCACTTGAGGTCTTAGGAGCTAGACTCCAAACAGCATTATTAAAACTTTCATTGTTGTTTTATGTATATCTTCCCAAGCAACGTGTCACGGCTCAGCTCTTCATAAATAGGTTTTATGGCAGGAAGAACTCTATCGGAAAATGGTGATTTATGATGGAAGGAGAATAAGGAATCTAATACCTAGGCCTTCTTCCAGTCACAACAAGACTCTGATCACTTCTCGTGCTGCGGCTTTTCGTCGGTTGACATCTTGTGATACAAAGTCACCCATATATCTGTTTGCATGTTTTCAACAGAGTTTGGATTCCGCCGTATTGCCAAGCCATTACAAATTGTTAATTCAACAATTAATTCAGCAGTTAATTTACCCTTCCCTTCGAGGTTTAGACTAATATAATTTCGTACAAAGAAAATTTTAACTGAACATAAACTATTTACATCTATTAATGTATTAGAAAAGTTAGAAATCGAAAGGTAAGTTGTGTCCCAGACACACCGCGCGCCATAAGGAGCCGTTTCGAAGCGCTTCGACGCCCTTCAAAAAGTGCTCGAAATTTCATACAAAAAAAATCGTGTAGACATAAAGTCTTTTTCTCTTTTTTCTTAAAGGTTAAAACTATGTTTTAAACCAATAAAAAAATCGATTTTTTGTTAGTTCTACAGTTGTGTTACCCCTTAAGTAAGTAATCGATATTGATGGGTTAACTTTCTACAAAATTTCTAATATAAATTAAAGTTTTCCATTTTAAAATGAAAAGACAATGTTCCGGTTGTGTAAAAGTATAAACATATATTTAGACATATAGAATAATTCCATATAAATATTCTTCGATGTGATATAAATTATATATTATTATACTGCAAAGTAAAATATTTTAAAAATTTTTAGTTGTAATATTTAATTTTTTTTTTAATAAAGAGGACTCCTTAAATATTTTACTGCAAATTTCTAGTCAATTCCTTATATTGAATATAACCCCACTTGTATATATTTAAAAATGGCAACTAAAAGTAATAAATACAAATATATCATTTGGAACGATTGCAATAAAGTTATGTATTAATATTCTATTTTAATATAAATATGTCAATTTAAGAAAATATTATTTTTACTTTTAAATCATATTTAATTAACTCAAGAAACAGGAATTTACCAGGAAAGAGTAATAATAATATCGATATGAGTGCTTTAGTTTTAAGTACTACTCAACTAATTTAGTTTAAGCAGTACAATTATAAAAATAACTCTCTATTATATTTTAAAAATCCTTATTTGGCTTTTAAGTTACCACAAAGTATGTAACATTAATCAACAACACCTACATCACTTCTCTTTCTATAGTTTTTATCGAATTTGCTTTTAATAAGAGAATTTAAATAAAAACAAATTCTCAGTTTCATTTTCTCTTCTTCACCTAAACATGCCAACATTAAAGTTTTAAAGTATGAATCACTTTTCAGATGTTGGCACCTTAATAATCTATGAATAATATTATAATATATAAATATAATAAAATATTGCATTAGGACTATTATTGAGTAGGCAATTTTTGTGGTGTCAGTATATTGAAAACATTTTAACACTGACAAGAATATCTAGAATTTTAAATATTATTAAAGGAATGATATATAAGTAAAAATTCTAATATATCATCCCTTTATCACTTGTAATATTATTTTAAACACTCTTCTTATTTTCAGTGATGCAATATTTTAATTAGATAAAAGAAAAACTTAACGCGGAAAACGTTTGAATTTCTACTCAAATAAGCTGAAATTTAATTTCTCTTAAAACGTCAAATATAAAAATTTTAAAAGACGGACTTAAGATAATCCTTATCATGCTTTATTTTACCCTATTTATTAGTTAAGTGTTTTAATGAGTTTAATTGACTTTTATCTCAACTTTTATTTCAAACTATTAATTATTGTGTCAAAGCTAAGAACAATTAAAATATTCCACACCGCCAACTTCTCCTACTACGGCTGATGTTTATTAGGCCGATAGTAAGAACTCGTTGGTAGGTAACATTTGGGCATTAAGTTAATCGAAAAGAACACTTACATAATTGTAAGCAAGGAAAAACATATTTATTTTCATTCATACTAAAACAATTTTCTGCGATATTCTGTGAGATAATTTAAACCCTTATTCGTGTATTTGATCGGCCGTCTCATAATACAACACATAATCACAAAAAAATTATGTATTATAACATAATGAGTTGAGTAAAGATACGATACATTTCATTGAAATCTACATAAATATTAATTTAAAAATACCTTTAGTAATCAGAAAGCAATGAATTCTAAATTAAACGAAAAAATGTCTCGGCGACAGCATTAACCAAAATTTAAAAGCAATAAGTTGTAGCACAAGGCTTGCAGAGTTTTCAATCAACTTAAAAGTTACAATATGAAGACAAATCTAAAAGTTACAAGATGAATGTAAAAAAAAGATAACATAATAAAACAAAAATGAATAGTAACAATAATAATAATGGTAATGTATTGTTAGGAAAGCTATTTAAATTGTAATATTTTATAAAACACAAAAATACTATATTCACAATTTAAAAAACTGCTCTTAGAAAAACAAAAAATAAATGAAGAGTTGAAAAATTTTAGTGTAAATCAATCTAATTGAGGGCTGTCAAATTCTAACACACATTTTTGGAATAGACATTGAGTTTCATTTAACGGTTATAGTTAATTATCATTTTTGTTTTATTTCTATAAAAGGGTGTTAAAATAACAAATTTAGTAAGCTAAATAAATCATCACTAAAGCACCCCTCTAAAAAACACGAACAAAAAATCAACTGAAATTAAACTTTTTTCTATATTTTTTAAATTACACTTAACGTTACGAATTGAATGCATATATGGCTAACATCAAACTGGAAACCCCGTAGAAAATGACTTTTTTTTCTCTTATCTTTGTTTACTTTTATCCGTAAACTAGGCCTTATTTAGATAATTCACCAGATTTAGCTTAAGTTAACATAACATTTTTTGCATTTTTTCTATACCAAAGACGCTTGAAAATTTTATAACAGGATAGCGGACTAATTCAGTTTGTGAGTCCAACCCTTCATGTTAAATTCTAAGACAGGTAAATCAGTAATAAAGCCTAAAATTGTTAAACAAAAATATAATATTTTCCCCCCACTGATAATGCGGTAAAATCAATTTTACAGTCTCGTTACTACAGCATTTTAAGTACTGTAGGAAATTGAGTTTGACGTTTTAAGAGAAACAATTTTTAAATTCTTAAATGTTTTACTTAAAGCCAACAGCAAAATTCTATTTGCTCTAGAGGCACAATCACTTGCACAAAAATTCCAAGTTGTTGATTTTAAGTAATACATAATAATCTTGTTTTTCTGTTATATATTTAGCTACGATCTTTTTTTATCGTTATTCTTCTACGAGTAGATGAACTTCCGAAATGACTGAAATAATCTGTGTCACAAATTAATTTAAAAACTACTGAAATATGTATTATATATGGTAAGAATTACCGCTTAGAGATCTAAGGACCTTATTGCAAGTCGATACTATAAATATACAGCAGCTAGTTGCCGCTAGTAATTTTATTCAACTAATTTCATGCAATTCTTAGTAAACTTTGTGACTTCAGATGGAACATTTTTATTTAATCATTAGAGGAATCACCAAAAAAAAAATTCTTATTATTCAATTAGTTGCTTGAGGCGTGGATGTGGAAGAAAAAAAGTTATCGGAAAAATTGCTGCAAATAATTGTGTCGAGTTTTATCCGATGAATTTAAAACATTTAGGGCGTGTTAACTCGATTTACGATAACTAATATAGTATAAATAGCTTCTTTACATCAATACTAACTTTATTTAATAAATAAAAATATAATAAAGAACTCAAAGACACAGAGCTAACCGAAGACATAGAATCTGAAAAGTTAAATGAAATAACAAGGGGGATAAAGAATAAATATCTAATTACGTGATAAACACATAAAAGGAAGGAATGGATGACAGATAACATTCTAAAACTAATGGAGGAAAAATAGTTACACAAAAACAGAGGTAACAAAAGAAAATATAGCAGAACACACAAAAACATTCCGAAAGAAACTAGAACAGCTAAAGATAGGTACAATAATGTAAGCTATAAAGAGTTACAGGGAAAGTATGATAGCTTTAATATCCACCGAAAAATCAAAGACTTAACTGGTGAATAGAGAATGAAATCAAATTGACGTTTAACAGACCATTAAGGAAACGTTGTTATCAACAACAAGAGAAATTTAAAATATGGCAAGACTATATCACAGAGTTATTTCCTGATGCAAGGCCGGATTACCCACAATACTCAAATGACTTGTTTGGACCTTGTATTGCGACCGATGAAATGCGCATTGCGATAAATCAACTAAAAAGTGGAAAAGCCACCGGTCCTGATGATTTCCATGGGGAATTTCTTAGAGTCTTAGATGATGATGGGATTAAGTGACTTACTGTGATCTACATTAAAATCTGTGATTTAGGTAAAATATCGGAAAACTGGTTAAAGTCTGAATTTATAACGATCCCAAAAAATGTAAGCGAAAAAATGCGGAGAATATCGCATAAGCCATCTTTTAAAAACATTTCTGAAAATCACTCATAGAAAGATATACAAGTTGAGTGAAAAAAACATGTCGGCTGCACAATTCGGTTTTCGTGATGCCTTGGAAACCAAGGGGGCTTTATTTTCCATGTAGGTTTTGATGCAACGATGTCGGGACGTCAACCTGTACCTAATCGACTACCAAAAGGCTTTTGATAGAGTTCAACACCACAAAATGGTCGCAATTCTGAAAGACCTTGAGCTGGATGAAGATCTGCGAATTATTAGCAACCTCTACTGGAAATAGATGGTACTTATTAAAGCAGAAGGAGAACGTTCAGAAGCTATATCGATTGCTCGTCGAGTAAGGCAAGGTTGTGTCTTATCCCCAGTATTGTTTAATATATACACGAAGCAAATCTTCAAAGAGGCACTAAAAGAAACTTAGGAAGGAATACTGCTATGGGGGGCGAATAAATAACATTCGTTATGCTGACGATACGACGGTTATAGCTGATAACTTAAAGGGCCAACAAAAATAAACGAGGTCAGTAATTGATACGGCCTCGAACTAAATATCAGCAAGACAAAATATATGATAATCAGCAAGTCTTCTGTTACTGCTACCTTGTTGATAACTACAAATACGAAGAATTACACAGTACTCATATCTAGGTACCATGACAAATGAATAGTGGGACCACTCGGAAGAAATTCGTTGCCATATCAAAAAAGCAGAGCACTGTTCCCTAAAATGGCATCACTTTTCTAAAGCCCAGCAATGAGATTAGGCACAAAAATAAGACTCCTAAGATGTTATGTCTTCAGTGTACTTCTTTACGGTGTGGAATCTTGGACGCTGACTGAGGCCACTTCTAAGAAGCTTGAAGCTTTTGAATTATAGCTATGTCGGAAAGTTTTAAAAATTGTACAAGGTGTCTAAAAAATGTGTGCTGGAAAAATGTAAAAAAAACTGATATTTTTCATGCGTTTAAGAAACTTACGTAAAGAAAAAAACGTTTTGATGTATATAATATATTTTTTTAATCTTAAAATACCCCAGCCGGAGTATATAAAGAAATCATTGGGCTTTTTCTCGGTTTAAGAAGTACAGTTAAAAAAGTTGGTACTTTTTTAATTTTTAAACCACGCATGTTGGTTTTATAAAAAAAAAAAAAAAACGATTTCTGAAAAAATTCATAACAAAAATGTTTTCCAATTGTTGCATAAATTAGGTGGGTTAGACATGTATGAGCAACTACATAATTGTCCGATTATACGTGTAGATACGAATACTCATTTGACGATTACAGTAATACTTATTTCGAATGATATAATCGTGTACGAAAATGGCGAAAATTAATCGGCATCGTTATGATTGATGTTCAATAATCGGCGTTGTCATCATTTAGGTATTAAATATAAAAAACATCTCGACGGAAAATATATATTTTTCAATTCCAATTAAACGATATGATTCGTCAGTTTTATTTAATATTTCTTTAATAACATTCAATTTTCTGCCCACAAAGAACAACTTGTCGAACTTAGAGAACTAGAAGAACATTCTTGCTTAACACCTTTGAGCATTTGGTTATTCTTGACCGTTTCAGATACTCAACCAGAGATATAAATTTCTTAATTGAATCCAATGTGACGTACAGTGTTTAGTAGTGTATTTGTGCGAATGGAGGGATAAGGCGGAGGAGGAGGCAAATTTTTGCCTCTTCGGAGGCAAATTTTGGCTTCCCAGAGGTAAAATTTGTTCCTCCGGAAGGCAAAAATTTGCCTCCGAAGAGGCAAAATTTTGCCTTCTCCTCCGCCTCCTCTCTGCATTCCCACAAATACACTACTCTCTTTTAGTTTTTCTTTATCGAAATTGTGTTAAACAAATATTGAGTACATGGTCCATACAATGAATTCGCGTTTGATGCTGAAATTCTTTTTCAAAATTTAATTCTCGATCGGTAGGAAACCATGACTTTTATGTACATGTGGTAGTCTAAGTTCTTCAAACTTGTTTTCTAATGTACGCCCTCGTCACAATTTTGTCCTTCCATAGTGCATAAAATACGAATATGAAGATGCCAAGATGCCCAGATAATGCCAAGTTAAAGTTATATTTTTTTTGTACGCATCTCTCGTCCCCATGCACAAAACCTTTTTTATAATTGATCACAGGTTAGAAATGGTTGGATAGTTTGAGTATGTCTTTACAATTTTATCAAAATGTAGCTATACATCACTTGAACCACTTCCTTTTATCTTTTCGTACATTATTAAACTGAACAACTCTCTATTCCACATACCAAACAGAATGCAACTCATTAACTAATCGTGCGCAACAGAAGTGACCACGGGCACAGCTTGCGTCACATCGATCAAGTCCTAACTTGATTATATTAAAGCGCATCCTTTCATGCGATGCGATGACACTTCGTCACGAGGCTGCGCTACTGTATTTACGATTATTATATACTCGCATCGTTGCGTAAGATAATCGGCGATTATTAATCGATTACATTTTTACTTACATGTGCAGGCCTCTAATATATATATAAGAGGAAGGACAGTAACAGGGCACTGGTAACAAACATTCGGAAGTTTAACTACTGAGAAACGCCCTTATGAGGAGAAGAGATGAGCAATCACAGATCTGTAGGTTCTAGTATCTGCTTTTTTATTTTTGTTATCAAGCTTTCGCTGCCTATTGGTACTTTCTTCTGGATACTAAAATGAAAACAAGGTACAGAAAAATAAAGTTAAGACGCTCGTTATGAAATGTGATTTATAAATTTATAAGGTTGTATGAGAAATTACTTACAGAAATTTAGCAGCTAATTCATCTCTGGTGAATACAATAAAATTTGCATTTTGTTGGCTAGCAAGTATAATTACAAAAAACATGACAAAAAGACACTTAGGGAACTATACAGGTATCACAAAATAAAACATTGTCATTAAAGTTATTTAAAAACACTTTTTTAAAAACAAACACAAATACAAGAAAGACAATGTTTTATTTTTTGATACCTGTGTAGTTTTCTAAGTGTCCTTTTGTCATTATACTTGCTACCTGGCAAACAAAATGCTAATTTTATGGTATTCACCAAAGATGAATTAAATGCTAAATTTTTGTAAGTAATTTCTCATACAACCTTACAAATTTATAAATCACATTTCATAATGAGCGTCTTAACTTTATTTTTCTGTACCTTGTTTGCACTTTAGTATCCAGAAGTAGCTACCAATAGGCAGCCAAAGCTTGATAACAAAAATAAAAAAGCAGATACTAGAGCCTATAGATCTTTGATTGTTCATCTCTTCTCCTCATAAGGGCGTTTCCCAGTAGTTAAACTTCTGATTGTTATATATATATATATATATATATATATATATATATATATATATATATATATATATATATATATATATGGTATATATATATATATATATATATATATATATGTATATATACATATATTTCCATTAACTTTTTTAGACCCAATTCTAACGTTCCAATTTTAGATGCTACGAATGATATCCTGCCAGGTTATATATAAGTTTGAATAAAATATATTCTAGTAAACGCCCTAATAAAATTATATGCTGTATGTCAATAATATCATAAAATTGGCATATAGAGGTAAAAATTACCTCGACTAGTTAGAACTTGAAGTTTCTTTAACACAAATATGGGTACTGTATTTCTAGGTTTCCTACTTATACCTCATTCAAGTTTCGTGTTTAAATATTTAGGAGTACAAAATTTGCAATACATTATGCATTTTTCTTTAAGTGGATTTTACACAGTGAATGAACAAATCCCTGCTAATTTTTTTCTGCTCGATATTTAAAGACGAACCTTTAAACACATGTTTTTTTCACAGTAACTTGCACGTCTTTGTTTTTTAGTAATATACTATTCTCACTGTTCCATATATAAAATTATTCCGGACACCTTCTCAAATATCTGCTGATATATTGACTCGTTTGAGTTAATTAGATTTTTATGTATTCGATGGAATTTTCCAATACGATCGCCGTCTTTGAACGTCGTGAGAAGAAAATTTGTCATGTAAAATCCTATGACCCAATAAAAAAGCACTATGTACATCAAAATGTGAAAGGTTGTTGCAAAAGGATTTTTAAAATATAAATTAAAGAGTTATAAACTGCGCTGACTATGCAGAAATACTAAGCGTTTACATTTGTAATCACCTCAATACAATATGCCATCAAATGTTTACACTACGTGATGAAGGTTAGCAGTCTGCCACTATTGTGCGAACAGCCCACTGTAAAATTATTTTGTCTGTGATTGTATGTATTTAAAATTTATTTTTTAGTGCCTTAATTTTTGCGCTTACTTTTTTTGTATATTATGTTGGACACTTGATTTAGCTAAACAGTGTTTAAGGAGTCACAATCGTTGGAAACAATACACTTAAATAAATATTATTATAGTATCCCATGAATAGTGAAAGAAAACAAAATTATTTTTCTTATTGAAATTTAATTATTAAATGTAATATTTGTCTGGATGTCAAAATATTTATATTATAGAAAATGCACTGATTTATCTAAATTTTAGAGTCATTTTCATTAATGTCACAAATGCACTATAACGCACAAATAACGAAGTTCTGCAATAAAATATATTTTTTAACAAAAAAACATATATTTTGTTGCAAAAAATTTGTTTTCTATTAAGCACATTGTAGATTATTAGTGAATAAATCACAGAAATGTTCACTCCTACCTCTTCCTCTCCCTCCTCCCTTAATGTCCGACCCGAAAAATAAAAGTCCCTAAACTTACCGATCAGGTTCACATAATTTAGCCTTAGGCATTGTAGTAAATTTGACGGCCTAAATATTTTTATAAATAAAAATTTGTTGACTGACGATACCTTCTGCTTTAAACATTTTCCTCAAATGCAAAAAGGCCCGTCACCATAGGATACTGCTTTTTAGTGTAAACCTGCTCGTTAGGTTAAAAAAAGCAACTCTTGTATAAATGAGTATATTTTACTACAGAATATACACAAGGAAACAGCGTCACAATGTTTGTACATTATGAAAATTCTAGATAATCGGAGATGTGCTATTTAAATGATTCGAAAAGAGTTGCACCATCTCATTGATAATATGAGTGACTACTATCTATCCTGATACTTATAATAATAAATATGTAAAAGTAAGTAAATATAAATGTAAAATAAATGCCTCAGCCAATAAAATGGTCTTAAAATTGTGCCTCGTTGTTTTATTCGTTCCTTATCATGATGCTAAATCCTTTGTTGAAAATAGAGTATTACACAAAGACTCACAATAGGTTTTCCTAAAAATATTTAGTAAGTTGTTAAATTTAATTGACGTTTTGATAAATACTTGCCATTGTATTTTCTTACTTGTCTATCAAGTATAAGCGTTTGGTTAGTTAAAGGTTAATTAAAATGGTTTGACCACCCCAAAGTAGAAACTTTAAGATAATTTAGTGTGGGAGTACAATACAAGGAATCTCAAAGTAATAGTTGCCTCAAAGGGAGTTTTAGCTTCAGAATTGTTTAGTAGTTTCGTTTAACGTTTTTAAGCGAAAAGTGTTTTTGTTAGTTATACTGATCAAATTTGAAACTTATAAGGTATCATTCTTTTGAATTTCTCCTGTGCCGTTAGAATAAGTGATGCTGACGTGTCACCGACTATCTTGAGTCCTTCTTCAGAGCTTGACTTTAGAAGTCAGTTCGCAGACCAAGCTCTGAAGAAACCTTGCATGGATGATCAAAGAAACGTTATCATCACTTATTGAAATAGCTCTGTAACCTATAGAAGTTACCCATCAAAATTTGAAATTATCCCATTTTTAACTAAAAAACCGGCCGAGTGCAAGTCGGGCTTGCGTAATTAGTATTCCATACGTATGCTGTTGAAATACAAATTTTTCTTACGGAGATATAAAATGATCAATGACTTCACAGAACATACCCCAAATGAATTTTCAAGTTTGTTTCCGATCTTTACTGAAAACTGATTACCTTGAAATTTTTGTTTTTTTATATTCAAGATAAATTACACAGCCCCACAAAAAAAAAAAGTGGGGTATACTTTTGATGCGATATATCAGATCCGTAGTATTTTTGCCCGCTGATCACGAATCTGATGTCAAAATATCGCCATCACATCTCAATTTTTTTCTAACCTCAAAAAATAGGTAAAAATTAGTAAAAATCAAGAAAAATATACTCCTAAAAAATTGATTCAAGCTTTTTCATGAATCCAAAGATGTATTAATATGTATTCGGACACGCTAATATTCATCGGTTGGATTGAGCCATACAGTTCTGTTTTCTTTCTAACCTCAATAAATCAGACAGATATAGTGCTTCTCGAATGCAAAAACGAATTCAAATTAAAATTCAACCGATCCTTACCAAATTTGGTACAGGGGGATTTTTTGGGTCGCTAATCACGAATCTGAGGTTGGATTTGCAAAATTCAAGATGGCAGATGTTTTCGCGCCATTTTGAACGCCGAGAAAATTCATCGGTCGATTTTTATTCTTCTACCTGCATCCAGGGCACCTCCACGTGGTGACGGTGGGCAACGATGTTACGATGTTACTCCACTAGCCGGCAGAGTCCCTGGATAACGGCTTAGATGCCGTCATGGCAGGTAGAAGAAAGAGAATTACGATGCAGGGACTCGGAAACCCAGTATCGGCGGTTGGTCAGGGTGAGAAAGCGGGCCCGCAGCCGTCGTCATCCAGCGACCGTAGCTCTTCATGTGTGGGTGACTTGGCTCATGTAGAGTATAATGCTACAAGAAAACGGTCTCACGGTACAAGGACTTTTCATAAGTGCGATAAAAACAGTGATTCATTTTGTTATATTTGCTCTCAACATGTATTGAGTAAAATGGGGTCACCGATAACGGATAAGATTAAAACCTTATATAAGGATTGTTTTAACATTGAAATACAGCACCAGGATACAGATTGGGTTCCCCACATCATTTGCAGTTCTTGCAAAATAATGTTGTACATCAATAAGAAGGCGATTAAATATTCCAGACCAGCAATATGGAATAGACCATACAGTGAAAGTGATTGCTACTTTTGTATGAATGTTGTATCTAGGCATAACCGAAAAAATAAAAGCACTATTACTTATAACGATGTTTCGACAGTAACAAGACCAACTAAACTAATTCCGCCTCCTGAACAACTTGATGCTGATGTTATCAGTTCATGCCGAAAACATTGAGACTGTCGAAAAAGATTCAAACACTGTTACTAATGAATGTTCTAGTGACAACCTATCATATACTAGTGACACAGATAAAGAATTTCTACCATACAACCGTAAACCAGAACCAATACTCGTATCACAGTCAGAACTTAGTGATCTAGTCAGAGATTTAGGCTTATCCAAAGATGGTTCAGAGCATCTTGCTTCCTTTTTAAAGAAAAAACATTTACTTAAGCCAGAAGCTACGATTTCTTATTATAGAAACAGAGATGAAGAATTTCGAAAATATTTCACAATGGACGAGGAATTTTCACTTTCATATTGTACCGATGTAAAAGGTCTAATGGATGAATTTCAAAATAACTCATACGATCCTGAAGAATGGAGACTGTTCATTGATTCTTCTAAACGGAGCATTAAGGCAGTTTTGCTGCATAATACCAACGTTTACGCTCCCATTCCGATTGCTCATTCCACAGTTATGGAAGAGCAATATGAAAAAATGAAGCAGCTTTTGATAAAAATAAAATATGCTGATCATAACTGGAAAATTTGTGGAGATCTGAAAATTGTAACAATATTGCTTGGCCAACAGTCAGGGTTTACACTTTATCCCTGTTATAAATGTCTGTGGAATAGCAGAGACAGGGAACGTCATTATCAGAAAAAAAATTTGGCCAACAAGAGAATCGTTCACTCCTGGTGAAAATAATGTATTGTTTCCACCATTGGTAGATCCAGGAAAAGTTCTTATTCCCCCGCTTCACCTTAAGCTTGGACTTATGAAGCAATTCACGAGAGCATTAGATACCAACGGCCCATGTTTCAAATATTTGCATAAAAAATTTCCGAAATTTTCTGAAGCTAAAATTAAGGCAGGCGTATTTGACGGGCCACAAATAAGAAAATTGTTTCAAGATTCATTATTTGTTACTAAAATGAATAAAGTTGAAAAAGCTGCTTGGCTTAGTTTTAAAGAAGTCGCAACAAACTTTTTGGGAAATAATAAAAGTCCTAAGTACAAAGAAATAGTCGAGAAAATGGTAAAAAAATTTCAAACATTAGGTTGCTTAATGAATCTAAAATTACATTTCCTGGACTCCCACATCGATGATTTCCCAGATAATCTTGGTGACTACAGTGAGGAGCAAGGAGAACGTTTTCACCAAGATCTGAAAATCATAGAAAATCGGTATCAAGGACGATGGGATGACCATATGCTAGCGGACTATTGCTGGTCGCTAAAAAGAGAAACAAGTCCTCAAAAGCGTTTGGGCAGAAAGCCTTTGAATAGATCATTCGCGGAAAAAAGAACAAGATACAGCCAAAAAAAGGAAAGTTAGGCGCGGGTCTAACCTTTGCAATTCTAGGGCTTAAGGGTCTACTATTTGAGAGTATATGGTTTAAAAGTCCTGGTTTTGAGTTTATTGGGTCTCATTTTTAAAGTTACAGGGTTATTGAGGTCTATTTTTTGAGGTTACAGGGTGTGGGAGTCTAAGGTTTCAGGGTTTAGGGTTTAAGAGTATCAGGTTTGAGGATTCCCCAACTGTATACCAAATTTGGTAGGAATCGGTTGGTTTTCAAAAATTTTGTCCGCCATCTTGGATCCGCCATTTTGAATTTTGCAAATCCGACCTCAGATTCATGATCAGCAACCCAAAAAACCCCCGTGTACCAAATTTGGTAAGAATCGGTTGAATTTTAATTTGAATTCGTTTTTGCATTCGAGAAGCACTATATCTGTCTGATTTATTGAGGTTAGAAAGAAAACAGAACTGTATGGCTCAATCCAACTGATGAATATTAGCTTAGCGTGTCCGAATACATATTAATGCATCTTTGGATTCATGAAAAAGCTTGAATCAATTTTTTAGGAGTATATTTTTCTTAATTTTTACTAATTTTTACCTATTTTTTGAGGTTAGAAAAAAATTGGATGTGATGGCGATATTCTGACGTCAGATTCGTGATCAGCGGGTAAAAATACTACGGATCTGATATATCGCATCAAAAGTATACCCCACTTTTTTTTTGTGGGGCTGTGTTATTAAAGTTAATGCACTCGTGATAATTTTCGTTCAATTTACACTCAGAGGTTCAACGAAAAGGTGACGAATAAGAATGGTGAATTTTTGATAAACTTCTCCGCACAAAATGAGTTCCGAATAAATAACATCTTCTTTAAACATAAAGAACAACCTAAATATACATTTCAAAATATGAGAGCAATCATAGATTACATTCTAACAAATAGAGAAATACATTAAACACAAATATTAGACTTAAGATGTTTATGTTCTGTAGATGTAGGAAGTGATCGCAGTATTGTATTGGGAAAAATCAGAATGACAATAAAGAGACCTCAAAAAAACAAGCCTAACAGTTTACGAAACAAAGACAAAGGTAGAAACCCTACAAGACGAATCAATAAAAAATCTCTACCAGTCAAGATTGGCGTACGAAATAAATAAAAACCCAGTGGTAGAGGAAGACGACATAGAAGACAGTTGGAGAAAGATCAAGGATAACATTACAAATGCAGCAAAGGAAGAACTCGGGGAACGTAAAATAAACAGAACATCAAGAACACCGAATAATACACCTTGGTTCTGCGAGGAAGTGAAATTAAAATGCCAAGAAAAAACAAAAGCCTATCTTAAATATAGATCAAGAAAAACCAGAGAAATATATGAAGAATATAAGAAAGTCCGCATTGAAACAAACGCACTAGTGAGAAAAAAGAAAATGGAACACTGGGAAAGATTCTCTAAAGAAATGGAACATTACTTTTATGGTATGCAAAAAGAGATTTGGAGAATGATACGTGGACAGCGAAAGGAAATGAGAGAATTAATAGAAGTAAGATACATCGAAAAAGATACATAGATAAATTATATATTGCAATTGTATAATACAACAGAAAATTTGGCACCCGAAACTCCAGGAATAGTAATAAACGAAAAATCAGAGATAGATGAAAAACAGGTGGAAGAAGCTCTCAAGAAATTAAAAAACCGAAGATCAGCAGGTAAAGATGAAACACAAAATGAACTGTTAAAGTGCGGAGGAATGAAACTGACTAAAGAATTGACAAAGCCCATAAACAAAATAATACAGGGATCGCGAATACCAGAAGAATGGAGAGCAAGCATAATAATACCACTTTTTAAAAAAAGAGGAAAAAACTGATCCGAATGATTATCGAGGAATTAATCTCTTGTGCACAACTTTAAAACTGACGACAAAAATTGTTATCAATAAAATAACTCCACTTATACAGTTTTCAGAAAAATAACAAGGATTCAGGAGCGGAAAATGCTGTAACGACGCAGTATTTATAATCAAACAAATTACTAAAAAATCAATTGAGTATAACAGACCAGCATTCTTATGCTTTATAGATTTGATAAAATTATTTGATAGAGTACAGCTGCAAGACGTAGTGCACACACTTTATGACAAGAATATTCCATTGGATATAATAAAATTAATGGAGAACATAAGTAAATTCGGAGTTAACTGAACCCATAGAGATAACAGCTGGTATTAGACAAGGAGACTCACTGAGTCCCCTACTGTTTAATATTATATTAGATGAAATAATTAAACAGGTAAAAACAAAAAAAGGCTATAAAATGGGCATTAAAGAGATAAAAATATTGTATTACGCCGACGATACTGTCCTAGTCGCTAAGAATGAGATGACTTGTAAAGATTATTACACACAGCAAAGAAATTAGTAGTTATCTCCTAAGAACCAATTAGGTGCAAGCTGGAAATCGATAATCAGATTATAGAGCATGTGATGACAATTAAATATTTAGGAATTAAATTATCATGTAACAACAACATAGAAGAAGAAATAAAATAACAAATAGTAAAAGCCAATAGAATAGCATGATGCTTGAATGATACTATTTGGAAAAATAAATACTTGAGAAGAGAAGTAAAATCTCGTATATATAAATCGATTAGTTATAACCTACAAAGCAAAGACAAGACCCGGAATACGCAAAACTCAGAGATACTTACAAGTGAAATGTAAACATTAAGAAGAATTGCAGCAGGAACACTTTGGGATAGAAAAACAAATGACAGCATAAGGCACCTATGTGAAGTAGAGGACATTAACCAACATATAATAGAATGTCCGAACGACAATTAGCTCGAGATAAATCACCGGTGGACCGAAGGAGTATAGGACGCCCACGAAAAAGATGGAACGACGACGTGTAACGACGTTACATTAAAGAAAAAGTAGAAGAACAAGAAGAATTTACACCCTGTAGAGAATATTCCAGAATTTTTTTTTAAATTTTTCGACAGTACTTTTCGAGATAAGGGGGAGGACAGAGATTTTTCGCAATTTTTTTAAAAATACATAATGCAAAGAAAAGTATACGCAAGTATTATATTATAATAAGTGTTTCGGTTAATAACATCGATTTTGCTAAGAGATGGCGTTACTAGTACACTTGTTGGTATAGACTAGTAGCATCTGTGGCGTTTTGGAAGATAAACATACGCCATCAAAAGCCAGTTCATTATTAACTGTCATTGTGCGAAAACATAATTCTTTATAGCTTTGAATATGTCGTGTTTCGTACCAGAAAAAGACGTTTTGGGGGAAAGTTTAATAAGCTGCTGAAAGTTATCGATTGTTGGTTGAAACTTATGGTGAACATCACAACCAGTGCGCAATATACAGGGAAAGAAAGCTTTGCTGTGTATTTGGTGGGTTAGTAGAGGAGCTGTGTATTACGAACTGCTGAAACCTAGTGAAACGATTTCTGAAGATCGATACTGACAACAATTGATAAAGTTGAACCGAGCATTGAAGGAAAAACGACCAGAATACGCCCAAAGACACGATAAAGTCACTTTTCAACATGATAATGCTCGTCCCCATACTGCAAAATGTGTTAAAAACTATTTGGAAAACATCAAATGGGACGTTTTACCCCACCTGCCGTATTCACCGGACTTAGCCCCTTCAGACTACCACTTATTTGATGCATCAGCACGGACTTTCAGAACAACACTTACATTCTTACGAAGAAGTGAAAATTTGGCTTGGTGAATTGTTGCCCTCAAAGATGAAAAGTTGTTCTGGTGTGAAATCCATTGTTTGACAGAAAATGGAAAAAGTCATAGTTGACGATGGCCAATACTTTGATTATTAAGGTAATTCATTTTGTGATGGAAATAAACGCTTAAATTTTGCGAAAAAATCGACATTATTAACCGAAACACCTATTATATATTTTTGAACGCGTGTTTTTACAAGCTTTCATTTTTTTCACTTCCGATTTCATCAACCAAAATTCACCGCTTAAGTCAAAATTTAAATTTTAAAACTACACGGCTCTGATGGGGTCATCAATTCCTATATTAGTGCCAAATTTTAACCTTCTACATCGAACAGTTTCGGAGAAAATCCGATGTGGCAGAGGAACAGACAGAGACCGAGGTGATCTTATAAGTGTTCCGTATGGAACGCTAAAAATGGTCGCATGTAATATTTTTTAGCTTCTTACACCTTACACAAACAAAAGGCAAAAAGAATTATGATTAATTGATTTTGCAGATAGTTGGAATATTTATCAGAGCAGTGGCTTCCAAAGTTTTTGTAAGTGTTCTTCAAAAATAGGTCGAGGAAAATCAATTCAATTGGAGCTTAAAAGCTATTAGAACAAAGGGAAACATTCGTTTTCATTCATTCTTCTTTTCCATACTTTTTGTTGTATTTAAAACAAAAAGATTAAACTTTTCTTAATCGGTTTTAAAAGGTTCAAACCATTATCAGTTTTCAAAAATATCACATAAGTATGTCGTTTTACCAAGAAAATTTCATTTACAAGATCTTCAGTATACGTGTGATCTAAATCTATAAGAAAAATATAAATTTTTTATCACAGCTCAAAGATACAAAACAAAACATTACCCCGAGAAAACCATCATGAAATGCTATAGTACAAGAAAGACGCGTACTCTAACCTCACATGGTTTTTTGAACAACCTTGCCTTAAAGAACCTAGTTTTTATAAATTTTACTAGATTCAGTACATATTCCACGACTTAGTTCAATATAGTATATTTTGATGCTGGTTCTGTCCTGTGATTAACGTAACGAGTTCACAGTGCATCCACCATAACAGCCAGACTGAGAAGAAGCCCCATTAGTACATATACCAACGTATTTAGTTCACTCCAAATAATTTCCGGATCTAAAAATTTTAAAGATTTAGAACAAGTGTTGTACCCTAACACCAATACTGATATTTTTATAAAAGGAAAGAGCTTCTAGAAAGTTATTACAATCTATAAACCGAACATAATAAAACAAGAACATCAGGTCTACCGTGTTGCGAGATTTGACTAGGCTTTTCCCAACTAAATTAATAAAAAAAAATTAAACATAGTTACCTTTTAAAATAATTACTTCCTGAGACCAACAAATTACTTGAACACGTTTTATATTTCAATATTTTATTGTAATAGGTAAAAATTTTAACACATATAATTCACTAAAATTTTATTTGCTTCATTATAAAAAGGCGGCACAGCAAAGACATTGTTAAAGTAGGTTGCAAAGATTCTAAAACCAACAAAGGATGTGTTGTCGGCGTGAGACGCCGACAGCAAAAGGTTATTGTTAGCGTCGTCTTACTTTGCATTTAGCTTTTTATTGGCTCTCTCTCTCTCTCGCTCTGCTTGGCAGTGATCCAGTGACAACGTCCTCTATCAAAACGTCAAATTCACGTTTAGTTAGTTGTTTTTTTAGAGATATCCATAGACTAATATAGTGGTATTAATTAAGAAATTTGAAGAAAATCTAGAATATAGCAGCACGTGTAATAGTTCGTGTCATTTCTAGAAGCTCTACCAACAGTCATTACTAAGTGATTACTGGTTTACATCAGGTCCGCTAAATAAATAATAAATAAATTTTGAAAACACTGCAATCACTTTAAGAACGCCTGGGTTAGAGTATTCTTCTTTTTTTCCCGAGCGCATACGCAAAGTAATGTTGTCCACTATTATGTCTGTATGTTTTTATTAACTCGTAGAGTCTAAACTACCAGGCGGGTTTTACTGAATAAGGGTTTAAAACATTCGTCAATATTCTAAAGGTATGGTTATACCAGAAATTTAGTATGGTGAATGTTACACGCTATATATCTAACACAAAAAAAATCAATATTAAGGTGCTACAACAGATGTAGTTTTATCAAAAAAAACTGGTCGAGTGCCTATCGGACTTGCGCAATTAGTATTTCGTATGGTGATTGTTTTTAAAATAAAATATAATCCTTACCTAGGCTAAATTAATTATGTCCCTAACATGTATATATCTTAAGATCCAATATGTATATTCACGTTTTTACTTAGTCAATAATGTATAATAGTTATAACTTATAAATACATTTTTTTTGTATAGATCCCTATCCGTTAGTCACCGGTGATCGTGAAAATTTATTTTTTTTGTAATTGACCAACTGC
This sequence comes from Pachyrhynchus sulphureomaculatus, assembly GCA_019049505.1. Lineage (NCBI taxonomy): Eukaryota > Metazoa > Arthropoda > Insecta > Coleoptera > Curculionidae > Pachyrhynchus > Pachyrhynchus sulphureomaculatus. The sequence goes on along the minus strand of CM032454.1, from coordinate 134,593,243 downwards.
AGTAATGTACTAAAAAGTATATAAGTATATTACTAATACATACACCGAATACATGTTGATATTTCGTATCTCTTAGTCCCGGCTTAATTCACAACTATACACGAAAAAAACCTCCACCATATTGTCAAGTAACATAGTTTTTTATACCAGATAAATTATCAAACTTAATGCACTCGTGATAACTTTTGCTCAATCTACACTTAATGGCGAATATTCTAGAATTTTCTCGAAATTTTTTGAGCAATATCTTTAGAGACAGGGTGGAAGGACAGCGATTTTTTGCAATAATATAAAGAAAAGTTTGCACGGATATTAGATTATATATATTTTTAAACTCGTGTTTTCACAAGCTTTCATTTGACAACCCACTCGATGACCTTACAATGTTTTTTTTCACTTCCCCCTACAACTTACCCTTTAAGTCAAAATTTAACTTTCAAAACTACATGGCTCTGATTGGACAATTAATTCCTATATTTGTGACAAATTTCAGCTTTCTATGTTAAATAGTTTTAGAGAAAATCGCGTGTGGTAGACAGACAGATACCAAAATTATTTCATTAGTATTCCGTACGAAACACTAAAAAAACAGAAATAATCTATTGAGATGGGTATTAAATAAAAAAAAATTGAAAAAATGCAAATACCTATATTCTATAAGAAAAATAACTGACCAAGTGCAAGTCAGTCTTGTGCAATTAGTGTTCCGTACGTTAATTACTTTTGAAATAAAAAATTTTATTACAAAGGTATAAAATGATCAGTAACTTGACAAAACAGACCCCAAATGAGTTTCCAACAAAGTTTGTTTCCAATCTTTGTTGAAAAACACCTTGAATTTTTTTTTTTTATAAACCAGATAAATTATTAAAGAAGTGATAATTTTCGTTCAATTTACACCATGTGGAGAATATTCCAAAATTTTTTCAAAATTTTTTGTCAGTACTCTTCGAGATAAGGAGAGGACAGAGATTTTTGGCAATTTCTTAAAAATAATGCAAAGAAAAGTTTGCGCAACTATTACATTACACATATTTTTGAACTCGTGTTTCCTCAAGCTTTCATTTGACACCCCACTCGATGACCGGGTAAAAACAAATTTTTCACTTCAGATTTCACACCCCAAAACTAACCCTTTAAGTCAAAATTTAACTTTCAAAAACACACGGCTCCGATGAGGCTATCAATTCCTATATTACTTCCAAATTTCAACTTTCTATGTCAAATAGTTTCCGAGAAAATCGGGTGTGACAGACGGGCAGACAGATGGAAAGACACCGAAGTGATCTTATCCGTTCCGTACGGAACACTAATATTATATTATAAAGTCTCAATTCCCGAATGGATTATATTAAATAACTACTACAAAATTTTGGTTATAATGCCGCCAGCGACACTTTGTAACATTAGTGCGTAAAATTTAAAAATTCGAACAAAATTAAAAGGGAGTGTGAGTACAGTGGCTAATCAATACAACCCTATAATGGGAGGTCATATATACAATGATGTCGTGATGCCGAGATGCTAACGAAATACGATAATTGGACGAGATTAATTATAATTTTTATGCAATTTTAGACTGACCTAGCCCAACTGAGAAGTCGTGATACGGCGAAACGCGTCTTGCGATGGTTCAGCAAATACGAAGAACACTTTTGGTGACTTCCAAAAATGCGAATCTCTTTCGATTCGTCTTTAGTTGTTATACCAATGTCATCTATGCCTTCGAGCGGTTAGCTCGAGAAAGGTGCGTTTCTGCAATAAGTGCCAGCCGTGCTGTGCCGCTCTGCTTGAAAAGACTTTGTAAGTCACCGACAGAGTGCAGTATAAGCATCTATTTGTCATAATTTTAGACTAATTTCTTTTTAAGTTTTTTTTTAAACTTAACTTCTTAGCAATGCATATTCAAGTAACAACTATCTTAATGTGTCATTCTCTACTCAAAATCTTGATTTCCGATTAACCAGATTAATTTTTTATTTCTGATCAAATTCTGTAATAAAGTTATTTATTATGTATGGTTAAAACACATTTTAAGATGGTGACTAGAATATTAAAATAGGAAAATATAATGTGTTCTACTTAAGAATGCATCATTTAGGCATTACGGTAATCCTAATATAAAAAAAAATCGTGGATCCAACATGACGGCTTAAAAGTATAACCATCTGATACCACCCAATAATGTCATCATAACGATCAAATTTCTACTGCTAAAATATCAAATCGGAAAATATTAATGTTTCCATGATAATTAAATTGTTAAATTCGTGTCTTGGAAATATAGGAATCAATCCACTAAAATCGTTTGCATGCTTGGATAATTTACCTTATTTTCGTAAAACTTAACAGCTTTGCTGATAATATTATTGGAAGATTTCTTACAAACAAGAAATAATCGGCGAAGTCTGACTTGACTTGCGCAATTAGTGTTCCGTAAGTTGATTGCTTCTATAATAAAAAATTTTGTTACGGACGTGTAAAATAATCATTGACTTCACAAAACACCCCAAATGAGTTTTCAACAAAGTTTTTTTCCGATCTATACTGAAAACTGATTTTTGTTTTTTTTATATACCAGATAAATTACACAGGTTTACAAATTTTTAATTTGGAAAAATACCAAGAACGCCACATGCCTAGATAAGTTAATTGGGACCTCCTGAATACGAAAAACGCTATAATTTTTTTTTTAAGTACCGTTTTTTAGATAACGGTACTTTTGTGTTTTTCGGTGTATGGTCCCACTCAAACCCTTATGGAGCCCAACCGAAAAGTCCGATCGAGATAAATGTCATACCGTTGGAAAGGCAACTAAATGCCTTTTCCGGCGGTATACTATAAATTTCTATGTGACAAGAAGTGGCTGAGTTATAACACCTCAAAGTTCAAAATTTGCCTATTTTTTACGTTTTTTTCAAAATTTTTCATTTTTATTTGGTTTTTTTTCTACGTTATTGTAAAGATCTGGAATGTTTTATTTTTTTACCAAGTAGTTTATTTAATAACCAACATTTTAAACGTAATTTGAAAAAAAAAGGATGAAAAATAAAGTTTTTATTAAGGATTTTGTGGAACGACAATATTTTCATTTTCATTGCTCACACGCTATATTCGGCGTCCATCAGAATTTGAATCACTGTATACGTTGGTAGCCCTGACACACGCTATATTCGGCGTCCATCAGAATTTGAATCACTGTATACGTTGGTAGCCCTGACACACGCTATATTCGGCGTCCATCAGAATTTGAATCTGATCACAGTAAACAGTTTGGCTTTGTACGTGCAAAAAATAAAATGTGTTCAATCGATCCCAACGAATTTTGTTATGTTTGTGGAGTTCTTGTGAAAAAGAAATCACAGCATTTGATGCGAAAAATGAATACGAAAAATTTATCTGAAGCGTATAAGAAGTATTTCGGCTTTCGACCTGCGTCTCTGGACAAACCGTGGACACCGAATAATGCATGTAACAACTGCCGAACAATATTAAATAAAATTGGTAAGGGTCAAGAGTGTTTCTTCACATTTGGAAAGCCAATGCAATGGAGAAACCCGATCAGTCATACAACAGATTGTTATTTCTGTTTAACGGAAAAGGCTGTCGGACGTAGAATTGAACCAGTTTATCCAGTTGTTAGCTCGGTGACGCTGCCAGTGCCGCACTCAGTATCGTGCCCCAAACCGCAGCTGATTGTAGCAGAGCCCACAAAAATACGAAAAAGAACAACAATAAGTGATTCATCAGATGAGCGCAGTGAATCAGAAATGCAATCAAATAAGAAACCCCATTTACTTACTCAGGCCGAGCTTAATGATTTGTGCCGAGATTTGTATTTGCCGAAATCGAAATCTGAATTACTTGCATCGCGATTGCAACAGTGGGGATATTGTGCTCCTGAGACACGTGTTACATATTACCGTGATCGTAGCAAACAACTTGCAGTTTTTTTTCGCAAAAACGGGAAACTTTTGTTTTTGTGCCAACATACGTGGTCTTTTCAATGCTCTCCAACAAAGTTATGACCCAGTGGAATGGCGTCTTTTTCTGGATGGAGGCAAGGATAGTTTGAAGGCAGTCTTGCTTCATAAAGGGAATACGAAACCATCAATTCCAATCGGATATGGAAAATACATAAAGGAAACATATGAAGCAATGAAAGAACTTCTCGCTCTCATACAATATGACCAACATCAATGGAAAGTTTGCTCTGATTTTAAATTAGTTGCCATACTATCTGGATTGCAAGGGGGCAATACGAAGTTTCCCTGTTTTCTATGTCTATGGGACAGCCGTGACCGTCAGAATCACTACATCCGAAAAGTTTGGCCCGAACGAAGTGGGCGTACGCACGGAGAGTACAATATTAAAAATGACCCACTCATTCCTCAGGAGAAGATAATACTTCCTCCACTACATATTAAGCTTGGGTTATTTACAAATATTGTGAAAACGTTGCCAAAAGACAGTCTTGCCATGAATTACCTTAAACAAAAATTTCCGAGAGCCACAGCGAGCAAAATTGAAGCTGGTATATTTGATGGACCTCAAATTCGGGCTCTGTACGGTGACCAAGCATTTAATGAGTGTTTAGGTCCAGCTCATTTGGAGGCATGGGAAGCATTCCAGGACATCGTTTACAACTTTTTGGGAAACTACAGAAGTCCTGATTACGCTGAGAAGATCGATACATTACTGCAAAAATTCAATGCCATTGGTAAGCGTTGAGTGAAAGCATGTATATCAAAAAGACCGTTATCATTTGAAAATTATTTGAAATTTATTCTTTTTAACTTTTAGGTTCAAATATGACACCTAAACTACACTTTTTATTCAGTCATTTGGATATTTTCCCCATGAACTTGGGATCCGAAAGTGATGAGCAGGGTGAAAGATTTCACCAGGAAATGCAAGAAATCGAGAGACGTTACAAGGGCTGGTGGGATGAACAAATGATGGCAGACTATTGTTGGTTCCTCATTCGCGAAGATACATCCGAAAAAAAACGGAAAAATTCAAGTCGCTCGTCATTTTAATTTAAATTTTTTTAATTTACGCCGAATATAGCGTGTGAGCAATGAAAATGAAAATATTGTCGTTCCACAAAATCCTTAATAAAAACTTTATTTTTCATCCTTTTTTTTTCAAATTACGTTTAAAATGTTGGTTATTAAATAAACTACTTGGTAAAAAAATAAAACATTCCAGATCTTTACAATAACGTAGAAAAAAAACCAAATAAAAATGAAAAATTTTGAAAAAAAAACGTAAAAAATAGGCAAATTTTGAACTTTGAGGTGTTATAACTCAGCCACTTCTTGTCACATAGAAATTTATAGTATACCGCCGGAAAAGGCATTTAGTTGCCTTTCCAACGGTATGACATTTATCTCGATCGGACTTTTCGGTTGGGCTCCATAAGGGTTTGAGTGGGACCATACACCGAAAAAACACAAAAGTACCGTTATCTAAAAAACGGTACTTAAAAAAAAAAAAAATTATAGCGTTTTTCGTGTTCAGGAGGTCCCAATTAACTTATCTAGGCATGTGGCGTTCTTGGTATTTTTTGGCTGTAAACCAGTGTTATTAAAGGTAATGCACTCGTGATAATTTTCATTCAATGTACACCCTGTAGAGAATATTCCAGAATTTTTTCAAAATTTTTTTATCAGTACTTTTCGAGATATGGGAGGGACAGCGATTTTCGAAATTTTTCAAAAATAATACAAAGAAAAGTGTGCGCAAGTAATACATCTATAATATATATAAAATGTAACGTATCTCTGTCTGTCCGTCTGTCTGTCTCTCTGTCCGTTAGTGCGCTTATCCGATTATGTGTTTTTTTAAGGTTATAGGATATATTTTATTACGTTAGGTAACATAAAGAATAAGCAGTGGCGATAACAGTGAATCAAGTCGTAAAAAAGTTTGCCGCTAGCGCGTTTTCTTGCAATACACTGCCTAAACCATTCAATATGGAACAATATCATGTAGCAAAGTATATAATATATAAAATGCAACATCTCTGTCTGTCTGTCTGCCCATTAGTGTGCTTATGACTTGAGAACCACTTTTCCCATTTACATGTTTTTCTTTAATTCATAGATTTGGTCTCTGGCCAGGTTATCTATAACATTCTATAATGTATATAAAAAGTGCAACGTATCTCTGTCTGTCTGTCCGTTAATGCACTTATCACTCGAGAACCACTTATCCGATTTACGTGCTTTTTTTTTAAAACATACATATGTTCCCTGGCCAGGTTATACAATATATTTTATTACGTTAGGTAACATAAGAAAAAAGCAGTGACGATAATAGTGAATCAAGTCGGAAATAAGTTTGCCGCTAGCGCTTTCTCTTGCAATACACTGCCTAAACCATTAAATATGAAACAATATAATACAGCAAAGAATATAACATATATAAAATGCAACGTCTCTCTCTGTCTGTCTGTCCGTTAGTGCGCTTATGACTTGAAAACCACTTATCCGATTTACATGTTTGTTTTTTTTTAATTCATACATTTGTTCTCTGGCCGGGTTATCTATAATCTTCTATAATATATATATATATATATATATATATATATATATATATATATATATATATATATATATATATATATATATACATATATATATATATATATATATATATATATATATATATATATAGATATATATAATGCAACTGTCTGTTTGTCCGTTAGTGCGCTTTTATCACTCGAAAACTACTTATCCGATTTACGTGTTTTTTTTTAGATTTATACATATGTTCTCTGGCCAGATTATAGGATATATTTTATTAAGTAAGGTAATATAAGAAAATAAGCTGTGACGATAAACGTCTCTCTCTGCCTGTCTGTCTCTCCGTTAGTGTGTTTGTCATTCGAGAACCACTTATCCAATTTACGTGTTTTTTTTTTAATTCTTAACTTCATATTTATTAAAAAAAATCTATAATGTATATAAAACACTACGTCTCTCTGTTTGTCTGTTCGTGAGTGCGCGCTAAACACTCAAGAATCACTTATCCGACTTACTTGTTTTTTTATAAAATACGAGTACATATGTTCTCTAGCCAGGTTATAGGATATATATTATTACGTTAGTTAACATAAGGAATAAACGGTGACGATAATAGTGAATCAAGTCCACGCGAGCGGAGCCGCGGCCACGCCTAGTTATATATATTTTTTAACTCGTGACCACGCCCTGGTAAACTTTTTTTTACTTACGATATCACCCCCCCCCCCCAAGACCTCTTAAGTCAAAATTTAACTTTTAAAACTACACGGCTCTGATGAAGCCATCAATTCCTATATTAGTGCCAAATTTCAACTTTCTGTGTCAAATAGTTTCGGAGAAAATCGGGAGAGACAGACAGACGGGCAGACACCGAAGTGATCTTATAAGTGTTCCGCACGGAACACTAAGAATGTTGTGCTTGAAGGCCAATATTTTCGAAACTATTGATGGTGTGTAGAGAAATTCATCTTCATGCTGTTGCTTAACACCTAAACTAGTATCGAAAATACAATGACACTAGTAAGTAATAAAAATGTTTCTTAATAAAATTTAATTAAATTATTCGCTAAAAAAATTTAATAGATTTTGTTACTACAGGACTATTCAGCCCTGAATAGGTACAACACCACTATGTCAAATAGTACACACAATAAATTATTTCGTCAATCTTTTCACGAATGTAAAGACGTTTATAAATATTTTTTTTTATTTAATATAGCTTGGATATGGAACAGTGCTGTAAGTGTAATTAGCACCTTATAATATATAGTGCCCTTGGGAATTCCTAATAAGCTCATGTTCTACGACTTTAATTGCGTTCAACGTTTTTCCCTTCAGAAGCTATAAACCTCACAACTCTTACATTTTTTATTCCCTCAACGTTTCTCCCTTCAGAAGCTATAAACCTTACAACTCTTGCATTTTTTATTCCCTCAGTTTCTCTGTATAAGAAATTTTTGTGTTAAAAAAAGTTGCTACCTACCACTTCTTGTACATTTTTAAAATTTATTATTGCCATTTACATCCAGAAAGGTACACTCTAGCACAAAATAATAATTCCAATTTTTATAAATTTTTATACAAAAAAATTCTCAAATTACTGAGAAATATCCTCAATAATTTATTATACCTATTCCTCCATCTAGTTGATAATAGCGAAACAGTAAATTGGGTTTTTAGAACACGAGCATAAGTTTTTTTTAAACCAAGTTTTAATCTTTACTGTAACGTATATTTTTTACAGTTTTCTAAGAAGAAAGTTATGAGTGAATCGAGAGTTGTACACGTAATTATATAGATCGGCGTAACCGCATTCTCGCAACCAATTCTGAATTCCTTTTTTATCAATCAAATATATGTTATGTTTCAGGGTGACGTCAAACTAACTGATATTTAAGAATTTGCTATCCAAACGAACGAATATTTTATCACCGTTGAACTTCCCTGCTGATTTAAAGTGGAAAGTGTTTATGTAATAGGTATATTTTTGTTACTTTCTTCAAATTTACTATAAATATTACTTTATAAAACAGAATAACTGGTCAAGTGCAAGTTGAACTTACGCAATTAGGGTTCCATACGTTGATTGCTTTTAAAATAAAATTTTTGTTACGGAGGTATCAATGGCACATTCAGGAAACACACCCCAAATGAGTTTTCAACAAAGTTTCTTCCAATCTTTACCGAAAACTGATGACCTTGAAATTTTTGTTTTTTTTTATATATCAAATAAATTATTAAAGGTAATGCACTCGTGATAATTTTCATTCAATCTATACCCTGTGGAGAATATTCCAGAAATTGTTCAAATTTTTGTTATCAGTACTTTTCGAGATAAGGGGGGGACAGCGATTTCTTAAAAATAATACAAAGAAAAGTGTGCGCAAGTATTACATTATATATATTTTTGAGCTCGTATTTTTACAAGCTTTCATTTTACCAGGTGTACAAGTATGAAATGCGGATTTCAGACAACAGATGGTGCACCAATGCAGTTTGTGCTATAAAGATTGTGTCATCAACAAGTGTCAGACGGGCACGAATGATAAATTGGAAAAGTGTGTGCATAGTGTTGTGTTGTTGTGTTCAATATGTCGAAATTTATACCGAACAAAGAGCATTCGCGGACTGCATTAATTTTTTGTTTTCATTTTAAGAAAACTGCTGTTGAGCCACATCGATTACTTCGAGACGCTTATGGTGAACATGCTGCATCGCAAGATACGTGTGAACGATGGTTTCGGCGTTTCAAAAGTGATGACTTCGATGTTACAGACAAGGAACGTGGAAAACCGCCAAAATAATGCGAAGATGTAGAATTGCAAGCATTGTTGGACGAAGATGATTCGCAAACACAAAAACAACTCGCCGAGCAATTGGGCGTTAGTCTACAAGCTGTTTCCACTCAGCTACGAGAGATGGGAAAGATTCAGAAGACCGGTAGATGGGTACCACATGAGTTGAACGACAGGCAAATGGAAAAGCGCATAAACACGTGTGACATTTTGCTCGCTCGGTACAAAAGGAAACCGTTTTTTTGCGTTGTATAGTTACAGGGGATGAAAAATGGATTTATTTTGAGAATCCCAAGCGCAAAAAATCAGGTTAGATCAGGTAGACCCAGACGCACCATCCAAATCGACCACAAGACCGAATCGCTTTAGCAGAAACACGATGCTCTGGGTGGCGTGGTCTATTATGAGCTGTTAAAACCTGGGGAAACGGTTAATACTAAACGTTACCAACAACAATTGACCGATTTGAACCGTTCGCTGCTTGAAAAAATGCCAGAATACCGAAAGAGGCAACACAAAGTCATTTTTCTTCATGACAATGCTCCATCACATACGGCAAAACCAGTTCGCGACACGTTAGAAGCACTCAACGCTTTGGGTCGTACGAAGATGTGAAAAAATGGCTCGATGAATGGTTCGCAGCAAAAGGGGAAGATTTTTACTAGCGTGGTATTCACAAATTGCCCAAAAGATGGGAAAAATGTATAACAAGCGATGGAGCATACTTTGAATAAAGCACTTTTTATCATTCTTCCGAATTTAACATGTTTTTTTTCCGCATTTCATACTTGTACACCTGGTACACCCCACTCGATGACTTGGTTATTTTTTTTCACTTCCGATTTCATCTCCCAAAACTAACCCCTTAAGTCAAAATGTAACTTTCAAAACTACAGGGCTCTGATGAGGCCATCAATTCCTATATTAGTACCAAATTTCAACTTTCTATGTCAAATAGTTTCCGAGAAAATCGGGTATGAGAGACAGACAGACAAACGGACAGATACCGAAGTGAAAGGTTCCATACAGAAACTAAAAAAATTAGAAAATATTTTGTTTGAAGTGATTATCAAGATTATGTAACATCATTCCGAGTGCACTAATGATAATTGGCAGCACTAGTGTATTAAAGCCACAGTTGGATAGTTTCAAGACGTCGTTAACGATACTTAGTTAAGGAAACAGGGAGCGTATGGAAACAAAGAGCGTTTCTATAAGAGAACAAGGAGAACACTAAAGAAACTACTGTCAATCGACAAACGTAGGGGGGAGGGTAACGAAGCGGTGGGTGAACCCCCTTGAAGAAAAAGAGGTTTTTGCACTAGAACCCATTCATGGATTGGTACTTTAAAACTTTACACCCATTTTAAAAATCGATGGCGGAGGGGCGCAAGGGGGAAAATTATTCACAAAAAAGAACACTTTCATATAGTAAAACTTAAAAAAAATTGTTTCTAATGGACACACAATCTAAAACCTTAACAATTGTTTACAATAGGCATTAATTAAAACAATAATTAAAAAATTTGCTTAGGACGAACCAAACCATCGAAAGCTTGAAAATTCCTGAAATCACTAAAAACAGAAAACACCAATAAGATGAATATAAATCCCATAAAATTAGAGGAATGGTACCAGCCCTACCCTCAAAAACTTACGATATTCAGGATTAACATATAAATATAACAGAAGAAGTGGTTTAGAAAGCGATTTGGTCAATGATGAACAGAAAAGTAGCTGGACCAGAGGACATCCCTGCAGAATTGCTAAAAAATGGGGCTAGGAAGTTAATAATAATGCTGAGACACATAATACCTCAGATTTGGAAAGAAGCATGGATAACACTAATCCACAAAAAGGGAAATAGAACTAGCTGTCAAAAATAGATGTATATCAGTAACGGGCACCCTCAGTCGAGTCTACGAAAAAATTTTAAGAAATATAATTGAGGATGAATATAGTCCCCACGAGATTGAACAACAATCTGGTTTTAGAGCTGGTAGATCGTGTGAAGACAATATATTTAGTATAATTCACTTAAACAAAGAAAATACATCAACGAACAGAGGTCCATCTATTGTTCATAGGTCTAACCAAAGCGTATAATACCGTCCCAGTGAAAAACTATGGCAAATATTAGAACAGTAAACCATAAACAGTACAGCAATCGATGCAGTAAAACAGCTTTACGACCAGGCACGTTCCCAAATAAAGTTGGGAAACATCCTCTCCGAAAATTTTTCTGTAACAAAAGGTGTAAGACAAAGTTGCTGTCTGTCTCCTACAGTATTCAAAATTTATCTGAATGAGGCATTAGAGAGATGGCGAAGAACATGTGGAGGAATGGAAATACAGCCCATCGAAACAACGTTGTACACTTTACATTTTGCCGACGATCAGGTGGTTATTGCTCAGGACAAGAAAGACCTTGAATTTATGACAAGAAAACTGCTTGAAGATTATAAAAACGGGAGTTTAACAGTTAACTGCAAGAAAACCAAATATTTGTGTATAGAAGGAAAACAGGGAAGCCTTACTCTGAATACTGATGAGATCCTTGATGCTTGTGAAGAGTATACATATCTCGGAACTAACATTAGTAAAGTAGTAGAAGGAAAAAAAAAGTGGAGAGTAGAGTAAGTAAAGAAAAGGCGGTCATAAAACATTTAAACTCTGTTCTGTGGTCGAAGAACAGAATATCGCAGAGAATGCAGTATTTAAGAGCATAGTGTTATACGAATGTGAATCTTAGCAATTGACGAAACGATTAGAACAGAAACTAATGGCTCTCGAAATGGATTACTGGCGAAGATCGGCTGGACTGTCAAGAATAGATAGAGTTAGAAATAAAAGAATAAGGGATGTAATGAAAGTAAAAACCACCATTATTGAGGAAATTCAAGAACGGTAACTTATATGGTACGGACACGTGGAAACATTGAAAGAACATCGAATAGCAAAGATGGTTCTAAAGTGAGTACCAAGCGAAAGGAGGTGAAGGGGGAGGCCAAGAGCGACATGGTTTGGAGATGTTCAGAAGGCAATATCAGAGAGAAATCTAAGATTCGGAGATTGGGAATATCGAAGAGGATGGAAATTGGGAACCGGAAGGCGAAAAACGCTATAAAAAAACCGAATGAAAATTTTACTTTAATCATAAAATAAGTGTCATTATCTGCCTCTAATAAACTGATTAATTTGCTCTCTTCTTAAATCTTATGCCTCTTAACCCTATGTCGAACGGAGATTCTTTTCAAATTTTTAACCAATTTGGTAAACTTGCTAATATTCATGTTTTCCTTAAAATAAAGTATTGATTTTAGCACGGAATATACTGATCATAAAGTAGAAGACTAAACTTTTTAGACTTTTTCGCAAAATATGTCACTAAAACACTCTTAGATACTTTCCATGCTTTACTTATATCAGAAAATTCTGTAAATTGTTGATATGCATTTTCATATTTCCGCTTGGATTTGCCGGTAGAAAATTTAAAATCCCCAAATCTGCTATACCTATATTTAGTTATGTACCGCTAAATTCATCGTCACTCTCAACAATTTCCATTATTTGCCAGCCAAAAATATCTAACACTAAAGTCGAAACCCTGTAACTTTAGCAATCGAATTTCCCTTGGATGGACGTTTGTTTTCGATCCGACAACTCATCTGACTGCGCCAGGGAGGTCTCCGATGTTATTTTGGCTGGCATGGAAGCTTACATCCCTTTTTCGAAGAAATGTCCCTCCAACAGCAAGCCTTGGTTTGACCAAAAATGGAAAGAAGCTGTTACTTCTAAACATCTTGCCTACCGACAATGGCGTGAAAATCCTAACACCATAAATCTTTGTTCATACTCGAGACAGATGCAAAGGAATTATCGACGAAACCAAGGAGGCACACAAACAACGAATTAGAAACAAACTTCTCGCTTGTCCTAACAATTTCAGGTCCTTTTGGGCAGTCGCTAAGGCAGTTAGTCAAAATTTCACCAAATCCACCATACTATCACTCACACGGCCAGATAATTACATTGCAACGACACCTACTAGGAAAGCGAACTTGTTGGCTGAACTCTTTGCTTCACATTCTACTGTCGATTTCTAAGGAAAAACACCACCTACTATTCCCATATTGCAGTCAAGGATGCCAGATGTTGTCTTCAGACAGAGTATCATAAAGCGTATTTTAATGAAGCTAGACACCAAAAAGACTTCTGGCGCTAACGGAATACCTGCCATAGTTCTCAAAAACTGTGCCAGGGAACTAATACCAGACTTTTCAACCTACCCTACAGAAAGGGAATATTTCCTTCCTGTTCAGACGATACCTAAAAAAGGCAAAAAGACCTTGCCAAATAACTACTGACCAGTCGCACTGCTTTCGATAAAATCGAAAGTCATGGAAAAGGTTCTTCAGCATCTTCTAAAATATCTTGAACGATTCAACATTATTAGCGACCCCCAATATGGCTTTCGTAACCATAGATCAACAGGAGGTCTTCTGACTTATGTAGTACATGTTTGGAACAACGCAATTGAACACTTAGGAGAATCTCGAGCGATTGCTCTTGACATATCCAAGGCATTCGACCGTGTTTGGCACGATGGACTGTTGGCTAAGCTACGCTCTTATAGTATGTCTAAAAAGTTCTGTTTGTGGCTCTCATGTTTCCTCAGAAAGCGTTCTTTACGAGTGGGGGTCGACGGATTTCTTTCTAACACCTTCACTATCAACGCCAGTGTGCCCGAAGGCTCCATACTATCTCCTACTCTCTTTCTCATTTACATTAACGATCTGCTGTAAAAGACAAGGAATCCAATCTACAGCTTTGCAGATGACAGTACCCTTATCTCTTCATTCACTTTGAACGCTCGAACATCAGCTACTCAGGCGAATATCCGCAGACAGCAGGAGGCCGTTCAACTTTACAAAGACCTAGAAGAAATTGTATCTTGGGGTGACAGTAATCAAATGGAATTTAACGCTACAAAAACCCAGGCGGCAGTTTTTTCTAAAAAAGTTAACGTTGCTGAACCCGACATAATTATGTCGGGGCACTCTATTCCCCTAGCTTCGTCACTCAATTTGTTGGGCGTTAATTTGGGAGCAAATATATCCTGGCATGAACATGTTGCAGGCATAGCAAGGAGAGCTTCTCAAAAGTTGGAAATATTATTTCAAACCAGAATGCTTTACACTGCACAACAACTGTTAATTCTTTACAAAGCTCAAATTCGACCAACTATGGAATACTGCTCCCATGTTTGGGACTCCGCTTCCAAACATACACTGCATTTGTTGGATTCTGTACAGAGAAGAGCTGTTCATCTGATTGGAGACTCGGCCTTGATTCGCTGGAACATCGAAGAACGGTTGGCGATTTGAGTCTGTTCTACAAGTATTTTCATGGATAGTGTTCGAAGGATGTAGCCCGCTTAATTCCTCTCAGAGCGGTGCATGTTAGAAATAGACGTCGCGCTAATACTTCACATCCGTATGAGGTTCAGCTTGTTATTCCGCGTACAACGCTTTTCAAGCAGTCTTTTATATGAAGAACATCATCCCTTTGGAGTAATTTGCCCAGGGCTGTGTTTCCCACCGAGTATAATTTACAGCGATTCTAGAACAACGTGAATCGCTTTTTCCGCACACATACCGCTCCTGGAGCGGTTTAGGAACTTCCCTGCAGCACGTATGCTAGACCCACAAACAAAAAAAAATCTTTATTGTGTTCATAGATATAATCATAAATTCCTTTGTTTAAAATTTAACTTCAATGTGCAATTAACGAACTGCTTCTTATAATATTTATATTAAAACACAATAGTTGTAGAAAAAATAGTTTGCAAATTCTGCTCGAAAACAATCTCTTTGGTGTTGTCAAATTAAAATTCCTTCTCTGCCACCAAAGTATTATTTAGCGAACTAGATCCAAAAATAGCTTTTAAAACTCTTTTGTCAAACTCAAAAAAAACAGTGTCAGTAATAAGACATAACAAATTAAAGCTAAATTTTTTGTCCCAGTATTTCTACACGAAGTAATGCCATAGTAAACATAAAACACACTAACCACGCTCAAGAAAATTTTTAGGTCCACGTATGCGTCTCCTATCATACCAACAACACGGCTAACAGCGCGGTCGCGTGTTTACTTCTAGATTTCAAGGAGAATCTTTTCATAACGTCGTCCAAAATTTTTCAATAAGTAAATGACTCGTTTGACGTTATAACTGAAAATAATTATAAAAATTATTTCGAGAGGAAGTTTTTGTTGTGCGGTTAGTGCTTGTAAAAATCTATCTGGTATCTCCAAAGGACTTAGTTTTTTTAGATCTCTCAATGATCCTAAAAGATAATTTATTCATTATCTTTTATTTCTATTTTGAAATATATTATATAAAGATTATCTTTCATATTAAAATTGTTTGCTAGAGTTAAGTTATAATATCTACTAAAAACTTTCAAATCTCAATCTGGGCATGCAAAAGCAGTAATTCTCCAGTACGAATAAGTTTGAATAAATCAGTGCGTGAATTTAATTTTTTTATATAAGTAGTATAGTAGTAGTATAGTAGTAGGCACGAAAAGTCACTAGTTGTATGAAAATTATTATATTAAATTTAAGTAATGGTAAAATGGAGTAAAAAGTATGTTCACTTCATTTTTAAGTTCAGAAGAAAGACGATCTCATCTTAAGCAGCCCATAGACTGTCAATATTATTGCGCAATAATTGGGTTTGTGCAATATAATTGAACGTGTATAGACAGTATTGAAAGGTTGTGCAATAGATTTTACGAAATCAAAATTTGTTGAAATATATTGCGCAACCTGGAAAATACTGTGCCATCTGTGGGCAGGATTGTGCAATATCCCGTCAGTCGGTATCAACAGGTGGTAACCAACGCGTCGTGATGGCGGATAAAAAATTGGATAAACAGTTAATTTTGGAATTTATCAAAGTTTACCATGGACTTCCGGCTCTGTGGGATGTTAAATGCAAAGATTATACTAATCCCGTTAAAAAAGGTGAGCAATATGACGTGCTCTCCCTATCAATAAACCACTGTTTGGCCCATTTCCTTCGTGTCTTCTTTTTCTTTTTTTTCGCACTAATAACGCACACAGCAATTAAACAACAGAGTTCAGTGTCACTCAACATGACTTCACTTCACAATACCGGCAAGGACTGACAATATTGCCAAGCCCAATGTACGTCTGTACTGGTGATTGCGCAAACTATTCCACAACCATCAATATCGCCTCCATATGATTCTATTTATTGTACAAACCCAATTAGTGGGCAATAATATCGAGCATCTATGGGCAGCTGTCAAAATATCGTGCAATCCATGTTGCACAATAATATTGACCGTCTATGGGCTGTTTTAACATGATATAACTATTTTCAATCTCTACAGATTACTGGGATTCGCTGAAATATAACGAGCATGATTGTTGACATTATACGTGCGAAGCTGAAGGTGTACAAAGATATATTCTCAAAACGAAAATTTTTTTCCAGAAATATAGATTTGACAATAAGATATTTAAGTAAATAACATGCCAAAAACATTGAAGCCAAATGTATTTTTTCCTTGTATTTTTTACCTTTTTCCCCGTTTCTTTTATATTTATTTTAATAAGAACTAGATGAAAAAATGTTTCTTTTCTAGTTTTTTATTCCTTCAGTCAGCAAAATTCGTTGTGATTCTACAGAATAGAATTTTTCTTGAAGGAAGAAATTTGAATATTTTAAAAACTCACTGGCATCATACCAGCAATATGGCGACAGGTCATGTGATCATTACAACCTCGAACCCCTTTACATGAAAGGTGCCAAGTCAGACTGTCGCTACTGTGTTTTATGTTTACTTTGGTAATGCCCTATTTCAGCACATTTAATGCATAAATATACATTCATGTTCCATAGCTTCGAAGTTTAATTGTTATAGTATACTCTTGGTAAGTTAAAATTGTTTATCTAACATTACCGATAACGGGGCTGAAAAGAATCAAAATGTTTTAATAGTTTATAAGTCGTGTATTTCAGGTAAGGTAAAAAAAAACAAACATATCTAAAAAAGTAACAAAATTAATATTTTATCCACAACATAGGCAACGAATAAAAGAAGGATAAAATATAGATAATCTGGAAAAATAAGAAGGCAGTTTTATTAAAACACAAAACAAGGAGTACCGTAAATAAGTTCACAATTATTTGGTTTATTAGGCGAACCCAACGGGCGATAAGAGCAATATAAGCACGTAAAGCATAACTCCGGCCCTTGAAAATTTAGTTACTACGAAATTTTTCAGATAAATAGGACATGGCTGCTAAAGTTCTACAAAAATAATGTCTACGAAAATATCGCATTCAGTACCCTCTACATAGCATAATAAAGCTATGAGTTAATTAAAACATTGGAGTAGAAAACTGAAGGAACTAGTTCACTTTAAGTAAACAAACAGCAATACAAACTCGAAACGTGTTCAAGTTTCAGTTCGCAGGAATCCCGACTTCGCAATAAGTAAATGATCAAGTAACCTAAACGTTCTTAGAAGGTCATTACACGGTACTTCTCGTAAAGATTTTTTCCTGCACCCCTACGAGATACAGCCGATGCACTAATCAAATGGTACGCTTTTCAGCATCTACTTCTTCCTGGATGAGACGGCCACGTCAAATCCAAAACTAAGATATTAATAGCCTTCAGAGTCCTCTAAAGTGACAACATAGGTAGCAATGAGGTATGTGCAATAATCGGCACGCATTTTTTGCTAGGATGACAGGGGACCCAGAGCAACTTTTAATTCATAGCGATATGTGAGGATGACCAAGACCTTCTTCATATCCGATTTGGAAAATATTGAAGGTTATAACCTGGTTTTAGCCAGATGAAGTAACATTAACTATTTTAAACACTTCTTTGTCAGCCATTCAGAATATTTTTACGAATAAATTGATTTCCTAAAATGGTGATATAAGTTAGCTTGTGAGTATATCTCAAAACTAAAATTTACAGGAACAATCTTTGCTTCCTGGAATAATTAAAAGAAATTATCCAACAAGAAATGGAACTGACATGTCGAACAGTAATCAATAATTTCACTGTACGCTGGAAAAAGTGCCGGAAACATAACAGTTTCCATTTAGAGGACATTATTTCTAAAAAATAAATTCTTGAAAAGCAATATATTTGATATACACTAAAAGTTTTTTCGTTCGCCAGTTTCTTGTTTTATTAAAAATGCTTTAAAATTAAACTTATTTATGGGGCACCTTGTACAACAAAAATAAATATTATTGTGTATGTGAATTAATTTTGAGGGATTTTTCGGTAATATATTGTAAAAAAAATGTTACAAATTGATTATTCAAAATATTGTCCATCACTAGCCATTACTTTCTCCCATCTTTGGGGTAGCATATAAATAGCACGTTAAAAGAATGACTCAACTTTTAAGGCTATCAACGAATCGGCCAATTTTTTTCGATTTGGCGCGAGTTTTCATCTAGTAATGCCTCCAAGAATAAAGCCACCACTTTTAAAACGTCGAAGCTAGTACTCACATGTTTTTATCGATGGAATATAATGACCATAGGTTTCTGACAGCAATCGATATCTTCCAGCATCGCTTTTCTTCGAATTCGAACCAGAAAAGTAACGTTTCCCGCAAGTGGCGTTTTGTTGGCACGTAATTCAACATATTCGCTGCTCAAAAAAAATATTTTGTTTACACTTCGGCAAAATAACATATACTGAAAATTAAAGTCTAATGACGGTGCTTTACCATGAATATAGCAACAGTATACCCCGATGCGACATACTACTGTTAGTTACGGCCTGCCTTAGAAATCCCTCAAAATTAATTCACACTCCTTATATTTTTGTATTTATAGCAATACTTAAATTACAGTTAAGAAGATAATGTCTTTTTGTGCTTAACAAATATTTTTGTTTTTGTTTCAGTAACTCGTTTTCTTTTTCTAAGTGGTCTTTTGTTTGTTAACACGACCTCGTTGGATTTTTCTTTACTTTCAACGTCTATATTTTCATTAATATCGTTATTAATATTAGGCGAGTCAGTTTGATTACCACAGTCTTTCATTTCTATCAGTTCTTTATTATTATTACTTTTAAACATTTTTGGAATAGGAATTGGAATAGGTATAGGTATAGGCAATGGAAGTATGACCGGATATGGCACAAAAGTAGTTGGAGGAGGTAAGAGATTTCCTAATATAGCCTTAACATGACTTGTAGAAATTTTTGTGGGAGAAGACGAACGAGCAGGATCATTTAAAGGACTTTTTTGTAATTCAGTAGCCTCTTCTGGACTAACAAATGATATTTTTTCTTTCTGTGTAACTGATTTTAAATCTGAACATTCAACAACAGTCTCTTCCAAAGGTGGTGTATGTCGCACTCGTAAATCTTGAGGTGTATCATTAAAAGTTTGTACAGAACTTAAGGACGTTATGGTTGAAGGACATCTTTTTCTAAACTTCTTCTGAACCTTAATACGATTACGCTTAACATCTGTAGCTAATAGTTTCGTACTTGGTGCAACTGTGATGAGCGGTAATGGAGACAGCTGGTGATTTTGTAGATGTTGAGTTGATGATGCTTCAGTTACTTTTGAAGTAACTGAAACTGTAGAAGTTGATGATGGTGAACTGTCATTCATCGGTGACTTGCAGTTCCGTAACCAGAGATCGGGTGTAATAAGATTTGTACTAGTTGAGTCATCGCCGTGAAGATGAGGATGAAGTTCTAAATGTGCCCGCGTCTCACGACAAAATATATGCATTTTGTATTGGTTTAAACACTTATCTGAGCAGAACTGAAGTTGAGAAGCACCATCCTAAAAAAGAAATAAATACTTATTTACATATACATATACATACATACATATATAGATTTAGAAATAAAAGTTGTGAAGACAATTTATTTTTTTAAAGTCACTGTAATCAGATCCTTAACATACTATTTTTTTAAGATTGGAGATAACCAAATTTTCAAATTATTTGACCCTAAAAAATTTTAAAATGACGGATAACACGATGTATTCGAAACAACATTCTAAGCTGATTTCTTTCCTCTTTATCTTCTTACATATTTGTCAATGTGTACAGTCTGTTCATTATATCAAACGAAAACTAGGAGAAATTCTCATTATATTATTGAAGTTAAACAAAATTTATTGACTGTCCCTTTTACTACCTACCCCTTAATCTCTTATATGTTTGATTATAAATAATTAGGCCACTACTAATGTCAAAACACAAACTAACCAAACCACCGACAAATTTCAAATCGAAAGGGGACTGCGCCAGGGTGACGCTCTCTCCCAAGCTTTTTCTCAGCACTTCTCGAAAATATGCTACAATCAATAAACTGCAAAAAAATGGGGCTTAACATTGATGGTGAAAAGTTAAATCCACTTTGTTTTGCAGACGACATTGTCTTAATAACAGATAATATGCAAGAAGTACAAACTAAGCTGCACATACTTCAAGAAGTTTCAGGAAGGGTTGATTTAAAAATCAATCTATACAAGAGTCAGTTTATGACAAATCTGGTATTAAACGACACTATAAAACTGAATAACGTGGAGATCGAGCAAGTACACAGATATAAGTATCTAGAACACAGAGAATAGGACGGCATATGGCAAACTATAAAAAGAAAAGTTTTTGACTGATGTGTACTACCCGTCCTTACGTACGGAGCCGATACTTTCATATTGAAGAAGAAAAATATATATCAATAAAATATGTATCATGCAAAGAAAAATGGGGAGGTTAATGTTAGGCGTTACTCTTAGAGATCACATCCCTAATCACACTATCAGGAAAAGAACAAGACAGTCGAATTTATTCTACATCTGAAAGGGAACTGAGCTGGACATATTGCTGGGTTTAAGGATGGACGATGGACAAAAAAATTATACAGTGGCGACCAAGATCCGAAGCCTATCAAAGTAGAGGTAGACCACCAAGTCGGTGAACTGATGATTTGAAGAGAATGGCCGACAATTGGTTACAAGTGGCCCAGAACAGAAAAAGGTGGCAAGACTTGAGAGAGGCAGATGGAGTGGCAAACAGACCGAACATGTACACTTTTTTTTGATATAGAGTTCCAAGAATGTAAGGAAATGCAAGAAATCTCGAAATATTAGAGTACTTCCCTCAACAAGGAAAGTTAAGAATTGAGAATAAAAGTCTATCAAAGATATTTACAAGTGAAACAATATTTTTATAACTTCCAAAAGTTCGAAACAAAAAAGCTTAAAGACTTTTTATTTTAGATTTTTATAATATGATTTTTGAAATTGTCGTATTCAAAACTGCTCACCTTCCCATAGTTCTTAAAATTGCTGCTCTCACATTTATTCCCCTCCCCACCTTTAATCATATGGCTGATGTTACTGTTTGTAACCTCTATAAAAATGAAAAAAGTCGTTTTGAGTGATGCTATTTTAGTTACGATTAGCAATAATTTACAAATATCTTAACCCCAAGAGCATTACACATTTTTGTCATTATATTTAACAGAATTAACTATTCCCCATCTTTTATTCCCTCCTTCACCCCTCATCTCCATCTTATTTAATTAAAAGTAATTACCAGCCTTTTTCATGATCAAAAATAAGAAAAAAGTAAAATGCCATCAATAGAAAAGACGTCTCCTTTAGATTTTTGCGCCCCAAGAACCCGGAAAAAAGTATATAATATGATATATTTAAAGCTACCCCTTGCACTCCTTTTACGTTGAAATATAAATGATAAAATTCATTCAACGTAAAAATATTTAAAAATGTACCCGAAGCCCATTAAAAAAAGGATTTATCTTGTTACGATTTTTTATTTCACCCTGTAGAAACAAAAGCAATTTACAGCTCATATACCTACACCGTATTTGTAATAATCACTATTAATATCCCCAAAGGAAACTTACGATATCAGGATTACTACGTATATTAAACCTGGTCATATTTTACACCTTAGTACTTCATACGTGAGAGTGGTCGCTTCGTATACAAAATATATGAAGGGTCCAGGGGAAAAACAACTTAAGTCCATTTTATTTCAAAATCGAGTTAGTGCTGCTAGCTATTGAAGAAATACCATAGCTTTCAGCTAGTTTATTCAACATTGATGGATATCAAACTTAGTCCATATAAATGAAGGATCCAGGGGAAAAAAACAACTTAAGTCCATTTTATTTCAAAATCGAGTTAGTGCTGCTATCTATTGAAGGCGGGCGCCTTATGACATTCTTTAAAGTATTGCGTCAGACACTTTCTGTCACTTCAGTCAGTCAGTGTTTTGATTGATTTATTTTAGTAAAGTTCTTTATGCAAAGGTTTTAGTGTGTTTACAATCAGTTTTCTTTTGAAAATAAACATTTTTATTATTAAAAATTATGATAAGTGATTGTGATAGTTCATCTGACAAAGAGCTAAAATCAAATCATGGACCTACAAAAAAACGAAAAAAAACAGGTAGGATAACAGACGTTATGAAAAAACTTAGAGTAGCATCTCACGAAACTGGCCCTAACTGTGAATGTAAAAGATTTCGCTGTTTTGATATTATATCTAATGCCGAACGTATGAGAATTATTCGTTTAATTTAATGAATTAGAAAGCTATAATGATCAAAACTCATATTTATGCGGTCTAATGACAACTCTTCCTGTAATCCGAAGGCGTCCCAGACAAAAAGATATTGCCATGGCTAAGGCAGCATCTTTTAATTATCGTGTCAGATTAGTACAAGGGGAAAACAATAATACCCAAGATATACAAGTTTGCCAAAAAGCATTTATTTCGTTACATGGGGTTACAGAAGAAAGAATTAAAACTATTAAAAAAAGTTTGATTTGTACTGGCCAGTCGCCCAAAGATAAACGTGGTAAACACAATAACCGTCCCCACAAACTTTTAGAAGGTACCAAAAATCAAGTCAATGATTTCATTAAAAATTTGACGGGAAGAAAATCTCATTACTCATTGAAAGACACTAAAAAGCTATATCTACCGGATGACTTGAATATTAAAAAAGTCTGGTGTATGTACGATCAAAAATTTCCCCAAAATAAAGTTTCGTACGAAACATTTAGACAGATTTTCGAAAACAATTTTAATATTTCCTTTGGATATCCAAGGAAAGACACTTGTAGTACTTGTGATGTCCTGAAAAGTGAAATTAAAGTATTGAAAGAAAAAATTAAGTCTGGTGATGAAGATTTAAGATTGACCGAGTCATTAACTGCACAAACTGCACAAAAAGAACAAGAATATAAGCTTCATTTAACCAAAGCTGATCGTTTCTATTCCTTGAAACGACATTGTCGCAAAAAATCAGTAAAGAATTCAGCTATCCAAGCTATTGCAATGGATTTTCAGAAAAATTTACCTTGCCCTAATATAACAACTAATGACGTATATTACAGGCGCCAGCTGAACTTTATCAGCTTCAATATTCACATATTGTCAAATTCAAGATCTATATTCTATACGTACGACGAGTCTGTGGCTAAAAAAGGTGCAGACGATGTATGTTCAATGCTATACCATTTTGTTTACAAAATTTTGCCTTTGGATGTCAAAGAACTAGTAATCTTTTGTGACTCCTGTGCCGGCCAAAATAAGAACTACACAGTGTTTAGAATGATTCACTTTTTAGTAACAAAAAAGGAAAGGTTTGATTCCATTAAGGTGGTATTTCCGATTAGAGGGCATTCTTACTTAGAGTGCGATAAAAATATGGGGCTAGTTAACCAAAAATCATACGTTGAGCACCCAGACGACTGGAGAGAGGTTTTATGTACATCTCGAGATAAACCAACAGCTTTTGAAGTTATAGACTGTGGAAAAGATTTTGTTTTTCAAAATTGGACTGATTATTTGTCACCTTTATATAAACCAAAGTGTCCATTTCAGACAAGACCAATTCGCATGATGCAAGTTTTAAAAGACAAAAAACCAAGATGCGATATTTTACAAGTCCACCTATTTCGGCCCTTATGAAAATAAGCCCATTGTAAAGAAAAGAAAAGCCGTTCGAAATCCGAAGGGAAAGAAAGAGAATAGTACTAATTCTGAATCCGAAAAAAATATTGAACTGAAGAGCTTATACACTGAAAAAGTACCCATTAAAAAGGCCAAATATAGGGACTTACTCCACCTATCCAAATTTGTAGAACGGCCGCAATCAAAAAAATTTTATATGGAGTTGCCACATGATGATCATGAAGATAATGATGACGCTGACGATTATATCGATGATCCTCCTATTGACATTGATCAATGAGCGATTTTTTTTTTAACTTTTAAAATAATAAATAATTTTTTTTCAACTTTTTAAATAAATAAGCAACTTTATTTGCTTGCCTTTTTGAAAACAAATAAAACTTATAAAACAAAGTTATAAATAATAAATAACATTATTTTTGTTGATACAAAAAATAATTAGCTTTTAGATTATTTATGTAATACAGTAAAGTTTCTTTTTTTTAATAAAGAAAAATTGTGATAAACATTAATTTATTAATTTTTTTTATAGGTACCCAACTTACAGGGAAAAAAAACAACGTAAGTCCGGCTGTTTTTTACAAAAAAATGCCTCTGTGGACCCTGTTTATATATTTTCATGAAATTTTTTGAATAATTACACAGAAAACACTTTTATGAACCATATCTATTAATTTTTTAAACTTAATTCGGCAGTTTACTGGCATTTTAGAGACTTGGAACGCTAAATTTTAATTTTCTCGAAATTAGATTTTGTGGACTTAAGGTGTTTTTCCCCTGGACCCTTCATATGTGTTTATGTGTGTGGGTCATAGACTTTTTACCTAGAGTAAGAAAAGCCACGTCATTTATAGAATCATCTTCCGCCAAATCAATCATCCATTTCATATTATAATGAGTGCGGTAGGACAGGCAAAAGACAGTAGACTAAATTGCATTCCTGTTATACTTTTACCTATCAGGAAGATATGCAAAAAGTTATTGTATTCTACTTCTGTGCAAAAACGATACGAAAACTGAATATCTACCCGTTGTTTCGTAGTACAAACCACTTTGGATAACTTAATCGCATTGCCAGTTTTATTTAGTAATTTTAATAGAGCAGAAATTGGAATATATTATATTATTTACTTTCTTCTCTATTAGCGAAAGCTAAGCGTTCCTTTAGATTACAATTTTATGAAATGGTGAAAGGCAGCAGACCAAGAATTTATGTAAAATAGTCTGACACTATAAATTTGATCGATTTGTTACTAGTCGATGTAACCAACCAATTCTGAGTGCACGCTAGATGAATGATCGCGGTTTAATGTAAATATGCAAAGGCTTGGAGTGTGTATACCTGCAAATGCCTGTTGCTATATGTATAATAATTAAATTAATCATTCCCAAGGCATAAACAGCTATACATATATGTACACATACAGACGTACATCGAACTTTGTATATAAGAGATGCAATATAACAAGTGCTCACAGCTTCGACTGCATGTGACTGCTGTATTTTCTTGTTGCTGGAACGTTTCCTGAGTGAAGTAATGACATTTTTAATTCCTATACATAAACTCGTACATAATTCAAATTTATTTGCTATTTTATGGGAAAAAAAATTCTTTAATCTTCCTGTATGTGGACGTCCAGCATTTCTTCTACCTCTTTGGAGGTCGGAGGCCCCTTTTACCAGTCTGTTGTCGTCCATCCGATCTACGTGTTTATTCCATCGTTTTCTTCTAGTTCTGGTCCATTTGGATATTTCTTCGATCGTACTTAGTTCTTGTAGATCTTTGTTGGGGATTCTGTCGTGGATAGTTTTTCCATGTATGTCCCTAATCACCTTCATTTCTGTTCTCCTCATCATTTTTACTGTTTTACATGTGTCAGATCTTGTTTCTACAGCATATGTAAAGGTCGATCCAACTGTTATCTTGTATATTCTTATTTTACTTTCCACTGTGAGGTATTTATTTTTCCATACTATATCCGTCAAACAACCTGCTATTAGTGATGCCTTCATAGACTGATGTTTTACTTCCCTGTAGTCTCCGTAGCATATTATCATTATTCCCAGGTATGTAAAACTATTAACCTGTTCAAGAATACTTCCTTGGATCTCCAGCTTGCTTCTTAATAATTCTTTTGAAGCTACCATACATTTTGTCTTGGTTGTATTGATAATCATGTTTAGTTTTCTTGATTCCAAACTGATGGCGGATTGTGTGGAAGTGTATGCTACCCATTTTGTATCCTCTAGTTTTTGGAAAATTCTTCACTATTCTGTCCATGACGAGAGTGAATCGCCTTGTATTATTACGGCGTTTATTTTTACTTCCTTGCTCAGAAAAAAACTGTTATATTTGTTCTACATTCTGTGTTAATGTCATGTATGATTTTTATTAGCTTCTAGTTTATCTGCTTTTCCTGTAATAATTTTATAATATTTGTTAATTGCATTCTATCGGAGGCTTGAGTCATGTCGACGAAACACATATACGCAGGTTTGTTAAATTGTTTAGCTTTTTCCATTATCTGCCCCATTATAAATATGGCATCTATGGTCGATCAATTTTTGCGAAATCCCTATTATTCCTCTCTTATTTGACTATCCTTGCTCTTTCAGTATGATTTTTGTTAATAATTTTAAGGTAGTATTTAGGAGCGTTATTCCGCGGTAGTTTTCGGGTGACGTCTTTTGTCCTTTTTTGAATATTGGAATTGTTATGCTAATTTTCCTATCTGTAGGTATTTGACCACGTTTGACTATGTTTGCAAAGAGATGTGCTAGTTGTTGATATAGGTTTTCTCCTCCATATTTTAACATCTTATTTGTAATGTCGTCTGGTCCTGAGGCTTTTCTATTTCTAAGACTTCTTATAATTCTTTCCATCTCTTCTAAAGTTACTTCTAGATTTACTTCTTCTACTTCTTCAAGTATGGTTTTATTATTTTATTCTTCTTTATATAATTTCTCAAAGTATGTTTGCCATTCTTGAATTATAATTTTATTAGTTTGTGCCATGTCTTTTATATTAAGTTTGTTTCGTCTTAACATTTTTCAGACTTTCCTTTGAGCGCCATACAGATCACTTGTCATCCCTTTAGTAAATATGTCCCAATATTCTTCTTTGATTTGTTTTCTTCTTCTATTCATTTAAGTTATGTTGTGTATGTAATGTATATATGTCTCCTTTTCTTCTTTGCCCGCTCCTTTATTTCTGGCGTAAACCAAGGTGTTTTATTTGTTTTGTTGATGTTTACTCGTCTCTGGCCTAAGGTTTCCTTTGCCGCATTATAATATTTTATTTTAAGGATGTCCACTGTTGGTTTATGCTTACTTGTTCACTAATTGGGTGTAAAGTTATTTTTTGTCTTAAGCGGTTTTTCATATAATTGTTTTGTGCTTTCGGTGTCGAAGGATTCGATGTTATATTTGTTAACATATATAGGTTTTAGTTTCGGTAGGGTTTTTAATTTAAATCTAAGTTTACATAGGAGCAATTTGTAATCGCTACCTGCATTAGCCGAATTCAGCATTCGTACATCTACTATTGTTTTTGGCTAAATTTTGTATTGATAAACCATAAAAACATTACTATTTATTATTTCGTACCTGAAAGTCGACATAGGACACTGGATGTCTAACATGCCGGCACCAATCACATGTTTTATTTCTTTTAAAACTCGCTCTTCTAGACTGGGAAAAACAAAGCTCCGAACAAAACACTGCTGAAGCTGAAATTAAGCTGTTGTTTTCATCGACTGATTTTCCACACCAACCACATCCGTCTAAAAAAATTAAATAATTGTTAAAAAAAATTCAAATAAGATGAGCATTTCAATTCAAAAATTTTTAAATTTATTAGGAGGGTATGGAGAGTACTTTTTTACATATACTATAGTCATCCGCGTACAAATACTTCGATACCGACAGATGTATCGATACGATAGCACACGTACTGCAAGGCTGTAAAGCGCTACCGGAGCGACGCGTGTGCGGAAAAAGCAATTCACATGAGCCTTGAATCGCTGTAAATTGTACTCGGTGGGAAACATAGTCCTGAGCAAATCATTCCAAAGAGCTGAAGTTCTCCTTATAAAAGACTGCTCGAAAAGGGTAGTACGCGGAGTGACAAGCTAAACTTCAGACGGATGAGAAGTATAAGCGCGACGTGTATTCCTAGCATGCATCACTTTGAAAGGATGAAAATAGTTGTAAAATAGCCTCAAGTCGCCAACTGTTCTTCTATGTTCGAAGAAATCAAGGTTGCTTAGTTTTGGAGTCTCCAATTAAGCGAAGAGGTCTCTTCTGAATAGAATTCAACAAATGCAACTGTATGTTTAGGAGCAGAGCCCCAAACATGGGAGCAGTATTCCAATCCAAATGGTATCGATATAACATGCGTTCTTTTTGATAGTACAACAAAGAGTTTCTCATAATAGATGCTTGCAGCTATTTGTTCTTGCTTCATGGTCAGCATTAACAACGAATTTAGTCTTTGAATTGTTTTGGCTTTTACTTAATGGAAATCCATAACTAACGTAATGAAAGACAATTTGTCAAAATTTCCACTCTTCATTATTACAAAATTGCATGACGCGTTTCGTTACATGGTACTTCTTCTGATACTTTTTACAACTAACCAACATTTATTGTCATTGTCTTTATTGAATACCAAGATAGGCAAAGCCTCTTTCTTACAATTTTGAAAGTATAAAAATTTCTAATCCTGAATGTATGCTTATACTAACTTAACCTAAGCTCTTATACTAGTGATCCTATACTAACTTAACCTAGGAAATGCGTTTATATATACATGAGTTTGTTAATGCTAAGACTTAAAACTAAGACTAAAACTACCTTACGCTAACTTTAAACTAGGACGTAACATTAACATAACTAGGACTAATTATAACTTAACCTAGAATGACAATCTTCTTGTCACGGTGGGCGAGGGGGTCATCGTCCTCGTCCGAGAGCAACAGGTCAGACGGTCTCGGGAACTGGCAGCTGGCGTGAGGTGGGACTCGGAAGGCGTCACTGATGTGTGGGTTGGGGTGCTGGGAAGCCTTAACCAACATTTAATCCACCTTTTTATTTTCTTTTACAATTAGTCTGAAAATAGTTAATTAGGGTATTCTTGGAATTCATACTGAACTTTATAAGGTATATAAATTTAGTAATGCGGATTTCCCATCGGTCATGTTTATTTCGGAAAGGTTTGTGTACTAAAGCGTACATAGGGCAGAAAGGGCGCTCATTTGAAACTAGAATTTCAGAACAAAAACGAAGTTTTCGTAACAACAAAAAAGATTCTTCGTACAGCAATCATTTAATAGAACTGAACCATCCATTTAATGACCAGTTTGAAATATTACATGTAGAAAACAAAGGAAAAAAGTTAAACCTTTTTGAATGTCTAGAGATAAACCGTTTAAAAAACACAGGTTCCATTCTAAATGAACAAACACAAATAAACATGACCGATGGAAAATCTCCATTATTAAATTTATATACCTTATAAGGTTGATACGGAGTTGCGGTAAGGGTCGGTAAAAGGCAATAAAAAGTTCCGAGTTGCGGTACAGACCTTTTTCGAACCCAAAATTGACCGCCGAGTTGCGGTCCGTCACAGGTAGGTATAGAGCTATAAGTATGCAAGTTATGTGTGAAAATTAAAGCAAAAGATATATTTCAGTAATTACTATATTTGTAAGACATGCATTTGACTAACGTTACAGCATCAATTTCTATATGTACATATTGAATTATCTTATTTTCTAAAAACGCTGAATTGTACCTATTACTCGAACATTTTGGTGCACTGGTTTGTACAGCGTTGATTTTCGCGTATATTTCAGTGTGGAAACCCTTGATGACCTCTAAAAATTCATGAAAATTCGGATGAGGTGAACGACTATCCTCTGCAAATTTTGAATGAAAAGCCTCAATCCCGTTATTAGTTCTCCAAACGCTGACGTCGAGCGCGGCCCAAAGGGTTGTAGGGAAAGGAGCACTATCATCGATGTAGTTTTCAACTATGTAGTCAGCAAATAATGTTACTTGTGGGTGGACTGGCTGATTTTCTAATATTGGACGAAAACATCTCCCACGTGATCCACAGGGAGAAAAGTTAGCCCGAACATGTGGTGAAGCCATTTTCCAATGGGAGAATTTTTATCTTTGTATTTTCTTGTTAATCCTAAATTCTGAATTTTTCTCCACCAGGATTGTCCTAAATGGAATCTGCATCCCACAAACGTTGTCAATGGAAATTCGGTTGAAACCGCACCGTGAATAGCGCGTTCAAAATCTGACACGATCTTTGTAGGCGAGAAGACACATCCTAATTGCTGGCATTTGGACTTTACCGCAGAGAATACCAAAGAATACGAATTTCTTTGTTGTCGTGCAATAGGCTGAACACCAAGAGAATATAGCGGCCATTGATATATGCCAGAATAGTAAACATTTGTAGAAAAAACTTTGCACAAAATTCAAACGTACCGTCCACCATCACAATTTCCGCCGCGCACAGGAATTCTAAATTACTTTTACAAGAAAATATCACACCACCCTGGACATCATTAAACATCAGGAAATCTTCATGCCTGGCGGTTTCGACCGAGATTGAACTCAGATATTCATGAACTTCCTCTCGGGACTGTGGCAACCTTGGATAGCACTGAAGTCTGGCTCGGTTCAAATTCTTCCCTATTCATGTCATATCGGAGTCGGTGAAAGTGGTCAGCACATTCGGAGCTGCGGCAACTCCCGCCGAATCATCTTTCTTGATCTTTCGTTGTAATGTTCCTCGTTGGCTCTCTTCTTTACTGCGTTGTTAATTTTTTTGGCGATTCAGTACTTGTTCATTATCGTGTTGATGTTGATGATTGCCAGGTCGTCGTGAAAATATGTCGTCTGGTCCAATGATATAAACTTTGGCAGTGCAGTTCTTATTTGTGCAGACCCAGCACATCTCTTCTGTCGATTTTAAACGGCGATATTATCGAAATTTGTAATTTTCCAATAGGATCAAAGTTTTGCCTTTCTCGCTCAACATCCTCTGTAATAAGACCATGTTGACTTGAAAAAGTTTAAACGTAAATTAATAAATTTCAGAAATGCTCTTACGTTTTATACTTTTATCTAATTTAGATTAACCCTAATTTAAGGTAATAATATTTAAGAATTAATAATATTTGATAATTTAACCCTACCTACCTGCCGATTTGTCGATTACCGCAACTCGAATGAAAGGCAGGTTAAAATATTTACAACCTTCTAAAGGCCATTAGGCGGACCGCAACTCGGTATGTACGCCTTATAAAGTTTAGTATGAATTTCAAGAATACTCTAATTAAATATTTTCAGACTAATTGTAAAAGTAGATAGTAAGGTGGAATAAAACCTAAATGTTTGTTGGTTTCAAAAAGTATCAGAAGTTACCATGTAACGAAACGCGTAATGCAATTTTGTAATAATAAACAGTGGAAATTTTGACAAATTGTCTTTCATTACGTTAACGAATTTAGTGTATCGTTCAGCATTTTCTCACCGAACTTAAGCGAACAACGTTGCCGAAGAACTGATGATCATCCAAATGAATTGATTCCACGACGCTTTCAGGAATTTAATTCCTTCTGGAACATCAACTTGCATAAATGCATATCAGATTAATTGAATTCAGAAACTGACGGCAAAAGGCAGGAGTGAATTGTACGAGGCTGGTTTGAAAAGTCCGTGCAAAAATAAAAACTACTTATGTGTTTGGGGTAAACCTTTTTTATTTTTCGACATAGTCTCCTTTTAGGCTTATGCACTTCGTCCAACGATGTTCTAGTTTGTTGATCCCTTCCGAATAATAGGATTTGTCCAAGTCTGCAAAATATCCATTAGTGTCTGCAATCACCTCCTCGTTTGAATAAAATCTGTGTCTCGCCAGCCATTTCTTCAAATTGGGGAACAAATAGTAGTCCGAGGGAGCCAAGTCTGGAAAATAGGGGGGATGTGAAACGAGTTGGAATCCTATTTCCATTAATTTTGCGACCACAACTGCTGAGGTGTGTGCTGGTGCGTTGTCGTGATGGAAAAGGACTTTCTTGTGGGCCAATCGCGGGCGTTTTTCTTGCAGCTCGGTTTTCAAACGGTCCAATAACGATGAATAATATTCACCTGTAATAGTTTTACCCTTTTCCAGATAGTCGATGAGGATTATCCCTTGCGAATCCCAAAAGACAGTCGCCATAACCTTTCCGGCCGAAGGAACGGTCTTCGCCTTTTTTGGTGCAGATTCCCCCTTGGTAACCCATTGTTTAGATTGTTGTTTGGTCTCAGGAGTATAGTAATGTATCCATGTTTCATCCACAGTGACGAAACGACGCTTAAAGTCCTCCGGATTCTTCTGGAACAGCTGCAAACCATCCTTGCAACACTTCACACGATTCCGTTTTTGGTCAAGCGTGAGCAATCGCGGCACCCATCTTGCGGATAGCTTTCTCATGTCCAAATGTTTATGCAAAATATTATGTACCCGTTCAGTCGAGATGCCCACAGCACTAGCAATCTCACGCACCTTAACTCTTCTGTCATCCATCACCATATCATGGATTTGATCAATGATTTCTGGAGTCGTAACCTCCACAGGCCGTCCAGAACGTTCAGCGTCACTTGTGCCCATATGGCCAGTCCGAAAATTTTGAAACCACTTATAAATTGTTCTAATCGAAGGTGCAGAGTCACCATAATGTTTATCAAGCTTCTCTTTAGTCTCCTGAGGCGTTTTGCCTTTCATAAAGTAATGTTTAATCACCACACGAAATTCTTTTTCGTCCATTTCTTGAAAATCACTCGACTTCCTTGATTCACACGAATGCCAAACACAAAGAAATAGACCAATATGGCTGAAACTTGGTGTGCGTTCATTCAAGAGATGCTACTAACTAAACATGACCTAGATACGCGCCGGTGGTGCCATCTCTCGGACTTTGCACGGACTTTTTCAAACCAGCCTCGTAAGTTTACTAATTGGACTTTAGAGCAATTCGTAGGTTATCCTCATTTTTCTCAAAAAATTGTGTTCAATGAGTTTATTTTAGGTTGAATCGCTTTGTCACCGAGCAAAAGTCTGGGATTTGAGGCGACAACAATACAAAACTATTTACGAAATCCATTCCATCTAAAAAATTTCAAAAATTCGATTTCTTTTTTTTTACGGATTTTTATTCTCTATACTTCCAAGAATTATTCAACAAAAATTTTTAAGAAAATCCCATTCCATTACAAAATTATAGCATTAAATGTGACCTGGCGTCGGATTGGGACCGCTACCTGTTTTCAGATACGGTCTGCAATATTACTCAGTCAATTTTTAATACTTTTTAATTTTTTTTTAATCTTAATAATTACTTTTTCTACAAAATGTCGAAAAGTTTCCTAATAGACAATTTTTTATAAATAATTAAACTATGATTAATGCATATTTGTTTGCAAATTTGCATAATCTTGCTCTTAACAAAATTTAGTTTCAACGAAATGGATCGACATGCTACACATTAGGTAAAGTAACTGATTTATTACAAGAAAAATTTAAAGATTCGGTTATTTGGAAAACTAGACCAATACTTTGGATTGTAAGATTTTGTGATATTACGTTAACAGATTATTTTCTATGGAGATATGTAAAGCCTGTTATCAACAGCAACAAACCACAGCCTATTAAACTATTGAAAACTAAGTACATGCTACTGCTCACATATTTAAAAATAAATTGAAAAACTGTCTAGGTGATCATTTGAATATTGTTTTCCATAAATAAGAGCATCAACTGTATTTGAAAATGCAAAAAAAAAAAAATTAGAAATCGCAAATAGTTATCCTTTTATTTGTATTTAAAGTATTGAAGCTAAATTTAAAAAATCTTTAGTTACACTGGTCAACATGATTTTTTTCACAAGGAAACTAAATAGAGACTCTAGTTCAGTTTTTTATGCTGAATTCAAATATGTTATCAGATTTCTTCTATCAGGCATAGTTTTCTTGTGACAGTCATTTTTGTGTAATATATTAGGATTTCATTGTTATAATAGATATAGAAGTGGGAATTTGTATTCAGAATAATTTGGCACCAGACAGACTTATTCATGTTGAAACATGTTTTAACTCTGTACAGGCTTAATGATGCTCAAACCTGTCGTATCTAGTACAAATATTGCACTTTTTTTAGCAAGCAGAGGGCCAGTAGCCAGTATTGTAATTGTAGTGAGTCTGGTAACATATGTACCTACTTATTTTTGTGCTGTTTATTGCTTGTATTTGTAAGTTTTTTATAAACGTTTCAAAATGCCAAGAGAGTGTGTAAATCAACCAAACAATTTCCGCTACGTGTGTGGTGAACTGACCTTCAAGCCTCAGAGGCGAAATTTTACACCGCTTGTGAAAAAATGTTATGAGCTTTATTTTGGGTGTAAAGCTGGGAATTTTGATAAAGACTGGGCCCCAAATTTATGCTGTGTATCATGTGTTAGGCTTCTCACTGGTTGGAAAAATGGTAGTCATTATATGCCACTTTCAGTCCCTATGATTTGGAGGGAACAGAAGGACCATTTAACTGATTGTTATTTCTGCTTAACTAACATTCAAGGAATTACGTCCAAAACAAAATATACAGTTAAGTACCCCAATTTGGCATCTGCAATTAGACTTGTGCCACATAGTGAAGAGTATCCTGTACCAAAGTTTCCAGATTTCATGACCTTAAGTAATAACTCCGACTCCGACCCAGTTCATACTGAAGACGGAAAAAACGAGAGAAGTGACTCTACATTTGAAGCAAGTAGTTCATCAGAACCTCACTTTTTATCTCAAGAAGATCTTAATGATCTTATATGGGATTAAATTTGTCTAAACAGTCAGCTGAGCTTTTAAGTCCCAGGCTCAAAGGTTGGAATCTACTCCAAAAACATACAAGGGTATGCGTTTATCGTAGACGCCTTAGTGATTTCAGTGGCTACTTCTCTAAAGAAGGCCATGTAGTTTTCTGTATTGATGTTTGTGTAGTAATGGAGGCTCTTGGACATCAACACCAGCCAGATGAGTGGCGATTGTTCATAGACTCATCGAAAGTCAGTTTGAAGGCTGTACTATTCCATAATGGGAATAATTTACCATCAATAAGAGATAAATGAAAATATGAAATTGCTGTTAGAAAAAATTCAGTATACTGAATATAACTGGAATATCTGTGGTGATTTGAAGGTTATAGCTTTATTGTTAAGTTTGCAACTTGGATACACGAAATTATGCTGTTTCTTGTGTGAATGGGATAGCAGGGATAAGGAGTCTCACTACATAAGGAAACAATGGCCTAAACGTGAATCTCTTATTCCTGGGCATAAAAATGTATCAAATACCTCATTAGTGGATCCCGAAAAGGTGTATTTACCTCCCCTGCACATAAAACTGGCTTATAAAAAATTTTGTAAAAAAACGGATAAAGGTTCTGCAGCATTTATGTATTTATTTGAAATCTAAATTTTCTAAAATAAGTGATGCAAAATTGAAGGAAGGAATTTTTATAGGTCCCCAAATATTAATATCAGCAGCGTGGAAATCATTCAAAAATATCTGTTGTAGATTTCTTGGCAATAATAAAGAAGAAAACTATAGTGAAATAGTGAGTGATCTTCTGACTTCATACAAAGAAATGGGCTGCAACATGTCCTTACAAATTCACTTCTTGGACTCCCACCTAGACTTCTTCCCTGAAAATCTTGGGTCTGTTTCTGATGAGCATGGCGTTTTCATCAACAGATTTCTACTATGGAAAAGAGGTACCAAGGCAAATGGAGTCCCAGTATGCTGGCCGATTACTGCTGAACCATGAGAAGAGACATCCCGAAGACAAAATATGACCGAAAATCATCATAGGTTTTTAGGTTAGACAAAATTAGCCGTGTATTTATTATTCAGTGTTTTGTAAGTACTAATTATTTTAAAACTTTAAACCCGTGCCACAAAAAAACCCTGCCTGATGGATAAAATCTGAGAACATATTTAAACTCAGCATGAAAAAGATAAATATATTCCGTTAATTTAGCCCTTGTGAAAGAAAAAAAATTTTTTTGTGTCATTTTATCGGTTGTTTATACGAAACAATAGTAATACATTTGTTGATTCTGGAAAGTAGCCAGTAATAAAATATATTATGTGACAGTACGATACCTTAAAGCACTGGTTTTGACGATTTCGAGAATTTTTATTATCGCAATTTTTAGGTGATCTACTTACTAAGTAATCACAGAATCTCGCTATGGTGAGAATCTGAATTCATTATCATTAAACGAGCAACTGTTTACGATATATCGTAAAAAGTAAACTGCAAATTACTACTTTTGGCAACACCGTTAAAACTAGCTTTGTGGTGATTCTTCAAGCAACGTTGCCATCTCTAAAAAAGTATGAAGAGTAGACATATTAGTGACCTGTTTTATTCATGGAAAATATCAGGTCAGCCAATAAGTTTTGAATGCGACACCTATGGAGCATCACTTAAATCAAATATTAGACAACATTTTGAAACTTTATCTGTCATATGAATACACCTTAAATTTCAAGTCAATCTGTCAAGGCATTCATTGTTTATCAACTGGTTGAAGTAGACGTGTTTGAGAATTTTTTAAAAATGGAAAAAATCGAATATCTTGCAGTGATAAAATTCTTTGTTTTGGAAGGTTTATTGGCAACTGAAATCCATGAATAGTTAGTAAAGGTGTTAAAGGAGTCTGCTCCTTCATTTCCAACTATTCATAGAGAGACTCTAGGGTTTAAACGTGGTCGTACAAGCGTCAATGATGATCCACGTTCAGGACGTCCAAAAACCGCAACAACTGAAGAAACTGTTGAGCAAATACAAGATATGGGAATGGAACACCGTCGATTAACCGTGGATAATTTAGCTGAGGCTATAGGCATCTCATTTGGATCAGTACATGAGATCTTAACTAATGTTTTGGATATGAGAAAGCTATTCACTAGATGGGTGCCGCATTTGCTAACATCGGAACAAAAACGCACTCGAGAGAAACTTTCCAGACAATATTTGGCACGTTTCTCAAAGAATAAAATTGATTTTGTGTATCGATTTGTAACTATGAATGATATTTGGGTTTACCAGTAAGATCCTGAACTGCGACAGCAAACTGCACAGTGGGCTGAGCCCGATTGTTCAACTCCAAAGCAGCCAAAGTGGTCAAAATTGTCCAAAAAAATTATGGCATCAATTTTCTGGGATGCAAAAGGAATTTTGTTAGTTGATTAACTTCAAACCCGTAAAATAATCATAGAAGAGTATTATTGCAAACTTTGGACCAGCTGGATGAGGCAATTCGTGAGAAAAAGCCCGGTGTGCAGAAGAAAATAACTCATCTTTCATCATGACAATGCACCTGTTCACAGAGGTGCTTTGGCAACGACAAAACTGGTAGGATTAAAGTACGAATTGTTGGAACATCCACCCTATTCACCAGATCTGGCTCCGTCTGACTAAAACCCAAACCTCAAAAAATTTCTACGTGGGAAGCGTTTTTCAATAAATGATGAGGTGATAGCATCCGTAGATGGGTATTTTGAAGGTCTTCTGGAAAAACCACTTAAGAGATGGGGTAAATGAATTAGAACATCGTTGAAAAAAATGTATTGAGCTTAAGGGAGATTATACTGAAGAATAAATGTACTTAGATTTATTAATTCATCTTGTTTAATTCCCGCTTTCAAAACTTATTGACTGACCTATATTATTCAGCGAACAACTAAATTTATTTTATGAAGAAAGTTTAGGAGCAGCGGTAGGTTCTCCTAGCTAAACATGTCTATAGAAAACACCATGAATGAAAGAGAAACCAAAGTTCTTGCATCATTTTCAATCAACGAAGGATTGGAGAATAAATCGAAATTTACCAACATCGTAACAACATTAACCGAGATAGGTATTACGGTTTGAGTCACACGCATTCAGTGCTCTAATCTCGAAAAGTAAAACTCCCTGAAGATACTTCGTACAATTAACTGTAAAACATCGGAAAGTCACACCGATTTCTAAAGTTTAAACTACTGTTATTAGTACTGCTTTGTTTAAGTCTGTTGTGTATCAATATGTCTTCAATTATATATAAGATTTTATCTGAGAATTAGTTATTCAAAATTAAACTGTTGAAAATCCTTCTATTTGAAGTACCATATTCGATACGAACGTAGGCGACCCTCTCGCCTTTGCCTGTGGTTGGTGCCTTTTTAAATATTTCCACAAACAAAAAGGACCTACAGTTTAATGCCGGTTCCGGGCAGCCAAAGTGAGAGGGCAGGCATGATAATACTATGGGTGGTTTGCCCGAAAGACACGACCGTAAGGTTGTAAATTTTATTTTATTTTTATTTTATTATTTATTTCTATTTTTTTTTACTCTTACTTCTGGAGCCAAGATACGAACTCGGGTCGCTGGCGTAGAAAGCAGGCACCCTAACCACTACGCTATAGCCGCCTTTTGTTGAAAATTATTGTATTTAAAATTAATCGAAAAACAAGAAAAAGTAAGCTATATAAACGCATATATTCTTTATTAATTACCATGCCACTGACTGAAAAAACTAGGGTTATCATTTTCCAAGAATTTAGGTATTAATATTAAACCTACTAATTGAGGAAATAATGGAAAATATCGGATAAAATATTATACTACTTTTAATTTCACGGTAAATTCAACACCCTACCACGTGACAAAACGAAATTTTTCACTGTTAATTATTCTGTCACTTTTGGTATCGTAGTTTTCATGTTCTTAAACAACAAATATCTATTTAATGGATATAAAATAGGCAACAAT
Organism: Pachyrhynchus sulphureomaculatus; assembly: GCA_019049505.1. Taxonomy (NCBI): domain Eukaryota; kingdom Metazoa; phylum Arthropoda; class Insecta; order Coleoptera; family Curculionidae; genus Pachyrhynchus; species Pachyrhynchus sulphureomaculatus. Next base: position 134,553,997 of record CM032454.1, on the reverse strand, counting down.
TTTTAAACGTTCTTCTTCTTCCAGTGCCTTATCCGTCTCGGACGTTAGCTATTAACATGGCAATTCTGACCTTATTGACGGTGCTTCAAAACAGCTGACAGACATAAGTCCGAACCATTGTCTTAGGTTATATAACCAAGAATGTGATCTTTTCCCTGGATCTCGTTTGCTATCTATCTTCCCCTGTATTTCTAGCCTCAAGAGAAGGTCCTTACTATGTCTCATGACGTAGCCAAGATATTCAAACTTTCACCCTTTAATTATGAGTGCAATTTTTTCATTGCCTATTCTGCGCAGAACTTCTAAGTTGGTGACATGTTCGGTCCACGAAATCTTCAAAAACCGGCGGTACACTCACCTCTCAAAGGCCTCAACTTTTTTCATGAGTGGTTCCGTCATCATCCACGATTCTACACCCTATAGCAAAACAGGGAATACATAACATTTGGCTAATTTAACTTTTAGTCGACGTGACAAATCATTGCACGTAAATAATCTTCTAATAATTAAAACATACTCAAGCTTTTTCGATTGTTTCTCGACTTTATCTCGACAGATTGGTCCCACTTAGCATTAACCATTGTCCACAAGTATATATAGGATTTCACAGGCTTGATTATTTGGCTATTAAACTGAAGCTGTTTTGCTGTTTGGATTCAGATGGAGACCATACTCTTCGCTAACCCTTTGCACCCTTTCAACAAGATCTTGAAGTTCATCGATGTTACTGGCCAGAAAGACGGTATTTTTTTTTTATGGGTCTAGCTCACGTGCTGCAGGGAAGTCCCTAAAGCGCTCCAGGAGCAGCACGAGTGCGGAAAAAGCGATTCACGTTGTTCTTGAATTGCTATAAATTGTACTCGGTGGGAAACACAGCGCTGGGCAAATTATTCCAAAGGGATGACGTTCTCCATATAAAAGATTGCTTGAAAAGCGTTGTACGCGGAGTAACAAGCTGAACCTCATACGGATGCGAAGCACCAGCGCGACGTGTATTTCTAACATGCACCGCTTTGGGAGAAATTAAGCGGGCTACATCCTTCGAACACTTTCCATGAAAATACTTGTAGAACAGACTCAAGTCGCCAACCGTTCTTCGATGTTCCAGCGAATCAAGGCCGCCGGTCAATTCCGGGTCCCCAATCAGACGGACCGCTCTTCTCTGAACAGAATCCAACAAATGCAGTATATGTTTGGGAGCGGAGCCCCAAACGTGGGAGCAGTATTCCATAGTTGGTCGAATTTGGGCTTTGTAAAGAATTAACAGTTGCTGTGGGGTGTAAAGCTTTCTGGTTCTAAATAATATTCCCAACTTTTGAGAAGCTCTCCTTGCTATGCCTGCAACATGTTCATGCCAAGACATATTTGCTCCCAAACTAACGCCCAACAAATTGAGCGACGATGCTAGGGGAATGGAGTGCCCCGACATAACTATGTCGGGTTCAGCAACGTTAACTGCCGCTTGGGTTTTTGTAGCGTTAAATTCCACTTGGTTACTGTCACCCCAAGATAGAATTTCTTCCAGGTCTTTGTTAAGTTGAACGACCTCCTGCTGTCTGCGGATATTCGCCTGAGCAGCCGATGTCCGAGCGTGCAAGGTGAATGAAGAGACAAGCGTACTGTCATCTGCAAAGCTATAGATTGGATTCCCGGTCTTTTCCAGCAGATCGTTAATGTAAATGAGAAAGAGAGTAGAAGACAGTATGGAGCCCTGGGGCACACCGGCGTTGATAGTGAGGGTGTTAGAAAGAAATCCGTCGACCGCCACTCGTAAAGAACGCTCTCTGAGGAAACATGAGAGCCACAGACAAAACCTTTCAGACATACCATAAGAGCGTAACTTAGCCAACAGTCCATCGTGCCAAACACGGTCGAATGCCTTGGATATGTCAAGAGCAACCGCTCGAGATTCTCCAAAGTGTTCAATTGGGTTGTTCCAAACATGTGTTACATAAGTCGGAAGATCTCCTGTTGATCTATGTTTACGAAAACCATATTGGTGATCGCTAATAATATTGAATCGTTCAAGATATTTTAGAAGATGCTCATTGATAACCTTTTCCATGACTTTCGATATTATTGAAAGCAGTGCAACTGGTCGGTAGTTATTTGGCAAGGTCTTCTTATCTTTTTTAGGTATCGGCTGAACCGTGGCACATTTTCAGCAGGACGGAAATATTCCCTCTCTGTAGGATAGGTTAAAAAGTCTACAGAAAACTGGTATTAGTTCCCTTGTACAGTTTTTGAGAACTATGGCAGGTATTTCGTCAGCGCCAGAAGCCTTCTTGGTGTCTAGCTTCATTAAAATACGCTTTATGATGCGCTGTCTGAAGACAACATCGGGCATCCTTGACTGCAATATGGGAATAGTAGGTGGTGTTTTTCCTTGGAAATCGACAGTAGAATGTGAAGCAAAGAGTTCAGCCAACAAGTTCGCTCTCTCAACAGGTGTGGTTGCAATGGAATTATCTGGCCGTGTGAGTGGTGGTATGGTGGATTTGGTAAAATTTTGACTAACTGCCTTCGCGACTACCCAAAAGGACCTGGAATTGTTGGGACAAGCGAGAAGTTTGTTTCTAATTCGTTGATTGTGTGCCTCCTTGGTTTCGTCGTTAATTCCCTTGCATCTGTTCCGGGCATGAACAAAGATGTTACGATTTACGGTGTTAGGATTTTCACGCCATTGTCGGTAGGCAATATGTTTAGAAGCAACAGCTTCTTTGCTTTTTCGGTCGAACCAAGGCTTGCCGTTGGAGAAGCATTTCTTCGAAAAAGGGATGTAAGCTTCCATACCAGCCAAAATAACATCGGAGACCTCCCTGGCGCAGTCAGATGGGTTATCGGATCGAAAACAAATGTCCATCCGAGGGAAAGTTCGAAAGTATTCCATGAGATCTTCCCATTTAGCAGATTTGTAGTGCCAAATCTTGCGCGGCCTAGGCGCCTCTCTGTCACTGATTGGCAGGATACTCGATGTCGAAAGCAGTTTATGGTCGGAAGAACCTAACGGCGGATTTACGGTGACCGTGTAAATCTCCGGATTGGTGGTTAAAAACAGATCAAGAAGACTGGCGAACTCCCCGTCTCAATCAGGGATCCGTGTTGGTTCGTCATCGTCGTCACCGGTTATCATCGGTGTATCCTATGTTGTTAATCATCTCGCCATTTATTTTGATCCTAGTGCTTTATTAAATGTTTCTTCGGAGTATAGGTTAAAGAGGAGGGAAAATAAGACACAACTCTACAGTATGCCTTTAGACTTTCGTTTTAATTAATAATTTCTTTTAAAAGAACTGATGTACCCATTCTCCACTACTTCACAATTAGATCAAAACAATGCGACGTAAAAGTAAATCAATTTATCTCCATCCCTTGATCAGTTTATTAAATGAAACACTTATTATAATTATATTATAAGAAAACGGGGTAAATTTATTAAAGAAATTTGCCAGGATCAACGCGGAGGGGGGGGGCGGGCGTATGGCTACAAAGAGCGATTCAACTAATACTGCTCTCAGGCTCCGTGCGCTTAACCAAATATTTAAAAGCTTTTTCACATTTACCAACATCTTATTCCCAAACGAGGCACATTTTCACCTTAACGGCCATGCCAATTGACGGAATTACCATAAAGGAAAAAATCAAAAACTAAAACGTCAAAAGTCTATGACGACTTGGGCCCCAAACCTAATAACACTAGTCAACACTAGTCATGCTACACGAACTTTGATAGCTAATACTGTTTTAGCTAACTACCCTCATTATTAAACTGCAGTTGTTTTGTTTCAATTAGCCTCAGTTTTCTTGTGATACGGTAATACTTATAACTAGTACTACGGCAATAAAAGCAAAGGAACGTTCGCGAAGAAATAGTCATAAAACTATTTGTCTGTGATTTCATCAAAATATTGTGATTTATTAACTGCGTTAACATATCGAGAAAGTGTAGTAACGATTCTAACTCTTTTTGTTATGTTTGTGGTGAACTGACTTTCAAAAAACAAAGACGAAATTTCACAAAACTAGTCTTGGAGAGTTATCATCGGTATTTTGGTTTCGCTGTGGCCCATCAAGACAAATCCTGAGCCCCTCATATTTGTTGCATAACATGTGTGAAGAATTTAACCGATTGGAAGAAAGGGTCCCGTCATATGCCGTTTGCCATACCCATGATTGGGACCGAACCAAGAGATCACGTTTCGGACTGCTATTTTTGTCTTACTGACGTAAATGGTATAAATTTCAAGAAAAAAACACACAGTTATTTACCCTAATTTACCTTCAGCCATGAGACAAGTCCCTCATAGTGAAAATTTGCCTATACCAGTTGCATCTGCGTCCGTTGAGATTGACGATACACAATCCTCCACTTCAAACCAATGTGCTGATGAGGACGATGACTCCGAGTTTGAAGAAATTCTAACCAAACCACACTTGATAACTCAAGGAGACCTAAACCGATTTAAATTTGTCAAAAAAGCAGTCAGAACTATTAGGATCTCGATTAAAAGGATGGAATTTGCTACATTATGAAACTCAAATCAGCTATTTTCGAAATCGTGATCAACACTTCAGATCATACTTTTCTGAAGACGGGGACTTGGTGTATTGTAATGATATAAATGGGATTATGAAGATTTCGCAAATCGATTTTGATCCCTCCCAGTGGCGTTTATTCATTGACTTTTCTAGAATAAGTCTTCTGTACCTCTGGCCCATGCTGCTAATATGAAAGAGACTTATGAAACAAGTAATTACTTGATAAAATTAAGTACAGTACATATTCTTTCAAAATCTGTGGCGATTTAAAAGTTGTTGCCCTATTACTTGGACTTCAGCTGGGTTATACTAAATTCTGCTGCTTTTTATGTGAATGGGACAGTCGAGACAGAACAAACCACTATCATAAAAAAATATGGCCTACTCGTGCATCCTTAATTCGTGGACAAAAAAATGTGAAGTATTTACTCCTTGTAGAGCCATCTGAAGTACTTCTTCCACCATTGCATATCAAATTAGGCCCGATCAAAAATTTTGTAAAGGCAATCGATCGCAATGGGAGTGGATTTTTGTATCGGTATTCGTCGAAAAATTGAGCGATTTAGAAAAACCAGCATGGAAATCTTTTAAGAATGTTGTTGCAAAATTTTTTGGGTAACCATAAGAGTGAGAGCTACAGAGAGTTGGTTAGCGAGCTATTGTTGGCTTATCAAGCATTGGGTTGCAACATTTCACTCAAGATTCATTTTTTAGACTCACACCTGGATTTTTTCCTCAGAATTTGGGACTGTAAGCGATGAGCACGGAGAAAGATTCCATCAGGACATTTCTAAGATGGAAAAACGTTACCAGGGCAAATGGAACCCAAATATGTTGGACAATCAAAAGGGACCAACCAGGATCTAAATTTGCTAAAAAATCTTAGATCGTAACTTCATAATAAAACTTTTTTACATTTTTGGTTTAGGAGGTCATTCTTTTTTGAAATATTTTAAATTACTTAAGAGAATAAAATTCTTGGCTAACAGATTTTTTTTTAATGTTTGTTTTTACTGCCAACCACCTATTAAAGAAAAAAATATCATAGTCCATGTGGCACGATAAAGTTACAATTTTGTTTACCAGTGTAATGGCCTGTAATTCTTTAAGGGTGGTAAATTCCGCACAACTGGTAATTCGAAGGGATATGTGAAGATGGTTGAAAACTTCTGCGCACCTAATAAAAAAATTTTGATGGTTATAATCACAGAAATTATATCTATCGCTACAAAATGACAAAACAGGTGGAACAAATCGTCAAAGCCCAACGAATCCTGCTGACTACCGCCGGCACATTCAAATGTGCCTTATCGACTTTCCCACAACTAGAAGTTATTATATGTAACAATAATAGGGAAAATAATGATCCGGCAGTAGCTAGTAACCAAAGAACACTTATCTTTGTCAGTCATTCGAGAAATTTGTCCAAAGATATTAATCCCAAAAAGTGGTGACAAAGTTAGCTTAAACGTAGTGGCGCCAATTTGAGTTATCGTTGTAAGAGCATCTCAAAATTTTACAATCCTGATACCCTGGAATACTTAACAGAAAATATCAGACAAGAAAAGGCAGTAACCACGTAAACGACGTGTCGATCAGTGACCAATAATTTTACCGTTCCAGAAATATAAGATGGCAGTATTTGTTCAAAATTATTATCGAAGGAATGTAATTTTTGGTAGATACGATTCTAGCGATTCAATAAAAGATCGGTAGATGGAACCTTTGTCTACGATGCATTTTAGTAAAAGTATCTGTCGATTCCGAACTTTCGTCGAAATAATGTAAAGTCCAAAATGAGTCACTTGTCTGTATGTCGGTTCGAGGCAATATTTCTTTGTTCCCATCCAAAGGGGCCTAAAATAAAATATTCCGCGGCCTCTAAATATATTAAAAAGTCAGTGTCGTTTGTGAAGAAGTGAGTAAAAACGTGGCTCAGTAGGCAAAGTCAATCCGAAAGTCGAAAAAACGAACCGTGTCTTTGTTTTCACAGGACCCGAAATTGACGCTGCGTCAAGGAGCGGCAAAATTAAGAAAATCGGGTTTGAATGTGTCCCATGTCACCATTCAACAACATCTTCGTGTTCACGATGACAAATTCCCAAGCGCGTTGGAGAAAGCTTTACTGGGCGAAAATCCCGTCGCAAAGCGGCTCGCTTGGGCCCAGGATAAAATACTAGAGTGGCCCTCATAATCGCCGGACGCCAACCATATTGAAAACGTTTGGGCCCTTGTAAAGAGAAGCCTCAGAGGAAAGGCTCTGAGGACTTTGACTCAATTGTCTCGCGAAATTCGAAAAGTTTGCAGAGTATGCAGAAAATCTCGTCGACAGCATGCCTCGAAGATGTCAGGCGAGTTTGGATGCAGGAGGCGACTGGACAACTTACTAAAGTAATTGTGCCGTTGTTAGCACACCAAAGAATACATTGATGGCAAAAAATGTTCTCAAAACACATTTTTTCAAGAATATGAGGGGTCACGTTCTTACTCGACGGACTGTACATGGTGGTCCAAATTGGACACTTTTAAAGGTAAACACCTTTATCTAAAGGAGATAGACGAAAACTGATGTCGGTGTCTGAGGCTCAAGTTTTATGATAAACTCAATGGTAAAAACTGCATATCGATATCTAGTACCGTTTCAGTTTTTCAAAAATCTACATTTTAGAAAAATGTTTGTAATTGTAATATTTTTTAAATGTGATACCCTGTATATTTTTCCTTATCCGAATAGAGCTTTAAATTATCATTCTAAAAATATAGCACACTTTATATTTCGCTTAAATCTACTTCAAAATATGAAAGTTTTCAGTTTTTAAGCGAGTTTTAAATGCACATTTTGTGAAGTAGGCTTTGGACGGAGTGGCCATATGGTTTAATTCAATTGTTTACTCGTAGTTGTCAAATTTTACTTCAGGATCAGTTATTGAATTGTCAAATAAATCGCAATGAAGTTTGAAAATTACAAAAAAATGGGATATGATAGTGCCTTTCATACAAACCGGAGAAAATTCGGAAGCGGCAAGTAATTTGTACCACAAACGGTATCCAGAGAGGCGTCAATCCTTCAAGGATATATTCACTCGATTGCGACATAACCTAGTTAAAAGTGGCCAGTTTGAAAAGAAACGACCCAAAAATTATGTATCAAACAGGGCTAAGGAGTTAGAAGAAATAGTAGTTTTAGGAACTATCGGAAATAATCCCAACACTTCAACCCGACAGTTAAAAGAATCCACTGGACTACCAAGAACTAACGTAAGTCGTACTTTGAAGAAGCAGGCCATATAGGACAAGAAAAGTTCGTTACCTTAGAGACGGAGATTTTCAACGGCGTATGGATTTTTGCCAATGGTTTCTGGAGAATTGTAACCATGTTCCGAATTTTTAATTAAATTGCATTTGGACAGACGAAGCTTAGGTAAGCAATGCAGGTATTTTTAACCGTTACAATTCTTATACGTGAGCACAAGAAAATCCTCATTTAGTTGTGGAGCAAAGAAATCCAGGCAGCATTGGATTTAATGTGTGAGCAGGAATTTTTAGAGGCAGGGTTATAGGTCCATTTATTTACGAAGGAACACTCACCTCTCAGAGATATTTACAAATGTTAAGGCAGCAAATTGAACCTCTTGTTGATGAACTGCCATTAATGGACCTTAGAAATATATTTTTTCAACACGACGGGACACCCCCTCATAACGCTGCAGTTATCAGTAATCTTTTATCGGCCAATTTCGACAATAACTGGATATCCAACCAAGATCCGAACTGTTGGCCGGCAAGGTCACCGGATTTAACACCCATGGACTTCTATCTCTGGGGAAGATTGAAAGACCTAGTTTTTAAATTGCCGACAAACACCAGGCAAGAGTTAGAAGTCGCAGTGATACAAAGTTTTGCAGCTCTCACTCCTCTTGAACCAATCAACTCGGTAAGAAGTGTCCAGAAAAGGTGCCGCCTATGTGTAAATGAAACTGGTCGACATTTCGAACATCTCTTAGAGAAAATTGGTTTATTTTAGTTTGCTCTACTCGGAATAAATTGTTTTATTGTGTTTTGTTTTATTTTCTACATAGTTTAAAGTACTATAGCATTTAGTAAATTTCATTGTAATTATGACTCTTAGAGTTACTTCTGAGAATTTTTTTTTACGATTTGACTGCTATCGGTAAGCAACTGATGTTGCCGCTCCGTCCAAAGCCTACTTCACAAATGTGCATTTAAAACTCGCGTTAAAACTGAAAACCTTTATATTTGGAAGTAGATTTAAGCAAAATATAAAGTGTGCTATATTTTCAGAATGGTAATTTAAAGCTCTATTCGGATAAGAAAAAATGTAAAGGGTATCCCATTTAAAAAATATATTTTTGCATTAATAACTATTAAAATATTAGTTGTAAAAAAATGTAACTTGAAACTGAAATCTATGTGAAAAAGTGCTTTGAGAATATTTTTACAGAATTCAAAAATTTTCAATAGGAAAAGAATTACAAACATTTTTCCAAAATGCAGATTTTTGAGAAACACCCTGTATATCTGAAACGGTACTAAATATCGATATGCGGTTTTCACCATTGAGCCTCAGACACCGACGTCAGTTTTCGTCTATCTCCTTTAGATAAAGGGGTTTACCTTTAAAAGTGTCCAATTTGGACCACCCTGTACAATAGAGATTTTTATCATGTTTTTCTGTTTTGCAATAAAAATCAATTAATATGGGACATCTTGTACTCTGTAACATTAATTCCCAACACAATTTAGAAGTACTGATGTTGAGACCTAGTTATATACTTACATATGTATTTAATATGAATTTTACATTATCATTTTTAAAACTACAACGAAAAAAGAAAACTTCTATTAATAAAATTTACTGATTGAAAGTACCTAGTGAAATCTGATAAGTTTTTGTTTATTTTAATGAGTAACCTAATATTGATTAATGTTTTTCAAATAATTGCGATTTTGTTTTAACAATGCATTGCGAAAATGTAACAGGTATTATTTTTCAGTTTAGTCTTTTCATTATTTCACTCCGCTGTCAGATATCACAATGCCTACCTTTAATTTAATTACAAAAATTAATAGCTTCCTGATAAGACTTTTATTCTGATTTTTTTCATTAGTATTTTTTGATTAGTCATAACATTATAGTCATACATCGTGTCCTTGAACCATGAGTAAACTGCATCTTTGATTTCCTTTAATAAAATTATATTTCTCTGTTTCTTTTTACTTTGTTTAGCCTTCGTCACAAAGCTACAGTTCCAGTAGTGTAGCATGAGAAAGCAAGGTACATGTTACCTTGCTCCTATGGATGTAAAAATAGCGCTTTCTTAGTAGTTCTACTGGATGAAATGGTTCTTTTATGTGAAAAGTCTCTCCACTTGATAATCGATTTTTAAATCAGACGTCAGTTTCACTGCATAAAAGGATAATTTTTTGTGAAAAAATCTATCCACCCGGTAACCGATTTTTAAATTGGGTGTAAGTTTTTAAAAGTTCACTGTATAAATAGGTTCTTTTTTGTAAGAAATTTCTACACGCGATCATCGATATTTAAAGTATTTAAAGTTTCATTGTAAGAACGGGTTCTTTTTTTGAAAAATCTCTATACCTGTATTTTGAAATTGAGTGTAAATTATTAAACTTCCGCTGTATGAAAGGGCTCTTTTTATGCAAAATGTCTCCACTCGGTGATCGATTTTTTAGATGTAAATTTTAAAGTTCCACTGTATGAAAGAGTTGTTTTTCGTAAAAAATATTTCCACCCTGTCATCGATTTTTAAATTCGGTGTGTTCCTAACGTTCCTCTGTAAGAAAGGGTTGTTTTTGGGAAAAAGCGCTTCCCCCCGTCCCTGATTTTGAATTTATTGTGTTAGGAAGGGTTTAAACTTTTCAAGTTTCGATGCACGAGAGCTGTTTTTCTTCAAGTGTTTTCTTTTTTTCCTTAAACATCATTTGCATCCATCTTACCTCCCCTACCGCTGAACATGATAATAGAAAAACAATAGAAAAAAAGAGAGATTTGAATTTAAATTAGGAAATATTACAGATAAAAAGCATTTTAAAGATTAATGTAAACTTATCGACAGTACATAAACTAAATTTTTTTAAATAAATATGGTCCAACTTTTGCTTGTTTACCCTAATAAAATAATATATCGGAAATATTACACGTTATTCTAATGTCTTTATATATTCACATTTTCTTATATTTCGTATATAATTTTACTATCTAATGACATAAACTAGTAATTCATAATCATTATTTTAATCTGTTTCCAAAATTCGAGTAAACTGATTACGAGGATTGTATGACAGTACCTAGCCTCGCCCAGAGAGGGCGCTACTACTATTTAAAAAAATATATTTTTCGTAATTTTAATCTTTCACAAGAATCCTATTAAATTTTTAAGTCGCTGCGTGATTTAGTTTGTATGTGGCAATCATTTAAACAGAACCACTTTTGTTATTTTACAACAAAGGAAAAAATTGAATACCGAGCAGTGATAAAATATTTTTTTTTTAAAAAAATAGGAATGATGAGATAAAAGAGGAAATCAGCGAAGTTTATGAGGACTTTGCACCTTAGTTATCGATCATAAAATATTGAACAGCTGAGCTCAAACGCGGCCGTTCCTTATCCTTGTCCAGAGCCCAATCCCTTCTTCATTATTTCTCTTCCTCCCTTTTTAAACCTGTCATTAGATCAAACCTTAATTTAAACAACCTCCTCCCCATCAATATCCTTTACATTGAAACATAAAATAAAAACATTTCTAAATACACACAACTTGACTATTAGTCCTCCTAATCACTCTTCATTAAATTTTCCTCACTGGGATTACCCGGCTCTGAATATAGATTTATTTCTCCATCCTCTAGACAAATATTCACTCACAAATCCCTAATAATCGCAACTTTTAAGTCCCATATTAAAGAGAAATATGGATGGATGGATCCAAATCCCCAAGGGGAGTGGGAGCGGCAGTTTCTTTCCACATCACTCTCAAAAAAATAAAAAATTTAAATTTGCAACCTATACTTCAATCTTTTCAGCCGAACTCGTGCAGTCAGAGAGGCTCTTAGGATAATTATAGAATCCAACTTCAATAACAATTACCTTGCCATCTCAGACTCTCTAAGCTCAATCCAAGCAATCAACTCTAATAATAAACCTTTCTTCGTACGTCATAGACATAAAAAATATGTTATACATCTGCTGCCATAGAACCATCAATGTAACTTTTCTTTGGAATCTCAGTCATAAGGGTATTGAAGGAAATGAGGTAGCGGACAATCTCGCTATTCTGGCAAGCACTGAAGGAGAACAGATAATGACTCCAAGTTCCTCAAATAATCTAAGAAATCTCTTCGACGGAATAATAAACTCTTTCAGCTTGTGTGGGGTACTCTCCCGACAGATAATAAATGACACACAAAACCTCTAGTATTCCCACCACTACATCTAAATTCCTTATCTAGAAGAGAGGACACCATCTGGAGAAGGTTATAAGTAGGTCATACTCATCTGACCCACTCCTATCTTCTTAAAAGAGAACCCCCCCCCAAAAAAAAATGTCATTTCTGCCAAGTTCTCCTCACCATAGCTCTTATTTTTAATTGCACTAACTTATCTTCTCTACTACAAAAATACGACCTAATGAAACAAATTAACTTTCCTCTGAAACCTAATCCTTTAATCTTAAAAAACATTATGAAATTCCTTAATGACTCAAACTACCTGAATTTAATTTAAGTATATCATTGCGGCGCTAAATGATATTAGATATCGATGCGCCCTACCTCAAACTTCTCTCTCTCTCTCAAACGCGGCCGTACAAGCATTTTTGATGAAGAATGTCCAGGTCATCCAAATGAGGTCACCACATCAGAAATGATTGAAAAAATCCACGATATAGTGATAAATCATCGGAGAGTGAAAGTACGTGAGATTGCTGAGACTACGGTCATCTTAATTGAATGGGTGCAGAACATTTTAACAACTCATTTGGATATGAGAAAGCTTTCCACAAGATGGGTGTAGCGATTGCTCACAACTGATAATAAACGCACACATGCGAAAACTTCAAAAGAATGTTTGCCGATGTTAAAGTACAATCGGAATGATTTTTGACGTCAATTTGTATCTGTTGAAGAAACATGGATTCATCACAGCATACCAGAGACCAAAGAACTGTCCAAACCGTGGGTTTTCCGTAGCGAACCGGCGCCAAAGAAGGCCAAAGCGACTTTATCAGCCAACAAAGTCATGGCCGCAGTGTTTTGGGATGCACGAGGCATAATCCACGTCAATTATCTTGAAAAGAGCAAAACGATTAATGGAGAGTATTACGTTAACTTATTGGATCATTTCAACCATGCTATGAAAGAAAAACGTCCGCATTTGGTAAAGAAAAAAAATTTTCGTTCATCAAGACAATGAACGCGTGCACACTTGTGTTAGGAGTTAGGACACGGATTCCTTCCGTATCCATCATATTAGCCAGATTTAGTCCGCAGCGATTATTTCCTATTTCCGAATATGAAAAAATAGATCGGCGGAAAAAAAATTGGCTCAAAAGATAAGGTGCTGAAACAAACGCGTATTTTGAAGGGTTGGATAAGTCGTATTTTTTAGATGGGATACAAAATATACCAAAATATTGGACTAAGAGTATCGAGCTAAAAGGGGACTATGTTAAAAAATAAAATAAACACAACACAGAAAAATTGTTCTTTGTTGTCAAAGCCAAGTACCTACAATTGACAGTCAATCATGGCTCCTGATAAGCTAAAATGGTTAGCGAAACGCGCGTCGATCGCAAAAATAAAGTGTTTGGCGTAGTGTTGATATATACTGAGTAGTATTTAAATTTCAGGTCAATATCAGTTTACTAGTATATGATATTGACATCAGATGCACAATATATACATAGGAGGGTTGTACTGTGTTGACAGTCAATAATCCCTTCTGATGAAGCTAACATGGTTAGCGAAACGCGCGTCGAGTGCAAAAATAAAGTGTTTGGTGTAGTAGTGATATATACTGAGTAGTATCATTGTGCCAAAAATTCCACATTCCCAACGTAGCTGAACCTTAAATGGTCACTACTCAATGTGAAATAAAGGAAGGCGTAAGAAGTACAAACGCGCCTATTTTATTGATACATTTTCTTACAAATTCTACATAGTATAGAATATATCGGGTTCACGCTGCCTCTGTTGTTGTTGTCCACCCAGAGATGTTTTTGCAGTCCATGCTGGTCACACATCGTGTCCAATATATTTGCCGTTCACTATATAAAGTTGCCGAATTATTAAAAATCTGATAACATAGGTAACCCCTTATACTGCTTACCTGTAAATTTTACAGATTCGCCCTCAGAATCATTACTTCCAGAATGTGATCTACAATGTCTTAGAGTTTTAGGTTCGGTTCTTGATGATTCATAACCGTACCATCCTAGGAGTTCATTCATTGCTGTTTCAGCAAATGCCTAAAATTTTTTAGTTTTTAGAATTTAATTAATAATTTATTTCTATATATAAAAAAAATCCTAAGGTGTCAAGAGGCAGATCCAGCATTCTGCAAAGGAGGAGAAGTGGAGTGCGTTTGCGCATTCACCATTAAAAAATTTTTATTTACTAAAAATTTATATTCGCGAAGACTCTAAGCATAAGAGCTAAAATACACCGAATTATTAGTAATATTTTAACAGACAAGCAATACAAATACTTATAATTTTATCCTTTTTGGTACGCTTGATTAAATGAGACAAACAATAAAATCTTCCACAACTCAAGATTCTTTGAGGAATATTTATTTATTTATGTGTACTCCTATATAGCTAGATTGAGAGAGAAGTGTATCGCCGTTAGTAAAGTGTAGACGATCGTTTCTCTCTCGCACCCTAGCTCGAAACTTCGCAGGAACTCTGCATGCGTTTAATTATTATATAATATAATATAATTATACGATAATTATTATACTATTTCATAAAAATATCCCATTATTTATATTTTGGAAGAAAGGAATGCATTATATACTACATAATGTATATAAGAGGCGCGCATGCGCGTTAGCAATCTGCTCTCTCTTGCTTCTTTCTTTAATGGCACTAGCTTCGCTTATAGACGAAGATAGGGCGCTAGCTATATAGGAGATTATAAGTATTTGTATGCCTTATGACGCAGACTTTAATTTCCCCGACATATCCTCATTTTGACACTTAACATTACCATCTTAACATTTTGTGTTTTCAACTTGAGATGTCTCATCATTATTATTATCAAAAGACTGACAACAACAATAAATGTGATTATATATTAAAGAAAAATAAAACTGGTTTCCTAAGAAGAAACACGAGTATAATCTTTTAATAATAATTAATAAACCTAATCGAACTTAAGTGTCAAATAAAAATAAGTAACAAATAAACGATTAAAAACATAACTAAACAAAAAATATAAGTAAATAAAAGTATAACAAACGTAAATAGATTAATTTCTGGACGAGGGAGACGGAGATGATGCTCTCTGTGCAAAATTCTTCCTCAACTTAGATAATAAGCAGTAGCGTAGTCAGCTTCATGGGGCGGGGGCCTATGGGTAAAAGGGCGTTTCTTTAAGGAAGCTGCACTACTCGCTGAGAAGGGGGTCAATCGACAAACAGGTGCGCGTCAAGTGACAACTGGAGGGTGAAATCATTTGACGAAAAACATCCTCTTACATTGGAACTCTAAAAGCTTAGACCTCTCCAAACACACAACTAGAAATCGATGACCAGGGGCTGATTTTTCATAAAACAAAACCCTTTCATACAGTGGAACATTACAAACTTACCCTCAATTTTAAAATCATTGACCATGGTCGTGAACATTTTTCACAAAAAAGAAAAGAGTTGTTTCTTTGTACCTATCATTAGCGATCGATGTTACAGGTTTCATAGAAATGAATAACGCCGAGTACCATGCATTTTATTTAAAAAAGTGGACTGCGGCTCAGATAGAAAATGAACGAAAAGAAGTTCATGGTGCCTCTACACCATCCCTCAAGACCATTTATTACTGGCTAAATGAATTTAAACGTGGTCGGCCATAAAAGCCCTGCAGATGCTGCACGTTCAGAACGCCCGATTGAGGATTTTTCTGAAGAAATGGTCGATAAAATTCATGGTATCGTGATAAAAGATCGTCGCATCAAGCTTCGTGAAATTACTGAGATAGTAGGAATTCCGTCTGATATATAAAGTAAAGTTCTAAAAATGAAAAAGGTGAGTTCGCGATGAGTGCCGCGTTTGTTGATTTTAGACCAAAAATGCACGAGGAAGTTCATTTCAAAATCGTGTTTGGAAAAGTTACAGAGTAATTCGAAGGACTTCTGGCGTCGTTTTGTGGCTGTAGACGAAACGACATTACACCCTGGAGACAAAACGGCTGCCAAAACAGTGGATTGACGAAGGTGAAAGCGAACCGAAAAAAGCGAAAACTGTTTTTTGGGACTCACAGAATATCACTATAATTGACGGTTTGCACAAAAATTATCATTTGACTTGTAATTTACAAGAGTTTTCAATCCACCCTCCTAGAGTAGTAACAGTTGAAAAATCAAAAGTAACTTAAAAATATTTTTATAATTTTCCGTCAAAAGGATGAATATTCTCTATTCTCTTTTACAAGGTAAGTATACAAGGTATATATTATATATATATATATATATATATATATATATATATATATATATATATATATATATATACAAATTATAAGATAGCAGAAATCAGATATATACAGCGTGCCAAAGGTAAGTATATATACAGGGTACCTCATATGTATGGAATAATGATTCCACAGTATTTATTAATGAGTGTATAAAAAAATGTATAAATAAAAGTAATAGAGTGTTATATAGCGCACATGCTAACGTTGACAATAGAATGTTTTGAACTGTCAGTTCGAAGAAATTACGCCATCTTAAATTCAACGGAAACCTCCTACTAAAAATTCTAGATATTATTTGTCTAATATACCATATCTCTAAATTGAACAGTTTTGGAATTATTGATCTTTGAAATTAAGGAAATTACATTAAAAAAAAAATAAGCTGGCTTATGTCAAACATTTACTGTCAGGTAACGACTTAACGCGTCAAAAAATGATTTATTGACAAAAACGTTTATTGCTGCAATTTGCTGAAATTTGAGCGTAATATTATAATGGTACATTTAACAGAAACTAAAAAAATCACTTCGTTAATGATGGTTGGTTACGGAGAGCATAGGAGAACACAACAGGAGGTGTGTGATCTTTTTAACGCAGAATATCCGAATTGAAAACCTATAACCCAATCCGTAGTTAGCAAAACATTAAAACGATTTAGACAATCAGGTCATGTTAAGGATCGTTCTAAAACTGGACCTCCAAAAGTTAAAACAAGCGATGATAAAAAGTTTTGTTTATTGGAAATTACAGAAAATGCCCATACAGCCACTCGTCAACTTTGTCTAGACCACAACATAAGTAAAGGTACCTTAAGTCGTATACTAAATGAAGAAAAATTGTATCCATACAAACCCATTCTATTGCAAGAATTATCTGAAGATGACTACATTGAATTTTACGAGGTCATGATGGAACGGATCAATGATGATCCTAACGTAATTCATAATACTGTTTTTTCTGACGAGGTCACATTTTGTCTTAACGGAAGAGTTAACAAGCATAACTGCCGGAACTGGTTTACTGAGAATTCCCATTGAATAATCGACAGTCATTCTAAAAGACAACAAAAGATAAACGTGTGGACGTCATATCATTGGTCTCCTTTTTATCGATGGAAATCTTACAGGACAGCGATATTTACAGTTAGTCCAAGAGCAAGTTATTCCAACTTGTACAGGTCTTTTTCCCGATGAAAATAATTTGTATACCCCTAACAGGAATCTGTGTTATCAATAGGACGGGACCCCTCTTCGCTTTAAATCAGTGTTCGTAGATATTTGGATGCGATTTTTCCTAATCGATGGTTGAAGATGGTTGAAGAAGAGGTGCTGTAGAATGGCCTGCAAGGAGTCCCGACCTTACGCCACTCAATTTTTTTTATGGGGTCATTTGAAAACCAAAGTTTCCGAAGTCGACCTGAAACTGTAAAAGATTTACAACAAAGAATTCAATATGAAGTAGCACAGATCACCCCGGATTCTCTGCAAAACTGTGTTCAGGCTGTTTATGACAGATTGGATCATGCCTCGCTGTTAACGGTAGGTATTTCGAGCAATTGTTACCTTAAAAATAAACCTAGAGTATTTATTAATAGTTTCTTTGTATTTTTTTATTTTAAATTTCAAATGACAATAATTCCAAAACAGTTCAATTTAGACATATGGTATGTTAGACAAATAATATCTAGAATTTTTAGAAGGAATAAAATAATATGCAGGGCTTTCCATTGAAAAAAGTCAACATGGCGTGATTTCTTCCAACTGACAGTTAAAACATTTTATTGTCACCGTCAGCATATGCGCTGTATAACTCCCTATAACTTTTATTTAAACATTTTTTTGGTACACTGAATAATAAATGGTGTGGAATCATTACTGCATACATATGGGACACCCTATATATATATATATATATATATATATATATATATATATATATATATATATATATATATATATATATATATATATATATATATATATATATATATATTATATAGTGACTCACAGCTTAAATGATGCAGTTGCTATAAGAAAAGACTAACTGGTCTCAGTGCCTCTTTATTTATTTGGAAAAAACAACTTATTGAAATTAAATTAGTAAAGAGTCTTCTAAAAAAGTATGAATTACTTTTTGTCTTAAATATGCCTTACTTAATTAACAATAAATAATTAATTAAATTATATGCGATTTTAACGTCACAGCTTAAATGATGCAAAATTCAATATACCAAAATTATTAGAGAAAACAAACTGTAGAATTTGAAATAAGCCTGCTAATATTTGGTCGGGCCTCCCTCATTATCAATAACGGCTTGTAATCTTCTGGACATTGATTCAACTAACTTTCTAGTATACTCCGGGGAAATAGTGTTCCATGCTTCAGTAATTTTTACTTTTAATTCAGTTTTATTTGATATTGGGGCACTATTTACTTTATTTTTTAGTGTCAGCCACAAATTTTCAATTACATTTAAGTCTGGTGACTGGGCTGGTGTTTTAATAACATTTGAACAGTTATAAAGCAACCAACTGCGGACTCGAAGTGACGTGTGCTTTGGATCATTGTCGTGATAGAACCGATAATTGTTTTCAATATCTAATTTTTGGGCACTAGCGACGAGATGCTGCCTTTAGTATATCCAAGTACACATATTGGTTCATATTCCCTTCGACGAAATGCATGTTACCTACTCCTGCAGATGACATACAGCCCCATAACATCACTCCACCTCCACCGTGCGTTACCGTAGCTTTCATATTTTTCAATTTTAATTCTTCCGTTAGGCTTTCTCCACACTCATATTTTTCCATCGGACCCAAATAAGTTTATTTTGGTCTAATCAGCAAATATTACTGAATTCCAGAAGTTCAAGTCTTTATTGATATGCTCTCTGGCAAATTCCAATCTCACGCGTCTATTTCTTTGGCTAATGAAAGGCTTATTTCTAGCAGTTCGACCATGTAAATTATTATTTCGCAAATCCGTCGAACTGTTTCGGGGTTACACCTTTTTTCAAACTGTCTTTCCACCTCTGCGCACAACTTTGACGCACTTTTTTTTGGATTATTTGATACCTCTCTTAAAATCGATCTTTCTTCACGTTCATTGAAGATCTTATTTGGAGCCAACCTTGACTTATTCTCGACTCTATTTTCATTCCGGTAACGTTCAATGATATGCTGAACAGTTGACGGACATTTATTTACCATTTTGGCTATGTCTCTTTGGCTGTATCCATTCCTGTAATGGATAATAATTAAATTTCTCTCAGAAATTGTAGTTCGACGACCCAAACAATTTCGTTTTATTGAATGAAAAAATGTCAAACTAAACAAAAAACAATTGCACTAAAAATCAAAGCAACGCCGCCTTCGTAAATTTCAAAATGCGATAAGTTTTGACCCCTGTTGTTATTTTGCATCATTTAAGCTGTGACGTTAAAATTGCATATGATTTGATTAATTATTTATTGTTAATTAAGTAAGGCATATTTAAGACAAAAAGTAATTCACACTTTTTTAGAAGACTCTTTACGAATTTAATTTCAATAGGTTGTTTTTTCCAAATAAATAAAGAGGCACTGAGACCAGTTAGTCTTTTCTTATAGCGACTGCATCATTTAAGCTGTGAGTCACTGTATATATATATATATATATATATATATATATATATATATATATATATATATATATATATATATATATATGTACAATATTATAAGATAGTAGAAATCAGGTATATACAGGGTGGTAAAGATTTCATTGAAAGCAGTTCGACCGGTTTTAATTCATTTGGATGGAGAAGTCAAATCCTCCTTGGTAAGGAAGGAATCATTGAGAATCGTTTACAATTATTAGAAATAAGTCATGCCACCCAAAATGGACAGTGTTCTAAAAGGGAGCGTTATTGAACGTTTAAGCCACAATTATGGTTACAGTATGATAATTAAGAAGCAAAAGGAAGAAACAATTATTATATCGCATATAAACAAAGAAGTCAAATCAATCAAAAACAAGAATAAAAAAACCGGTCAAGAGCAAGTTGTTTGTGTTCTGTATCGTGATTACCTTGAAAATATTTTTTTTTAGACTTCACAAACACACCCCAAATGAGTTTTCAACAAAGTTTGTTTCCGATATTTGATTTTTTTTTTTAGTATATACCAGATAAATTATCAAATTATTGAAAGAAAATTATCACTCGTGATAATTTTCGTTCAACTTACACCTTGTGGAGAATATTCCAGAATTTTTTCAAAATTTTTTTATCAGTACTTCTCGAGATAAGGGGAGACCGCGGTTTTTGGCAATTTTTTACAAAATAATACAAAAAAAAGTGTGAGCAAGTATTACATCATATTTTTGATGACCTGGTAAAAAAAAAATTTACTTCCAATTGTACCTCCCAGAACTAATCCCTTAACTCAAAATTTAACTTTCAAAACTTCAATTCCTATATTAGTGCCAAATTTCAACTTTCTATGTCAAATATTTTCGGAGAAAGTTGGGTGTGACAGACGGGCAGATGGACAGAGACCGAAGTGATCTTATAAGTGTTCCGTACGGAACACTAAAAAGAAATGTATATTTCTATCACACCGTCAGAAGTTAAAAAATTGGATAATAAAAAAAAATGAAAGAAATTATATTATGGATTGTCATAGATTATTACGTGCTTAAGGAATCAATTTTTGTCAAAAAAAAAGCAAAGGTTTATGAGGCATACTATCAAAACAATATCTCAGAAAAGTATTTCACCAACAATCTGCACCATTTTCAAACAGGAAGTCTAAGCTTTCAGCAGGACTCCGCCCGGTTTCATAAAGCAAATTCGATAATTGCCTTGCTGAATGACCATAAAATTTCACTCCATTTTTTTTTATCGTTCACCTTCATGCCTGAGTAGGGATTTTATCCTTTTTATATCCTAAGGATATCAGTGGGGATGTCGTAATACCCGTCGACGTTGTCCAAGTGCCGAAACATACATTTTTGTATTTCACGGCACCTTTTAGACAACGCGGTAATGTTAGCACGGACGTTATTGCAGTTCTGCAAATAACTACTACCTATGTACGTGACCAGGCCATATATACTTAAATTAAGTATACCGACCTGCCGGGATTGGAACCCGAGACCTTCTACACAAAGCACATACTACGCCACGGAGTCACGGGCCGCCAATGAGAAAAAAGTCATGAAAAGTAATTAAAACCGAGTATAAGAAAGTACCTAAAAAACCAACTAGGGACTTAATGAAAGTTTGGCCACTTAGACTGTGCACAATTAGAATACGTAAACGTGATAACATCAAAAATTCCATTTAAATTGTTTAAAAAATGAAAAAGTTTAACGAGTTAAAATCCTTTCAGTGAAACATTCACCGTATAATAACCGGTCAAGTGCAAGTTGAACTTGCGCAATTAGTGTTCCGTACGTTGATTACTTTTAAAAATTTTTGTTACGGAAGTATAGAATGATCAGTGACTTCACAAAACACACCCCAAATGAGTTTTCAATAAAGTTTGAAAACTGATGACCTTGAAATTTTTGTTTTTTGTATATACCAGATAAATTATTAAAGGTAATGCACTCGTGATAATTTTCGTTCAATCTACACCCCGTGGAGAATATTCCAGAATTTTTTCAAAATTCTTTAATCAGTATTTTTCGAGATAAGGGAGGAGACAGCGATTTTTTAAAAATAATACAAAGAAAAGTGTGCGCAAGTATTACATTATATATATATTTTTGAACTGGTGTTTTTACAAGCTTTCATCGGTGAGATACGCGATGATCTAGTAAAAAAAATTTTTTTTTTTACGTCCGATTTCATCCCCCAAAACTAACCCCTTAAGTCAAAATTTAACTTTCAAAACTACACGGCTCTGATGAGGCCAACAATTCCTATATTAGTACCAAATTTCAACTTTCTATGTCAAATAGTTTCGGAGAAAATCGAATGTGACAGACGAACGGACGGACGGACACCGAAGTAATCTTATAAGTATTCCGTACGAAACACTAATAAAAAACCCTAGTAACGTTCACGAACAATGATATGTAGGATTAAACTTCCGAATTAGAGAAATCATGCTCATTAACGGAACCTACACACTAATCACGACGTACACTCTACCTACTTGTATTGATAATAAACTTTCATACCTTTCTTGTTAACAGCTTTTTATTTAATTTAATATCACCAGCTACAACGTATAACTTTGTTTATAACCTAATACCGAAAATAGATACTTCAAATTTTCATCCGAAATTATATGATACCAGTAGTGTTATATAGCTCACAGTGCTTAATTACCGCTAAAAAACATTTTGAAAGCGAACACCCGATAAAGGATAAAGACTCCGTTTGCGACGCCACGTAACGTCCCTCGCCTCTCACCCCCTGTTACATCAATGTAGTGTCCAATTTCAAGTTCCACCTATATCCTATAGTATATCACATATACTATATCGTGTCGTATTATTTACTCTCGTATCACTAATGTGCATTTATTATTTATTATCGATACGTTAAATTCTAAATGAAAATATGTTTTTTTTTAACGAAACATGAAATGTATTCTACATATGTTCAGTTTTAATGGGAAAACGAGCATATTACTACAAGGGTTACCTTTTAAGTTTTTTTACAAAAACAATTTTTTGGCACAAATCCTTTTATTGTTTCTCAAAATATTCGCCATTACGATTTTGCATGTGTCCGAACCAATTCTCGAAACATTTTGTCCGCTCTGAAGTTGGTACCTCAAAAACATAGTTTTGGAAGGATTCAACAGCTTCTTGAGCTGATGAAATCGCTGTCCACGCATTTTTTTTGACATCGGGAACAAAAATAAATCGTTAGGCAATAAATTAGGTGAATACGAGCAATGAGAATTAATTCGATGTTTTTCTCCGTCAAATAATCAATTGTTTGACGTGCTGTGTGAGACCTGGCATTGTCATGATATCTCAATAGCGCCATCTACTGATCGTTTGTAAAAACTTACTAAAAACTGGCCCTCGTGTAAAGTGCGTACTCCTTGTCTTTCTAAGCGCAACTAGATCATAGAGATATTAGAATAGAGGAGAGAAAGTATATAGCCTGCTGTAAGTGAAAGCGTATAGTCGTTAAAAAGAGAAGGAAGTAATATGAGTTATTCTGTTTCTTTTACTCGGAGCACGCCCACAACACTCTTGCACGGGTACGCACGCCCACGACACTAAATTGTGGGCGTGCGCCGAATAAAAGAGACAGAATGGCTGATATTATTTTTTTCTCTTTCTACGAGCGCTACGCTTCTCACGAGAACTTACCTCCTCTATTCTAATATCTATATGACCTAGATACCCTAATATTTCCTTATTCCTCACAGATCTCTGTATTGGTTACTCGACCAGAACTCGCTGTCTGTGATGGTCTTCCGCTTGAGTAAATTACAATTTTAGAATAGATTAGGTACAAAAATGCGTGACGAATGCAAAAATAAAGTTTTGGTGTAGTGGTTATAACTTCTTCACATTGGTTTTCGCACAATAATTGTTTTGTTAGTTGTAGGCGGAGTAGACGATTGTACTTGCTTGTGTACTGCCGGCTCTTAGGTTAATATACTCCTCTCTTTTGATTACATGAGCGTCCGTCCCTGTAAGAAGGTATATTAACTTCCCTCCAAGGCCTTCATGTGATAATTTATCGTCACAATGTAGATCTCCGAACAGTTTATGTCTGCTCCAAGTTAAAGCCACACCACATAGCCTACATGTCGTGGGGCTATCGCGGATACCCATTTTCTGTAACTGTTTCCTAAGGTGACAGTGGCCGGTGATCAGTCTCACTACTAGTTTCATCGGAGTCCTTATTACACAAACAACGTCAGTGATTAGTTTCTTTAAGGGACCGCCAATTACGTCTCTCGTATATCTTTGGCTACATGTTGCGTTAATTGTCGTTTTTAGCAGCTGTTTTGGTATTCCAAATGCTGATTCTCGACCCTTGTATGGTTTTGTAAGTCCGAATCTTGCTAATTCGTTCGCTTTTTCATTACCTTTTATCCCGGAATATCCAGGAACCCCCAATAGTTCAACCTTACTGTTCCTGGAGGATAGTTCTAACAGGTCACGTTTACACTCCATCGTGATTTTGGTATTTAATAGCACTGTGCTTAATTTTTATCACAGCAGCAATCCAAAACCCAGCTCCGCACAAATAAGAAGTCGCAAATGGAATTAAAATTCGCTGAGCATTAACTCAAATGGGGATATTCGTTTTTTCTGATATTGAAAATTCAATTAAAGGTATGTACCTAGTCATGGAGCTTAAAAAAGCATTTTTTCAGGAATTTTTTTAGCGAAACTATTCATTATATAAATCAGGTTTTTATACGACCAGGTCTACACGCTCTCCATCCACTTTAGCTGCGTAGTCATGTGCATTTCGGCCACAATGAACTCCCATGGCTGTCATTATATTTAACAAAGCCAATTAAAATATAAACTTTAATAACCGCTACGGGTGAACTGTAGAACGGTTCTGAACAAACTCCCAGTTTCGAGTATAGAACCTTAGAATAGCACATGTGGATGCCTTGTTCCATCCAAGAAGGACAATTGAAGAGTCTCTTTGTATTATATTATAAAAGAAAAAATTTAAAATACATTAAAATCGAAGTCGGCGAAAGCTAATCCGAGAGCAGCTGCTCGCTACCTGCTCCGAAGACTCTACGCAACGGCACTTCTTTTAAACTATTATAACTTTGCCAATTTTTAACCGATTCTTATGAAACTACAGAAAATAGTTTTAAGATATCATACTAAAAGAAAATGTCAAAATCGAAAAATGAATTTTTTTGTCCCTGATAACTAGGTATATCCCCTTAAGTAAATGGTGCTGAATTTCATTTTTAACGTGTTGTAGCAAAACAACTCAATAAAATTCCCTTCTTTTGCAGCAATAAAATCATTCATTACCAATAGAATTTACAATTTTAATTCGAAATAATTCAAATCAAAACCTTTTTTGTGGAAGATTTTTGTTGCTTATTCACCATAATTATCGTTATTATTACAATTTTTGCGATAAAATACTTTTTAAATTATTAAACGTTGAGGACAATGGATCATTAACGAGTAATAAGATTTTATTGAAGTTCATAGGAATGACAGTAGCGAAAAGAATTTAAAATAAGATCAATAATTCATTTCTATGTGTAATTGTTATATTATCTATACATATTTAACTATATGTACATATTATCTTCTGCATATACAATTTAACCTAAATTACTAAAATTTTATGTACTATTAAAGATTTTGATGTATCTAGGGGAATCCCAGGATTCTCCTAGTACGGGCATTGACGAAAGGTACCTGAGTCATGTTGTGCTGTCTTGTGTTGTCCAAATTATGTGTAACAAAAACGCAATCTTAAGGTGTTTACCGTGCCGAGAAGATGAATGGCTCAGCGTTTATGAGTCGCGAATGGTTCCCCCGGATACCGGGCGCCCTCCGGGAGTAAGTAGCCTTACTGTGGCATCCAGGCTCTGCCGCAGTCGACCCCCTCTTTCCTAGGATACTCGTGGGAATACTATGTCAAAGAATAATAATTATAGTAATGATAATGGGAGGGTTAAAGTGGACAGATGAAATGAATAGAACAGTGATGCGCTGTTACTACACCGCCACCAAACTAGAAACAGTGACATCAGGCTACAGACTGGAACTACACAGACTTTTCTTGACCGAATATCCACATCTGCAATTACTTGTTACAGAACAGAGAGTAATAGACCAAAAAAGAGTTATTACCAAGAACAATCGCCTCACACCTTTCGAATTGCAAACCATCAAAGATACAGTAGCTGCTGAACTGAACACAGACCAACCAAACAATAGAAACAGTAGAGCAGATACCGAACCAGTCTCACATACACAACCACCCAGTCGAAAACAACAAGACCCACCACCCAGCAGGAGCATAACTCAAAATAATATTTCAATGCAAATAGCAAGCACCACACGACACCATATCACAGACGACAAAAGAATGTCGAATTCTCATACAAATTATGATAATAATAATCCCATCCCTCGTTTAATCTTCAAACAGAGCACACAAATAATCTCAACACAATAAACAAGCACATAATACCACAGTATATAACAGACTTAGGCACGATCGAAGACATTCACACAATAATATATGCAGCAGCAATCACCACTATAACACAAAATAATCAAAAACTCCCGCAACGACAAAGAGACCCCAACAGCAGAAAACCTAAATTTAAATGGCAAATAAGAATAGAAAACAAAATCAGCAACATCAGAAGAGATCTGGGACACCTTACCCAGTTTATGAACGGGAACGCATCCAAACGTGTCACACAGGGTGTAGACAAGATCAAATCTAAATCTCTCAACCGAACACTGCCAGAAACCGTTGATACTTTGAAACAAAACTATCCGTATATGCTGCAAGACTCCGTAGATACAAAGAATCAAATGAGAGGAAAGACACCAACAACCTATTCCGAAGAAGCGAAAAACAGTTCTACCGAAAAAACTATGTACAACGAGCAGACAATAGTAACTGAACCACCAAACAAACAAGAACTCGCAGATTATTGGAAAACTGTCTGGTCTGAACCCAAACTGCATAATAATAACACCCCTGGATCAAAGCCGAAGAAGATAAACACAAACGTGTCACAGAACAAGAAAATTCCACACTAACTACAGAAGAAATTACAGAAACAATCAAACACACACACAACTGGAAATGCCCTGGGATAGACAATATACAAAACTTCTGGTACAAACAGTTTACCACCACACACGAAGCACTCACACACCAAATTAACAAAGCCATTCTACAACCACACACATTCCCCACTTTTCTTACACAAGGAATAACATACATCAAACCCAAAAGTTCAGACACCACAAACCCGTCAAACTACCGACCTATCACCTGTCTTCCAACCCTATACAAGATCATCACAGCCACAATTTCCAAGAAAGTAGAACAAACACCTAATAGACAACAATATTCTCACAGAAGAGCAGAAGGGATGCAGGAAAAATAGTCGAGGAAGGCTTCTTAATAATAATAATAATAATGCCAGTCAAACATGAAACCACATTGACCAAATGTGCCAAAAAAAGAAGAACACAAGTACACAATAATAATGAAGAAAGAACATAGAAACCCGATATTACTTTTCAGTCAAAAAAGGAAAAGTCACCGGTTACGTAGACCATAAAAAAAGCCTTCGACTCCATACCCCACAGCTGGTTAATCAGAGCTCTAGAAATCTACAAAATCAACCAAAACCTCAGGCAATTTCTCGCGCAAAATTATGAAAACATGAAAAATCAAAATTCACCTCAAAAAACACACAAACCGAACGCATCCAAACAGAAGAGCTGTACATCAGACGGGGTATATTTCAGGGAAGGTCGCTCAGCGCCCTATGGTTTTGCCTCTATCTCAATCCACTCTCAAATACACCAAAAAGTGAACCAACATAAAATAAACCACCTCCTTTATATGGATGACATAAAACTCTACGCTGCGAAAGAAACACAGCTAACAGAACTCCTCAAAATCACAGAAACAATTACCTTAGATATCAATATGGAATTTGGTATAAGTAAATGTAAGGTGCTCCGCATCAATAAAGGCCAATAGAAAGGCCACCATGAGACAGAGACCATCAACAATGAAACACTCGATAACTTGCTCGACAAAGAAACATACAAATATCTAGACTTCCAACAAAGCACCAGACTCAACCACACTCACATCAAAACAGAGCCCAGAACCGAATTCAAAAACAGACTCACGAAACTCTTACAAACAAAACTCAACTCCGCACACGTGCCGCTCCTGGAGCGCTTTAGGGACTTCCCTGCAGAACGTCTACTAGACCCATAAAAAAAAAGAATCACACTAAAGCCATCAACACGTTCGCTATACCTATACTCACATATTCATTTGGTATCATCAAATAATCACACACAGACATAGAAAACATTCACATCCTGATACGTTCTCAATTAACCAAATATAGAAAATTACATCCCAACGCATGCAAAGAAAGACTTACCATCAACAGGAAGGCAACAGGAAGAGGAATCATAGACACAAGATCACTACACACAAAACAAATACAAACACTTAGGAAATTCTTTCACACCAAGTAAACCAGCCTGCACACAGCGGCAGTGTAAGCCGATAAAAGCTACACACCTCTCTACTTATCCCGGGCAGACCACCCAGCAGACACACACACATCCAATTACAACAGGAAAAGATGAAAACATGGTCAGAAAAAACACTCCAGAGAAAACATAGATACCACATAGAACAAGACCACGTAAATAAAAACAATCATACACCTGGTTACAAGATGGCTTCTTACTTGCCATTGAGGATAAAGTCATATTAACCAGAAATCACTAAAAGCATATCATCCAACACTTAACTATTACAAAAGACAAATGCAGAAAATGCCACCAACATAAAAAAACGATCGAGCACATAACAAGCGGATGTAAAATATTAGCCGGAACGGAATACACGGCCAGACATGACTCCTCGGCAAAAGTAGTTCACTAGCACTAGCCACAACATATAAACTCATAGAAAACACAGATTCCTACTATAAATACACACCAACATCCATGCTTGAAAATAAAGATTTCAAGCTCTTCTGGGACATCAGTATCCATACAGATAAAACAGTCCCTGCCAATAGACCTGATATTACTTTTCAATAAAAACAAAAGGAAAAAACACCTATCTAATTGACATAGCTGCCCCCAACGACACAAACATCCAGACGAAACTACACAGAACAAATCTCCAAATGCACAGACCTTGTAACAGAAATAAAACTCAGCCACAGGCCTTACACCAACAACATTCATACTACACTTAGTACAATTAGGACTCAACACAAACATACACAGAAACATTCAGAAGTCAGCGATTTTGAAAACATGTAACACTGTCAAATCATTCCTTAATACACACTGGTAATAGCGTTTGGCTTGAGGCCGTCAGCTAAACATGGAACCACATTGACCAAATTTGAGAAAGAAGAACCAAAATAATAATAATAAAAAATAAGAAAAACACAAGTAATCATAAAAAAAATATATATCGAAAAAAGCAGATTTGTATCACGCCTGACCGCACCCTCCTGATAAGCAAAGAGCTTATACTTACAACCACATACAAAAAAATCTATTATAAAAATGACAACAACAAGATAGAACACATAGGTGACAATAAAGAGAAATATCGTAACAAATTAATAACCTTGTTGAAATACATTTAGGAAAAATCTTTTCTTAAAAAAATTGACATGATATATGTACACGTAAATAATTAGAGAAGTAAATTAACTTAAGTTTTCAAGCAGTAACATCTTAATATTTCTCTTAAAGTTAAAAACGCCTACGACGAGGCTAATTCCAAAAGTTCCCGGCCTGACACAGATATGGCGCTGAGATGATGAAATTATTATATTTTTTAAGTGTTATCTACTAGATGGCGTGCCGTAAGATTTCAGACACGTATGTTTAGTTGTCTTTTTGTAGCAATCGTGTCAGCAAACAAGTTTTAACATTTTCCAAGAAATGGATAAAACTGACGTGCGAGATGTTATAAAATATTTCGTTTTAAAAGATTGACCTCCTACGGACATTCAAAAAAAGTTAAATATCACATTAAACGATTCATCCCCTTCGTTGGACGATTAAAAAGCTGCTAAATTTAAACGTGGTCGTACATCCATTTAAAATGATAAACCTCAGGACGCCCGAAAACCTCTACGATTGACGAGATTGTGACAAAAATTCACAATAGCGTACAAGATGATCACCAGCTGAAGATATGTGAGCTCGCTGACATTTTAAACATCTCGATAGACTTTGTCTACAACATTTTACACGATGTTTTGGGTATGAGCAAGCTTTCCGCTCGATGGGTTTGTTAACAATCAACCAAAAACGCCTTCGAATGAACGGTTCCCAAGTGTGTTTACAATTATTTAAACATAATTCCAGTAAATTTCTTAGACATTTTATAACAGTAGATGAAACATGGACTTGTCATTATACGCCAGAAACGGAGGACCAGTCGAAGCAGTAGGTGGCTGCGGTGAAAGTGTGCCCAAGAAAGCAAAAACGGTTTCATCTGAAGGAAAAGTCATCGATCACGGTTTTTAAGATTTTCATGGTTTTGTGCTCATAGGCTACCTAGGGAAAGGTAGAACCATCATAGGGGAGAATTATGCTTCAATACTGATCCAATTGAAGGGCAAAAAACGAAAAGTCCACATCGTGCTTTTTGATCACGATAATGTGGCTTTACACACGTCTCGGAGTATTGCTGCAAAACTGCATTACTTTCGCTTCGAGGTGCTTCTACATCCACCATATTCACCAGATTTGGTTCCTAGAGATTACTTCTTGTTTCCAAATCTGAAAAAGTGGGTCGAGGGACGAAGATTTACTTAGAATGATGACGTTAAAGTTGAGACGAACGCTTATTTTGCAGACTAGATAAATCTTATCATAATGAGAGTATTAAAAAGTTGGAACTTCATTGAACTAAATGTAATGGCGACTATGTAGAAAAATAAAGACAAATCATTTTAATCAAGTAGTGTCAATAATTTGGGATAGTGTTGTATAGCTTAACCAAATAATAGGTAAAAGAACCACGAAATTGACTGGTTTTATGCCAAGGTGGAGTACGCATATTTTTAAATTCTATCTTTAGAATATGATTGCAGGTACGAAATCTTAGTTTGCGGAATAAATGGGCGAGTTTTATCTGTAAATAATTTTATGGTAGTATACCAGACAATGTATTAACGTAATCCATAAAAGAATATAACAAAAATGCGTAACGGAAAGAGGCGAAATCCAGTGCCCTGTTTGATAAAAAGAATACTCGAATAATCAATCATCTATATTGGAACACTGAAGCTTCTGATACTTACTTTATAAAGAAAATATTACGATTACTAAAGGTGTCCGACAGGAATATAAAATTACATACAATTCTGGTTGAGAGACTGAAAACAAACCGTAAACAATATCAATAGGATGATTATAACACGTAGGCTGAAAAATGTTTGATCTGACACATAGATTGCCCCCTTTTCAAAATCCATAGGATTTTTGGGAAGTACCAAAAATCAAACAACACTTGACAAAATTGGTTTTCGTGACGGTATTTTTAATATTTTCAACACAATGGATAGAATCGAATTTGGTGTGTTAATTAAACAGTGTTTTTTGATGGGAAAAATACCGTTCAAGCAAAGCAATGGCTTGATAAGTCTTATGGGAACTCTCTCCCTGGAAAATCACTCATCATTTACTGGTATACTGAATTTAAACGTGGTCGTACAGATACAAATGATGCTGAACGCTCTGGACGCCCAAATGAGGTGGTTCCAACGGAAAATATCAAAAAAATCACAAAATTGTTTTGGATGACAGTAAAGTGAAATTGCATGAGAGAGCTAACACCCTAAAGATATCAAAAGAATGTGTTGGTCATATTTTGCATGAACAATTGGGCATGAGAAAGCTCTGTTCAACATGGGTAACGCGTTTGCTCACAATGAACCAAGAACAACAACGTGTTGTGTTGTTTGATTCTAAGCGCTATGTGACAATGGATAAAACATGGATCCACCACTACACACCAAAATCAAATCGGCAGTCCGCTGGGTGGACATCGACTGACTATGCTGAGAAGGGAAAAACCATCAATAGCAAATATTATAGAAAGTTTGTGGTGAGTTTGAAGGCAGAAATAGCAAAGAAGCGGCCCCAAATGAATAAAAAAAAATTGCTCTTTCATCAAGACAATGGACCGTGTCCTCATCCACCGTATTCTCGAGATTTGGCCCCTACCGACTGTTATCTATTCGCAAACCTCAAAAATATGCTCGCGGGAAAGAGATTTGGCCACAATGAAGAAGTTCTCACCGAAACTGAGGCCTATGTTGAAGGCAAAGACAAATCCTTCGACAAGAAAGGTATAGAAATGTTAGAAAAGCGTTGGACTGATTGTATCGCTCTTGAAGGAGACTATATTAATGAATAAAGTAGTATTTTGCAAAAAAAAAATGTGTTTTAACTATCTAGACCAAAAACTTTTCATCCTACTTGTTATACCGATAAGTTTATCATAACTCACAACGTTACACAGATGACAAACAAGTAGAACAAATAAATATATTTAAATACTTAGACACAACAGTAAACGACATATCGGACAGCTATGAGAAAGCTAAAATACGTGTGGCAAATTGCTCGAAGTACTTTTACTAACTTCAATACAAAGCTACTATGTCAGGAAACACCCCTCAACTTTAGATAAGAAGACTACCCAAAATATTCATAATAAGCCAACAGGTTTTGCCAACAGCAAATATCGAGTGCCAGCTTTTTAATATTAAAAACATTAAAAAGTGTAGTAATGGGATTACATATTTTGAGATGCTACGTACAATATACTGAAAACTATACACACGTGAAAAAAGGAAGAAAAAAGGGACCAGGGCCAAAATGCTACTCATGGCTTCGCAACTGCCAAGTTATATAGAACTGGAGAAAAACGTTTGTTGCTATTAACATTTTGGGCCACCGAATAACAATAGTAGGCGTATATGCTCCTAACGATGATGAACAAACAGAAGAGAAAGATAAATTTTTTTTTGATACTCTGAAAGACATTGGAAGTCAGAGGGAGATAGTTCTTTTGTGAGATAAGAATGCAAGAACAGGAAAGAAAAAAGAAAATAAAGTCGTAGAAAACTTTGGAGAAGAAACTCTTAATGAAACATGGAAACAGGCTAATTGATATTTGTGAATCAAAAAACCTGAGGATATTAAATGGTTTTCTCCCCATAAGGACATTCATAAATTCACTTGGCATCAAGATACAAGACAATTAAAATCAATCATAGATTATACCATCATTAAACAAAATTCCAAGTGGAAAGCCTTGGACACACGAGTGTACAGAGGAATGGACTGCGGCTCCGCAAGAGAAACAAAACACAACGCAAGAAAAAGGTAAGAAGAAGAATAAAGAAACATACTATAAGATCGCAAACCTAAAACAAGAAAGTGTGAAACACCTTTATCAATCAAGACTCAATCATAAAGTTAACAACATCAGACAAGATATTAATAATATGGAAAGATACTTAGAAGTATTAAAAGCGCTCCACGAATCTGCAAAAGAAGCTCCTGGCATGCAGGAAGTAAAAAGGAATCGAATAAACAATAGGCTGATTTGGAATGAGAATCTAGAAGAACAACGTAAGGAAAAACAACAAGCCTATCATAAATGGTTAAATACTAAGACAGTAGAAGATAGAAACATTTACAGAGAACATCAAACAAGGTATAAGCTAGCTATTAGCGAGAATAATAATGCTTTTTGGGAGAATAAGTGTAGAGAAATCCAGACGGACATGGGAGGCTCGCAATCATCACAGGCCTGGACTATCTTAAGATCGTTAAGAAGCAACAGAAAATCCCTCTCAACCCTGTTTGCATTAATGAATGGAAAAATCATTATAAGAATGTAGTCACAGAGGATAGGTCAAAATACATGGTACAGGCCCCGATAGTACATCACGTGGAAGGACCTAAAATAGAGATCTCTACAATATTGATAAGGCTCTAGCAACAATGAAGAATGAAAAGCGAGTGGTCCCGAAGGAATACCTATAAACTAATAAAGTGTGGGCCAAGGAAATTAATAAAAATAGTTGCATGGATTTTTCAGGAATTTGCAAATGGAGATCTTATACCTGAAAGTTGGAAGTTGGGCTGAATTACGTCTGTCCACAAGAAGGGTAGCAGGAAACAATGCGAAAATTACAGATGCATTACAATTACTAGTTAATTTAGCCGACTGTATGGAAAAGTCTTGAGGAATATAGTGGAGGAAGAGTACAGCCCTTTGGAAATTGAACAACAGTCAGGTTTTAGAGCAGGAAGAACATGTATAGACAACATATTTACGATAAACCAAGTGACCAAAAAGAAAGCAGCAACTGGCAGAAATGTTCATCTCCTGTTTGTAGATCTGATAAGGGCGTACGATACAGTCCCTACGAAGAAACTGTGGCAAATTCTGAAGAAAACAGCTATCAACACAACGGCAATCGGGCATTATCGGAAACATTCACTATGACGAAAGGTTTGAAGCAGGGTTGCTGCCTCCTCTCTCCAACGCTTTTCAAGGTCTGTCTAAGCGAGGCTTTGAAAGAGTGGAGACGAAAATGTGAAGGAATGGGCATCCAACTGACAGAAGATACAACTTTACATTTTGCTGACGATCAGGTGGTAATCGCACAAGACAAAGACGATTTAGAGTACATGACTTGGAAATTAATAGAGAAATACGAAAAGTGGGGTCTGACAGTAAACATGGCCAAGACAGAATACCCATGTGTTAAGGGTGAGAAAACAAATCTTATTTTAAACAACAGATTAAAAATAAATGCAGTTGAGGAGTATACATACTTCGGAGCAAAAATAGATCAAAGCGGAAGGACAGAAAGAGAAATAGAACATCGAATAACAAAGGGAAAACAAATAATAACGGCACTGAATTCAGTATTATGATCAAAGAATATATCGAATCAAAGAAAAAGAGATATTTACAACAGCATTTTTAAGAGCACTGTTCTATATGGTAGTGAAACATAGCAAATTAGTAAACGTCTAGAGGGAAAAATAAATGCACTAGAAATGGACTTCTGGAGACGATCAACAGGTGTATCCAGACGAGACAAAATAACTAACTCCCGTATTCGAGAAATAATGAGGGCTGAGGGAACTCTAATCGAGGAAATACAGCAAAAACAAGCTGGTACGGGCATATCCAAAGAATGGACGACCGAAAGATACCAAAACAATGTCATGGATGCCTTCAAAACGCAAAAGACGGGGTAGACCAAAAATTGCATGGTCGTCAGGTAGAGCCATGTCGGAAAAAAATCTAAGACCAGGAGATTGGAACGACCGACGAGAGTGGCGCCTAGGAACCGGAAGGCGTAGAACGCTATAAATCCGGAAATATATATATATATATATATATATATATATATATATATATATATATATATATATATAGATATATATATATATATATATATATATATATATATATATATATATATATATAAGACCAGGATATTGGAACGACCGACGAGAGTGGCGCCTAGGAACCGGAAGGCGTAGAACGCTATAAATCCGGAAATATATATATATATATATATATATATATATATATATATATATATATATATAAGACCAGGATATTGGAACGACCGACGAGAGTGGCGCCTAGGAACCGGAAGGCGTAGAACGCTATAAATCAGGAAATATATATATATATATATATATATATATATATATATATATATATATATATATATATATAAGACCAGGATATTGGAACGACCGACAAGAGTGGCGCCTAGGAACCGGAATAGAACGCTATAAATCCGGAAATATATATATATATATATATATATATATATATATATATATATATATATATATATATATATATATATATATATAAATATATATATATATATATATATATATATATATATATATATATATATATATATATATATATATATATATATATATATATATATATATATATATATATATATAAATATATATATATATATATATATATATATATATATATATATATATATATATATATATATATATATATATATATATATAGAAAAACGCACGCTTCACATCGCCTATTGGTCACCTGAGCGCTTCCACACTAAAGAATCGTAAGACACTGTAAAACAAATTTTTATTCTTTAAATGGCTTTTCAAATGCAATGCACTATTTTGGAATATGATTGTATCTTGTATAGCTTGAATTATATATTATAGCAATGATTTTCTAATTGTTTTAGTATTGTATTATTCCTAGAGGATAGGCCGCGCCCTTTTTAGTAACGCTGCGTTAATCGATCAAGATAGCATTAAATTCATCGCGAAATAAAGAATAAAGTCAAACATTCCCAATTATGTTTCTAAGAGTTTTAAAAACTTCGCTTCCATTATCGTACACTTGTGATGATAATTTCCACCTAACTGCGATCCAGCATATAGTTTACGTTAACTTAGGCTCGTGCACGAAAAACCTGCCACAACAAACTTTTCAGTCTGTGTTACCTATAGATTTCTTAAACTAACCCTGATATTCTCGTGGTTTATGTTTACAAGTTCCTGCTGACGACGTATCCAATTAAAATATTAGTGAATAGAAGCTATAGTAACACTGAGAAATATATACTGTTCGGCATAAAGCTTAATAAATTGGAAAATTATTCGTAAATAACAAAAAACCTTTTTACACATAAAAACCCCCATAAAGGAGTCACTATCTTCTACATCCACAGGGGCGGGTGGTCATGATAGAGGTTTTCACGGATGGTGGAATGTAATACTCGTACATTAAAACTCCGGGTTTCAATCCGTTCGTCTAACAATGAATTTGCACGACGTTTCGCCAAAATCTCATTTGTCATTTTCAAGTGCTCTTGCTGCTGCTGCTACTCGATACTGTGATCTTGCTGCCGTTCGAAGCTCACTGAGAAAGCGCGATCGCTGTCTTTTATAGTGTAGTTATAGGTGGGGGGGGTCGAGAGTGTTTATCCGGGCATCGGTGTTTGCCGGCTGAGTACCCGTATTAGTGGTAATTACGGGTTCCGGCGCTATTGCCTTCTCGATGTTTTGGTTATTCCTTGGTTTAGCTAGTAGACCCTTCCATGTAGTGGAGATATTCAGTGTATCATCCCGCTTATTTAGCTGTCCATTCTTTTGTATTTCCAACGCTTCTCTGACTATGCGTGTTTTATAGTATGAAATCGGGGCTATTTGTTTAGATCCCTCAAAATTGATGTTGTGACCAGTATCATGATAGTGCTAATGATGAGTGCAAATTCATTGTTAGACGAACGGACTGAAACCGGGATTTTAAAGTATTATATATATATATATATATATATATATATATATATATATATATATATATATATATATATATATATATATACATATATTAGGTTGTCGAAGTTGTATTGAGCCTTTTTCTCGTTAGATCGCTTTAGTGTCATATATCTCAGATAATATAAGTCGCATCTAGTCATCCTTAGAGTCAACTGAAAGCTGATATTTGAGAGTAGTAATCGGGCAAAAACCGTTAAAATTGCCTTATTCGGACCAAGTGAAATCCAGTTTGGTTTTAAAAACCGATTAGTTGGGTACAAGAGAAGCTCTCTATTGTATGCAGATGTTGATATAGAAGTGCTACGATCAACGGAAAGACGTATTCGTGTGTTTTGTTGACTACCAAAAAGCATTCGACAATGTAAGACATGATCGACAACTACCAATTTTAAGAGAAACGGGTATCGATGAAAAGGACATACGAATCATACACAAATTATATTGGAGCCAAACAGTTGAACTCCGTATTCATAATTCAGTGCAAACCGTCAGTGTCCGTATAGTTAAGGAGACAAAGCTGCATACTCGCACCTCTACTTTTTAACATATACGTAGAAAAGATATTCCAAATCGCCCTCGGAGACGATCCAAAAGGAATAAAAATAAATAGCACCCCTATCAACAATTTACGGTATGCAGAGGATACAGCGATCATAGCAGAAAACATTCAAGACTGCTGGTGGAAACCATCTACCAAGTTGGGAAGGAATACGCCCTCAACATAAACATAAACAAAACGCAGCTAATGATCAACAGCCGACAAAACCATGATAATGCAGAACTGTTTATAGACAGGCAACAAATCGAAAGGGTCAACAAGTATAAATATCTGGGTACCACACTTAATAACAAATGGGATTGCGATGAAGAAATTACAGCTCGAATATTGATCGCTCGAACAACCTTCATAAAATTCAATACGTACCTCCTCCATCAAGAGGTTCCCATAAACCTTCGACTACGAGTAGTAAGTACATCTGACGAATCCTACTATATGGAACGAGACCTGGATGCTTAAGATCAAATCGCTTAGTAAAATAGAGTCCTTGGAGATGTGGATCCTAAGAAGATTGCTCAGAATATCTTGAATGGATCATATACCCAACGAGATTGTCTTGCAAAGAGGGAATACACAAAGACAGCTCATAAGTATAATCAAGCATCGGAAGGTCTCATATTTAGGACACATAATGCGTGGCCTCAAATATAACTTTCTGAAAACCAGGCTCATGAAAAAAATAGAGGGCAGGAGAGGTCCCGGTAAGAAACAACACTGCCGGCTCCGTAATACCGACTGGTGCAACATCTCAGATGCAGCCACACTTTTTAGAATAGCAGAAGAAGGCACACTCCATCTTATTTAGGTTAAACATATGTACGTCTACACGCTACCTAAGCGTATGGCACTAAAAGAAGAATAAGACTTAATTCAGAACGTCTTGAAAACGAGTGCAATTTTTGCAAAAATTCGCTATATTTTACAATTTTATTTCGATAAAGGCACAAATGCTGGGCAGGCCTATGACAAATTTATGCTGTTTATGGTCAAGATAGGCCAAGAGCCAAAAGATAGTTAAGTCACTTTCGTCCTGAAAATTTCGACATCAGAGATGCTCCTCGCACTGGTCGACCAATGGCAGAAAAAGTTGATTGAATTTGGCAAAAGTTGAGGAAAACCAGCATATAGGTAGCCATGACATCGCCAAGGAACTAAACATCCACCATAAACAGGTTTAAATTACTTATTTGGAGAAAGCTACAAAAAGAAGCTCGATATTTAAGTGCCACATGATTAGGAGCTAAAAAATTTATTCAGTCTAATTTCCATCTGCGAATCTTTACAGAAACGAAACAAAATCAAGCCATTTCTAAAATAATTGATCACAGAAGATGAACGATCACGTTCGACAATAATGTGCGAAAAAAATCGTGATCCAAAAAGGCTGAAGCTTCCCAAACGATGGAAAAATGGTGGAATTGGAAGAGAATCGTGCAGCTACTGCATGTAGCCTAGCAATGCGATTGATTACAGAATCAATCGCATTGCATCGCATAGAGTACAGACTCTACTGTCAGCAATTGGCAAGATTGAAACAAACGATTGAAAAAAATCAGACGGAACTAGTTAACAGAAAGGGTGTCGTCTTCCACCATGCCAACGCCAGACCACACCCATTTTGATTACTCGGCAAAAATTAAAAGCGCTTGGCTGGAAAGTTTTAACGCATCCACCGTATAGCCAGGACCTTGCTCTATCAGACTACCAAGTGTTGCGGTCTCTGCAGAACTCCCTGAATGGTGTTAAGTTAGTTTGAAAAGAGGCTTGTGAAAACCACATGTTACAATTGTTTGCCCAGAAATCACAGAAGGTCTACAAGAACGGAATTAAGGTGATACCAAAAAAATGGCAGAAAGTCATCGAATAAAATGGCACATATTTTGTTTAATAAAGTTCTTTTAAAATATGAAAAACAATTGTCTCAATTTTAACTTTATAAGACTCAATACTTATTCGACAACCCTTTATAATATTCCACACACAGCTTTATAAAATGGAAAATTAATCACAAAAAACATCTTCACACAATAGAACCCCCATAAAAAAGCCCTGTTTCTAAGGAGTCGCTATCTTCGGTTGATACCGAGTTGCGGTAAGGGTCGGTGAAAGGCAATAAAAAGTTCCCAGTTGCGGTACAGACCTTTTTCGAACCCAAAATTGACGACCGAGTTGCAGTCCGTCACAGCAGGTATATGGTAGAGCTATAAGTATGCAAGTTATATGTAAAAAGCAAAAGACATATTTCAGTAATTACTATATTTGTAAGACATGCATTTGACAAACGTTACAGCATCATTTCTTTATGTATATATTGAATTATCTTATTTTCTAAAAATTCTGAATTGTACCTATTACTCGAACACTTTGGTGCACTGGTTTGTACGGCGTTGATTTTCGCGTATGTTTCAGTCTAGAAACCCTAACCTGAACTAAACCTAATTTAATGTAATAATATTTAAGAATTAATAATATTTGATAATTTAACCCTACCTACCTGCCGATTTGTCGATTACGGCAACTCGGATGAAAGGCAGGTCAAAATATTTACAACCTTCTAAAGGCCGTTAGGCGGACCGCAACTCGCTATCTACGCTATCTCCTACATCTATAGCGGTAGGTGGTCACATACCCCTGGGTCCCTTTCACATTTGCACACAGGTAAATGGTAAAGTATCAGATGAAACGAATATCACTGTAATATGGGGGATCAGAAAGCGTAAAATGAGTCGTTTTGGTTATAGTACCCTAAAGGAAAAAAATCTTATCATTGCTCCGAGAATGTCGACAGAAATGATGTAAAAGGTCGGTGACAGCAGACACAGGATCGGAATGTATCACTAAAAATATTAAACATAAAGAGGGTAGAATTCAAACGGTTTTTAGAGAAAATTTAGACAAAACAAAATTTGTTCCCATACTTTAAACAACGGTCAAAAGATTTTGAGAGTAAGAGCATCTAGAAATAATCCAAAAGTCCTGATATTAATTATTACTGGTAATGAGTCATGGTGTTTTCAATATAACTTACCAACAAAACGTCAAAATGCAGAATGAAAGTCAAAATCGCAACCAAAAAAACATAAAAATTCGATGAAATATTAAAACAATATTAACTATTTTCTACGGTATCAAAAGTATAGTAATTCATTAGTTTCAACTGGTCAAATTACTAGTGCCAGTATCATTTAGAAGTATTGAAGTGTTTGATGAGTAGAATTCGTCTTGTTCAACATGAATATCATAATCTAGACAACTGGTGGTTGTTATACGATAACAACCAGTCACAATTTTTGGCTGGAAATCAAGTCTTGGTGTTGAAATATTTACCGTATTGACCTAATTTGGCATATTTTGAGTTTTCACTATTCTGCAAAAACTGAGAAATATTCTTTAATATCAGTTTTACAGTACCAGCTCGGAAAATTAACTATCGCACTATATATCTGAGACAGAGCAGTTCAGCAGTATTCAAGTAATCTTATTTACAATTCTTGTAATAAAGCAGATAATACAAATTTAGTGGTAGGTAATAGAAACAGATAATGAGAAATTTTTAAAGGGGTAATGTTTTCCGGAAGTTAGAAAACAATACTGAGAATTTTATTGAAATTTATTACAAGTTTTTGCCATAATATTAACTGAGAGTTTTTAGAGAAACGGTGTTATTTCCAGTTCATTCTATACCTTTAGCAGTACTGACAGGGTTTTAGGTAAAAATAATGTCTTCAGAATATACCAAAAAATTGTTACAGTCAGTTCAAAAACTGGCGAAAAATTTAAAGACTTAAACAGGACCAATTTAATTTGGCTCACACTATTTTTTATTTAATAAAGGCCACAAAAATATTATGTAGAGAGGATATATAGCCCATTCCATACAGAAAAAAAAAATTACGCCAAAATTGTCGGTTTTGCCTTTCAACCATCCAGCAATAAACGGATTTTTTTTATGGGTCTAGCGCACGTGCTGTAGGGAAGTTCCTAAAGCGCCGCAGGAGCGGCATGTGTGCGAAAAAAGCGATTCACGTTGTTCTTGAATCGCTGTAAATTGTAAATTGTACTCGGTGGGAAACGCAGCGCTGGGCAAATTATTCCAAAAGGATGATGTTCTCCATATAAAAGACTGCTTGAAAAGCGTTGTACGCGGAGTAACAAGCTGAACCTCATACGGATGTGAAGCACCAGCGCGACGTGTATTTCTGACATGCACCGCTTTGGGAGGAATTAAACGGGCTACATCCTTCGAACACTTTCCATGAAAATACTTGTAGAACAGACTCAAGTCGCCAACCGTTCTTCGATGTTCCAGCCGGTCAGTTCCGAGTCTCCAATCAGACGAACAGCTCTTCTCTGAACAGAATCCAACAAATGCAGTGTATGTTTGGGAGCGGAGCCCCAAATATTGGAGCAGTATTCCATAATTAGTCGAATTTGAACTTTGTAAAGAATTAACAGTTGTTGTGGAGTGTAAAGCTTTCTGGTTCAAAATAATGTTCCTAAATTTTGAGAAGCTCTCCTTGCTATGCCTGTAACATGTTCAATGCCAGGACATATTTGCTCCCAAACTAACGCCCAATAAATTGAGCGCCGATGCTAGGGGAATGGAGTGCCCCGAAAATTGCATTTTATTTTTATGAAATATTTGCTATGTATACATCTAAACAAAAAGTCTTTTGTTTTTTAATTAAGAAAAAAAAATCGGTAGTTTCACCTGTCGACTCCAAAAATTTACAAATAATGTTCAGATTGCCATATTAAGAGACTTCTTCGCAAAATAATGAAATTATATTATAATTAATTTTCGTAACATTATACGAACACTCTGAACTATATAAACATTATACAATTAAAAATTTTCACCAAACTAACAACAAAAAAAAATAAGAATATAGTTAGATGCTGAAAATAGCCAGATGAAGGGTATAAAATCTCTTGTATTTACGATGTTTATAATAGGGCTCAGATTTTGCGATCGCAGAAAATGTTTTTGAATCTCCATCTCCAATATAGTACTGGTATTTTACACCAAGTAACTCTTCCGACCTTTGAAACATAGTTACTACGGCGTCGGGCTCCATTTTTCCTGCGTTCCCATTGTGACTTGCAAAACACGATGCTTTATGTTCATCAAACCACGATTCGTACTCCGCAGTATCCTTATCTTTTTCATGACAGTCACATTCTTTGCAGTAACCACTTTTTACAAGAAAGTCTACCACTTTTCTACTGAAATGTCCAATAAGTGTAGCTACACCAAAGAGAGATGAAAATCCCCGTATCATCCACGTGCCATCGTCAGATACAATTATTCCATCAATACATAGTTCTATTTTTTTTTCTTTTGCAACTTCTAATTATTCGTGTTTAGCAGCAAACTTCATTGATGCTGCAGCAACAGTTTTCGCGGCTTCTCTGACATTACACACAATCATATCATAAGTTCTTTGGATGATAAAAGTTGGTAGATCCATAAAACTTATGCTTTTAATATCATCATTACAGCTTGTACAAAATACAACTACTTTAAACCCAAGCCCACGTATACTTTTTTAACAAAGTTCACATCACCATCATATTCTCGGCAAATATTTTCCCAAAAAAATCGCAGCAAAATGAATAATGCAATACGAAAAAGATTCATAACACGAAACATCCACTGATTGTCCCTGTAATTTTTTCGAGGCTGTACTTGTAAATTGGGTCTCAGACTCCATAACTGCAGCTGTAGGACGACCTCGCTTCTTCTTCGAACGAACGTATCGTTGAGTTCTATGGAACCACGTTTCAATATTTTGTAAGAAGACGACAGTCAACTAATGTTAAAATCATAAACTCCACTAATGGATACAAAATTCCAACGATTTTATTTTCAAAAGACACCGGTTGACAAAAGAAATCTGAAACGTAGCCGCCGAGAGGCGCGACATTGAGACAGGCAGCAGTTCCAATCCGACGTCAGGTAACACTTTGTAATGATATAGAATTTTCTTAAAATTTTTTTTTTGAATAATTCTTAAAAGTATGGAGAATAAAAATCCGTAAAAAAAAATCGAATTTTTGAAAATTCGTGGTATATGTAACCCCTTAAGAGACTCCTTGGCAAAATAACACTATGCAACACCGAAAAAATTCACCAACATCTCGAATAATGATTCATAATAAGTACATCTGTTATGCAAAAAAAAGGTTTTATGAAGACATCACATCTTATAACCTGGAAAACTAGTAATTTGTTTTATTTACTCCTCTTATCACTTGTTTAAGATTAGTCATAAAAATATCAGTTTTTCGTGTATAAATGTGATCAAAACATTTAGATTAGTACTACTCAGTATATATCACCACTACACCAAACACTTTATTTTTGCACTAGACTCGCGTTTCGCTAACCATGTTAGCTTCATCAGGAGCGATGATTGATATAAAGGGTGTTTTTTATAGAGGTATAGAAC
This sequence comes from Pachyrhynchus sulphureomaculatus, assembly GCA_019049505.1. Taxonomy (NCBI): domain Eukaryota; kingdom Metazoa; phylum Arthropoda; class Insecta; order Coleoptera; family Curculionidae; genus Pachyrhynchus; species Pachyrhynchus sulphureomaculatus. Next base: position 134,509,611 of record CM032454.1, on the reverse strand, counting down.
TTTGAAATGGAATAAAACAAAGATGAATTTTTTAAATTGACATGAAATTTACTTTATTCGAAAGATAATCTTCTGGCATTATAATTTAAATATGACTTCTGGCATATGACCGCCACGGCTGGCTCGGACGTAGTCTAATCTGGAGGTCCAATTTTCGATGACTTTTTCCAACATTTGTGGCCGTATATCGGCAATAACGCGGTGAATGTTGTCCTCCAAGTGGTCAATCGTTTCGGGCTTATCGGCGTAGACTAGAGACTTCATATATCCCCACAGAAAATAGTCTAGCGGCGTTAAATCGCACGATCTTGGAGGCCAATTCACGGGTCCGAAATGTGAAACTATGCAGTTACCAAACGTTTCCTTCAATAAATCAATTGTGGCACGAGCTGTGTGACATGTTGCGCCGTCTTGTTGAAACCACAGCTCTGCACATCATGGTTGTTGAATTGATGAACGAAAAAGTCAGTAATCATGGCTCTATAGCGGTCACCATTGACTGTAACGTTCTGACCAGCATCGTTTTTAAAGAAGTACGGACCAATGATTCCACCAGCCCATAAAGCACACCAAACAGTCAGTTTTTCTGGATATAACGGTGTCTCAACATACACTTGAGGATTATCATCACTCCAAATACGGCAATTTTGTTTATTGACGTATCCATTCAAACAAAAGTGAGCTTCATCGCTAAACAAAATTCGCTTATGAAAATCGGGATCAACGGCAATCTTGTTTTGGGCCCATTCACCGAATCTACGCCTTGCTAGGTGATCGTGTGGCTTCAATTGTTGCACGAGTTGGATTTTGTAAGCACGCAAACCAAGATCTTTCCGCAAAATCTTCCATAAAGTGGATGGACACATATCCAATTCCTGTGCACGATGGCGGATAGACTGATTCGGGTCTTCCTCTACGCTACGCTCTACAGCAGCAATGACTTCTTCTCTACGCACTGTACGACGTCTCTGTGGATGCATATTATCATTTAGAGTAAACGTGGTGCGAAAACGTTCCATAGTTAATCGAATTAATTGCTCTGATGGACGATTATGTTGACCGTAAAATGGACGTAGTGCGCGATACGTATTTCGAACAGAACCATAATTTTCAAAATAAATTTGCACAATTTGGAAGCGTTGTTCAGGCGTCAGTCTATTGATGTTGAAATGCCAAACCAAACTAAACATAAATCACTTGACAGCTGACAAAATGGCCGCCAGTTAAAAAAGTGTTGCCAACTTAAAGTTTTATACCTCTATAAAAAACACCCTTTATATATATATATATATATATATATATATATATATATATATATATATATATACAGATATACAGTCAATCATCGCTCCTGATGAAGCTAACATGGTTATCGAAACGCGCGTCGAGAGCAAAAATAAAGTGTTTGTTTTAGTGGTGATATATACTGAGTAGTATCATTGTGCGAAAGATTCCATATTCCCAACATAATTTAGATTAGTGCTAGATATACGTTTTTTACGCGTTTGTGTTATTTCGCCTTGTTTGATTTGTTACGTTTGAGGTAAATTTACCTCTAAAAGTGAAAAAGCCAATTTCTCCGCTACTTGAAAAGCATTATGAATCTTATTTTAAGACCACAATTGAAAATCAAGATAAATTGTGGGTGTTCCGAGTGTGTTGTTTGAAATGTTATAAATATTTGACGGTTTGGTACAATAGTACAATAAAAGAAATGCCTTTTGGCGTACCAATGCAGTAGCGTAAACCCAAAAACCACACAGACGAGTGTTACTTCTGTTTGACAAGTGTGGAGGGTTTTTCTCTGTTCCGTGAAATATGGTAATATACTATCAGTGTCAATGCCGCTACCTCATTCTCTTGAAATTCCTATACCGAAACGATCTTTGAGCTCATCAAGTTCATCGAGTTCTATAAAAGAAAAAAGGCGAACCCATTCCTTCTAGCGGAGGACTCATTCAAGATCCAACTATTGCATCAGAACCACATTTAATTAATCGATCGAAACTTGTTAGAGATTTAGGTTTGACCAAAGAAATATCTGAAATATTACGATCGAGATTAAAACAGTGGAATCTTTTACAGACTTATGTTAAAATTACAGCTTATCGAAATCGTCACAGCTCCTTAACTATCCTTTATTCAAAAGATGATAATTTAGTTTCTTGGAATGATATTGGTGGTTTATTGTCGACTCTAGGCCACCATCATTCGCCTGAACAGTGGAGACTATTTATTGACGGATCAAAACAAAGTCTAAAGGCAATTTTACTCCATAACGGAAACATATTTCCATCTTAGCCTGTAGCGTACGGTGCTCATTTAGAAGAAACCTACATTTTAAAACTTATTGCAACTTATGGCAAACATGTGCAGATTTAAAAGTAGTGGCTTTGATTTTAGGATTACCAACTATACGAAATATTGTTGTTTCTGATGTGAATGGGATAGCAGAGCGCGTTCAGAACATTACGTAAAACAAAACTGGTCTTTAAAAAGTGAGTACTTTCTTGGTCAAAAAAATATTAAAAATGAACCATTAGTATCACCTGAGAAAACCATTTTACCACCACTGCACACCAAACTTGGTTTAATCAAGAATTTTGTCAAAGCGTTACGTAAAGATGGACCTGGATGTCAGTTTCTCAAAAATAAATTTCCTGGGCTCAGTGATGCTAAAATAAAAACAGAAAGAAAGAATTTTGCAGGGTCCATATTTCCATGAAAAAATAAAATTAATACTGGATGCATATCATGCCTTTAAAAATCTATTTTTTACACTCTCATTTGCGTTTCTTTCCGGAAAACTCAGGTAGCGATGAGAGCATGGAGAACGTTTTCACCAAGAAATAGCCGAGTTTGAGAAGCGTTATCAAGATAAATGGGTACCAACCATCTTTGCAGACTTCTGTTGGAGTCTTCAGAGGAATACTGTGAGGACTGACCACAAGAGAAAAGCCAATCGTTCAAAAAAATATTATATTTTTCAATAAACCAATAAATAAAGCTTTTCGCTATGAAACCTGACGTGTGTGACTATTTTGTCAATCAATTTTAATTATGTTGGTGGTGAGGAATCAGTATTTCTTACTGTAAACCCAGTGATTTTTTTTTGTTGCATAGTGTAATTAAATTATGTTATAATTAATTGTGGTAACATTATACAAACACTCTGTACTATATAAACATTTTATAATTACAAATTTTCACAAAACAAAACAAAAAAAAACAAGAATATAGTTAGATGCTGAAAATAGCGAGATGAAGGGTATAAAATATCTCGTATTTACGATGTCTGCTGATAGATATCGCTTGCACGCCATCTGTTATTCGATCTCCCGGATCAGTTTACCTGATTATATTACACATCCAAGTTAGGATACCGCGCTCGCTTGTGCTTTTCGCTATTCCGAAGTCTGGTTACACGAGTTTCGTAGTAATAAACAAAACATTATTAATTAAAAATTTGTTTACCTTTGCAACGTTACACGATAATTTAAAATGCACCAATTAAAACTTGAAAACAAAAACTTTTCTTAATTTGCAACTGTATTACGTAAAATAATAATCGAATAATATAAATACAAATATATATGCATATAACTTACTTTAATATCTTCCTCCTTTTTAACAGAAACTTTTGTGATGGACACCTCATTGGAAGAACTTTTTTCCATTAAAATACTTTTTCCAACGTTTTCTTTCTCAAACAAACCGTAAAAACACTAACTTGTGTGCATCTGCACAAAGAAAATTTTTAAAAAATATCATTAACCTTAATATAAAACCTTTCGAAACATTAAAACGAAAAATTTAACTGGAAAAAACTACGCACTTTAAGTAAAAATTAGAAATGAAAAATATCACTGCTAGTTCCTGCTAAATCTAAGAGCGATATGATTATTTTTGTCTACACGCGAAGTGGGGCCTTCCCGCCAGCGGTTTTAAATATACATCGCGCAAGTTTAAATACAGACCACTGATTGGATAATTAAAACTGTTAGCGTGTTGAAAGTAGAAGGATATTTGTCCTTTGTTTTTTATCCTAATGTACCGGGACATTTTTTAGGTGTCTTACCTGATTTGCTTTTTTGCTATTGACAAATTTAAAAAATTCTTCCATTGCTGAACTTAGTTTTCCATTGCGAAGCTAAATATGATATCGTAAAATTTGTTATTTGTCAAATTTGACAATTTACAAACCAACTACAATTTTATTAAATGGTACCTCTATATATAAGTACAGGGTGTCATTTTTAGACGCCCGGCACCGATTTTTGGAAAATTGTTGGATATATTTTTTTTAATGTACGAGGCTGGTTTGAAAAGTCCGTGCAAAAATAAAAACTACTTATGTGTTTGGGGTAAACCTTTTTTATTTTTCGACATAGTCTCCTTTTAGGCTTATACACTTCGTCCAACGATGTTCTAGTTTGTTGATCCCTTCCGAATAACAGGATTTGTCCAAGTCTGCAAAATATCCATTAGTGTCTGCAATCACCTCCTCGTTTGAATAAAATCTTTGTCCCGCCAGCCATTTCTTCAAATTGGGGAACAAATAGTAGTCCGAGGGAGCCAAGTCTGGAGAATAGGGGGGATGTGAAACGAGTTGGAATCCTATTTCCATTAATTTTGCGACCACAACTGCTGAGGTGTGTGCTGGTGCGTTGTCGTGATGGAAAAGGACTTTCTTGTGGGCCAATCGCGGGCGTTTTTCTTGCAGCTCGGTTTTCAAACGGTCCAATAACGATGAATAATATTCACCTGTAATAGTTTTACCCTTTTCCAGATAGTCGATGAGGATTATCCCTTGCGAATCCCAAAAGACAGTCGCCATAACCTTTCCGGCCGAAGGAACGGTCTTCGCCTTTTTTGGTGCAGATTCCTCCTTGGTAACCCATTGTTTAGATTGTTGTTTGGTCTCAGGAGTATAGTAATGTATCCATGTTTCATCCACAGTGACGAAACGACGCTTAAAGTTCTCCGGGTTCTTCTGGAACAGCTGCAAACCATCCTTGCAAAACTTCACACGATTCTGTTTTTGGTCAAGCGTGAGCAATCGCGGCACCCATCTTGCGGATAGCTTTCTCATGTCCAAATGTTTATGCAAAATATTATGTACCCGTTCAGTCGAGATGCCCACAGCACTAGCAATCTCACGCACCTTAACTCTTCTGTCATCCATCACCATATCATGGATTTGATCAATGATTTCTGGAGTCATAACCTCCACAGGCCGTCCAGAATGTTCAGCGTCACTTGTGCCCATATGACCAGTCCGAAAATTTTGAAACCACTTATAAACTGTTCTAATCGAAGGTGCAGAGTCACCATAATGTTTATCAAGCTTTTCTTTAGTCTCCTGAGGCGTTTTGCCTTTCATAAAGTAATGTTTAATCACCACACGAAATTCTTTTTCGTCCTTTTCTTGAAAATCACTCGACTTCCTTGATTCACACGAATGCCAAACACAAAGAAATATACCAATATGGCTGAAACTTTTTGTGCGTTCATTCAAGAGATGCTACTAACTAAACATGACCTCGATACGCGCCGGTGGTGCCATCTCTCGGACTTTGCACGGACTTTTCAAACCAGCCTCGTAGAATGATAAGTGCATGTCAAGGAGTATACTGACGTCGTTTCCATTTGATAGTGAAAACGACTCTGAGCGTCGAGACGCCAAAGAACGTTTTTTTCCATCGACATACCTTTTGTGAAACAGCGTTGGAAATCCCTAATTTTTCTGTATATCTTCCTTCTTCCATCATGCATTTTTTTTTTTCCATTTAGCTTCAACTGCAACTTGAAGCACACTGTTTACTTAGTCTAAGTCTACTGAATTAAATAGTTGTGCAAACAAGAGCTGTCAAATTAAAGTATGACAGCAGCCTACTAGAAAAATTATTTGAAAACCGCCAAACGTGGCATACGAACCATGGAAACCGCGATGAGCAAAAAATAATATTTCAGAGGATTTTTGCTGCATAACTTTTTTGCAAAACAAATTAGAAAAAAAAGGAAAAAATATTGAAAAAAAAAACAGAGCTTTCCAACGCCGTTTTACAAAAGTTGTTTGGTGTCGCCGCGCCCAGCCTCGTTTTCACTACCAAATGTCAAATACGTCAATATACTCCTTGACATGCACTGTACCATGCCACATTAAAAAAAATGAATATCCAACAATTTTCCTCAAATCGGGACCGGGCGTCTAAAAATGATTACCGTGTACGTCATTAAATAGCTTTTCTTAGTTCATTTACAAAAATGCAAATATATCACGCTTGATATTCATTTTTAATCGTTACAGATATACAGGGTATTCAATTTACTTAATATACATCGCGGTGTATGAGGTTCAGCTTGGTACTCCTCGCAAAATCCTTTTCAAGAATTCTACTGTCGATTTCAAAAAAAAAAAAAAAAACACCATCCACTATGCCCATAGTGCAGTCAAGGTTCCTCGATATTGTCTTTAGACAGCGTATCATAAAACGTGTTTCACTAAAGCTAGACACAAAAAAGCATCTGGCGCTGATGGAATACCTGCCATAGTGGACTGCCTCCAGTTTTCGGTAGATTTTGAAATAATTCGACCGATACCCAAAAAAGGCAAAAAGACCTTGCCAAAAAACTACCGACTGCTTTTAATTATATCGAAAGTTATGAAAAAAGCTATCAATTAATATTTTCTAAAATACGAGGATTGTGGCCTTGACAAAAAAAAGATTTTTATGTGTAAAGTTTATTTTATTTTTCAACATAGTCTCCTGTTAGCTGGATACAGTTAGTTCAACGTTTTCCAAATAGACCTTTGTTTCAGCAATCACTTCATCGTTTGAGCAATTTTTTTTTCCACCGAGCCATTTTTTCGTATTCGGGAATAGGAAATAATCGCTGGGGGCTAAATGTGACGAATATGGTAGATGCGGAAGCAATTCATATCCTAACTCATGGTATTTTACCATGGCGATGACACAAGTGTGCACGCGTACATTGTCTGCGGACGTTTTTCTTGGACAGCATGGTTGAAACGATCCAATAAGTTCACATAATACTCTCCATTAATCGTTTTGCCTTTTTCAAGGTAATCGACTGGATTATGCAGCGTGCATCTCAAAACACTATGGCCATGACTTTGTTAACCGATAAAGTCGCCCTGGCCTTCTTTGCCGCCGGTTCGCCGCGGAAAACCCACTGTTTGGACTGTTCTTTGGTCTCTGGTGTACTGTGATGAATACATGTTTCATCAACGCCAAAAATCATTCCAATTACACTTTAACATCACCAAACACTCTTTTGAAGTTGACACACGTGTTTGTTTATTGTCAGTTGTGAACAATCGCGGCACCCAACTTGAAGAAAGCTTTCTCATATCGAAATATTGGGTTGTTAAAATGTTCTGCACTCGTTCAGTTGAGATGCCCACAATCTTAGCAATACCACGCACTTTCAATCTCCGATCATATATTATTGATGTGGTGACCTCATTTGGACGATCTGAACGTTCTCCATCAAAAATGCTTGTACAGCCGCGTTTGAATTCAGCTGTCCGATATTTTATGGTCGATAATGAAGGTGCAGAGTCCCCATAAACTTCGCTGAGTTCCGCTTTTATCTCATCATTCACTTTCTTTTTCAAAAACAAATATTTTACTTACTTACTTACTTACTGATTCCTAAATATTTGTACCATCAGGTGTAAGCCTGTGGAGTTGATCAGCCTCTTCCACTCCTTTCTATTCTCTGTCAGGTTCTTAATTTCACTCCACTAAATATTTCTCTCCTGGGCAGTCCTCCTTGCCTCCTCTTGCCATATTCTCTAGATCTTCCTCTTCTATTTGCTCCCTGGACTTATGCCTCATATATTCTTTTTGTTAGTCTTTCTTCCGTCATCCTGTATATATACCCCAGCCATCCCAGTTGTCTGTCCTGAATTTTTGTCTCTATTGGTTTTATTTTGAATTTGTTTCTGAATACTTCGTTCCTGATTTTGTCCCTTCTTGATCCTCCTATTTTCCTCAGGAATCTCATTTGCATTGGGTTTATTCTACTCTTGTCCTTGCTTGTGAGGGTCCATGTTTCACTACCGTACAGTAATGTGGGGTTTACTATTTTTTCAACTACCTCAATCTTTATATCTATTGTTATTTCTCTTTTATCAAGGAATATTTTTCTTAAACCATTGTACATTCTTCCTACTTTTGCTATTTTATCGTTTATTTCTTTTTCCAGTTTTCCGTTTCCTTCTATTATTGATCCCAGATATTTGAACTCTTCAACTTGTTCTATTCTCAGTCCATTTATTCTGATGTGTTTTTTATTCTTTTGTCCTATTATCATCGATTTCGTCTTCTGTATATTTATTCTCATATTTACATTATTCAGTTCCTCGTTTAGATTGTTTAGGTTGTGCTGTAGGTTTTCTTCTGTCTGCTGTTATCGCCATATCGTCCGCAAAAAGTAGTTCTGATATTTCGATTTTTTGGATTCTTAGTATCCCAGCATTTTCTGCTTGGCTCTCTTCACTGCCTCGTTTAGCACTATTGCGAATAATAAAGGGCTCAGCACGCATTCTTATTTTAGGCCGCTTATTATTTCGAAATCGCTTGACTCTTTATTATTTGTTCTTACTCTATTGTTTGTTATATCGTACATACTTTTTATCACTTCTGTTATTTCTCTGTCCACTCCACACCTTTGTAGTTTTTCCAATACATCCTCTCGTCTTACTCTATCGAATGCCCTCTCTAAGTCGATGAAAGCTATATGCAATTCTTCTATTTTTACTTATGCACTTCTCACTACTCTGCCTTAATATAAATATGGGGCCCTGTGTACTCCTGCCTTTTCTGAAGCCATATTGGGTTTCTTTTAGAGAGTTTTCTACCTGGTCTTTTATTCTTGTTTCTATTATTCTAGCGAGTACTTTGGCTGGTAGACTCATTAATGTTATGCCTCTATAGTTTTGGCACTCTCTTACGTCTCCTTTTTTATGAATTGGCAAGATAATACCAGTGTTCCATTCCTTAGGTACTCTCTTTTCTTTTACGATTTTATTTAACAACTTGGTGAAATCTGTTCTTCCCTCTTCCTCCAAGCTTTTCAGCGTTTCCGGTGTGATTTCCTCGATTCCAACTGCTTTACCTGCCTTCCATTATCTTGAGTTCTTCTGTTATTATGTTTCCATTTTTGTCCTTCATATTTCTCATGCTATAACTTCTCTTATTTCTTAGTTGTTTCAGTGTTCCGTAAAATAGTTTCTGGTTGCCTCTGAAATTTTCCTTCATATTTTGCCCGAATTTTCTCCAAGACTCTTGCTTCGCTTCTTTGACTGTGGTTTTGACCAGTTTCCTTATCTCCTTGTACCCTTCGTAGTCCGCTGTTGTATTTGTACTACGATATTTTTTCCATAGCCTTTTATTTTCCTTAACATTTTTCTGTAATTCTGTTGTCCACCAGTTTGTTCTTTTCATATAGTTGTTCCCTGTTTTTGTTATTCCGCAACTTTCTTCTACTGCAGTTAGTATTGTTTCTTGTGTGTATGTCTTTGCCAGTGATCTTCCATGTCTGTCTCGTTTCCATTCTGTCCCTTTAGTATTTTCCTAAGGATTTCTTGGTATTTATTTCTATACGTTTCCTCTTTGAGTTCATAACTTTATATTTTCTTCTTTATTTCCTTTCTTCTTTTGTCTTCTTTTTCTTCCTGGTTCGTTATTAGTTTAATTTTGACAAGGTTATGCTTTTCTTAATACTTTTACATCTTTCAAAAAAACAAATTTTTTTGAAAGATGCTCGATATTCAGTTTTTTCCATTGTTGTAAAATCACAGAAAATTTTCTATTTAAATGGCTGCCACTCACAAAGTAAATCATGCAGCGACTTGAAAATTTGAAAGGATTCTTGTGATAGGTTATGTTTACGAAAAATATAATTTTTTAAGTAGTAGTAGCGCCACCTCTGACCAAGGCCAGGTACTTATCATACAACCCTCGTATCTAAAAGAATTTAACATTATTAACGATCATAATATGGCCGTCGTAAGCAAAGATCAACAGGAGATCTTCCAACTTATGTAACAAATGTTTGGAACAACGTAATTGAACATTTCGGAGAATCTCGAACGGTTACCCTTGATATACCCAAGGCATTCGACCGTGTTTGGCATGACGGATTGTTGGCTAAGTTACCCTCTGACGGTATGTCTGAAAGGTTTTGTTTATGGCTCACGGGTTTTCTCAGAGCACGTGCTTTACGTGTTACGGTCGATGGATTTCTTCTTATACCTTTACTATCAACGCTAGTGTGCCCCAAGGCTCCGTACTGTATGCTAGTTTCTTTCTCATTTACATTAACTATCTACTGGAAAGGACCAGAAATCCAATCCACAGTTTTGCTGATAATAGTACGCTTCTTTCTTCATTCGATTTGAACTCTCGAATATCAGCTACTCATGCAAATATCCGCAGATAGCAGGAAGTCGTTTAACTTAACAAAGACGTGGATGAAATTCTGTCCTGAGGTAACAGTAACCAAGTAGAATTTAACGCTACAAAAACCCAAAGCTTACCAGAAACCTTAGAATATCGAAGAAAGTGTTCGATGGATGACGAACCTCATCCCTTTGCAGTAATTTCTGTTTTCCACCGAGTACAATTTAAGGTGAACGTGAATCGCCTTTTTCGCACACGCGTCACTCCTGTAGCGCTTTAAGGATTTGCCTGCAGCACTCTTTCTCCTCTTCTTCATTAACCACTTATATGTTTGACCATAAATAATTGAAAATAATGAAAAAGTCGCACCATTTTCAGATTCCTGGATTCCAAGGACCATGCAAAGCAATTCTTCATACCACCTACCCCTTCTCACTAACGCTCAAAATGTTTGACGACAAATAATTGAGAATAGTGAAAAAAACAGCAAAATTTCCAATTTAACATTTTCAGATTCCTGGATTTTAACAATCCTGAAAAGGATGCGTAACAAGATATATGCAAAGCAACTCCTCTCCCCACCCCATTAATCCTTTATATATTTGACCATAAATAATTAAAAATAATAAAAAAATAACGTGGTTCTAAGATTCCTAGACTCCTAGATACTTACCATATAGATAAATATAGATCCATATAGATATACCAATGGAATGACAGATAAAAAGACTTCGAGACAGACAGATAGACAAACCAATGGAAATGGGAAACCATGTTTATCATGATATAGAGACTATAAACGTGAAAAAAAGCGAAAATTTTTGGAGCGTAATTTTTTCAAGAACACAATACTTCCCCTTACAAGAAAAGTAAAAAATATGTAATTTAGGTACTGCATAAAATGCATTGGCAGAAGATCGAGAGAAGTGGAGGGAAACGGTGGAAAGAACAGTGTCATTCCAAAGAGATCACGACCCTCAAAATTGAGGAAACAAATGGAGAGAGATAGAGAGAAATGCATTCCTGTCCAACCCAAACTACAACCACTTAAATTTGAATTTAACAAACCTGGCAGCTTATTGCCTAACAGAATTTATATTGAGAAATTTGGATAATGATCTGAACAATGCAAATGGCCATTTTAAATTAAACAAAAGATAATAAAGATATAAGATTAGAGCTATCAAATACTTTTACCTCTCAAAATCAAACATATTATCTGTTTCAATGTTTTTTGAATATTCCTCACACTATAACGGAAGGTCGTCAACAAGTTATGAAGTTATTCCTTTATTTTTAAATATTTTTAAGATATTTCTTAAGGTTTATAAGGATCGTTTTTTAGTATTTTTTGTTCAGCGTTTTTTTCGTTGTTACCTTGAACACCTACTGAAAAATTTTGCTTGTTAAATGTATTTAAATATTTCATTATAATCTCTATATTGTTCATACCCGTATTGCTGTGATTTTATCAAGACATTAAAATTACAAAACATCCGATATGAATAATTCAATACTCCCTATTAGCGGAACGGCTGCTTCCATATCTATTATTTTTAATTCTATTTCTGGTAGGGTTAAACTGGCGTATCTGAATATTCCGGAAAAAAATTAATATTGAATGCTATATCCATTAGATATATCAGTAATTCACATGTTTTGTTCTTTAAATACATAAATTTCAAAAATTCATATATTGTTCTAGACCTAACATCCCTCCCCTATTACTGATATGATCTAATAGAAAGATCTTGGTATAATCCTATAGTAGAAAACATTTCCTATTTGGTTCTTGACAGAACTTGTGATTGTAAAATGTCATTTAGTTTACATATTAATAGCACAACTTCACGACATTTTAAAATTTTTGATTTTATCCGATAAAATCCCGTTGGGTTTAAAGTATGATTGAATAAAAAAATAAAATCATCCAAAAACTTACAAAGAATAGCATGATAACATGCAAAATTTTAATTTCTTAACATTTGGATTTTAATGTCTGGTCTGAATAATTTTTTTTTTAAAACAAAACCGAATTTAAAAAAATACAATATCGTTTTAGTGTTCCGTACAGAACACTTATAAGATCACTTCGGTGTCTATCAGTCTGTCTGTCTGTCCGTGTGTCACACCCGATTTTCTCCGAAACTATTTGTCATAGAAAGTTGAAATTTGGTACTAATATAGGAATTGGTGGCCTCAGCAGTGAAATCGGAAGTGAAAAAAAATTTTTTTACTAGGTCAGCGAGTGTGGTGTCCAATGAAAGCTTGTAAAAACACGAGTAATATATATATAATATATATATATATATATATATATATATATATATATATATATATATATATATATATATATATATATACATATATATATATATATATATACATATATATATATATATATATATATATATATATATATATATATATATATACATATATATATATATATATATATATATATATATATATATATATATATATATATATATATATATATACAGTAGAACCCCGATTAACCGAGTCGCGATTATACGAGCTCCGGATTAACCGAGCCAATCTAAGAACCTGATTATCCGAGGTACGCGCGTCTATGCTGCGTATTAACCGAGATTCTAAAATATATATGTACATATCTCCATTTAAAATCGTCGGGGACCGTGTGAGGGGTTACCCTATTTATGTTTTTGGACTCTTTCAGCATGTAAATTTGCGTGAGTGTAGTGCGTTATAGCGTTTACTACGGAGCAGTACGAGTATACTCACATAATTTATTTGGTTGGAGTTCGGGTAGTTAAGAGTAATTAATACGAACCGCTTTGTTTGAATTTTTGTTTGTCGTATTATAATACAAGCGTAAAAGAATCGTCGTTCCTATTGAAGAAAAATTAAAAGCCATCAGAAGAACTGAAGCAGGAGAGACAATTAAAGTTGTTGCACGCGATTATGGAGTAGGTGAGGTAACAGTTGGAGATTGGAAAATGAACCGAACAAAAATAGAAGAGTGGTGTATAAATCAAGCCTCCTCGTCCTCAGGAAGAAAATCAATGAAAACCGGCGACTATGAAAAGGTTAACGAAGCTTTATTCATGTGGTTTAACCAACAGAGATCAAAAGGTGTGCCTCTGTCAGGTCCAATTTTACAACAAGAAGCAATAATGATTAGTAGGCAATTCCCAGAGATAGATCAGTTTACCGCCAGTTCTGGATGGCTTGACCGCTGGAAAAAAACGGTACGGTCTACGACAACTGACTGTATGTGGTGAAAAACTTTCTGCTGATGTGTCATCAACTGAGAAGTTTAAGCAGAGCTTTAAAAAGCAAATCGAAAATTGTGGATACACATGTGATCAAATTTACAACTGTGACGAAACTGGTCTGAATTGTAAAATGCTTCCATCAAAAACATTGGCATCTCGACAGGAAAAATCAGCTCCTGGGCACAAACGAAGTAAGGAAAGATTAACTTTAATGGTATGTTCCAATGCATCTGGCAAGCACAAAATCCCACTGATGGTGATTGGCAAGTCTGCACGTCCAAGAGCTTTAAAAGACATCTCACCCAAAGCCCTACCAGTCTATTACAAAAGTCAGAAGAGCGCATGGATGGATGCGACCTTATTTACTAACTGGTTTGAAGAAGAGTTCGCGCTATCTGTGACTAAATTTTTGAACAGAAACCGTCTTCCTATTAAAGCAATTTTGTTAATGTATAATGCCCCCTCTCACCCTGGAGAAGGACTTCATGTGGGCGAAACTGTTGTAAAATTTTTCTTCCAAATGTAACCAGCATAATGCAACCAATGGATCAAGGCATCCTCGAAAACATTAAACAAAATTATAGGCGTTTATAACTTGAACATCTGTTAGAATAGACAGAAAAGGAGGATATTATCAATGGGATGAGAAAGGTTACACTGAAAAATGTTATTTACTGGGTAAGTCAAGCTTGGGATTCTGGGCGTACTACCACTATTCAAAAATCTTGGTCAAAAGTTATTGATTTTGAGGACTATGACAGTGAAGAAGATACTCCATTAAATGAATTAGCTTTGAAATTGAGAAGCCATGGAGAAATGTCCTGTTCAAATTTTGACAGCGAAATAGAAGAAAAAGAAAAAAGTTTATTTAAATTAATGCAAAAATTAAAAGGTTGCGAAAATGTGACAAGAGAAGATGTTGTTGAATGGATTAAAGCAGATGATTTAGAAGAAATGAGTACTGAAGAAATAACGAATGCCTTTCAGGAAACCGAAAAATCAGATGACGATGACGAAGTGGCGGTGGATGAACAGTCTCCCACTAAGATCTCTCATCAAGAAGGTTTTGCTTCTTTGGAAAAAGCTTTGAGGTATATCGAACAACAACCAGAGGCAACCCAGCGGATTTGCTTCTTCTTAATAGATGGAAAAACATTGCAACGAGAAAAAAAGATGCAATATGAAACAGAAGCGCATAGATACCTATTTCACTGTTTTATAATGTATGTAGCTATTTATATGTTAAAAACGTTAATACATCGGTTTAAAGTATTGGTGTTTATTTTTTGAATGTATAAAAAACAAATCCGATTATCCGAGTTTTCAGTTATCCGAGGAGGGTGCCCCCCCACGTTACCTAGGATAACGGGGTTCTACTATATATATATATATATATATATATATAT
>CM032454.1:134464512-134492012 GCA_019049505.1 Pachyrhynchus sulphureomaculatus | reverse complement strand
TACGTATACGTATACGTATACGTATAATATATATATATATATATATATATATATATATATATATATATAACCCCGGTTATCCTATACGTATACGTATACGTATACGTATACGTATACGTATACGTATACGTATACATATACATATACATATACATATATACAACTTTGCAGCCGATGCCGCTCACGCTCATTTAAAATTTAATTATCAGTGACTGGATACATATTCTTCATGGCTAGTATATTCCAAAGTGCAAAAAAATTATATGCGTACAACATATTAGCTGATAAAACTGCTGATATACCAGGCAAAGTACAGCTCCCTATACTGGCTGGCAACGTAGGTAGGATACAGACCATACTGAAAGAAAAGTATATAAACGTATTGTTCTTTCATCGTTCATCTATAAAAATTATGAAGAATTTTTTAGGGAAGTGGTGGGTAAATTTTCAAGAAAATTAATGCTGTACTAATAAACTAATTTTAATTCTGTTATTTTTTATAGATATATTCCTTAAACAAATTTTCTCTTCATTAATGGAATTTTGAGAAGCTGCTCCCCCCAGCTCAGAGGCTGGCTACGCCCATGCTTCAAATATGTATTAGTACCTAATGGGATCTAACAAAATGGTTGACCGTTTTGCACTATCTATTATTATTTATTCTTTTAGGACTTTTTATGAAATATAAGATTATTTCAAACATTTTGAATCTCTCCTTTATTTCTTGAGCCCAACGTCAACACCGGCAGGAATAAGTTTTTGTGAAATTTTTTCGTTATTGGAAGTGTATTAAAAGAGATTTTTTTTTTATTTTGGACTGTCCATTTAGAAACAAAATGGTAAAGCTGTGCCTTTCGTGTAGAAATATTTATAGAACTAGTGCTGATGTTACCTTTCATAGGTAAGTTACGTAAACAAAAAACATAGTCCTAGAATAATAAATTGCAGCTGAATGATGTTGGAAGAATAAAGAATTTTTGATTACTTTCAAAAATATCTATCTATTGTATTTTATACTAGTAATAATTTACTATAATAGGTCTTCTTTCATTTACCTAATGTCTTGTTTAATTTGTTCGGTTTCTTAAGTATTTAAGAACATTTCTAATAATTTCTGATTTTTTAAAATCTTTATAGTGATGGTTTAAAATTCCTTTTGATTTAACCACTAAATTCAACGACGGTATTTTTCGAACTTCGTTTTTTAAAGAAATTTAAAAAAAACTTCTTAAAAAGAAACAATTTTAACAAATTAATTATGTTTATTTCAAGATGTGACTAATAGAAAACAGTGGTAAAATCATATATTCCGTATATTATCAGAAAGAAAACAAAAGTATGCTTATATTTGTTCAAAGCATTTTAGTGAGGGATCATTTCATGTAAGTAACAAGGGCAAAAAACATAAATTATGATGCAATTCCTAATACAAATTGAAAAAGGGGTATAAGTATAAATTGAGAAATCTATTAAGAACTGTGTTATGATAATAGTTATGTTCATTTTTAATTTTAGTTATCAGTTATGTCCAGAAGATAAAGCAAATATATTACTTTCTGTGTTATATTTAATTCCAGTAGATGACCTTAATGTAAGGTAAGGTTATTTCTATGTTAAAATCTTATTTAAATAAAACTGATTTATTTGAACTAATAATAATCTTATCAAAGTTTAATCCAATGAGCATTATTCAACATTATTTTTATAGTTTTGTCGTAGATCAGAGAAACTTCCAGCAGAAGCAAATAATGACAAGCCAATCTGTTTTAGAGTTAAGAGTAATATTAGTGAAACGATTTAAGAAAAATCGGCTAAGTGCAAGTTGAACTTGCGCAATTAGTGTCCCGTACATTGATTGCTTTTAAAATAAAAAATGTTGTTATGGAGGTATAAAATGATCAATGACTTCACAAAACACACCCTAAATGAGTTTTCAACAAAGTTTGTTTCCGATCTTTGCTGAAACTGCGGAAGCAGAAAGAAGAATAGATGATAATGTTAATTATAAAATTAATTTTGGGTAAATATGTGGGACAATCATCATTGATCTCAGAAGGAAAAAAAAAAAACTATTGATGACAGATTGCTGGATTCCACCTAAGACCTACAACTTTGCAGCCGATGCCGCTCACGCTCACCTAATGAGAAAGTTTAATAATTAATGGCTAGATACATATTCTCCATGGCTGGTATATTCCAAAGTGCCAAAGAAGAATATGCGTACCGCATATTAGCTGATGAAACTGCTGATATATCGGGCAAAGAGTAGCTCTCTATACGCTTTCGCTTTTCCGATATAAAGCTGAATGAAATCCGAGAAGAGTTCATAGGATTCATTGAAAATTAGAAGCACCTATTCTACAATGGCTCCCAACATAGGTGGGGTACAGACCATACTTAGAGAAAAGTATATAAAGGCATTGTTCTTTCATCGTTCATCTCTAAAAATTATGAAGAATTTTTTAAGGAAGTGATGGTTAAATTTCCAAGAAAATTAATGTTGTACTAATAAACTAATTTTAGTTGTTATTTTTTATAGATATATTCCTTAAAAAGAAATTTTTTCCATTAATGGAATTTTGAGATGCTCCTCCCCCCTCCAGCTCAGAGGCTGGCTACACGCATGCTTCAAATATCTATTAGTACCTAATGGGACCTGATGAAAGAGTTGACGGTTTTACATTTGCTATTATTATTCATTCATTTAGGACTTTTTATGAAATATAAGATTATTTCAGACACTTCGAATCTCTCCTTTATTTCTTGAGTCCAACGTCAACGCCGGCAGGAATATTGTTTTTGTTTTGGGATGTATTCTGATAGTCGGTTATGTACTGAAGTTTTTGTGAGATTTTTGCATTATTGGAAGTGTATTAGAAGAGATTTTTTTTATTTTATACTGACCATTTAGAAGAAAATTGTAAAGCTGTGCCTTTCATGTAGAAATATTTAGACAACTGGTGCTGATGTTACCTTTCCTAGGTAAGTTACATAAACAAAAAACATAGGCATAGAATAATAAATTGCATCTGCATGATGTTCAAAGAACAAATAATTTTTGCTTACTTTCAAAAATATCTATCTACTGTATTTTATAGTAATAATAATTTACTATAATAGAACTCCTTTCATTTACCTAATGTTTTGTTTAATTTGTTCTGTTTCTTAAGAATGTATGAACATTTCTAATAACTGACAATTTACATATAATAAACAAAAGAATGAAAGAATTAAATCGGTAAATAAGTTCATATCTTATAGTAAAATGTACTGTCCTAAAATCTCATTAAATAATGTCAGTAAAGGCATTAACTACTTTTATCTGATTGAATGCTAGCGAGATCCAACTTTATAGATTCAACATTAATTTTCTAAACTTGGCTTGATGGTGTATGGTCTTAAAATTAATTATTAATCAAATTACTAAATATAACAACTATAGTTTCTAAAATTAACATCTTTCATTTAAAAACAACCTGCCCATGAGTTTTGGGCCCTAATGTAGATAACACCCCCTTCACCTTTCGCAGATATTTATTATTACAAACAAAAGATTCACATGCAGAGTCTAACCTATACATATATATATATAATTGGTCTAGCCTTAATGACATACTAACAATAAGGTATCTTTCTATATAAGCATACAGAATTAGAGACGTTATAACCTTGGTACTATTAGACCCTAAAAATTGTTACTATCCTCAAGCAGATAAAAATTAAGTAATACCAAAATTATTTTGTTTTTTTTTATTTTTCAGTTTTCTAACTTATAATACCTAACTCAATAATTATATATTTTAATTTATATATAATAACAAATAGCTACTTAGATAAGCTAACACTACTTTCTAGCTCTCGTAAACACCTTCGTCCATACTGCAAGTACATTTTTATAACTATTTCATCTGTTTGATCAGCATTTTGTCGAAACTCTGTTCTAGTCCATTGTTTTAACTCCTCTTGATATTTTTTATCTGGAACTTCTCTAATTGTCCGAAAGATTTTCCGATACAGGTTTTTAACTTCTTGCTTTAAAATAAACTAAAAAAAAACATATATACGTTCAATTTACTTATTTTAAAACCAATTATATTTTCTATATTTACCTGCTGTAAGCTCAAAATAGGTTTTGGGTTTTTAGACATTCTATAAAAAAAATTACATCATATCTTAAAAATTTTATGGACTAACTTTTACCTTATTTTTGTTGTTTATGTGGAATTCTCACACACTATTTTTAATTTCTGAACGTTAAGAAAGTCAAAGAACCTTAACCACACTTTTTCTTAACTCCTATACAAACTCCAACAGCTGACTACTACGACAGCGTTGCCAAAGTTGCCATAAACACAATACAGAACAAAAAAATTATAATGGTTTATCTCTTCCAAATACAAGTTGTATCGTTTTATCTCACTCTATAATTGTATACCTTTATATACTAGTTTTGTTAGGATTGGAAATATGAAAACACAGCAGAATTTCGTGATTTCTCGACTCTACAAACAGATATATTCCGAATAGCTCCTCTGTCCTCCATTCACTCCCCTTAAATTACCTATGCTTGACCATAAATAATATTCCTGACGATTAGTTCATTATTTAACAAAAAAAAGCAAGAAAAAATATCATAATACTCCAGAAACTATACAAAATATATCAACTCTTGCCCTGACGCGATTACGCACGTTGGGAATCGATATCTCATTCCATTCGACAAACTGACGAAAATTAGAGACTGTTTTCGTGATCTAGAAATACTAAAACATGGAGAGACACAAAAATTTTGGAGGTGTAATTTTTCCCGACTATGAGAAGTAAAAAGTTGTTAGTTGAAACCACAATCAAAATAAGTTAGATAGTAGTTATGTTCATTTGATTAGAACAACTTTCATTGCCGATCAAATTAACCAATCATATAATTAGCGAGGTAAGAACTGGGGCGCGCAGGTTTAACCTACATATAGTTATTTTAATTTAATTTCTGTAATTTAAACTTCTATACTTAAAAAGTTACTCAAGCTACATAAAATTCAAGCCAATTATTTCATTATTATTTGAATAAATACTTCCCCATTTATCCCATTATAACCATGTCAATTCAAGCCAAACAACTAGCGGCTTCTTCGATTTCTATCTTTACTGCATATTTCTCACTCCATTTCTCTTTTAAAGCTCGCTTTAATTGTTTCTTATGAAGCGTGAACCTGAGCTTGGTTACCAACGACGCCACTGAATAACAGTGTCTGTGCCATTATATATCGTTAACGGTCAAAACGAATCTTTGTAAAGATGTGTTATTTCATAATAAATAACAGTTCCTAGGAACTGGTTTACTAGAGTTTCGGCTATTTTAATAATCAACATATAATACTCACTCAAATGTTTCCATTTTATCCAAAAACATTTAAATGTATATTTGTATATCGACGTCTTTCTATCCATCTATCCATCGAGTTAACCGAAAGTTGCGACTGTACTAAAGCGCTATTTTATTTTATCTTTTTTTACACAGAGAAGTTTTATTACACTTATTCAAGCCCCATAAAATCAAGCACTATTCACGTTTGTAATTAAGGGTGACCACAATTCTACAACACCATAAACAAAAGACCATAGAGAAGAAGTCACTAGGCAACAGAATTTGGCGGCGTTAACGATACAAAAAATAGATCCCCCAATTTTTTATTGCTATCGTTGCTATGAATATCTCTTCTGCACTCTGGTTTATAGTGTTGTAAAATCATATTCCTCTTAATTACAATTGCTAATAGTACCATTTTATTTTAATTTTTTACACAAACTCTGTATCAATTTAACTTATACAGATATATTGTTTTTATCATTAAAATCATACAGATAATTTTGTTAGAAAATTAGGGAAAGCTCCAATTTTTTTATTGCATTATGCTAGGTGAAATATACTAAATTTATATTGCCAAGTGCTTTATTACATAATAAATTTTCCAAAATATGTTCAGGTCACTGTAAAAAGGCAGTTCAATATTAAATATCAATGTTACTTGCATTAATTACAAGAAAACATAATTTGTGTTATATATAAGCATTTATGTGCAAATCTGACTAAAATTATTATAACTATTTTTTAATAATATTAATATATAAAGCCATTTTCAATGTACAAAAATTATATATTTTAAGTAATTATCCACTATACTGTATTAATCATTTATTTAAAATAAATTAAATATAACCTTAAAACAATAAATATTCATTCAAAATTATAACAATATAAATTTGACATATTTTTTCTACCAAGCAAAAATATATAATTTAAAAAAAATTGATGTTTTATATTATTTTAAATATTGAATATACAAGATATAAAATTATAGTAAGTGTAAATATCCAAGTTGTAACAGTGACTGCCATAATGGTTTTTCTTTTTCCTATTTTTGACTTAAATAAAATAAGTCCTAATATTTGAAAAATATACTCTCCATCCATGTACATAATAGGTAAAATATTTACAAATGCTAAACCTAAAGAAATAATAACAATGTATTTAACTAACTTAGTGACAATATCCGGAAATTTAACAGGAAGCATTTTTGTTTTTCTTATGTAAGATGAAACTTCAATGGTTTGATACAAATCATTTGGATGGCCAAGATATATTACATATTTGGTATTACAAGCAATTTTAAATATAAATGTACTATTTGGCAAGATAGGCCTAAAACAATATAAATTATTAGGACATCTATGAGGTTTGAGAGTACAAAAAATATTGGCCTTTTCCATAATCACTCTACCAGGTAAACAAACATGGCCAGGCAATTCTAGTTCATTATTTTCAATATCTATGTACTCAAAACACAAATTTTTGTGATCTTTAGGATTGCAACATTCCACATAGCCATTACTACCATGTTTTAAAGGCACACTTTCATCTAATGTATTGACCATGTCAGAATCAATACAGACAGCTGGTAGTGAAAAGTCTTTATTATTAAGACAGTAAAACCAGTCATTTTCACTTCTAATCTTACAATTATTTATTTCAGTAATTATATCATTAACTGATAGTCCTTTATATCCTAATAATGGAGAATTTTTACTCATCTGCGTGATAGTTACACCAATATCTGTATTATAAAATGGAGAAAAGATGCTTGGTAGGCAACAATATATTAAGTAAAATATAAAAGAAAGAAGAATATTATGCCAGACTCCAGCACAAAATATTCTTAGTTTCCTTTTAAAACTTAATGTTCCTAATTTTTCAGTTGGAATACTAACATAGGCCACTGGTAAAATAAAGTACAAGTTACAACCTAACTCAAGAATACCTAAATCTTCTAAAACTGCTGCTAGGGCATGACCTACTTCGTGTACTACACTACATATCAATAAAGTCACTGAATAGTATCCCAATTCTGATGTAGGCAAATTTAAACCTGGTACAATTGGAGAAACTAAAGGCATAGAACTGTCAGATATTTGTTGAAAAGTAGCTTGAAATATGCTGTAAAATAAAATGCATATAGAAATTGGGAGTAAAGCTACAGTTGTATATATGCCTAACAAAAACCAAAACTTCCAAAATTGTGGTCTTGCATTTCCCCATTTAAGAAGAAGTCTATTTAATGCTTTCGTTTTCCATTGCACAGTAAAAAAAGCTGATTTTCAATCCAAGGCCTTCCAGCAACTGTAAATAGGGGGGTAATGGGCACAGGACTAAAAAAAGGTTTTAAGTGAATAATTTATGTGGATTTAAGAACAAACTCACCTTAAAAAAGAAATCGAAAAATAGCAAAATGCAATAGCCCCCTGTTACTATTATTAGAGTAGTTAGGATATCCATGGAAGAATTTTCAGTTAAAAAAGATAGATACAGTTATTAATGACATGGTTAAGTAATTATAAACAATTACAAGGAGCATTTATATTTTTACATTTTGGAAAATTCAAGCATCGTCTAGGAAAATGTCAGTTTTAAAGGTTATGTTATGGAAACTAACGCGAATATCTTGCCTATGGTTATGTTACCGTTGAGAGAACAACAATAGACATTTTTTGACGATAACTATTACCGTTTCAAGAACTTCAGAAAGCTGAAGTAATATGTTTTAATGCTACGACCAATTAGAAATACTTTTTTTTCGTAAACTTCAATTTGAGAGTTATTTTGCACACATTAAATATTCTAGATCATAACCCAAAAGACAATGTTTGCATTTAGCGGCGAAAGCAATTACGCAACAGGAATATTTCATTGGCTGTAGACATCGACTCTCGTTTGTTTAAAAAAAATTAATTGATATAATCAACGTTCCAAAATTGCCTGTAGTTGAACATCAATTCCCAAAGTAATTAAAACGTCGACTTTTCGTGGTTATCAATATTATTTTATTTGGCTCTATATTTACCTGCCAATTTAATATATACTAACACGTCGGAATTATCGGCTTTTTTACAGTATTAGGGGGTTATGATTTTATAGTTTTATACTTAATTTATATTCTTTCTCCTTGGTAATTAAGAATTATTTCGACTTTTACATAATCTACATGTTTAAAAATCAACAAATTCTCCAGGGCCTAACCGTCAGTGATGTAGTTTGATCTTTGATGACATTAAGCAATTTTAGATTTGTTTTGTGGTTTGTATGATTTTGAAAATTAAATATGCCCTGATAGCCAGTGTTGCACTACAAAAACTTGGTCATCTGTAGTTTGGAGTCAATTTGACGCCAAGTTTACGGTAAGTTTTTGGTGAGCAACATTTGGATACAAGTTGATCGAAATCTACGGCCAGTAATTGAATACAAGTTATAGGCAAACTTGTACTACAATATGTACTCCAACTTTTGTACAAGTTCACTCCAATAACTTGTAGAGTTTTTTGTAGTAAAGTTGTACTCAAATTGCGTAGGAATTTACTGCCAACTTCACTACAACCTTGCCCTCTCCAACTTTTTTCTTCAAAAAATTGATTACGAATTCCGACCCTAGAGTTTATAAAAGGTGGATTCAGCATGGCTATCAGGGTGGACGTTTTTTACGTCTATAACGTCACTCTTAAGAGTGACTGCCACTGACCTAAAACAAACGTCTAATAGCTACTTGCAATAAAACATTTTTTTTTAAGTTTAATGTTACCAAAATTCCACTCTTAACATCGCTTTTGGGTCGTTTACCATTTCATGGAATTTTCAACCATGTTTAACCTCACAACTGGTTTGTGGATTTTATGGTTAAAACTATGGACATAGAGGATGGACTGAGCATTAACCTCATAAAATTGACCACTGTCTAGAAAAAGGCAAAGCGACTATGCGGCCAATACCTGTCTCTTTTCTGTAGGCCTGTAATAAACAAGGCGCAGTACCCCGAAATGGAATTCAAGGCGAGAAAAGCCCCCACCCGATTTATAGTTCAAATAGTGCACTTAGAAATATTGTTTTCAAGAGCACCGTAGCTTAGCGGCTTTCTAGAAAGAAATAGCTACTGGCCGCTCATTTGTTTTGTCTCTCTCACACTTTTGCGTCCATCTTTACTTCACCGCGGGATACAGTACACAGTCCATCCTCTATGTCTATGGTTAAAACAATTATGCTGGCTATCTCTTGAAATCCACGGATTAAAGATGAAATTTCTCCGAAAAATGTGTTGTTGACACATACAAAAGAATATTCTTCAGAACAAAAAAGTTTTCTGTTACAAATAATTGGAAATACTTTATTTGAAGTTGTTGTTCTTTATTCTAGGGCTATTAGGCGTTTTCTATTGGAAGTTGACCAATGAAAGACGATTAGACTTCAGACCATTCTCCATCCCACTTCCACCGCCCACAATGTTTTGATTCACTCCTTTTTTGTCAAAAACTTGGGTTTCTTGTAAGAACGGTAAAATATTTTAAATTTATATTTATTTAAATACATTTCTGTTTGAACTAACTATAAATTCTAAATACCTGACTCTTATGACTATAAAACAAGTTTTTTTTAAAGCCCTTTTATTCTATTATAGGAAAGCAGGAAACCTGAACCTACACTACCACATTTTTGAACTACTGTAAAATAAACCTGTAAATATTGAAAGAATGGATGCCGAAAAAGGAGTTATTGAATTAGGAGACAAAAAATCATATGCTGGAATACCTGAAGCTGAATTTGTTGTAAGTTACTCAAAATGTACCTAGTAAAATTGCTCATAGGTTAGAATCTATTCCCCGATTACAAACATTTTTTTTATTAAAAGTAACGAGAGTGCAAGTAAAAATGTTTATAAAAGTTAAATTGAAGTAGTAATCAAATCAGTGCTTTTCTCAGTAACGATAACCTATGTAAAAAATTTTTAAAGAAAGCCACCCTTACTTAAGCTGACCTAAATAAATTGTATAACTCTCAACTTTTTATTGAATAGCTTTAGAATCTCTGTACCACGATAATATTGCCATATTTGATTGACCCAGTCAGATTAAACCCAATGATTTTATGGCCCAACAGTACTATTTTGCCTTTTTTTATTTGCCAAAATCATCAAGTAATCCATAATGCACAAAATCATCAAATAATCCATAATGTTGACAATCAAATATCTCACTGTTATGAATTTTGTATTCAACAAACATATATAAGCAAAACTCGAAAGGAAAGTGTTAATGATATCACAATATCAAAGCGGTGGCAAAGACCTATTAAAATAGCTTGCAAATTAAAATATTTTTGGAGTGACAGTTACAAACCATATCCCCTATATTATTATTATATACTTTTGTGTAAGCCATATTTGTTAAAATGATTTATTTTAGTAACTACTAAAAGCTGTAAAAAAAGCCCTAGTTTAAAAAAAACACTACAAAGGTATTTCATTGTACTAAATTTTCCATGAAAGAGGAGTTGTTCACAGTGCTAACAAATCCATTATAAATCACTCAGACAGTAATCTGAACAGACAAATAAATACACACCAAAGAAGAGATGAAAGACTTTTATTTACCTTTATAGTGTTATCCATTTTTGAAATAAAAGAATCTGCTTATTCAAAAAAACGTTATCTTTTTTTTTACTTTTTAGTTTGAGAAGTTTCAAAACGTTTTTCCCTTGTGTAATAATAAAATAAAGATAAAACAGTTAATGAATTCATCTTTTAGATTTTTTTTTTCTATATCTACAATAGATATAGTTTTCCCTATTATTGTTATATATATTACAATTTCTACTTGCACGGTATCTGTCTCTAAGAACCTTAAAATAAAGCTGGCGACTTCATCGTACGGCGACGTTTTATTCCATATGGTTGTCCTTCTGTAGCGATTTTTGTGACCCCTATACTATAATGAGATATATCCAAAGTTTTGGCAAAATCTGTATTATCATAAATTTACATATTTATTAGATAAAAAGTAAAAGAATGATCTTACAAAGTTGAGTAGTTTGGTTTGTTTTTTCTGTTTTTAATGTATATTACTCAAGAATGTATAACAAAAAAAAGCATATTACAGCTTGCTAAAAATAGTAATCATGTATAATTATTTTTACCAGGTTATAGTACTCATTAAATAATATCATATATTAAAAAACTATTTTAAAATTCTACCTGAAATAGATATTTATTCTAGTTCTATCGTAAATGATGAAATATACAACCATTTTGTTATACACAAAGTCAAAATCAAGATTGAATGCAGTGTTTACAATTGTTTGGCACAATCAGTTGTTAACTAACAGCCAGTTATTGTTCCAAAAAAAGAATGTCTATAATTATTTGTCAGTTATGGAACTAGCCAATAGGTTAAAAGTTTCCATAAAAATTCATAGTACAACAAATATTTGTAGAGAAATGTGATCATTTGTTAGTGTTAACAACATATTGTTATATCTAGCCTAAGCCAGTCACCCAGACAGGTAATAGAAATCACCAAATAAGGATTCTGTTAACAACAGAAACCCACAAATTTATTGAGAATCATTGTTGGTAGTTAGATTAGCAAGCAACTATGGAGTTTTTACTGTCCATACATGTTTACACTCCATATATGGTATATGTTACATTATCGGTATCTAAAAATAATATTTTACTGTAAAATTAATACCCACCATTTTAGGCACAACACTTTACACATATGAAAATAAATAAAACATTCTATTTCTATACTGATATCAGATTATAACTAATTGTGGAAATATGCATACAAATATTCCTGTCCTATAAAATTTAAAACACAAGTTCCACCATGTCATATTTAATTCAATTCCAAACATCATCTGCATTGTAATGAATTAAAAATACACTTACCCTTTGTTGATATAAAAACTTCTAGGATAACTTTGTAAAATATGAAAAAATGTAAATCTATTAAATCTAAAATAGAAGTGACAATAACATCAATAGTATGTAGCAGAATGGAAAGAATTTACTAAAATAAATTATTTTCACTTAAAAAACATCCTATACATAAAAAAGAATGTATATTTTACATAAAAACAATTTAATTTGTATCATAACGATTATTATTTTTAGGAAGACGTTGATGCTTACATGGCAAGGCCAGAAAATAACGGCAGCGTAGATGAAGTTCTTAAAAAACTAGATAGCCAGCATGCAAAATATAAATTTATGGAATATAATCTCCTGTCGAAAAAAAGAAACGATTGCAAAATCAAATTCCAGAATTAAAAAGATCCTTAACAATGATAGAAAAACTAGAACAACAAAAAGAGGAATTTGAGACTCAGTTTTTGCTCAGTGAACAAGTATTTGCGAAGGCAAAAGTACCACCAACAGATAATGTTTGTCTATGGTTAGGGGCTAATGTTATGTTGGAATATACCTTGGAAGATGCAAAAAAACTATTAAAGCAAAATATTTCCGCTGCCGAAAGAAATTCAAGCTATGTTAATCATGATTTAGATTTCCTTAGGTATGTTTTTTTAGTGAATTCACACTTATTTACAACACATTTTAACTTAAGAATATTGACACAAACCCATTCTACTGAGCTATTACACAGTAAACATAAAACACAGTAGCGACACTCAAGAAAATTTTTTATCATGCATGTGTCCCCTAGCATACCAATAACTGCCAGCGCGGTCGCTGGTTGTATTTACATCCGGATTTCAAGAAGAATCTTTTGATAACGTGCTCCGGAATTCATTATTAATAATTTTCCAATAAGTAAATGACTGGTTTAACGTCATAATTGAAAATAATTATAAAAAACTGGTCAAGTGCAAGTTGAACTTGCACAATTAGTGTTCCGTACGTAGATTGTTTTTAAAATAAAAATTTTTGTTAGGGTGGTATAAAATGATCAGTGACTTTTTAAATACCAAATAAATTATTAAAGGTAATGCACTCGTGATAATTTTCGTTCAATCTATACCCCATGGAGAATATTCCAGAATTTTTTCAAAATTTTTTGATCAGTACTTTTCGAGATAAAGTAGGGGACAGCGATTTTTTAAAAGTAATACGAAGAAAAGCGTGCGCAAGTATTACATTATATATATATTTTTTACTCGTGTTTTCACAAGCTTTCATTTGACACCACACTCGATGACCTAGTAAAAAAAAATTTTTTTCACTTCCGATTTCACCCCTCAAAACGAACCCCTTAAGTCAAAATTTATGTTACGGTGGTATAAAATGATCAGTGACTTCACAAAACACACCCTAAATGAGTTTTTAACAAAGTTTGTTTCCAATCTTTACTGAAATCTGATGACCTTGAAATTTTTGTTTTTTTTATGTACCATATAAATTATTAAAGGTAATGCACTCGTGATAATTTTCGTTCAATCTACACCCCGTGGAGAATATTCCAGAATTTTTTTCGAAATTTTTTGATAAGTACTTTTCGAGATAAGGCCCGGGACAGCGATTTTTCGCGAATTTTTAAAAATAATACAAAGAAAAGTGCGCGCAAGTATAATATTATATATATATTTTTTACTCGTGTTTTCACAAGCTTTCATTTGACACCACACTCGATGACCTAGTAAAAAAATTTTTTTTCCACTTCCGACTCACCCCACAAAACTAACCCCTTAAGTCAAAATTTAATTCTCAAAACTACATGGCTCTGATGAGGCCATCAATTCCTATATTATTACCAAATTTCACCTTTCTATGTCAAATAGTTTCGGAAAAAATCGGGTGTGACAGACAGACACACAGACACCGAAGTGATCTTATAAGTGTTCCGTACAGAACACTAAAAAGATGTCAAGATGAAGTTTTTGTTGTGCGGCTAGTGCTTGTAAGAATATATGTGGTATCTCCAAAGGTGTTAGTTTTTTTAGATTTACCAAAGATTCTAAAAGGTAATTCATCATTCTTTGTTTCTATTATGCAATATATTATATAAAGATTATCTTTCATATTAAAATTGTTTGCTAAAGTTAAGTTATATTATCTACTAAAATTCACTTACCAAACTTTCAAGACTCAATCTGGGCATGCAAAAGTAGTAATTTTCCAGCACAAATAAGTTTGAATAAATCAATGCATAGATTTAATTTTTTTATATTAGTAGTATGTAGGCATGAAAAGTCATTAGTGGTATGAAAACTATTAGGTTTACCTAATGATAAAATGGAGCAAAAAGTGTGTTCAATTTATTTTTAAGTTCAGAAGAAAGACGATCTCATCTTAAAATGATAATTATAATTTTCAATCTCTCCAGATTATTGGGATTCCCTGAAATATAAGGAGCATGATTATTAACCTTATATGCGCGAAGCTGAAAGTGTACAGAGATATATTGAACATTTTTCCCCCTGGACAATAGCTCTAATAGTTGAGAAATATAAATTCAACAATGAGATATTTAAATGAATAATGTCCAAAAAACGTTGAAGTTTCCTTGTATTTTTTGCCTTTTTTTCCTGTTTTTTCTATATCTATTTTAATAAGAACTTGATAAAAAAATGTTTCTAAAAAAAACCTTTTCTCGTTTTTTTCTTCCTTTCAATCAGCAAAATTCATATTTATTCTACAGAATAGGATTTTTCTTGAAAGAAGGTATTTGAATATTTGAAAAACTCGCGGGCATCATACCAGCAATATGGCGACAGGTCATGTGATCATTAACCCCTCGAGATCAAAGGTGCCGAGTCGGACTGTCACTACTGTGTTTTATGTTTACTATGGCTATTATAATTAAAGAATTTAAGGTATGTATCCTATATGTTTATTTTCAGGGATCAATTTACAACAACCGAAGTCAACATGGCGAGAGTATACAATTGGGATGTAAAAAGGCGTCAGGCTGCTAAAGCGTCAAAATAATAACTCAAAAACCTTATCCAGTAGCTTTTTATTATTTTTTTTGTTATTTAACACTTTGCGTATTTTGTAAGTAACTTATACTTAATAAAGTTTATTACCACAATTGCCA
This sequence comes from Pachyrhynchus sulphureomaculatus, assembly GCA_019049505.1. NCBI lineage: Eukaryota > Metazoa > Arthropoda > Insecta > Coleoptera > Curculionidae > Pachyrhynchus > Pachyrhynchus sulphureomaculatus. The sequence goes on along the minus strand of CM032454.1, from coordinate 134,476,637 downwards.
GTCAGTCTAGCCAGATTTTATTACATGTTTATTAGAACGCTTTATTAATTAACAATCCGAGTCAGTTTCTCTGAGAGCTGAGGTAAAGCATAAATCTACGTACACGTTATTGATACATTTTAGTTAGGCCTCTTAAGAGTACTTTATGCATTTTAGAGTTATTGGCGACAAAAAGCCTTTAACAAGGACATCGATATTTAATTGTGTAGTGCTTATAATTCAAATGAAAAGCCCTGTTATGTTATATCCGGTTACTGCCAAACGCATTGGCAACTTTGTTCGCGGAAAGCAGTAAATCTATGAATTTTATTAAAGTCGGATGACGAGTGCGCCCTAGTATTATTTCACAAACGGAATCGGATCATATACGAGGGTTATATGATTAGTACCTGGCCTTGACAAGAAAAACATTTTTATGTGTAAAATTTATTTTATTTTTCAACATATTCTCCTTTTAGCTTAATACACTTAGTCCAATGTTCGTATCTTTTGTATCCCATCTAAAAAATACGATTTCTCCAACCCTTCAAAATAAGCGCTTGTTTCAGCAATCGCCTCATCGTTTGACCTTGAAGACTAAATCTGGAGAATAAGGTGAATACTGAAGCAAATCATATCCTAACTCATGGAATTTTGCCATGGCGATGACACAAGTGTGCACGCGTGCATTGTCTTGACGAAAGATAAATTTTTTCTTCACCAAATGCGGACGTTTTTCTTTCACAGCATGGTCAAAACGATCCAATAAGTAGGCATAATACTTTCCATTAATCGTTTTGCCCTTTTCAAGGTAATCGATGTGAATTATGCCGCGGGCATCCTAAAACACTGCGGCCATGACTGCCGATAAAGTCGCCCTGGCTTTCATTGGCACCGGTTCGCCACAGAAAACCCACTGTCTGGACTATTCTTTGGTCTCTGGTGTGCTGTGATGAATCCATATTTCGTCAACAGTTACGAATCGACGCTAAAAATCATTCTGATTCCGCTTTAATATCGCCAAACATTCTTTTGAAGGTGACACAATCGCGGGCACCCACCTTGCAGGATTTCTCATATCCAAATGAGTTGTTAAAACAGTCTGCGCCCGTTCAGTTAAGATGCCCCCAGTATCTGCAATCTCACGCACTTCCACTCTCCGATCATTTACCACTATATCGTGGATTTTTTCAATCATCTCTGATTTGGTGACCTCATTTGGACGACCTAGACGCTCTTCATCAAAAATGCTTGTACGGCCGCGTTTGAATTCAGCTGTCTAATATTTTATGGCCTATAACGAAGGTGCAGGGTCCCCATAAACTTCGCTGAGTTCCCCTTTAATCTCATTCGTTTTCTTTTTCAAAAACAAATATTTTATCACTGCTCGACATTTTTTCCATTGTAAAATCACAAAAATTGTTTTATTTAAATGGATGCCACTCAGAAACTAAATTACACGGTGCTTTGAAAATTTGACAGGATTCTTGTAAAAGGTTATGTTTACGAAAAATATAATTTTTTAAATAATAACGCCATCTCTAGCCGAGGTAAAGCATAATTTTTTTTTATCATGCAACTCTCGTATATATATATATATATATATATATATATATATATATATATATATATATATATATATATATATATATATATTTGCCGTACCCGCGGCTCCGCTCGCGTGGACTTGATTCACTGTCATCGTCACTGCTTATTCCTTATGTTGTCTAACGTAATAAAATATATCTTTTAAACTGGCCAAAAAATATATGGATTTTATAAAAAAAAAAAACACGTAAATCGGATAAGTGGTTCATGAGTGCTAACCGCACTAACGGACAGAGAGACGTTGCGTTTTATATACAATATACAGATTATTATTATATAACCTGGTCAGAGAACATATGTATGAATTAAAAAAAAAACACGTAATTTGGGTAAGTGGTTTTCGAGCGATAAACGCACTAACGAACAGACAGACAGGCAGAGAAACGTTGCATTTTATATATATTGTATTCTTTGTTATATGATATTTTTTCATATTTAATGGTTTAGGCAGAGAACGCGCTGGCGGCAAACTTTTTTCCGAATTGATGCACTATTATCGTCACTGTTCATTCCTTATGTTACCTAACGTAATAAAATATAGCCTATAACCTGGCCAGAGAACGTATGTAAGTTTTAAAAAAAAAAGCACGTAAATCCGATAAGTGGTTTTCCAGTGATAAGCGCACTAACGGACAGACAGACAAAGAGACGTTGCATTTTATATATATTATAGACTATAATCGAGCCAGAGAACATATGTACTTTAAAAAAAAAAACGTAAATCGGAGAAGTGGTTCTCCAGTGATAAGCGCATTAACGAACAGCCAGATAGACAGAGAGACGTAGCATTTTATACATATATATATATATATATATATATATACCAAGGTTGCATGATAAGTACGCTAAAGATGGCGCTACTATTATTTAAAAAATTATATTTTTCGCAAACATAACATTTCACAAGAATCCTGTCAAATTTTCAAATCGCAGCATAATTTAGTTTCTAAGTAGCAGCCATTTAAATAGAACAGTTTTTGTGATATAACACTACCGTCAGAAAGTATTTGCCCACCTAGTTATTTCAATCCCAAGGCAACAAAAACCCAGATATTTTTTAAAAAAATTTTAATGAATTATTATTTATTTTCACATTATTTAGTCTAGAAAATCAGAAAAATATTCATGATTTTCCTGGATTTTTCTCACCTATGTGACCTCCTTTGTTTTTACAAAATTTCGGCATTCTGTCCAGTAGTTTCTTCGGTTATTTTAACTCATTCTGCTTGTAAAAATTTCCACAAGTGATTTTTCTGATGTTGGATTGAGTTTTTGAACACACCTGTCCAAATGCTCTTACAGCAATTTGAGGAGGTTCAAATCGGGTGATTGTGGAGGCCAAGTCATCACTTCCAGGACGTCATCGGATTTCCATTGGTCCAAAAGTTCTCTAATTCGTTTAGCAGAATGTTTAGGGCCGTTGTCATGCTAAAAAAATAAATTTCAGCCTGAAAAAATATATCTTCCAAAAGCATTTGAGTTAGCAAAATTTCTTGATACTGTTCTTTTCACATGATTACTTCTATCCTAAAGATTTTTCCAACTTTACCCCAACCATTACTGACCCTCCACCATGTTTTACTGTAGGCAACTGACAGGCTTCCAACATCTCTCTCCAGCTGACCGCCGCACGCAAACTCGTCGATTTGAACCGAAAATTTCGAATTCAAATTCGTCCCTCCAAAGGACGGAATTCCATTGTTCTGATATCCAATTTTCATGTTCTCGGGCCCATTCTAATCGTTTACGTTTATTCACTTGCCTAAGAAGTGGTTTACTCACTGCAACTCTCCCGTGTAGTCCACCTTCTGCCTAATCTGTTTTTCACGGTTGTCACGCTGATGGGAATGGGCCGCTCCACGTTTACTTGAGTCGTGATTTCTGGTGCGATTAGGCGGCGATTACGTCTGCTGGACATTGTTATTGGTCTGTCTTCAGTGGGAGTCGTTTTTCGAGGCCTTCCTGAATGTTTTTGGTTGGAATTCCATGTCCCGCAGAAAATTTTTTTACGATTTAACCCACTGTTCTCCTTGGCATCCGCATATCAGTCGCGATTTGTCGACTCGAGCGGCCATTTTGATGTCTCGCAATTATCAGAGTCCGATTTTCAATGGAAACTTCTTTCGTCTTTGGCATTTTCATAAAATAATTGAGCCTGTATCAATAACAAAGTACTGTTTGCGAATGGGCCAAAAGGGCAATGGTATTTATAGCATAGTTTTTATCAAAAGATGTCACTAGGAATTTCTATAATCCCTAGAAACTTGAAATGAGTTCTTACTTCAACTGGAATTTTCAGAAATCCCCTCAAAACGATTATCATGCAAATCTTGGAAATTTGTTCTAATTGGTTTTTAATTTGTCTAATTGGTTTTTAATTTGTGATTTCACCCAAAAGGCTTATCTAAAAACAATTGTATGATGGACACTTGTTAAGAACAATTACATTTACCTAATATAATAAAAGGGTTTAATTAGGTATTAAATTTTGGCAGTTACATTGAAATTTCTAGGTGAGCAAATATTTTATGAACGTTGGATAGGAAGAAATTTCTGCGGTAAGCCGAAATGAATTGGAAACTGCTTTAATACAGATAATAAAACAGAAGAATAAGAAATCTCCAAGGCAAGATAAAATAACATCTGAAATATTGAAAATGGCAGGAAATAAACTTTTTGAAGCGATACGAATATTACTCAACAAATGTACTGAAAAAAACAAAGAATACCTGTACATTGGCAAAACAGTAAGGTCATCAAGAAAGGCGATCATGAAAATCTCGAGAACTATCGCCCCATCAGCTTCTTATTTGCATTTGTACAAGCTTCTTATTATAATTGTCACAAATCGTCTAACAAATAAGTTCGACCAACCAGTCGAACAGGCGGGCCTTTTGCATGTAATTAGGAACAACAGGTCACATCCAGAAAAATAGAAAAAGCGACCGAATATAATATTAAGCTGCACCTAGCTTTCATCGATTATAAGAAGGCTTTCGACTCCCTGGAACATTGGATAATTCTGCATTCCTTAGCTCATGCCATAATAGACTCAAGATATACCGAGCTCCTAAAATTCATATATGAAAATGCGACATTAATGGTTAAATTAGATGGAGATCGAAAACCAGAACCTATAAAGATTAAGAAAGGTGTTAGACAGGACGACACAATTTCGCTAAAATTGTTAACCCTGGCCTTGGAGGATTTATTTAAAAGTCTTGAGTGGGAAGAGAAGGGAATTAAAATCGATGGCATATATTTACATCACTTGCGATTCGCAGATGTAGTACTGATTAGCGAAGATCTAGAACTCAAAATCATGATAGAACAACTTAATCCAGCTTCACAGAATGTTGGACTCGATATGAACATCAAGAAAATAAAACTTCTAAGCCCACAGAACACAAAAATCAAGATCGGCACAGAAGAGATCGAGAGAGTGGAAGAGTATATGTACTTGGGACATAAGATTAGATTGGATAAGGACAAACAGCGGATATACGAAGGCAAATTGCTCTTAGTTGGACTGCAAATCAAAAAGAGACATATCCCCATGACCTTAAAAAGAAAAGTGTACGAGAGCTGTATACTTCCAGTAAGTACATATGGGCTGGAAACCATGACCCTTACAAAAAATAGTCTTTATCGACTCCAACGTACTCAATGGGCCATCAAAAGACAGATGTTAGTTTACGAAAATACATTAAAAGCAAGGATATCAAGCGAAAAAGTGGCAAAATTAGAGTGGCAATGGGCGAGGCATGCGGCTAGAACGAATGATGGTAGACGGACAACAAAATTACTTTGGCTATAATAATAAAATTATTATTGTGACGATAACAACGGGTTTCAATATCTAATATAATCAGTCTATCAGCCTGTGCAAAGGACTAGTATATTATAATAATGACTAATATAAAAAAACAGATTATATGTCGCAGAGATGTTTTCAGATTGTCATCGTCTCCTAACGCACAAAAGAAATGGGAAACAAGTTTTGAAAGTTTTTTCATATGAAAGAATTCTATTTTGTGTAAAACTTCCACACCACCAGGTCATCCATTTTAAAATTGGGTTTTAAGATTTATTGTCTTATTCTCCGCTCATCGATCCTTAAAATGGATGTTACGTTTTTGAAATTGCACTGTATGAATGGGTTATTTTTTGCAGAAAATTTCCTCACCGGTTATCGAGTTTAAATTCACTGTTTCAGAGTATCAGTGCAAGAGGGTTGTTCCATTCTCTATAAGCAGTCTCGTTTGTCTTTTCTTAAAGAAACCCCCTTTATTATCCGTATGTCCCCGCTCTTTGAACCTAACTACGTCGCTTTTTCAGATGTAATTTTGAAAGGGATCATTAAAAAAAAAACCGTATAAACATAATTATGACTTAAAAAAAAACAATATTATTTTCATGAATTTTATTTCTTTAATAAGGCAAGTTCTTTAGTGAAAGGTAAAAATTAGTGTAGTTTAATCATTAATACATATTACTGATATATTAATATTAAGTAATCAATTTAAACACATACAATTAAAAACAGATTGCACATTACACGGTGCGAGAAGATGTGTTGATAATTTAAAATCTTTTACCTAGTTATCAATAACAAAAAAATATATATACAAAAAGTTCCAAGCAAACCTTAACGATACAGATTCTAGATGTTTGTAAAAATTAGAAAATGTAACGAAAATAATAATATGAACCTAAAACCAATAATAATTATGCACAGCTCTCAAACTTAGAGAATAACATTCTTGACAAAAATTAAACCTTTAACATTATCAATATAGGTCCTCGATATATTTACTATCCATAAAAGATTAAAAACTTACCACTCCGCAGTGAAGGAAGTCCGATGTCGAGTGATTGGACTTCACTCACGGTACTAATTTCTGATAAAATTAGCAGCGTAAAATGGTATTTTTGGACCGTTTTCCTCTAAGTTACACATACATAGGTTAGAGTCTGCAAAGGTGTTAAAAATGTGACCTTTACAGTTCTTTATTACCCAAGAATAAAGAAATAATTACTAAACAGTAAATTTTAAAATGAAATAATAACGTTTAAAATCTGCATCATAAAGAAAATAAAGGAAAATTTATTCCCTAGCTATGAAAAAAAACCTAATTTCTATTCCTAAAAATACATAAGTACGTTTTAAACTAAATGTACAAAAATGTTAACAAGACATAAATTGCACATAAGAAAATACATATTAACTAATAATAATAACAGTTTATAATTCATAATAGACTTGATATTAAAACTCGAAAAATGTATGTTATACTACACTATACAATAAATCAATTAAATCCTCCAAAATACTGAAAAAAATTACCATGCTGTAAAATATTTAATTTATTATCAAACAAAATTCCTTGACAAGTAGGAAATTAAAAAATATTAATACTGAATAAGCTATAAATAAGAAACAATGAACATAATTTCCAGAAATGTTCTACTGTCATGTATGATTACCTAGAGGTCGTCAGATACATATCAAGTAGATACAACTAATCGCACGCGCAGCCTTGCTATAATAAAAGCAAACGTGATATTATTACGCACTAGCTAGACATCAGCTCGTCACTCGTTGCGTGCAGATTTAAGAAAGCGTACCTATAAAGTTGCGAGTGCTATTAATTATGTCCAGTTGCATTAATGTCCGAAGCAATTAAGACAGTAACAATTTATAAGGTATCCTAAAAAAATTTGATAAAAATAAGACAAGCGTTTTTTCCTCATTCGTTATAAAATATAATTACCAATTAAAAACTAAATCACTAACCATTTTTTAAAGTCCCCAAAGCAAAAACATTTGGACAGGACATCATGAATACTACATAAAAATAATTAATCAAATATAGGTATCACCATGTGGACCTAATAACTGAAAATAATTAACAAAAATAAAATTATAATAAAACAGAAAGTAAGAAATTAACAATAAATGTTTTCTAATTGATTTATTATTCGAGATCTGGATTATCTTCAGCTTTAATTTCTCCAACTGGATGCTCTTCAGCTTCCCCAAATTGTTGTTCATCAGAAGGTTGATGAGCACTTTCTACAAAATTGATGTTGTTTTATTTAGTTGTACTCCTAAGAACTAACTGTATCAAATCTCCTATCAATGCAGTAGGTCAAAAAAATTAATACGAAACATATGGTAGGTTGGGGTATTTGGAAAAATGGGGTAAACAGAAGCCAAATTTATAAAATTATTGTAACATTTCCCTATATTTTAGGCCACTATAATTTCTTGGTCAAATCAATTTCTTTTATTTGCTTAATCGATGCTTTAGCATCTTAAAAATATAATAGAAATCGTTTTATACTGAAAATAAATTTTTAAAAATATGTTTAAACACTCTAAGTCGAGAAAGTTATGCCGTATCGGAACATATGAAATTACGTCTCTCGCGCGGTTCAGATTTTTCACTATCATAATAAAGGGTGTTTTTTATAGAGGTATAAAACTTTAAGTTGGCAACACTTTTTTAACTGGCGGCCATTTTGTCAGCTGTCAAGTGATTTATGTTTAGTTTGGTTTGGCATTTCAACATGAATAGACTGACGCCTGAACAACGCTTCCAAATTGTGCAAATTTATTTTGAAAATTATGGTTCTGTTCGAAATACGTATCGCGCACTACGTCCATTTTACGGTCAACATAATCGTCCATCAGAGCAATTAATTTGATTAACTATGGAACGTTTTCGCACCACGTTTACTCGCGCATCCACAGAGACGTCGTACAGTGCGTACAGAAGAAGTCATTGCTGCTGTAGAGCGTAGCGTAGAGGAAGACCCGAATCAGTCTATCCGCCATCGTGCACAGGAATTGGATATGTGTCCATCCACTTTATGGAAGATTTTGCGGAAAGATCTTGGTTTGCGTGCTTACAAAATCCAACTCGTGTAACAATTGAAGCCACACGAGCACCTAGCAAGGCGTAGATTCGGTGAATGGGCCCAAAACAAGATTGCCGTTGATCCCGATTTTCATAAGCGAATTTTGTTTAGCGATGAAGCTCACTTTTGTTTGAATGGATACGTCAATAAACAAAACTGCCGTATTTGGAGTGATGATAATCCTCAAGTGTATGCTGAGACACCGTTACATCCAGAAAAACTGACTGTTTGGTGTGCTTTATGGGCTGGTGGAATCATTGGTCCGTACTTCTTTAAAAACGATGCTGGTCAGAACGTTACAGTCAATGGTGACCGCTACAGAGCCATGATTACTGACTTTTTCGTTCATCAATTGAACAACCATGATGTGCAGGAGCTGTGGTTTCAACAAGACGGCGCAACATGTCACACAGCTCGTGCCACAATTGATTTATTGAAGGAAACGTTTGGTAACCGCATAGTTTCACGTTTCGGACCCGTGAATTGGCCTCCAAGAACGTGCGATTTAACGCCGCTAGACTATTTTCTGTGGGGATATGTGAAGTCGCTAGTCTACGCCGATAAGCCCGAAACGATTGACCACTTGGAGGACAACATTCGCCGCGTTATTGCCGATATACGGCCACAAATGTTGGAAAAAGTTATCGAAAAATTGGACCTCCAGATTAGACTACGTCCGAGCCAGCCGTGGCGGTCATATGCCACAAGTCATATTTAAATTATAATGCCAGAAGATTATCTTTCGAATAAAGTAAATTTCATGTCAATTTAAAAAATTCATCTTTGTTTTATTCCATTTCAAAGTTCTATACCTCTATAAAAAACACCCTATACAAATGAGACCTATATTTACGATGTGCTTTTGGAACGTGATAATAGAGGGCACCTGTAATTATCCCATATTCAAGTTTTTCACCATAGTGTTGGTACAACCGTTGAAACTACGCAGTTTACAGTACGTTCGATGCACGCGCTGTAAGTACGAGTACACGCTGTAAAAATAACCGGTCAAGTGCAAGTTGAACTTGCGTAATTAGTGTTCCGTACGTTGATTGCTTTTAAAATAAAAAATGTTGTAACGGAAGTATAAAATGATCAGTGACTTCACAAAACACACCCCAAATGAGTTTTCATCAAAGTTTATTTACAATACTACTCAGTATATATCACCACTACACCAAACACTTTATTTTTGCACTCGACGCGCGTTTCGCTAACCATGTTAGCTTCATCAGGAGCGATGATTGACTGTCAGACAGTCCTGATGAAGCTAACATGGTTAGTGAAACGCGCGTCGAGTGCAAAAATAAAGTGTTTGGTGTAGTGGTGATATATACTGAGTAGTATCATTGTGCCAAAGATTCCACATTCCCAACTTAGTTTATTTACAATCTTTACTGAAAATTAATGACCTTGAAATTTTTGTTTTTTTTTATATACCAGATAAATTATTACAGGTCATGCACTCGTGATAATTTTCGTTCAATCTACACCCCGTGGAGAATATTCCAGAATTTTTTCAAAATTTTTTAATAAGTACTTTTCGAGATAAGGCGGGTGGACAGCTATTTTTCGCGATTTTTTAAAAATAATACAAAGAAAAGTGCGCGCAAGTATTACATTATATATATATATTTTTTACTCGTGTTTTCACAAGCTTTCATTTGACACCACACTCGATTACCTAGTAAAAAAATTTTTTTTTCACTTCCGATTTCACCCCCCAAAACTAACCCCTTAAGTCAAAATTTAACTTTCAAAACTACATGGCTCTGATTAGGCCATCAATTCCTATATTATTACCAAATTTCAACTTTCTATGACAAATAATTTCGGAGAAAATCGGGTGTGACAGACGGACAGACACGGAAGTGATCTTATAAGTGTTCCGTACGGAACACTAAAAAGATATTGCATTTTTTTAAATTCGGTTTTGTTTTAAAAAAAAAATTAAAATCAGACAAATTCCTCCAAATCCACGAGAAGGGCAGAAGACGAAGAAAATATCAATTTAGAAGGTCACATATGGTGCCAGGATCGCAGTAAAATTTTTTTATTATAGCAACTTTCAATTTTAAAAGCTAGAAATCAGTAGTTGAAACTTTAAGCGCGTTTATCTCAAAACTATGTTTTTCAAATCCGCTTGCAGCATAACTCAAACAATTTTTATCCGATTGACTTCAAATTTTAACTGTAGCTTCTGTATTAGATTCTAAAGAGAAGTACGTAGATTTTTAGGCAATATATTAAAAATTGCAAAAGTTATTAACAAACTTCTGTCAATTTTTTCCACGAAAATCGAGATTTTTTTTCAAAAGCTTGCCATTTTTTGAAAAATCAATATTTTAAAAATATCCTACGTACTCTCTAGCTATTTACGCGTAGATTCAGCAGAATTTTTTTTGTTACAGGATCAAATTTACTCAAGATATGCTGCAAGCCCCGGAGCCCTTTTTTAAAAAGAAGTATATAAAGCATTTTGTAAAATATATTATTTCAAAAAATATATTTTTGTACCTCAATACATAAGTAACTATGTGGTATAGTTCATTTTTTTGAATAAATTTTTATTTCAATCCGAAAAAAAAATGTTTAAAAGTTGGTTCATTCTCAAGTTTCTACAGTGGCCTAAGGCCTTAAGATTAAAATAAAAACACAAAGTGGCCAAAAAATGTAACAAAAGAGAAACTTTTGAATTATGATTTTTTTAAATTCTAGTTTTTATTTTTTGACCTGCAAAAAGATACGAGATGATCAAAAATAATAAAAAAATGTTACGACAAAATAAACGGTTTGAACTTTTTAAGACAGGACAATTAAAGGCTACAAGTATACTGTTATTTGTAAAATTAAAATATTTTGTATTACAAATATCACCAAATACACATTTCCATAAGAAACTCTGACATAAAAGTTGAGAGTTACTGCCTTGAAATAGGTAGAAAATATAACAGTATATACATTTATCGGTTTTTAATTATACATAATAATGAAACTTATAACTTTAGTTGGCCTACTGGTATTATTGACAATTTAAACCCCTATATGTAAAACTGGACTAATTCTAAAGTTAGACCTCTAGTGAAAATTGAGAAATATGAAACCAAATTAATACTGTAATACATACCAAAATATTTTCCTGCACATATGTTATTATCACTGTATATGAGATATAAGAAAAAATTTATGATAGTTTCGAGTGGTCTGGTATTCATTCAAGATAAATTAATTTGAACTACTTTGGACACTCCATTTCAAAAAAATAAAATTTTATACATGATTTTACTCTTAATTAATAAGTGAGATGTTGAAGTCAAAATTCACTAAATTAATAATATTAAGTAGGTACTACAATATTGTTAATTTCGTTATAAATAAATCAGTGATTAATTATTCTTGTTTTTTGTTAAGAAACTATATTATAAAAACATAAAACCTCCTTTATATTCTTGTACATTAAAATTATTATGTTAAGTAGGGCCATCATGTCTTCTGCTAAATAATAAAAGGTAAGGTAGAGTCAGCAATTTTTGAAAATTTCATAAATAATTTTAAGGTGAATAATAAGAACTTTTAACATCTATAAAATAGGAAATAGATATAGAGAATCAATT
>CM032454.1:134448631-134464412 GCA_019049505.1 Pachyrhynchus sulphureomaculatus | reverse complement strand
GTAGGCATCGATGATTTATAATTTTAATACTTTACTAATACCGAAATAAGTTAGGTTCTGTAATTTGATTTGAAAAAAAAATCCGAACTTTACAAACTTTAATGTTGGTGTGTTGGGAATGTGGAATCTTTGGCACAATGGCACTACTCAGTATGTATCATCACTACACCAAACACTTTATTTTTGCACTCGACTCGCGTTTCACTAACCATGTTACCTTCATCAGTCAATCATCGCTCCTGACGAAGCTAACAGGGTTAGCGAAACGCGCGTCGAGTGCAAAAATAAAGTGTTTGGTATCGTGGTGATATATACTGAGTAGTACTTAATGTTAGTGATTTGAAATCCAGAGTTTAAAAAAGCAGATCAATTAATTGCACGACTTCGTTTAGGAGAAAAATACTAATTTGTTATTATTTCACTTCTTATTTGGCAAATTCGAAACCGAAAACAAACGCGTTCAATATGTTGGCCGACATAATTTAGTCTCCGACTTGGCTCAGTTATTGTTTTACAGATCATTTTACCCCAAATTTACCTAAAGAATCTGTCAAAACTGTACGTCAGAAAATTAAAAGGCGGTAAAATTTTAACCTACAACACCTTGTTAGAAAAGAGGTTTCCTTTTTCAAAATAAATATATGAATTAAACATTAAACCGTGAACTTTCAATTTAGCGATGCAGTCTTTTTTAAAATCTGGTAAATTAGGTGAACCATCCACAAGTAAATCTTCGGCTCCTGGGTCTTCCAAAAAAAAAACTAGAAAATTACAATGGGTTGAAAAATACCGTCCGAAAAAGGTTGAAGACGTTGTTCAACAAAAAGAAGCTGTTTCTGTACTTAAAGAGTGCATTGCAGGCGCTGATTTACCTAATTTTTTATTCTATGGCCCTCCTGGCACTGGGAAAACAAGTACCATCTTGGCTGCTGCACATCAGTTCTTTGGAGATCTGTATAAAGAAAGAATTTTGGAACTAAATGCTTCAGATGAAAGAGGCATTCAAGTTATTCGAGACAAAATTAAGACTTTCTCGCAATTGACTGTGAATAGCACTAGGGCTGATGGAAAAATATGCCCACCTTTAAAAATCGTAATTTTAGATGAAGCTGATGCAATGACCCCATGCAGCTCAAGCAGCCCTAAGAAGGACAATGGAAAAGGAAACTAAAACAACCAGATTTTGTCTTCTTTGTAATTATGTTTCAAGAATTATTGAGCCATTAACATCTAGGTGTACGAAGTTTCGTTTTAAACCTTTGAACGAATCTTTTATTCTAGAAAGGCTTAATTATATCTGCAGAGAAGAGGATGTTCTTGTAAAAGAAGAAGTTCTGCAGGTACTAGTAAGAGAAAGTGGAGGTGACATGAGACGAGCTATTACTGCCCTTCAAAGTTGTGCTAATCTGAAAGGTAAAGAAAATCATATTTCTTTAGAGAATGTTTATGAAGTCTTAACAGTTATTCCTGATAAATGGATTGTCGACTTTATGGCTTTATGTAAAAGAGAATCTGATATAAAAGAAATTATTGCATTCATTAAAAATCTTCAGAAAGAAGCATACCCAACTCAGAGAATATTTGAACAGCTCAATGATTTACTTATTGAATCTGAGGAGATTAATGAACCACTTAAAGCTGAAATAGGAGAATATCTTGCTGAAGTTAGTTTTAGGAGCTTTTGCAGTCGTGCTGATTTTATTCATTTGTTAGATTTGGCCATTAATACACAAAAGATACTTACAATTTCCCCAGAACAAAGAAGACTAATTGATCAAGAAACTACCAATAGAGTAACCTTAAAAGGAGTTGCATAATAAATATTATTATTTGTATTACTAACAATTATTTGTAAAATATTTGTCGATTTTTGCTGTTTTTCATATATATAACTTCCTAATTTTAAGTTTTTTCAAATTTAATAATATTTTTATACCTATTGTGTTGATATTACATTTTGAAATAAATACTAGGTCTCAATTTTTTTTTTATCTTCAAATATAATAAAGCAAAGAAAATTCTAAGTAAGAGTAAGTTATGTTTTTCAAAAGAAATTTGTAATTTTGTCACCATTTTAGTTTCTTAGTTATTATTTGTCGAGTCAGTATTTAAAATCACAGATGTACGTAGGCAGCGCTTGCTGACTAGGTAGTGTAGGCGTTGGAGAAGTGCTTTGTAGGACCACATATGTTTCACCTGATATTGAAGATGAACTTTGCCATTAATCATCCAATGACTGGTAGGATGGGTCTGGACTTGGTGAATATTATGGAGTGGCCTGTTCACTCATCAAAACTTGCATCACATTTGCTTGCACTGCTAATTGACGAAAAGGAGGTGTTCGTTTTAGGAAAGTGTGTAGCCTCATCAAAAAACCACACTTCACTATCTTTTATATTCCCTTTGAAAAATTTTGGCTTCTCTTCTGAATTTTGAGGAGTTCATTGTCAAAATCAGATACTTTTCTCAGCTGCTTCTCTGTCTTCTTTAGTGGTGGCCTGATGGGTGAAAAACCCGCCGTGAGGTTGATGAGTTTCTGGTGATGGGATTTGTGATGCTGTTCCACTAACATTTTCTGGATTAAAGTCGTGTATAGACTTGAACTTTGACTAGCCCACTGCACCTTCATCAACTTCAAATGGAACGCTACCTTTCAAGTCCCTTGAAATCATTATATCGTTTAGAAAAAACATGTTTTTGTAATATGGCCATTTAGGGATGTACTCTTCTCCTGAGTGACCAAACCTATGTGTAGCAGCTTTTATATATTCTCTTCTGAATATATATCTCTGGAAGACCTCTCCATTTCTTCTTAACTTCTTCGATTAAAAAAAAAAACATTATTTTAGGTATTTAGCGACGGGATCATCTTTTAAAATTATTGGATATTCTTTCGGAATCGCTAATACAGTTGATAGCAATGTGTACGAAACGTACAGGGCGATATGGAAAAAACTGGTGGAAGTATACATGATATTCTCATCGAATGAAGAGATTATCAGCATTACAGAAGGGTTTTGGTGGCGATGGAAGTTCCCAAATTGTATAAGTGCTGTTGTTGGTCCAGCCTATAGATTTATAGCGAAAGAAGTACGGTAAAGAAAGTAATAGCGGGATATTTTCGAAATCGGATTTGTCAAAAATGTTACAAACTAGTTCCCTCAATGTTGCTTCTGTGTTACCCGGTACTAAATTATTTTTACTTCACGTAGTGATAGATGAGGCGTATATCCCTTAAAAACATTCCTAATGCGCCCTTACTCTCGAAAGACTGTAGGACGTGAACAAGATATTTACAAGGAACATTTATAATTGGTTAGACAGGTCGTCGAGTTTGCATTTGGCATAATGACCGAGCAAGTGGAGACTGTTAACTCAAGCTATAGAACTTGAGCCCGAACGAGCTGATTCTATCATTAAATGCACAGACATAGAGGATGGACTGAGTGTTCCGTATCCCGCTGTGAAGTAAGCATGGACGCAAAAGTGTGAGAGAGACAAAGCTACTGGCCACTCATTCGCTTTGTCTCTCTCACACTTTTGCGTCCATATTTACTTTAGAGCGGGATACGGAACACTCAGTCCATTCTCTATGTCTATGGGATGGACTAAGTATTAACCTCACAAAATTGACCACTCTCTAGAAAGAGACAAAGCGACTGTGTGACCAATACCTGTCTCTTTTCTGTAGGCCTGTAATAAACAAGACCCAGTACCCCGAAACGGAATTCAAGACGAGAAAAGCCCCCACCCAATTTCAGTTCAAATGAAACACTTAAAAATATTATTTTCAAGAGCGCTGTAGCTTAGCGGCATTCTAGAAAGAGACAGCTACTGGCCGCTTTTTCGCTTTGTCTTTCTCACATTTTTGCGTCCATATTTACTTCACAGCGGGATATGGAACGCTCAATCCATCCTCTATGTCTATGGTCAAAACCGAATCCAATAAAAAGTAGTCCGACGTCAAATAACCTTGAAATTATTTTTTCTCTAGTTTAACGGAATTCGTAATTTAAATGTTCGAGCAGTTTTTGTATAAGTCTATTAATCACCCTACCTGAACTTGATTTCAGTTTAAACGTGTTTGAAATAATTATTTTTAAATACTGATAATTAAAACCCATATTTCCAATGTTTATTACTTATAGTTGATTAATAAACTTTTTGAACATCGACTTCCAATGACATTGTAAGGGCATGTTTTTAATAAATCCGAACTGATCCTGATTACAGACAAGCAGTGTTTTAATTTACGCCCTATGAATGTTATTGCTTAACTATTGACCATCACAATGAAAAATAACAGTACCGAAGAAAATTGGTGATCGCTACAGTTGTGTTACTTTCTGATAAATGCGGCCATTCCTAAAAGGGATAAAAATGCAGTCGCGCTAATAGTTCTACCAGTGAAAAACGTCTCATTTTTGATGATGTTATTCTGGATCTGATTGAACTTAATTTATTCTAAGGGTATCTTTGCTAAAATATTCGCCTAAAGAATAGCCTCCTATCGATAGAAAACTTTTTCACCGGTGAATTTTCAAAACTGCCGGTGTGTTGGGTGTTGCATACGACGATGTCAATGTCAGCACCTTTTGACATTAAGAACAATGACCACTTTTTTAAACTAGCTTTTTCTGTAACCACAGTAAAAGATTAATATTTAAAAGTAGAATGCTTTTGTAAAGTTGGCCACGTTTTACCTCAAATTATTTTGTCATTGTCAAAACTTTGTTTTCTCTACTTTAGATTCTACTTGAATTAGCTTTTATCAAAACACAAGACTAAACATGAGTTCTGGAAATCCGTCTTATAAGGTAAAGTTTTACATCGTAATCTTAATGAAATGTTATTAATCTATTTATTACCTTAGCCGTCCGAAGGCAAGCGAGAAGAATTTCGCAAATATTTAGAAAAAAATGGAGTTATGGATGCATTGACAAAAGTCTTGGTTAATCTTTATGAAGAAGTAGATAAGCCAGAAGATGCACTAGAGTATCCTTTTTATAGATTATTTTTACTATTACCTCAGATTATACTTGTCTTCTAGAGAACTGTAACTTTCAAAAACTGTGGGTTAATTTTAAAGTAAAATTTTTGGTGTAAATATTATCCCATGAGATTTTAACCCCATTGATGGTGATGTAGATTTAAAATGGCATGATATAGTAAAGTATTTTTATGTGACAATTAAAAACCTAATTTATATATTTTTTCTAGAATACACAGATTATTTTCTGTCTTAAACACTAGACTTTGTAGAATACATTAATTAACCACAGTACTTTCAACAATTTAACATCTTGTGTTTACATACATGACCTCAAAACAGGTCCAGTCTGGTTTTAGAACTATGTCATTATGATAGCAGGTAAAAAAATAAACATTCATAAAAAAAAATTAAACACCTTAAATTGTTAAGGCATCAACTGAGAATGCTAGCTGATTATGTTAGATGCTTTAAGTATAACACTATCAATATGAATAAAAAATATACATTCTTACAGCATCCTATAATAATTTCTATTTTTGATTGCAAAAATAAAACACCTAATGACATATTAAAATTGAATTGAACTTGCAAACTAAAAATTATTCACACTGAATTTTACAATTTTATAGGTTTTTCAGAATATATACATATCTTGAGATAGATTACAAATATAATGTTCAGATTTGGTGGCAAGGTTTGGCTTTCAAGGTATTTTCAAAAAAATTCTTCCTTTAAAGTTACCTATGTTACCCTTGTTTATAAAAATCATGAAATTCTTATTTTTTAACTGGTGTCAAAAAAGCAGAATCTTAATTCAATATGTACTTAGTTTCAAAAAAAAGATTTTCAGTTCAATATTATAGTATATAATCTGTCATAATATTTCCGTAAGTTAGTCCATATATGCTTTCAAAGAGGGTAATAGGGGCCAAGGTTGATAAATGTTATATATTTTCCATATTTCTTTTTTTTATTAAACAAAAAACACAAATTTCAAGCATAATTATTTATAGTCAAATATATAATGAGTTAAAGAGATAGGGGTGTCTAAAGGTGTTGCTTTCTCTATATAGGATAAGTTGTGTTACTTTTTATATTGTGCATTTATTTATGGTCAATATATAAGGAGTTAATGAGGTAGGGAGGGGTTGAGTAGTTACTTCGTATATATTCTGGTGAATGTTCATTTCAGGGTTTTTAGGGGTGAGGAATCTGAGAATTGTGTTATTTTTGTTCATCTGTGGTTAAAACTATAGACATATGAATGTAGGGATGGAAAGTAATTGAGAGGGGTGTCAGCAGTTGTGGGGAGGGAGTGAGGTAAGTAACTTACTATTGTCTGTCGATATTGCACAAATGCAGTATGTGTGTTTTGATGAGACAGTTTTTGTTTCAAATAAAAGGGAAGGTTTGGTCGTAAAGGATGATGATTTTTATGAACTACTTGAAGATTTCGGCATTGAACCTACCGATTCAGACGCTGAATTTTGGCAATCAGATGACCCTCTATTTATAAAATTATAAAAGTTGTCATGATTGGCATTTTATTCCTTTTATTTCCAATAAAAAAACAGTGTTTTATTTGAGAATATTATATATAAACTATGACATTGTTCAAATTTTTGTGGAACTGAGCATGTGCAAAGCCCTAGCCAACCAGAAGTGGGTATCAGTTCCATCCCTATATTCCTATGTATGGGTAAACACAAAGGGGGGTTAAAGTGTTTACTTCATATATATCATGTTATATGGTGTCGAGAAACCAGAAATCGTGTCTTACCAAATTTTACTTTCATATTTGTAATCTATGGCTCATATTGTAATGCATATGTTTATGTATGTATATGGGTGTATATGTATGTATATGTATGTATATGTATGTATATGTATGTATATGTATGTATATGTATGTATATGTATATGTATGTATATGTATGTAATATGTATGTATATGTATGTATATGTATGTATATGTATGTATATGTATGTATATGTATGTATATGTATGTATATGTATGTTTATGTATGTATATGTATGTATATGTATGTATATGTATGTATATGTATGTATATGTATGTATATGTATATGTATGTATATGTATGTATATGTATGTATATGTATGTATATGTATGTATATGTATGTATATGTATGTATATGTATGTATATGTATGTATATGTATGTATATGTATGTATATGTATGTATATGTATGTATATGTATGTATATGTATGTATATGTATGTATATGTATGTATATGTATGTATATGTATGTATATGTATGTATATGTATGTATATGTATGTATATGTATGTATATGTATGTATATGTATGTATATGTATGTATATGTATGTATATGTATGTATATGTATGTATATGTATGTATATGTATGTATATGTATGTATATGTATGTATATGTATGTATATGTATGTATATGTATGTATATGTATGTATATGTATGTATATGTATGTATATGTATGTATATGTATGTATATGTATGTATATGTATGTATATGTATGTATATGTATGTATATGTATGTATATGTATGTATATGTATGTATATGTATGTATATGTATGTATATGTATGTATATGTAAGTATATGTAAGTATATGTATGTATATGTATGTATATGTATGTATATGTATATATTTGTATGTATATGTATATATAATATGTATGTATATGTATGTATATGTAAGTATATGTATGTATATGTATGTATATGTAATGTATAGTGTATGTATATGTATGTATATATATGTATGTAATATATCTATGTATGTATATCTATGTATGTATGTTTATTATATATATATAAATATATATATATATATATATATATATATATATTATATATATATATATATATACAGTAATACCCCGCTTTACGCGAGGGATACGTTCCGAAAAAAATCGCGTTAACTGAAATTCGCGTATATCGAGGTTTATGATTTAAACATAGTCAAAATTTAATACAAAAAAATACAAATCATTTTAATCAATCACTTTAATTCTAAGAACACTTTATGCAATACATACTCTTATTTTTTACGGAAAAATACATCTATTGTCTTTTGGGTAACGTTTTGTTTACGTTCTTGTAAAAATACGTTCATAACACCCAACACTGTTTTTAATTGTTTGACACACGGTCAAGACACGGTCATCATTATTGTCTATACTCTGCAATATGTCCAAACCTGAATAAATTTTTGAAAGTGCATTTTGTATTTCCCCTGAAGATAAAACTTTCTCTTCTACTTGTTCTTCCTCATCGTAGATAGGATTATTCTGTAACTCGATCAGATCTTCATTGCTAATAGGATCGTCGTGCGTTGCTACAAGTTCTACGAGATCTTCTACCGTGACATCTTCAAGTTCAGACCCCTCAATCATTGCAGCAATGTCTTCAAGCACTTGTCTCTGCATCTGGACAATTCTTCTAGGTGCTTCCACTACATCTGGCCAAAGATTACGCCACACCCCATTCATACAACTCATTTTAACTTCCTTCCAAGCCTCTTCTATGTTGTGAATAGACTTCATAATGTTGTATGACTTCCACCACTCTCGCATAGACTGTCTTCCTTCCCCGTCAGTTTCATGAATTAGTTGGCTAAAAGTGCGGCGATGGTAATAAGCTTTGAAGTTTGCTATTGCTCCCTGGTCCATAGGTTGTAATATTGACGTAGTGTTTGGTGGAAGGAACTTTACGTACACTTTTAAGTCTCTCTGGGCGTATCAAGTGAGGTTGGATGTCCTGGGACATTGTCTAAGAGTAATATAAAACTTTAGGTTCAAGCCCATTTCTGTCACAGTATGATTTGACTGATGGGCAAAAAAAAAACTATTAGAATACCATTCTTGAAAAATTTCCCGTGTAACCCACGCCTTTCTGTTTGATCGCCACACAACTGGTTAGACTTGTCTTGTCTGTGCCTCGCATTGCACGGGGTGTTTCTGAATGGTACACTAGTAAAGGTTTCAGTTTGAAATCACCAGTGGCATTACCACCCAGCAGAAGTGTTAGTCGATCTTTCGCAGCTTTGAAACCACTGGGCTTGACGTTCTTCCTTAGAAATGAATGTTCGAGATGGCATTTTTTTCCAGTAAAGTGCGGTCTCATCAACATTGAAGATGAGACAAGCAGGAATTTTCTCTCGTCTAACGAAGTCTTGAAACTTGTCTGGAAACTCAGCTGCAGCTTGAATGTCCGCGCTGGCCGCCTCGCCTGTTATGTGGATATTGTGAAGATTAGAACGCTGCTTGAACCGATGGAACCAGCCTCGTGCTGGCAGCAAAAGTCGGAGTGGCACTCCCTTCTCCTTCTTTTGTTTTCAGCATCTCATACAAAGATTTTGCTTTTGTGCATATGAGATCTTGACTTAGTGGTGTGTTCTTCTTATTCAAATCTTCGATCCAGACTGACAGTAATTTCTCCATTCTTTCTAAGATAGATGATCTCGAACGAGAAAGTTTTGTTGCACTTATAGGTGTTGAACCTTCGCTGGAGATTTTAATTTTTTCCCGATTTTTATAAATCGTTCTCACAGTCGATTCTGAGAGTCCAAAATCTCTCCCAACAATTGTTGCTTTGCCTCCATTTTCCATTCTTCTTAACACTTTCATCTTCAATTCCAAAGTGACGCTTTTACGCTCTTTTTTCTTTACAGGCGGCATTTTTAACGTAGGGTTAAATTATGTATGTATGTATCTCCAATAAATATTAAAACAAAACTGCCAGCCGACCGAACTAACATTACGGAACAAATGAACACACGAAACGAACGAGGAAATCCCCATAGAACAAAGTCGAAGGACAGGGAATTCCCAATTCTTCAAAGAGAATATTCAGAGAAAGCGGGGATCCCCCCGCGACCATAGAGAAGTTAATGACTACATGAGCGCGAAATTTGAAATTCGCGTTATAGTGAAACCGCGCGTAACGGGGTCGCGCTAAGCGGGGTATTACTGTATATATATATATATATATATATATATATATATATATATATATATATATATATATATATATATATATATATATATATATATATATATATATATATATATATATATATATATGTATATATATATATATATATATATATATATATATATATATATATATATATATATATATATATATATATATATGTATATATATATATATATATATATATATATATATATTTATTTATTTATTTATTTATTTATATATACACTACCGTCAGAAAGTACTTGCCCATCTAGTTATTTCACTCCCAAGACAACAAAAACCCAGATAATATATACATTTTTTAAATTTTAATGAATTATTATTTATTTTCACATTATTTACAGTCTAGAAAATCAGAAAAATATTCATGATTTTCCAGGATTTTTCTCATCTATGTGACTCCTTTGTTTTTAATTACCCCTTTACAGAGTTTCGGCACTCTGTCCAGTAGTTTCTTCAGAGTTTCTTCGGTTGTTTTAACCCATTCTGCTTGTAAAAGTTCCCACGAGTGATTTTCTGATGTTGGATTGAGTTTTCGAACGCACCTGTCCAAATGGTCCCACAGCCATTCGATGGGGTTCAAGTCGGGTGATTATGGAGGCCAAGTCATCATTTCCAGGACCTCCACCATGTTTTACTGTAGGCAACTGACAGGCTTTCAACATCCTCTCCCTGGCCGCCACAAGTAAACTCGTGGATTTGAACCGAAAATTTCGAATTTAGATTCGTCGCGCCAAGGGACGGAATTCCATTGTTCTGATGTCCAATTTTCATGTTCTCGGGCCCATTCTAATAGTTTACCTTTATTCACTTGCCTAAGAAGTGGTTATCTCACTGCAACTCTCCCGTGTAGTGCACCTAGTGCTAATCTGTTCTTCACGGTTGTCACACTGATGGGGATGGGCCGTTTCAGGTTTACTTGAGCCGTGATTTCTGGTGCGTTAGGCGGCGATTACGTCTGCTGGACATTGTTATAGCTCTTCAACGGGAGTCGTTTTTCGAGGCCACCGTTCTCCTTGGCATCCGCATATCACTCGCGATTTGTTGACTCTAGTGACCATTTTGATGTCTCGCAATTATCAGAGCCCGATTTTCAACGGAATCTTCTTTCGTTTTTGGTATTTTCACAAAACAATTGAGCCTGTATCAGTAACAAAGTACTGTTTACGAATGGTTTATTTTCCAAAAGGGCAATGGTATTTATAGCATAGTTTTTTTTTATCATAAAATGTCACTAGGAATTTCCATGATCCCTAGAAACTTGAAATGAGTTCTTACTTCAACTGGAATTCTCAGAAATCGCCTCAAAACGATTATCATGTAAAACTTGGAAATTTGTTCTAATTCGTTTTTCATTTGTTATTTCACCAAAAAGGCTTATCTAAACAATTTTATGATGGACACTTGTTAAGAACAATTAAATTTACCTAATATAATAAAAAGGTTTAATTAGGTATTAAATTTTGGCAGTTACATTGAAATTTCTAGGTGGGCAAATACTCTCTGACGTTAATATATATATATATATATATATATATATATATATATATATATATATATATATCTATATATATATATATATATATATATATATATATATATATATAAATTTTACAATATATATTGATAAATATGTAAGGCTGTAAACCTTTTTTGAAATAAATATTTTCTTTAATATATTTCTCAGATATATAAGAGACAAATTAGCTGTTATAGCAGGTTTAGAAACTTATAAACAACTACAACAAAAGTTATCTGAAGTTGAAGATAGAATAAAAGAACTTGAGGGACAAGTAGAGTCAGCTGGAGCCTCTAAAGAACATGAGGGATTGGAACAGACAGGTAAATACAAGTTAAGAGATCACCGTCAAAGTTTGATGTTACAGAGTAAAAATATTCTACAGAAATTTTGAAAACTATTATTATCTGAATGAAATCATTAGTCTAATGCTATTAACAAAGAATAAGTATTATAATCATTTATGCCAAATACTAATTACGTCCAACTATTATTACATGTTTTTTTTTCTGATATTATATAGTACCGTTTTCCATAATGTATACAGTTGACAAGTATTACTAGAGAGTAACAATTTGTTTTGCTGTAAAAGTTTTTCTCAATACCATAATTTATGAAAAAAAGTTTACTAATAGTTACTTGAGTTTTTGTATTACATTTATTTATTTATTTATTTACGGGTTAGGCCCATTAACTCATAAAGACAAAATACAAAAGTTTACATCTATTAATGACACTTAAAACTACTTAGAACTAAAGGCTAAAACTAAGAATTTCAGAAAAAAAACCCCGATCTGCCTCTTAAAAAGAGACAAGGAGCTGGAGAACAAGTCCAGTGATGGGCAGTTATTTACAATGCCCATAGATCTAGTCATGAAGGTATTAGCTCCGTAGGTCGTCTAATGATAAGGTTTGAAGAAGGACAATGGAGATCTCGTATGTCTAGAGGGTGCATACAAATTAATCTGAGATAAAAGTTCTGGACAATTTACAATGGAATTTAAAATTTTAAAGAACATTACAAGATCGCGTTGAACTCTCCGGTTAGACAGGGTATTCAAGTTTAATATAGATGTCAGTTTTGAATGACTAAAAGAATCATTGTTAAATTAAAATTTACTCTGAAGAAGCTCCAAGCTCCTAGCATGGCAAGCAAAAGGTGGGTTCCACACACATGAGCAATATTCTAAGAGAGGCCTAACCAACAAGCAGTATAGCATTTTTATAGAGGTAATGAATGAAAATTCTGATGAGCAACGCCTAATGAACCCAAGCATCCTCGGAGACCTAGACGTTACCTTGGTTATATGAGGAATAAAACTCAGGGCCGAATCAAACGTAACTCCCAGATCCTTAACATTAACCAAGGACATGCTGTAATCAAAAAACAATGGTTTACGCGATCACGAGAAAGACATAGAAAAGCATTTAGAAGTATTCAAAACCATACCGTTTAACTGACACCAGACACTAAGCCTATCCAAATCACCCTGCATTCCCACACATTCCTCAGTCGATCCAACAACGCCGTATACAACTTCAAATCATCAGTAAGGAGCAAGAACCTGGAAGACCGAAAGCAGTGGGCCACATCATTCAAGAACAGGTTAAACAGCAGAGCCCCATATGAGTGCCTTGAGGCACTCCCGAGGGCACAGTAATGTTGACAGACTTAAAATTATTAGCTCGAACCACCTGAACTCTGCCACAGAAATAACTCCTAATCCAGCCAAACAGTGAACCCGATATGCCACGGTTATTGAGCTTCTTAAGAAGAACACCATGGTTGACCATCATATACATATCTTTATGCCACCGAGTTCCCGCAGTAAAAATATTTTTTAACGATGTCAGGTCTGCATTCATATTGTTAGCTGTCATTCTTTTTGTCATATTTAAAAGTCTTTGGCGTAAATTAGGTTTGATTGCCGACCATCTTCTCTCATGTCATGTTTTAAAATATTTAATTGTTCGTTTTAGTATATGTTATGTTGATTCATATTTCTAATTTTATTGGTTTCTTTATTGCTTTAATTTTTGTATGTGAGTTAAATATAGTTTTTTTTTTTATTTATGGTTATTAGATGATCATACAAACATTTCTTTTCTTTTTCCATAAGGTCATTCTTTTCATGCAGAATAATTTAGTTCCGGTGTTCGAACCTTACAACATAAAACTTCCTAATAATAATTTTTTACATAATTGTAACTGCACTTCTAAAAATATTTTGTACTTTATGGGTTAAATTTTAGATCTGTTTCTAGCACCATATTACAGTCTACATTTTAGGCAAAAATTCATAGTTGTTTCTTCATGTAACACTCAAGTGTGACTTGGTTTAAGATTATTCCCATCTCTCCCTTCATCTTTCTATTTTATAGCCAATTTAGCAGTCCCCTTGAGGAGTAAACGACACCATTGTATTTTTTGTCAAATTTCAGCGGTACTTGTAATTTTCAGCTGAATTAACGATTTCTAAATTTTTTTCCTGAGTGTTAAAAATTGTTATTGTTATTTTTCATGGTGAAGCCCTGGAACAAATAAAAAAAAACAGTTTTTACTACTCCTAGATGTTTTTATTTTTAAAAACACACTAGCCTATCTAGCATTGCTTAATATTAATTTATTAAAATATCCAAGAATATTAGAGACCTTTGACCTCTGGACAGAATTAACAATGAGATAACGTATTATTAAATATGGTTTTATTTTTTTTTTTTTATCTTGGTTTTAGTATCTCACTTCTTAATCTCAGGATACACTGCAAAGTGTAAATGTAATTTAGATTCTCAACTTAACCCAAGGATCCAAAAGAGTTCAAATTAATTTCCGTTTATAAAACCATACTATGTGAAAAATCTGACGTGAATAACCTTGAAATAAATTCGATAGGAGGTTGCTTCCCTAGCTCAATTTAATGTATGGAATTTTTTTTTATCGAGTAATTCAATTTGAGACAATTTTATTTTGTTTTAAATATATCTAAAATAAGTTGTGCGCCATTATTGGTAGCATTAAGGTATATTTTTCCACGTTTTTCTTTATTATAATTGCCTTTTCTTTCTTGATCTTTGGCCCTCTGACGTCATAACTATTTTCGTCGCTACGAGTTGCAAACAAAACTTAAAAATACTGTTTAAAAGTTTTCAACTCAGATTTTGTGGCAGCCTTATTCGAGGTTTTCTCTATTTCGTAATCCGATTTATCATGTTCTTGAGCAAGGAATTTCGAAGTGACGAACGTAAACGCAATATCATATTTTCTCTCAGATATTAGTAGTATTTTATTATTAGTTCTTAAATTGATTCTCTATATCTATTTCCTATTTTATAGATGTTAAAAGTTCTTATTATTCACCTTAAAATTATTTATGAAATTTTCAAAAATTGCTGACTCTACCTTACCTTTTATTATTTAGCAGAAGACATGATGGCCCTACTTAACATAATAATTTTAATGTACAAGAATATAAAGGAGGTTTTATGTTTTTATAATATAGTTTCTTAACAAAAAACAAGAATAATTAATCACTGATTTATTTATAACGAAATTAACAATATTGTAGTACCTACTTAATATTATTAATTTAGTGAATTTTGACTTCAACATCTCACTTATTAATTAAGAGTATAAAATCATGTATAAAATTTTATTTTTTTGAAATGGAGTGTCCAAAGTAGTTCAAATTAATTTATCTTGAATGAATACCAGACCACTCGAAACTATCATAAATTTTTTCTTATATCTCATATACAGTGATAATAACATATGTGCAGGAAAATATTTTGGTATGTATTACAGTATTAATTTGGTTTCATATTTCTCAATTTTCACTAGAGGTCTAACTTTAGAATTAGATTCCAGTTTTACATATAGGGGTTTAAATTGTCAATAATACCAGTAGGCCAACTAAAGTTGTAAGTTTCATTATTATGTATAATTAAACCGATAAATGTATATACTGTTATATTTTCTACCTATTTCAAGGCAGTAACTCTCAACTTTTATGTCAGAGTTTCTTATGGAAATGTGTATTTGGTGATATTTGTAATACAAAAAAAATATTTTAATTTTACAAATAACAGTATACTTGTAGCCTTTAATTGTCCTGTCTTAAAAAGTTCAAACTGTTTATTTTGTCGTAACATTTTTTTATTATTTTTGATCATCTCGTATCTTTTTGCAGGTCAAAAAACAAAAACTAGAATTTAAAAAAATCATAATTCAAAAGTTTCTCTTTTGTTACATTTTTTGGCCACTT
>CM032454.1:134341223-134441223 GCA_019049505.1 Pachyrhynchus sulphureomaculatus | reverse complement strand
GATTCAGTGATCCAGGATATGCTTTTTTAGGCTCTTGCTGAATGCCGTATAGATTCAAGGTACGTCGAAATCCTAAGACATATCTAGTGTCAGGTACCATAAAGAGTTAAATTACACATAGGGAAACAAACAAATTCCAAATCGAAAGAGGTGTGCGTCAGGGTGACACTATTTCCCCAAAGTTATTTATCACCCTTCTGGAGCACATGTTTAAAAATCTGAATTGAAGCAACATCGGCATAAATATAAATGGAGAATACTGAATAACTTGAGATTCGCCGATGACATAGTCCTGTTAACAGATCGCGCAGATCATGCGAATGCCATGCTTAACACCCTAAAAGAACAATCCCATAAAATTGGCCTAAAGATAAAGTTTAAGACAAATCTAGTTTTTACCAAGCCACTATCAGTAAACGGGGTAAACATCGAGCAAGTCATGACATATAGATATTTGGGACATGAAATTAAGTTGGGCAGAGAAAATCAGACTCATGGACTACAACGGAGGGTCACTCTAACTGGGACCGCAAACGCTGAAATCAGGCATACATATTTGCCTTTAACGAAAGGTCTTTAACCAATGTGTTACCTGTGCTTACTTATGCAGCAGAAACTCTAACTTTGACAAAGAATACAATGAATAAGAGAAGAGTAACTCAAGCGGCAAAGAATACAATGAATAGGAGAAGGGTAACTCAAGCGGCAATGGAGCGGTCAATGTTGGGTTTGTCTCTTCGAGATAAAGTCCCAAATAAAGAAATTAATAACCGAACGAGAGTGATGGATGCAATTAAGAAAGTTCTATCTTTGAAATGGAATTAGGCCGGTCATCTAGCCAGAACGCAAGATAAGAGATGGACTAGGAAGGTGTTGGAATGGCGATCTAGACAAGAAGCGTGTAGGAATAGAGGCAGGCATCCCACCAGATGGACAGATGATCTGAGAAGAGTAGCGGAAAACTGCATCCAAAAAGCCCAAGACCGATTTAACTGGAAAATACAAAGAGAGGCCTATGTCCAGCAGTAGACGCTAAGGGCTGATGTATGATGACGATGATGATGTGTTGTGCATGTGGTAATTATAATTTTTATTTTATTTACTTTTCATGCCTTATTGTTCACGTTTTATAACATCGCATTTCTATTATTTTCAAGTATTAAGTGAAATTGTGCAAAATATCTTATTAGCATAGACAGGTCCATGGAGCAAAAGGGGAGATTCTTTAGAGAAAAAATGCTATAAAAGTGAAGATGCTTATAGACGAGAGGGTCAATGCAAAAACGAAGGACGTCAATCAACAACGAAGGGCGCAGTACCTTCACGAAAAACAAAAACCTCCTTATACTAGAACTCTCAAAAGTTTAGAATCTTCCCAATACGATATATCCAAAATTAATTTTCACAAGAGCCCCTTCCATACAGTCGAACTTGAAGAAATTACACCCAATTTAAAAGTTGATGACCGGGGGTGGGAGAGATTTTTCATAAAAAAGAACCCATTGCTACAGTAGAACTTTAAAATCTTAAATCCAAGCGATCGATCGAGAAGTGTTATGACATTTCTGCTCTGCTGTCGATGGTTTAGTGAACTTAAAACAAGCACCGATGATACCCCACATGCCGGACGTCCCACTTCAAAAAACGCAAAAAAAATATTGTTCTAAATAACCGCAAAGTGAAAGTGAAAGAGTTAGCTGGCATCGTGAAGATATCGACAGAACGCGTGAGGCATATTTTGCATGAATATTTGCATAGAAAAAGCTATGTGCCGATAGGTACCGCGCATTCCCACGATTTATCAAAGATAGTAACGTGTCGAAGATGCAGAACGCTTTTTTCACTAATTGGGTGTAATGCACAGGAGCTTTTGTGTCAATTCGTAACAATGGATGAAACATGGATCCACCATTATACGCCTAAGTCCAATAGGCAGTCTGGAGTGGCTGAAACCACATGAAAGCTGACCGCAGCGTTCAAAAATACCTATATCCGCTGGAAAGATTTTCGCAGGTATTTTTTTTGATGTGCATGGAATAATAGCAATCGATCATCTTCAGAAGGAGACTATTACGTTTTTTTATTGGACCGTTTGAATGGTGAAACCAAGGTAATGCACCAGCTCACGACTCCATAAAATCGATAGTGAAATTGGACCAATTAGGCTATGAATGGCTTCCTTATCTGTCCTATACACGAGATCTGGCCCCCAACGATTGTTATCTCTCTTCAAATTTGAAAAGGTAGCTTTAGGGAAAAAAATTTGGCTCAAATAAAAAAGTCGAATTGGAAACATGTTTTAAGAAAGCTTTCATTTCCTAACTAGTTTCAAAATATTACTCAAACTTTCTATCAGTTCCGACCGCCTCCAACGCCACCTCAGCACGCTAGTACCCTGGTTCCAACACTGGAGAATCCTGCTCGACCTAGCGGAGACCCAAGCCATCATGTTCTCAAAGGCCCGCAACTCACCGACTGAGAGCCTCACCCGCCAAAGAATCCGACTCCGATAATCCAACAGCATCAAGTACGTGGGCCACTACAACAAGCGGTTAGTATTGAAAGACCAAGTTACTGCCTCCACCAAAAAAGCCAACCAACTGCTCGACAAGCTCTACTCTCAACAAGTTGACAATCTATAAGATGATCATCCGAGCCAGACTGACCTACTTCAGCCCAGCATGGTGCCAGATATCACTCTCCCGTAGATCCACCCTCCAGACTGTCTAAAATAAGGCCCTCCGTATCATCGCCAAAGCCCCATGGTTTGTCCACAACACCCAGCTCCAGATGCCAACAATCCGAGAATTTATGAACAACGTTTAACTCAAATTCCTGGACAAAGCCACGAACCACCCCAACCCCATAGTCAGGACCGCCTGCCGCCCGACACCGCCTCTTGAGGCCCTCGGACCTCATGCCACCAGACTAGCTTAAGTTAGCCATAAGTAATGTCTAGTTTAACCTTAAGTCTATGTTTATGAAATATCTTCAATTTTCTGTTCATGAAATATGTTAAGTTCTTTCAAGCATTTATATAAACTCCTTACCTAGGCTAAGTTAGTTAGGTCCCTAATATATTATATATATATATATATATATATATATATATATATATATATATATATATATATATATATTATATATATATATATATATATATATATATATATATATATATATATCTCTTAAGATCCAATATGTATGTTATGTTTCTGTAATCAAGTAAATGTATAATAGTAACAGCATATTATAAAACCTAATTAGCCAATAAATTAACTGCAACCAGTTTCGAAAAACTTTATTAAAAATTAGAAAAATATTTTCTTTATTTATTAAAACGAAATTTTTCTTTTATTTACAAAATAAATATATTTTTTATATCTCTGTTGCAACCCTAATACGAATCTGTCGACTAAATATTAGGTGACCATATTGAAATTAAACTGTTTAAGTTATTATTTTATTAAAGATTAGATTAACGGCATGTAATCTAATACATTGGCATATCTAAAATAAACAATGATGCAAGTCGGAACCCGCCTTCTAAATTTCCATTGCGGCCGCCAGGATCGCATTCTAATTTTGATCTCCAAATATCGAGATCAAGGCTTCCTAACACTCCGACCCTTTTAGAAAGTTTTTAATATGATACTAACCCCTTCCATGAGTCTCATCTTTAAAAAATGTTTAACCACATACAAAAACTTACACAACTTACTTTAAAAAATGTTTAAAAAAAAAAAATTGAAAATTTATGGGTCATAGTTACAAATAACACAAACTAAAAAATAATAATGTGACAAAATAAAACAAAAATGTAAAAAAAAACAATTTAATATAAAAAATACAAACTTAAAATTAAACAAATAAGGCACTTATGCAACCACTACAAAATTAACTAAATATAAATAGAATAACAGTATAATTGACTTAACTTACATTACAAAAGGGGTTGAGTTATAAAATGGTCAATGCATCTTCTAGTAAAAAATTCCTCAGTTGGCTTCTGATTCCGCCTCTTTTTCCTGATACAGTCTTAGCAAATCCATGGCATCCTGAGCTTGTCTTTTCTCACACAGGAACCTTCCAGAAGCCTCTTTTAATTGGTCAAGAAAAATTTTATCAGGGTATGTTAGATCTGCTAATGAATCTGGGTCCATATCGCTCAATAATTCTAGCTCAGGACCGCCAAGAAGTGATAAATGACACAGATTAGTTTTTAGGCGGCCAACAAGACCGGCTAATCCGTCGCCTTTACCATCGGCATCGACTTGATCTCTGTTAAAATCACAACGAGGATATGGTGGCATCCACTTCTGATTACTTGTTAAAATCATAAGACTTGTATTTGGTTCCAAAGTAGCAAAATATTCCTCATCATCTATTTCAGTACCGTCAGCCTCAAGAACAACCGTTAAGCTGCTGTCATTCGCTAGTTCTAACTTTTCTTGCACTTTTGAGGTTAAGTCTTCCAACGAAGATGCAACGATTCCTTTACGAATTTCCCTCGACTCGCCGCAAATTTTAAATGGCCTCGTTTTTGGACTTCCTTCCACTTCCATTATGATTTAAAACAGATAACCGATCAAAACACGTTTATTTACGTTTTACTATTTACTTTATCGCGATCTTTCTTTGGACAAGCAACTTCCACGGTCGTGAATGACAACGAAATGATTCACGAAGCGGCAGCAGACAGCAGACGGTTGTTTGCGAAAGGTTGCCGCCCTCGGAGTAGTGCGTGGCTGGTTGCAGAGCGCATGGCGAACGAAAGGTCACTCTCGGTCATGGATTTAAAGATCGATTTGGCGCGGAATTTGCAACAAACTTTTATTGCATATGTCTATGCATAACTAGTAATCTAATTTAGCGAATCAATTTCTCCTAAATTTTAAATATATACACACATCCATTAATCATTTATTTTCATTAAGGCGTACCTAAATACTAATTTAAGGCATTTTTTAGAACCTTTATTTGCAAAATACTTATTCTCAAAATAATTTTTCTTTGCAATTTTTAGTCTAAATCAAAAAGATTGTTTAGTTAAATGCAATACTGAAAATAACACGAATTTATAAATTTAACAGTGAAATATGAAGTTTAAAATAATTTTGCGTTGTGTATTGAAACATAAGTACTTTTGATTACTGACGATCTCATCAACTTTAATATTGTTCCTTACTGTATCGGCAATAATTGCAATAACAATGAAAATCAATAAAACGGGCAACAATGGTACAAAAAAATTCTTAACTGCGAAAGAGCTTTCTAGAAAACACTAAATTGTCAGCAATAAATTGACAGACTCATTCAATAGGCCAAGTATTAAAGTGAATCTATAAATGATATATTTTGAGTTATATATTTCAAATCCTCATAGAACCCCGGTTCTTTTGATATTAAACTTGGTTATTTTATTTAGTTTACAACGCTGTGGCATAACGGGGGGAGACATATGCTACTACATACTCGTGTAGATGTAGTAATTAAGTTCCTTTTAAAACAAGACTTTTTTAATGGGGGACGTTTTTAACGTTTCATCGTATAGACATTCATGTTTTTTTCTAAAAAATCTCCGCCCCCTGGTTATCCATTTTTAAATAAGATTTAAAGTTCTACTGTAACAAAACGAATCTTTTTTGTCGACGACTAAAAAGGGAATGGAAAGACAGATAAGATCCTTCTTAGATCAACGTAATATTTTACTAACAAAGCAATCTGACTTCAAAGTTATGGAAGTCCTTTAGCTTCCACAACTGATGATCTTCTGAAAGAAGTTTTGAGAAATAAAGTAAGTGCATTGCTTAATTTTAACATGACATTCGATATGTTAAACCATCAGATTTTCCACGCTATACATTACTTTTTAGGTTTTGGTATTAATGCTCAAAACTTGATACTTTCTTTGCTAACCGTACTGACCGTACTCGACAGGTTATAATGGGCAGTTTTCAAATGTTCTAACCAGAACGCAAAGTGCCTCAGGGTAGTATTTTGGGCCTTTTACTACATACAATATTCACTTAAAACTTTTGTCACTTCCCTCGGTACTGTAACAGATATATATCGCGTAGATATTAATTCAAAATTTTAAACTTTGAGGAGGCACCTTGCCTATACGAAAAGTTATCTTTTAGAACTGTTATTTAAACACAGATGAGCGTCGAAGATGTGTTTGTTCTTACAGAAAGTAAATATTCAAAAGCTCATTTTTATATATTAAAGTTATTCTTTTAAATTCTTTAAGCAGTGGAGACTATCATCAATCTAAATTAACATTTCAGAAATCAAAAACTATCATTATCGTCATAAGCTCACTACAGCTACTGCGGGGTAAAGGTCTCCCCTATCTGTTTCTAAAGACGCCTGTCCTGTGCTTCAACTGCCAGTTTTTACCAATAATCTTGGTTATATCATCCACCCATCTTTTGGGTAGACGGCTAGGTAGGCGTTTTAGAGTTCTAGGGCGCCATTCCCGGATTCTCGTTATCCACCTGTTACGTGTTCTTGTCACGTGGCCCGCCCAGTTCTATTTTAACCCCGCTATGGTCTGCTGTTTCGTCTTATTTCGTTGTTTCTAACACACTCACAGAGTGAAATACCCAGCATACGTCTCTCCATGGCGCGTTGAGTTACTCGGAATTTTTCGACAGACTTTTCAGTAAATGTTGTTGTTTCCATGCCGTAGGTTAAAACTGGAAGGATATATTGGGTAAATACCTTCCCTCTAAGAGATACTGGCTTTGGCTTAACTTTCCGAAAGCTGTCCATCCCAATGAAATACGTCTTTCAACTTCGGTGCTACGATTCTATTTTCCTACAGTTCAATCTACTTAGCGTGGAGTAACTTTGGTGGATTTAAAATGTTGTGTGGTTAGGCCTATTTGTCTCTCCATGTTACATTGCTGATGGTCCCCCTTCTTCTTATCCACTTTTTCATTTTAAATATATGATCATCTTTTTTACTCCAATCTATCATGATTTTTTACTTGTAGTTATATAGGTATCTAATAATCCTATTGGAAATGGTAAGAATTCTCCTTGAATGTATAGGGTCGTTTCGTCTTTTAATCACCTTGTCCTCATTTTTCTATATTAAAATAGTACCAATTTTTAAGAAATATGGCTAAATTGAAATAAAACTACCAGAATTTTTCTAAGTACACATTAAGAGCAAAAGCTTTATTCCATGCTTAGCGACTTTAGAATAGAATACAGGCTGTATTTGTCCAACCTGCCTGAGACTAAGAAAGCCTGTATATTTTTTCTCAGATGCTAGAACTTCTAAGATTCATCAATTCCAGGGAGTAGTTCCCCCCTCCTAGGAATGATTTTCAACCTTATTAGGAAGATGATTTAGTTGTCTTCAATGTTTGGCACAATGAGATAAAAGTGCTTGATCCTTTTCGAATTTCACTAACATCCATGGGCATCATTAGAGTGTAGGGGTAGTTTCTACTACCCTCTAAGGGTAGCTTATAGTCGTGTATCGGTGGTTTAAGCGAATCTACTCCATATTTGTTCACCCTGCCTAAAATTACAAAAGTCTTAACTTATGAGATACCTCTGTAGGTGGGGGTGGTTTTTAAACCCTATAGGGGTGAGTCCCAACCCTTTAAGAGTAATATGTCTGGTTATTACACCAAATTCAGATATTTTGTGCTAAGAACTACAAGAATTTATCCTTTGTACATGTGATTTAAACTCACGTGCGTTATTAGAGTTTTAGAGGTACTTTCCATCCCCTGTAAGGGTGGTTTTTGGTTTAATTAATAGAAAGAGCGTGCTGTGGTTTAAATGCATATTCTCTTCTCTAGACTATAAAACTAAACTACGGATTCGACTTCAGCGTCGAAAAATACACTAGATCCATGTATTTTGGGTCATGGTAATGAACTTTTTTTTTGTGGCTGTGTAATCAATGAATTTGCTGCTCATAAGATGTCGACGAAATAGCCAATATAGCAGTATCGACAAGTTTAAATTTCTCACTTTCATAACCTTATGTCAAAAATATGTATATACAGTAGAACCCCGATTTACCGAGTCACGATTATCCGAGCTCCGGATTAACAAAGCCAATCTAAGAAACTTATTATCCGAGGTACGCGCGTCTATACTGCGTATTAACCGAGCTTCTAAAATATGTATGTACATATTTCCATTTAAAATCGTCGGGGCCTTCGGGGAATCCCCCTGGCCCGTGTGAGGGGTTCTCCTATTTATGTTTTTGGACTCTTTCAGCAAGTAAATTTGCGTGGATGCAGTGTTATAGCGTTTACTACGGAGAAGTACGAGTATACTCACATAAGTTATTTGGCTGGAGTTCTGGTAGTTAAGTGTAATTAATACGAACTGCTTTGCTTGAATTTTTGTTTGTTGTATTATAATGGAGCAAAACAAGCGTAAAAGAATCGTCGTTCCTATTGAAGAAAAATTAAATATATAATAAAAGACTGTTTCTAGTCAATTTCCACTAGTTTATTTAAATTGCGATGACGCGTTTCGCTGTCGATGCAGCTTCTTCAGATCTACATTTTACACTGTCAAGTTAGGTTTAATATTCACAGTTTTATATAATTTCTTAATTATAATATTACACCTAATTAAATTACATTGATAGAATTGGGAAATCCACACAGATTTGGAGTTTAGGAGAATAAATTCAATAATGGTGAATTGCTTAAATCTACCTGGTCGTTGAGTAAAGTACCTGTAGTCCTTAATCGATTTATTTGCATTGTCTCTAAAAGGTTTAGTTTTAAACCTTTTTGTTGGGTGTGTAAAATTTTGAAATTCTTGTTAAATGTGTGATTTTCTGTTAAAAGATGATTAGCATATGTTGAATTACATTTTCTATGGATGAAACTTTTTTCGTGTTCTGTAATTCTTTGTCTAAATATACGTCCAGTTTGTCCGATGTATGTTTTAGGACATGACCCACATGTTAATTGATAAACCCCCGATTTATTGTCTTTATTCATTTGTGATTTGTAGTTTTTAAGATATTTTCCTATAGTATTGTTAGTCTTGTAAGCTATGTTGATATTTTTTTGATTTAAAAATTTCCCCAGTTTTTCCGTTGCTTTGCCGAAATAGGTTAAGCATTTAAAAGTGGTATTTCTGTCCTTAAAACGTGGGTATATTTCTGATTGATTGAAGTAACCGAATAACCGTTGTTAACGGCTACTTGTTTTATGTAGTTTAATTCTTTAGTAAAATTTTCTTCTGATAAGGGGATATTAGTTAGTCTATGTATAAAACTATGATAAGCTGCAAGTTTATGATGGTTAGGGTGGTGAGAACTATTGTGAATTGTGGTATCTGTATGACAAGGTTTGTGATATATTGCAAATTCATGTTTTTTCATGGCTTTACTGATTGTTAAGTCTAGGAAATTAATTTTCCCTTCGACTTCTTCTTCCAATGTAAAACTGATATTTCTATGTAAAGAATTAATATATTGTAAAAAGTGAGTTAATTGTCTGTCCGTACCTGTAAAGCATACAATTATATCGTCTACGTATCGATACCAGTATAGACAATTATTACTATTGTTATTATGGTTGTTAAATATCATTGTTTCAATATTGTCCATGAAAATTTCGGCAAGTAATGGACTTAATGGACTCCCCATAATTAACCCTTCCTTACTATTGTAGAATGTATTATTAAATGAAAAATAATTTTGTCTTAGGCAAGTTCTTAATAAATTAATTATGTCCATTTTTATAACTTCATTTACTTTGTTTTTTGTTAATAGGTTCTCTATTAAAATTATTGTTTCGTCTGGGGGAACACTAGGAAATAAGTTTTTGACATCGAAAGAGACTAATTTAGAATTATCTGGTATTGTCATATTCTTAACTTTATTCACGAGTTCGTAAGAGTTTTTGATACTATATTTAGGTTCAAATTTGGTATGATATTTGATTAAATCAATTAAAAAGGATGACGTCTTATATGCTGGAGCAGACATGTAGGAAACAACTGGTCTGATTGGGTGGTCAAGTTTGTGTAGTTTTATGAGTGAATAAAGTTGTGGGATTTGGGGATTCATATTTATCAATTTAATTTTATCTTTATCGAGAATGATACTTTTGGCCTGTTCAATTTGTTGTTTTATTTCTTTATGAAAAATATTTGTTGGATCTTTATTTAAAATTTCGTACTTTCCTGTTTTGAAAAAATCTAACGTTTTATTAATATAATCGATTTTGTCTATTGCTATTACTGTGTTACCTTTGTCTGCTTTGGTAAAGATTACATCATTTTGTTTTGCTTTACTCTGAATTGTTTTTATTGTCCTTAAGTCTTGGTTGATGTTGTTAGTATTAGATATGAATTCTTTTTTAATAATTTCGGCTGTTTGAAATTTTGATAATATGTTGTTAGGACTATCTTTCAAGGCAATCTCAGTATCAATACCTAATGTCTCCGATTCTTTGATATTGAAGTTAGTTTGAATATTGTGTTTAAAACCTTTTGTTAAAAGATTTTTTTCCCTGTCCGAAAAAGGTGTGTTGGAAATGTTAATAAATCGATTAAAGAATTGATGATCAGTAAAAAATTCTTTTTCTTTCTTATTTTGTGTTGTTCTACGTTTTTGTTGAATGAGATACTGTAGTTTATTGTATTGTTTCAAATATTTTTTATGTATTATTGTTTTTACTTTTTCACGTGTATTTGAATCTAAGACCATAAATTCTATAAAATTTAAATAAACTAGTGGAAATTGACTAGAAACAGTCTTTTATTATATATTTATAATGAATTTCCATCAAGTAGAAGCTACAACCATCCAAAATTTGAAAAATTAAAAGCCATCAGAAGAATTGAAGCAGGAGAGACAATTAAAGTTGTTGTACGAGATTATGGAGTAGGTGAGATAACAGTTGGAGATTGGAAAAGAAACCGCACAAAAATAGAAGAGTGGTGTATAAATCAAGCCTCCTCGTCCTCAGGAAGAAAATCAATGAAAACTGGCCATTATGAAAAGGTTAACGAAGCTTTATTCATGTGGTTTAACCAACAGAGGTCAAAAGGTGTGCCTCTGACAGGTCCAATTTTACAACAAAAAGCAATAATGATTAGTTGGCAATTCCCAGAGATAGATCAGTTTACCGCCAGTTCTGGATGGCTTGACCGCTGGAAAAAAAACGGTACAGTGTACGACAACTGACTGTATGTGGTGAAAAACTTTCTGCTGATGTGTCATCAATTGAGAAGTTTAAGCAAGACTTTAAAAAGCAAATCGAAGATTGTGGATACACATGTGATCAAATTTTCAACTATGACGAAACTGGTCTGAATTATAAAATGCTTCCATCAAAAACATTGGCATCTCGACAGGAAAAATCAGCTCCTGGGCACAAACGAAGTAAGGGAAGATTAACTATAATGGTATGTTCCAATGCATCTGGGAAGCACAAAATCCCACTGATGGTGATTGGGAAGTCTGCACGTCCAAGAGCGTCCAAGTCAGAAGAGCGCATGGATGGATGCGACCTTATTTACTAACTGGTTTGAAGAAGAGTTCGTGCCATCTGTGACTAAATTTTTGAACAGAAACCGTCTTCCTATTAAAGCACTCCCTCTCTCCCTGGAGAAGAACTTTCTGTGGGCGAAATTTTTTCCTCCAAATGTAACCAGTATAATGCAACCAATGGATCAAGGCATCCACGAAAACATTAAAAAAATATCTTGAACATCTGTTAGAATACACAAAAAAGGAGGATATTATCAAATCACTGAAAAATGTTAATTACTGAGTAAGTCAAGCTTGGGATTCTGTGCGTACTACCATTATTCAAAAATCTTGGTCAAAAGTTATTGATTTTGAGGACTAATGACGGTGAATATGATACTCCATTAAATGAATTAGCTTTGAAATTGAGAAGCCATGGAGACATGTCCTGTTTAAATTTTGACATATAAGAAAAAGTTTATTTGAATTAATGCAAAAATTAAAAGGTTGCGAAAATCTGACAAGAGAAGATGTTGTTGAATGGATTACAGCAGATGATTTAGAAGAAGAAATGAGTATTGAAGAAATAACGAATGCCTTTCAGGAAACTGAAAAATCAGATGACGATGACGATGACAATGACGAAACGGCGGCGGATGAACAGTCTCCCACTAAGATCTCTCATCAAGAAGGTTTTGCTTCTTTGGAAAAAGTTTTGAGGTATATCGAACAACAACCAGAGGCAACCCCAGAAGATTTGCTTCTTCTTAATAGATGAAGAAACACTGCAGCGGGAAAAAGAAAATGCAATATGCAACAGAAGCGCATAGATACCTATTTCACTGTTTTATAATGTATGTACCTATTTATATGTTAAAAACGTTAATACATCGGTTTAAAGTATTGGTGTTTATTTGATGATTTAGAAGAAGAAATGAGTATTGAAGAAATAACGAATGCCTTTCAGGGAACTGAAAAATCAGATGACGATGACGATGATGAAACGGCGGGGGATGAACAGTCTCCCACTAAGATCTCTCATCAAGAAGGTTTTGCTTCTTTGGAAAAAGTTTTAAGGTATATCGAACAACAACCAGAGGCAACCCCAGAGGATTTGTGTCTTCTTAATAGATGGAGAAACATTGCAGCGAGAAAAAGAAGATGCAATATGCAACAGAAGCGCATAGATACCTATTTCACTGTTTTATAATGTATGTACCTATTTATATGTTAAAAACGTTAATACATCGGTTTAAAGTATTGGTGTTTATTTTTTGAATGAATAAAAAAACAAATCCGGATTTTCAGTTATCCGAGGAGGGTGCCCCCCACATTACCTCGGATAACCGGGGTTCTACTGTATTTTAGTGCTATTCACCTTTTTAAATGGTAAGGTGCCAACAATTTTTATGGAGTTATATGTTTTATTAGTACAAAGCAACCCCAATACTCAAACAATGAAATTTTTGTAAAATTTAGATAGTAATATTTGATAAGTAGTATGATTAATTATCTATATCTTTTTATTATTCAATTTAAGTATCTACATTATTTTTCAAAAATGGTATGGCAACTAAAAAAAATGCGGAAAAAAATTGTTCTTCCTTTTTTTTTTGTAAAAATATTCTTAATTTTAAGGTTACGAATGAATATTCAAAAGGTTGAAGTTGCCGAAAAAAAATCTTTTAAATTTGCACGCTAAACCTAAGAACATATCGTCGCAAATACCCCAACCTGAATTAAAGCAAACTGTAGACGACTATAATAAACAGAAATATGAATATCTTGAAGTTTCTTTATCACTAATCTTACTAAAAGCAATCATTCTGTCCGTTTCCTATTTGATTTATTAGAGCCAATATTATATATCTCGGACGGCCCAAGCCAAATAATTACACCCAACTGGGATTCGTTAGAGGAGAGAGCCAATGTAACAATCGGTTTCCACAAGTGATGTGGACCGTAACTCTAGCATCTCCATTAATGTTATTAGATAGAGTTGCCAACTTTAAAGATTGTCAATCCGAGATACATTTCATATACGAGAGCCGCCTTTTAAGTTTTTACAAACGACCATTTTATCGCGCTATTGAGATGTTACATTACTATTGTTCTAAAATTTGACATTTGTTAAAATAGTGGTAGCTTGCAACAAAATTCGTAAAAGTCAGCTTGAAATCTAATGTTTTTGCACTAAGGGCATATTTACATATTCTGGTGCGTTATGAGCTGTCCTATCAACCCTCGAAGAGAATACGTTGGTATCTGAGACACCCGGTACATATATACGGTCAGTTCATACACACCCTGCTTTCTAAACTATTTTTCTGTTATGTTTAACTAATTAATTAGAAATATGTTTAAATTAATATTTGAAACTTAACCAACGAGGATTAGTATTAAACAGAACTACGGAACATTTTATTTAGAAGTTACATCATTGTTATAAAAATGTAAACAAAATTAATGTTAATAAAGTGTCCATACACTCAAGACCTGCACTGAAAAAAACACGTTATAATCAGCCGCCTTTTATCAAGCTATCTATTGCTCGAAAACTGAAAAAAATGAATAATCTGTCACTTGTTGCTAGTAATTTTGCAGTGGGTTTTCAAAGTATTAAAAATGAGCGAGAGAAATTGAGAAATTCCATTTCAAGTTCGAAAGATCATAACTGATTTGTGGAAAAATGGAAAATCGTATAGAAATATAGGAAAAATTGTTAAAAGTCGCATGCTACTGTTCAGTACATTGTAAACCAGTATAAATCAACGGGTTCCTATAAAATTCGACCACGCTCCGGTCGTCCCAAGAAACTGACTCCACGTGAAGAGGCCAGTATTGTTAGGCAAATAATTATAGATCCCAGGAAAAGTACACCAAAATTAAAAGAAGAAGTACGAGAACTATTTTCGAAAAATGTTTGTTCACAAACAGTGAGAAATTGTTTACACAGGGCAGGCTATAAGGGGTGTGCAGCCAGGAAGAAGTCGTTAATTTCCGAAGCTAATCGCAAAAAGCGGCTAGCTTTTACTAGGGAATATGTTACTAAACCTCCTGAATTTTGAGACTCTGTAATCTTTAGTGATGAAAGTTTGGAAAAAGAAGAATTATTCGATATTAAAAACATTTATTCCACGGTGAGACAAGGGGGTGGCTGTGTTCTGCTTTGGGGATGCATGTCCGCTAGAGGGGTTGGAAATTTACGTTTTATTAATGGTACCATGGATTACATTTTTATCTGAACATTTTGAGAGACAATTTAAGAGAGAGTATCCAAAAATTAGCACTGGAAAAAAGATACATTTTCCAACAGGACAATGATCTGAAACATACCGCAAACTTGGTGCGAGAATGGATGATCCATAATGTGCGACAGCAGCTTCATACACCTCCGCAATCACCCGATGTTAACTCCATCGACCATTTATGGGGGGAGCTTAAACGGCGCGTTCACAAACATAATGTTTCAAATAGAAAAGAATTAAAAAACCAAATAATGAACGAATGGGAGAATATGCTAGCAGAAGTTACTAGAAAGATCGTTGCAAGCATGACAAAAAAGGTTACAGGAGATTATCAAGGCCAACGGCAGTCCTACTAAATATTAGTTTAAAGGAAGTTGTTATTTTCCGTTAAACTCCGACAAACTAGTATTGGTAATTGTTAAGTGTATGGAGATTTTTTTTACATTAATTTTGTTTACATTTTTACTTGTAAATAAAATGTTCCGTAGCTGTTTTTAATACTAATCCTAGTTGGTTAAGTTACAAATATTAATTTAAACATGTTTTCTCTTAGTTCCAATTAATTAGTTAATAACAGAAAAATAGTATAGAAAGCAGGTGGTGTATGGAAACTTTTTGGACTGATGGTTTTTAGTGACTAACTTTTGCCTAATAAGTGCGATTAAATAATAAAATGGGAAGTTTTTAAGTAAATCATATAATAGTAACTCTACAGTTAAAGTTAAAAAACGTAATTGGTAAATGACGGTAAAAAGGTAAGTCGTAAATTACGGTAATTTATAAGAAGTACTTTGTCCAAAATTTTGAAAGCAGTGAATAGAATCGAAAAATAAATCTTTTGTATAAATTTAATACATATTTTAATTAGAGGTATGGACTACAGTTACAATGGATAAGTTTAATAAATAGCATATTTGGTGCGATTTTAGCAGGTGTACTCAAGCATTCAAAAGATAGTTGCAATTACTGTGCTTTAAAGTGTTCGTGTGGTTGTTTAGTATGAAACGGTTTAAATGAGGCTAAACCGGAATTTCCCTTCACCGAAAACAAGTAAAAAGAAAAAA
The DNA here is from genome assembly GCA_019049505.1 of Pachyrhynchus sulphureomaculatus. Classification (NCBI taxonomy): domain Eukaryota; kingdom Metazoa; phylum Arthropoda; class Insecta; order Coleoptera; family Curculionidae; genus Pachyrhynchus; species Pachyrhynchus sulphureomaculatus. The sequence goes on along the minus strand of CM032454.1, from coordinate 134,425,438 downwards.
ACAGCCAAGTGCAAGTCGAACTTGAGCAAGTGTTCCGTACCGTGATTGCTGAAGTATTCTACGAAATTCAGTCACACATTCAACTTCAATATAAGAATTATCAAGAATATGAGATATCTTTGTAATAAAAGTTTAACATAAATAATTAGTACCTAAATATTTGTTTAATTACAAACAAAATTATTTTGTTTCGGTATCTATCCTTCGGACACCAGTCGTCATGGAAATTTATTTTATCTGTGATTGGTCAAATGCTTAAAACAGTAATGTACTGAAAAATATAAGTATATTACTGATTGCACCGAATACGAAACATGTACGAGGCTGGTTTGAAAAGTCCGTGCAAAGTCCGAGAGATGGCACCACCGGCGCGTATCGAGGTCATGTTTAGTTAGTAGCATCTCTTGAATGAACGCACACCAAGTTTCAGCCATATTGGTCTATTTCTTTGTATTTGGCCTTCGTGTGAATCAAGGAACTCGAGTGATTTTCAAGAAATGGACGAAAAAGAATTTCGTGTGGTGATTAAACATTACTTTATGAAAGGCAAAACGCCTCAGGAGACTAAAGAGAAGCTTGATAAACATTATGGTGACTCTGCACCTTCGATTAGAACAGTTTATAAGTGGTTTCAAAACTTTCGGACTGGCCATATGCGCACAAGTGACGCTGAACGTTCTGGACGGCCTGTGGTGGTTACGACTCCAGAAATCATTGATCAAATCCATGATATGGTGATGGATGACAGAAGAGTTAAGGTGCGTGAGATTGCTAGTGCTGTGGGCATCTCGACTGAACGGGTACATAATATTTTGCATAAACATTTGGACATGAGAAAGCTATCCGCAAGATGGGTGCCGCGATTGCTCACGCTTGACCAAAAACGGAATCGTGTGAAGTGTTGCAAGGATGGTTTGCAGCTGTTCCAGAAGAATCCGGAGGACTTTAAGCGTCGTTTCGTCACTGTGGATAAAACATGGATACATTACTATACTCCTGAGACCAAACAACAATCTAAACAATGGATTACCGAGGGGGAATCTGCACCAAAAAAGGCGAAGACCGTTCCTTCGGCCGGAAAGGTTATGGCGACTGTCTTTTGGGATTCGCAAGGGATAATCCTCATCGACTATCTGGAAAAGGGTAAAACTATTACAGGTGAATATTATTCATCGTTATTGGACCGTTTGAAAAACGAGCTGCAAGAAAAACACCCGCGATTGGCCCACAAGAAAGTCCTTTTCCATCACGACAACGCACCAGCACACACCTCAGCAGTTGTGGTCGCAAAATTAATGGAAATAGGATTCCAACTCGTTTCACATCCCCCCTACTCTCCAGACTTGGCTCCCTCGGACTACTATTTGTTCCCCAATTTGAAGAAATGGCTGGCGGGACAAAGATTTTATTCAAACGAGGAAGTGATTGCAGACACTAATGGATATTTTGCAGACTTGGACAAATCCTATTATTCAGAAGGGATCAACAAACTAGAACATCGTTGGACGAAGTGTATAAGCCTAAAAGGAGACTATGTCGAAAAATAAAAAAGGTTTACCCCAAACACATAAGTAGTTTTTATTTTTGCACGGACTTTTCAAACCAGCCTCGTAAGTATTGATATTTCACAGCTCTCGTCTCGATTAAATTCACAACTTTCCATGAAAAAATCTGCACCATATTGTCAAGCGAAATATATTTTTTTTATAATGGATAAATGATCAAAGGTAATGCATTCTTAATAATTCTCGCTCGATCTACACCTTATGGAGAATATTTCAGAATTTTTTCAAAATGTTTTGATTAGTGCTCTTAGAGATAGGGTGGAGAGACAGCGATTTTTAGCAATTTTTTAAAAATAACATAAAGAAACGTTTGCGCGAATATTACATCATATATATTTTTGAACTCATGTTTTCACTAGGTTTTCCATACGGAACACTAAAAATGAAGACGTCTGGACGACTTAAAGTCATAACAGATAGTGAAGATCAGTTCATTACGTGTAAACGAAAGTGATGCTTTTCAAAATACCATTGCTTTAAATGAAACTTGTATTCAAGCCCCCTCGACTACCACTGTTAAAAGGTAAGTGCTGTCTGCAAGCCTAAGATGTGTAACTGTCAAGAAATCGAAACTAACAATCAGATACAAACAAAACAGTCTGCAATGGACTAAAACCCACAGAACCAATGGAATAAAGTCCTTTGGACAGATGATTCTAATTTTCCAATTTTTAAATGTACTATAATATTTGTTCGGCGCTTATGAGTGCGGTTCAGAAGTTAGCATTGTATCAAGGGTATCTTAAACAGTAAAAGAAAGAAAAACTAATAGATATAATGCAATGGCCATCTTAATAACCCGATCTCTCTCATCGAACTAGTATGGATTAATTTGATCGGAAGGTTAAAAATCATTGTCCGTCAACTTTCACGCCTCTTTGGGAATACCTAAGAACTAAATAGAAAAACTAGACGCCGAGTATTCTAATAAATTAATCAATATAATGCCAAAAATTTGTGAGGCGGTAATTAAAAATAAAGGTGGTCTTTTTGGTACGTATATTTAGGACTGATTTTCTGGACAACACATTGTAAAAGTAGACAATTATTTTACAATAATAAAAACCATTTTGTATTTTTAATTTGACACTACTAAGTATATATCACCACTATACCAAACCCTTCATTTTTGCGCTCGACGTGCCTTTCGCTAACCATGTTAACTTCATCAGGAGCGATGATTGAAGCCAATCATCTCTCCTGATGAAGCTAACATGGTTAGCGAAACGCGTTTCGAGTGCAAATATAAAGTGTTTGGTATAGTGGTGATATACGAAGCTGGTTTGAAAAGTCCGTGCAAAAATAAAAACTACTTATGTGTTTGGGGTAAACCTTTTTTATTTTTCGACATAGTCTCCTTTTAGGCTTATACTCTTCGTCCAACGATGTTCTAGTTTGTTGATCCCTTCCGAATAATAGGATTTGTCCAAGTCTGCAAAATATCCATTAGTGTCTGCAATCACCTCCTCGTTTGAATAAAATCTTTGTCCCGCCAGCCATTTCTTCAAATTGGGGAACAAACAGTAGTCCGAGGGAGCCAAGTCTGGAGAATAGGGGGGATGTGAAACGAGTTGGAATCCTATTTCCATTAATTTTGCGACCACAACTGCTGAGGTGTGTGCTGGTGCGTTGTCATGATGGAAAAGGACTTTCTTGTGGGCCAATCGCGGGCGTTTTTCTTGCAGCTCGGTTTTCAAACGGTCCAATAACGATGAATAATATTCACCTGTAATAGTTTTACCCTTTTTCAGATAGTCGATGAGGATTATCCCTTGCGAATCCCAAAAGAGAGTCGCCATAACCTTTCCGGCCGAAGGAACGATCTTCGCCTTTTTTGGTGCAGATTCCCCCTTGGTAACCCATTGTTTAGATTGTTGGTCTCAGGAGTATAGTAATGTATCCATGTTTCATCCACAGTGACGAAACGACGCTTAAAGTCCTCCGGATTCTTCTGGAACAGCTGCAAACCATCCTTGCAACACTTCACACGATTCCGTTTTTGGTCAAGCGTGAGCAATCGCGGCACCCATCTTGCGGATAACTTTCTCATGTCCAAATGTTTATGCAAAATATTATGTACCCGTTCAGTCGAGATGCCCACAGCACTAGCCATCTCACGCACCTTAACTCTTCTGTCATCCATCACCATATCATGGATTTGATCAATGATTTCTGGAGTCGTAACCTCCACAGGCCGTCCAGAACGTTCAGCGTCACTTGTGCCCATATGGCCAGTCCGAAAATTTTGAAACCACTTATAAACTGTTCTAATCGAAGGTGCAGAGTCACCATAATGTTTATCAAACTTCTCTTTAGTCTCCTGAGGCGTTTTGCCTTTCATAAAGTAATGTTTAATCACCACACGAAATTCTTTTTCGTCCATTTCTTGAAAATCACTCGACTTCCTTGATTCACAGGAATGCCAAACACAAAGAAATAGACCAATATGGCTGAAACTTGGTGTGCGTTCATTCAAGAGATGCTACTAACTAAACATGACCTCGATACGCGCCGGTGGTGCCATCTCTCGAACTTTGCACGGACTTTTCAAACCAGCCTCGTATACTGAGTAGTGTCATTGTGCCAGATTCCAAATTCTCAACATTTTTAGTTTAAGTTTAAAATTCTCTAGTTCTTTCCGACGTTTGGACGGTAATTTATGCATACGGCAAATTGGCTACATAAAGAGCTATTTAATTGCCAATGATGAACATTTTAAGGGGTTGCATACACTGGAATTTTCAAAAATTCAATTTTTTTACGGGTTTTTATTCTGTATACTTCTAAGATATATTCAAAAAAAATTTTTAAAGAAAATTCCATTCCTTTACAAAGTTATAGCATGAAATGTTAACCTGGCGCTGGACTGGGACCGCTACCTATTTTCAGACAGTGTCTACAATATTATTCAGTCAATTTTTAATATTTTTTAACTTTTTTTTTTTAAATCTTAATAATTACTTTTTCTACAAAATATCGAGAGGTTTTTTTAATTTTTCTAATAGATAATTTTTTATAAATAATTAAACAAATTCTTTGGTTGAAAATTGCATACTAAAGTTGGAAATTTTTTATTTAAAAAAAAAAGGCTCCTTCGACAATTTTTAACTACTACTTTATTTTACAAAATTAATTTTTATTTTTGCAGATTGAATTATTTTTGTGACAAGGATGCGCCATAGTGGTCCTTTTAACCCGAAAAAAAAAATAATGTTAACATTTAAAACATATTTAAAAAAAAAATTCTTATAATTTAAAGTACAATAAAAATATGTAATCGTCATTCTTTTGCATTATTCGCTTAATAACCTTTAACCTTCGGGCTTCGTATATAACACATGTTTGGAATAACGCAATTGAACACTTTGGAGAATCTCGAGCGGTTGCTCTTGACATATCCAAGGCATTCGACCGTGTCTGGCACGCTGGACTGTTGGCTAAGCTACGCTCTTATGGTATGTATGAAAAGTTCTGTTTGTGGCTCTCATGTTTCCTCAGAGAGCGTTCTTTATGAGTGGCAGTCGACGGATTTCTTTCTAATACCTTCACTATCAACGCCGGTGTGCCCCAAGGCTTCATACTATCTCCTACTCTCTTTCTCAATTACATTAACGATCTGCTGGAAAAGACCGGAAACCCAATCTACAACTTTGCAGATGACAGTACGCTTATCTCTTCATTCACTTTGAACACTCGGACATCGGCTAATGAGACGAATATCTGCAGACAGCGGGAAGTCGTTCAACTTAACAAAGACCTGGAAGAAATTCTATATTGGAATGACAGTAACCAAGTGGAATTTAACACTACAAAAATTCAGGCGGCAGTTCATTTTCTAGAAAAGTTAACGTTGCTGAACCCGACATAGTTATGGAGGGGCACTCCATTCCTCTAACATCGTCACTCAATTTGTTATAATTTGGGAGCAAATATCTCCTGGCATGAACATGTCGCAGGCATAGCAAGGAGAGCTTCTCAAAACTTGGGAATATTATTTTGAACCAGAAAGCTTTACACTCCACAATAACTGTTAATTCTTTACAAAGCTCAAATTCGGCCAACTATGGAATACTGCTCCCATGTTTGGGGCTTCGCTGGGGATTCTATTCAGAGAAGAGCTGTTCGTCTGATTGGAGACCCGGAACTGACCGGCGGCCTTGATTCGCTGGAACATCGAAGGACGGTTGGCGACTTGAGCCTATTCTACAAGTATTTTCATGAAAAGTGTTCGAAGGATGTGGCCCGCTTAATTCCTCCCAGAGCGGTGCATATTAGAAATACACGTCGAGCTAATAATTCATATCCGTATGAGGTTCAGCTTGTTACTCCTCGTACAACACTTTTCAAGCAGTCTTTTATATGAAGAACATCATCCCTTTGGAATATTTTCCCTAGAACTGTGTTTCCCACAGAGTACAATTTACAGCGATTCAAGAACAACGTGAATCGCTTTTTTTCCGCACGCGTATCGCTCCTGTAGCGCTTAAGGGACTTCCCTGCAGCACGTGTGCTAGACTCATAAAAAAAATAAAAATAATAATTTTTTAAATATACATATTTTTTGCAGCGTCCAGGTATATGTAACCCCTTATACTTTCTACTGACGCTGAAGTATTAAATTATAGTGTTTTATGTCTCTTCATTTCCTACCTAAACTCGATCGAGACCCTGTGGTTGTCTGGAATGTCCGTCTATTGTCCGTTAGTTATGCTGCTTCCGTTTCCTTTCTCCGCACTTTCTTTATATCTTTGTAGTAATTTGTTCATATCTATATATCGGAGTTATTTAATTGTCCATGATAACTATTTTAAAAGTATAGTACTTCCTACTGACATCTGAAGTATTAAATTATAGTGCTTTCATGTCCATTCATTTCCTATCTGAATCCGACCGTTTTTGATTAAGTTGAAAGTGTTAATATACTAACCAGTAGTTATAAAATATATTATTTTGATACTGACATTAGGTGGAAAATGGACACCGAAAAATAATTTTTTAAAACTAATTTCTTGGAAAATATGTTAACTTTGATGAAACGTGGTACACTACAAAATATTAAAATTTATCCTATCCTTCATTTATAAAATACTGGCTAATATTTGAAAATACGAGGGTTGTATGATAAGTACACTCCTGGCCTTGACAAGAAAAAAACATTTTTGTGTGTAAAATTTATTTTATTTTTCAACATAATCTCCTTTTAGCTCAATACACTTGGTCCAACCTTTGTCTGTCTCTTGGCATTTGTTTCAGCAATCATCTTATCGTTCGAGCCAATTTTTTTCCGCCGAGCTATTTTTCATATTCGAAAATAGGAAATAATCGCTGGGGGTTAAATCTGGCGAATATGGTGGACGCGGAAGCAATTTGTATCCTAACTCATGGAATTTTACCATGGTGACTACACAAGTATGCACGCGTGCATTGTCATGATGAAAGAGAATTTTTTTCTTCGCCAAATGCGGACATTTTTTTACAGCATGGTTTGAAACGATCCAATAAGTTGACATAACAATCTCCATTAATTTGTTTGCTCTTTTCAAGGTAATCGACGTAGATATGCCGCGTCCATCCCAAAACACTGTGGCCATGACTTTGTTGGCCGATAAAGCCCCCTTAGCCGTCCTTGGCGCCGGTTTGCCACGGAAAACTCACTGTTTGGACTGTTCTTTGGTCTCTGGTGTGCTGTGATGAATCCATGTTTCGTCAACAGTTCGATTGCCAAATATCATTCCGATTCTATTTCAACATCGCCAAACATTCTTTTGTAGTTGATACACGTGCGTGTTTATCATCAGTTTTAAGCAATCGCGGCACCCATCTTGCAAAAAACTTCATACCCAAATGGGTTGTTAAAATGCTCTGCACCCGTTCAATTGAGATACTCACAGTCTCAACAATCTTATGCACTTTCAAACTCCAATCATTTAACACTGTATCGTGGATTTTTTCAATCATTTCTGATGTGGTGACTTCATTTGGACGACCTGGATGTTCTTCATCAAAAATGCTTGTACGGCCACGTTTGACTTCGGCTGTCCAATATTTTATGATCGATAACAAAGGTGCACAGTCCCCATAAACTTCGCGGAGTTATTTCATAATTTGTTTTCTTTTTCGAAAACAACTATTTTATCAATGCTGGATATTCAATTTATTCCATTGTCGTAAAATCACAAAAGTTGTTCTATTTAAGTGGCTGCCACCCACAAACTAAATCCCGCAGCGTCTTGAAAATTTGACAGGATTCTTGTGAGAGGTTATGTTTAAGAAAAATATAATTTTTTAATTAGTAGCGCCATCTCTTGCTGAGGCCTCAAAAGAGTTGGGAAATAGGTAATTTCTTGCTTAATAAAACGTTTACCCTTGCATAAAAATATATTTAGTCACAAAATAACACGTTTGAAAATGTTAACTCTTGACAGAGTCTCTGAATCCACCACCTATATTGCACAGTCTAAAATGTAAGTGTATTTTAAAAATAACCGGTCAAGTGCAAGCTGAACTTGGGCAATTAGTGTTCCGTACGTTGATTGCTTTTAAAATAAAAAAATCTGTTACAGAGGTATAGATCAGTGACTTCACAAAACACATCCCAAATGAGTTTTCAACAAAGTTTGTTTCCAATCTTTACTGAAAACTGATGACCTTGAAATTATTATATATATATATATATATATATATATATATATATATATATATATATATATATATATATATATATATATATATATATACATATATATATATATATATATATATATATATATATATATATATATATATATATATATATATATATATATATATATATATATATATATATATATATATATATATATATATATATATATATATATATATATATATATATACATATATATATATATATATATATATATATATATATATATATATATATACATATATATATATATATATATATATATATATATATATATATATATATATATATATATATATATATATATATATATATATATATATATATATATATATATATATATGTATGTATATATATATATATATATATATATATATATATATATATATATATATGTATATATATATATATATATATATATATATATATATGTATATATATGTATATATATGTGTGTGTATATATATATATATATATATATTACTCGTGTTTTCACAAGCTTTCATTTGATACCACACTCGATGACCTAGTAAAAAATTTTTTTTTCACTTCCGATTTTACCCCCCAAAACCAACCCCTTAAGCAAAACTACATGGCTCTGATGAAGCCACCAATTCCTATATTATTAGCAAATTTCAACTTTCTATGACAAATAGTTTCGGAAAAAATCGGGTGACAGACGGACAGATAGACAGACACCGAAGTCATCTTATAAGTGTTCCGTACGGAATACTAAAAAGAGTTCATTAGATATTATTTCAATAAAAAAAATACTGAAACAATATACAGTGTATGTAAAAAAATAAAAAAAATGTTATCTGACAAAACATCTTAAATTGTCATTTTCAAGACAGCTGGATTAAAGGCCAAACATTGCAAACAAAAAAAGTCTTTGATACAACAATAATATTAACAAATAAAAATAATTGCTGCTATTGGAGTTCGATAAATTTAACCATAGAGCAACAAAAACCTTAACGAACTCCTAAATTGGACCGCGATGTCGGCTTGTGGAATAATGTGCATTTTTCACATCTTAACAGTTTCGGCTTACTATTTCTTAAATATCTCAGCTTCTGTTCGTTGTTATGCCACAGAAAAAAATACATTTTACTCGTTATAAAACTGCCTAAAAAAACTGCGTAGATTGCTTTAAAAAATATTAAGTATATAATCTAAAAACAAAAGTATTTACTTTGACAAATTCAAAAATGTTTTTTTACGGGTAACTTCCGTTCAATTCGATATTACAGCTTCTAATTATACGAAAATATAGCTTTTATATTAACAAAAAAGTGAGCCAAATTTTATTAAAAAATATTAAGGTGATTGGTCAAAATTCGCATTTTAATCCAAAAGGTCGTAGGAAGCTTTTTTTTAAAATATGCGAAATTTTATGCTGTTCGAGATAGTTAGAAGGAAAAATAAAGAATATACAAATAAAAAATTTTCGTTACGAAAAATTCAATTTTTTTTCGCCTTGGCTCTTCTCTTTATTTGTATTCAATCTTTTATCTTAAATATAACATGAAAAAATTATTTTAAAACAAATACTACCTATTTTATACTAAAATTATGATTTAGATAACAGAAAAAGAAAAAATACAACCAAAAAAAATAGACTAAAATTATGCAAACAAAGAAAGTGTCGAAAGTCAAAAATGTTTCATGAAGATGTGTTTTTAATTTGGTCACAAAATCACTTGGATAGTTTAATATACACTATATACTACATTTCTTACACATGTTAATAATAAAATCTTATTAACAAAAAATTTAACTACAAATCATAAAACTGTAATATTCTGACATGTTTAAAGAGTTAAAGAATACACAAGACACATACGTAAAATAAACAGAGAGATGTTAGCATATCTCTGACAATAAATGCTGTCCACGAACTACAGAGCACTAAGATACGTCTAACTACGATGAAATGTTTGATGCTTAGGATACAGGTGTCATCTGTATACTTACGAAGGTTGTAACTTGCAACGTATTTCGAAGAATAGCGTTGAGGCACTATGCGATAATTTTCAAATTACCTTATATTATGTTTAGGTAAAAGTAGGTAATGCCTTTACATCCAAAAATTCTATTTTTTTTTTTTAAATATTGTTGTTTTATTTTTAAACTGCTATATCATATTACTATTAGTATTATTTCAGCATTAAAATAGTAATAATTAATATGTTTCTGTTATCTAAATCACAATTTTATTGTAAAATAGGTAGTATTTGTTTTAAAATCACTTTTTCATGTTATATTATTAATAATAATTTAAGATAAAATATTGAATAAAAATAAAAAGATTAAACCAGACCTTTTTTAGAACAAAAGCGAAAAAAATTGAATTTTTCGTAACGAAAAAAAATTCTTTTTGTTTACTCTATTTTTCCTTCTAACCATTCTGAAAAGCATAAAATTGCGCATATTTTAAAAAAAATCTTCCTACGACCGTTTGCCCACAAGAAAAATCCATAATAAGATTTAGACTAAAATGCAAATTTTGACCAATCCTCTTAATATTTTTTAATAAAGTTTGGCACATTTTTTTGTTAATATAAAAGCTATGGTTTCCTATAATTTGAAGCCGTAATATCGAATTGAACGGAAGTTATCCGTAAAAAACCATTTTTCAATTTGCCGTAGTAAATAATTTTTTTAAGGTTATGTACTTAATATTTTTTAATGGCATCTACGCAGTTTTTTTAGGCAATTTTATGAAGAGTGAAACGAATTTTTATGTCGCATAACAGCGAACGAAGCGAGATCTTCAAGAAATAGTGAGAAGAAAAGTAGCTTTGAGGTCAAAATTAGGCTGAGAAAACTCGTTTACATTATGTTGACACTATTTCAAAATAGTTAAATCGATTTCCAAGCTATACTCAAAAATTTCCATAAATCATCATAATTTTACGACAGTTGCCTCCATTATTTCGGTATATAGGTGAACGTACCAATTCATACAAACCAAAAATGTAATCACACTACTTGGAAAATGAAGTATTCCAACAAAATTCAATTATTTTGTTTGACAAAAAAAATATCATATTCGAGATTCAATAAATACAAATACCTATATTAATAATTGTATCAGTCATGCTATAAGCAGATTTTTATAGGCCAAAACTCAAATTCAGTCGAAACAATAAGAGGAATTGCTAACTTTGTCTAGTTTATCATGAAAGCGTACTTAATAGAACAAGAACTTAATGTTGTACGTTAACAAAAATGACCGCCAAAGTTCAACTAGGAATAATTTCCTATCTGGTGGAACTATCAAATTTCGAATTATAAAAATATTAGCAATATAAAGAGACAAAGGTTTTATTTCTAACCAGATAGAAAATGAACAATTTCCCAGAAAAAGATTAATGAACTGAAGTTTCTAATTCTAGTTTACTGGCCCGATTTTCCATTATGGACGGAAAACTTAAAGTACATTTTTTCTAAATAATAAAAACGTTTATAATATGTAAGATTGATACGAAGCTAACCAAGCAGTAACATCTGCCCAATCAGGAATTTGATTTAATAAGTTTATAAATTGCGGCGTTCTCCTCATCGTTTTCTCGTGGACATATCTCCCTATAACTGTCATATTAACAGTAGGGCCTTCCCAATTCTCCGGCACTTCCACAGTAAAATCGAATGATAAATTCTTTTCTCGTTTACCAATTTGATGGAGCACAAAATACATAGGTTGACCATAAAATGTCGCTGAAGGCAGTGGCGCTTCATCAGAAAGACTGATATTTACTAAAGTTATATTTTGTTTTGGTACCAAGTAGAAAGTAAGTCTGTCTGGACCTGAAACAAAAATAAAGTAACTTGCATTGAAAATGTTGATTTTAAAAGTCACTGTTCTAAATTAACTAAAATATTATCACCTCATCTTACAAATCACATTTATATTTTACATGTCTTTATTAATTTAAATCATTACACAAACATTCCCATTAAATACACTAACTTAACTATATATTTTCCTAACAAGAAGTAGGGAGGCCCGGCATTAGGCCCTGTGGTTGTCTGGAATGTCCGTCTATTGTCTGTTAGTTGTGCTGCTTCCGTTTCCTTTCTCCGCTCTTTATTTATATCTTTATAGTAATTTGTTTATATTTATAGACCAAGAGGGCGACCCGAAGTTTTGACTTGTCGGCTAACTGTCTGCCTAGTTGTTCATTCTATCGGATGAGTCGAATAAAAGCCTGTAACGTTGATTTTGCGACCCCCAGATAAGACCCAAAATGCTACCTCCAAACGTGGACTGTTATTTAACCACTTGAATCAAGTACCATAACATTTGTTAACACTAAAAAAGTCGAGCGCCTCAAAGGGTAGACGCTGCCGAAACCAGACCCACCTTTGGGGCCCAAAAAACGTCAATCCAAAAATGGACTGTCATTTAACATGTAAAAACAATACCTGCAAAATTTTGATAGTATAAACGGTATTATAGGTTCTATGTAAAATTTGCACCGGATGACTGAAATCCTTATTTTTTTATGTTGTTCTACCCGTGCAATTCGAATTTGCCTTTCTGGAGGCCCCATAGTATTCGTGACTTTCGCCATGGACCCAAAAAAGCCTTTTTTATGCAATTTCTGGGACAGACTAACGATTCCCAATGAACAAAATCGTTGGGGTCTATTGCTATGGGCCCAATTAGGCCCAAATCGGTATTTGTTTGTAATACCAGCTTTTGGCATCAAAATGAAAATTTCCGAATTCTTCAAGTATAAGTACGTTCGAAAAGGATTGATTTCCTATTTTCTATGAAATATTATGCGATAGTCACAATAAATTCATATGGAAAGTAAAAATATGCTGGAAAATATTTCTTTTTTCAATATCCTGTAAAAAAACTTTAAAAGAAATTTAAAGTATTTACTTAAAATTAAGTATTTGAAGTAAATTAATGCTTGAAAAATCAAGTAAACGTTTGAAATTTCGATTAAACGCTTGAAAAATTTAGAAAATACTTAATTTTAAGTAAATACTTTAAAATTTATTTAAAGTTCTTCTATAGTGTATTAAAAAAAGAAATAATTTCCAGCATATTTTTTATAATAAAAACGTACAAAAAAATTTTACTTACCGTATGAATTTCTTGCGACTATCGGCATAATATTTCATAGAAAATAGGAAATTAACTCGTTTCAAACGAATACTTGAAGAATCCGGAAACTGTCATTTTGATGCCAAAAGCTGGTATTACAAACAAATACCGATTTGGGTCTAATTGGGTTCATAGCAATAGACCCAAACGATTTTCTTAATTGGGACTAGTTGTTCCAAATTCCACGAATTCTATTGCATATGAAAGTGGTCAATTTACCCTGTTTCAGAAATTGCATAAAAAAAGGCTTTTTTGGGCCCATGGCGCAAGGCCCGAACACACGTCTCGAGAATGGCAAATTCGGATTCTACGGGTCGAAAAACATAAAAAATAACAATTTCAGTCATCAGGTACGAATTTTATGTAGAACCTATAATAGCGTCATACTATCAGAATTTCGATTTTTTTTAAACTTTGAAAATGCCTTGGCTTGTTCGGGTACAAGCAAGACGTCTGCCTCGTGATATTTTATTAATTAAGGCCTAAATTTTCTAAAAATAACTTGGGCAGACGCGTAGGACCCAAAACTTAGGACTTACGGTCTTATTTATTCAAAAACTCGAAAAACCATCGTATTTGGCTAGAAAATGCGGGTTCAGCTTTGTCCTCCGGTCTGCTTTTTGCAGGTTCCCTCTTATTTTATCAAATACAAACTAAATTTATTGATTTGATATGGTTAAATGACAGTCCATTTTTGGATCGATGTTTTTTGGGTCCTAAAGCTGGGTCCGGGTGAGCGGCGCCTGCTCTTGTGGGCGCTCGACTTTTTTAGTGTCAACAAATGTTATGATACTTTATTTAAGTGGTTAAACAACAGTCTATTTTTGGCATTCCAGGGCATGGGGGCCGCAAAATCAACGTTAAAGGCTTTTATTCGACTCGTCCGATAAAACGAACAACTAGGCAAACGGTTAGTCAACAGGTCAAAAATTGGGTCGCCCTCTGGGTCTATTACATATCGGTGTTAATAGTTGTTTTTAACCTGTTTTTACTGAAAAAAGCGCGTGCAAAAAACTAGTTCGATAATCATCAGGTACATGGTTGTTTGAGTAGTCTTATTTCTTGTTATTTTTATATATAACATTCGATCCAATTTCACTCTCCTTTCATTGGCTCTCATTAAGCCGTGTTTTATACTTATTAGTTCTCCTTATAATAGGGGGTAATTTGTCTTAGAGCGAAAAGGGACCTTTTAACATCACGGTGGATTTTTAGATAAAATAGAAGTAGATACATGCATTTCCCTTATCAGTTATACTTTCGATCAAAGTGCAGGCCTACACCTTGTATCTAAAACATTTGTCGATTTTTTATCCTCCAGATAGTTCGAACAAGTCAGATCGACGGCCACTCACGAAATTTTAGATGCCTTCTTAATCTACATTGTACTGTGAAAATCTCAGTAAAAGAATTTAGGACACGCCATTCAAAAGTGCCTTCCCTTATCACGATATAAAATTCTTGATCAACCGACACTCGGGGTTCCAATACTTCCCTTTTAAACACCGACTGACCAGTTTCTCGAGAGCTGCACTCACCGGTTCTTTGGATATGACAAAAATTAGTGCGAATCCCTGATAAATAATTCCGGCTCCTAATCTGGCGATTTCATCAGCTGCCTCAATATCCTGTACCCTCTGACGTCCAACGACCTACCTCAAGTGATTTTTTTTCCTCTTAGATAGCTTATCCAGGGCGTCTCCGCACCCTTGGATGAGTAATAAGGTGAGTGTACTAACGATTAATCGAAATACCATCTAACATAACTCTAAAGATGAATCAACTAAAAAATAGTTCAAACAAAATTGTTTCATTAAATGCATTTACTATTTTACTGCTATTATTATTACTAATACGATTACCTTTTATAGGCGGACACGCTATAGCGAGAAAAATTTGTTTCTAGTTGAGAAAAGACACTGATAAAAATTGTTTTAAAGCAACTTCAGTTCGCGCCAGGTTTTTAAAATTGCGACAGATTTTCCCCTATAAAGATTGTTTCCTAAACTAAGACTTTTCAACAGTTTCTTTTATTGGTCACCTCCCTGCCTGAATAGAGATTGCCCTTTTTGGATGGATATCGACGAGGATGTCTATTCGTCAACTTTGTCCATGTGCCGAAATATATATTTCTATTTCACGGCACCTTTATACACAATGCAGTAGAGCTGCCGCGGGCAACTTATGATGCGGCCAAACCAAATATACTTAAATAACTTAACAAATAAGTACACTGACCTGCCGGAATAGGAAACTGGAACTCTTAATTGTCGACACGATAACACAGAGCTAGAGCCGCCTACTTACTAAAATATTATTACTCAGTATATATCACTACTACACCAAACACTTTATTTTTACACTAGACGCGCGTTTCGCTAACCATTACTAAAATATTCCTTAACTAAGCACTTGTAGCTTTGACGGCCCATCTAATTGTTCTAAACACCTAATGTCATGTCATTTTGGCTGATATGGAAGCTGACATCCCTTTATGGAAGAAACACTTTTTTAACGGGAATCCTTTGTCGCGATGTAATATGCTGTTGCCTCCAAACATTCCCCTACCGACATCTGCGTGAAAACAGTGACATATTGTCCAAGCTTTCGTCTCCACTCCAAAATTTTTCTCATTCATATGTTATCTGTTCTACGGGCCACGTGTCCGGCCCACCTCCATTTTAATTCGGCCACCCTTTCTAATACGTCCACGACTTTGTCGGATCCATTCGTTGCCTTTTCGATCAGTTAAATTAATACCCAACATTCACCGTTCGTGCGCTCGTTGTGTTCTGGCTAATCTTTGAGCATGTCTTTTTGTGAGACTCCATGTCTCTGATTTTAGTTTCTGCACAATCCATTAAAAGTGAACTTACCTGTAATAGACACATTATATCTCAAAAGTGTGGGCGAGACCGCTTCAGAGCTCGCATTAAAATTGAGAGATTCAGGAAGGACAGGTTGACCAGCAGGTATCCAAGTACTATATTGCCTGGAAAAGAAGTAATACATCTTGAAACAAATATAACAATGCATTTCCTATTGTTTGTTTTTCGCCACTAAATAATATTTATTTAATATTTAATAGTGCTGCCAAATTAGAAACAGCAGTATTAAATAAATATTATTATTATTATATCGAAAAACCCAAAGGCATGAATCCATCACAAACATATATATCTTATTTATAGCAATGCTTACGCCCTAAAGGTTTTGGGGACGGGTAAAGACGATTCTATCTGTTCCACAGTCTGTCAAGTAACAAAAAATCGGTAGAGGGAACCTTTGTCTACGACGCATTTTAGTAAAAGTATCAGTCGATTCTGAACTTTCGTCGAAACCAAGTAAAATGCAAAATAAATCACTTGTTTGCGCGTCAGTTCGAGGCAGTCTTTCTTTGTTCCCACCCAAAGGGGCCTAAAATGACACATTTCGCGGCCGCTTAATATATTAAAAAGTCGGTATCGTTTGGGAAGACGTGGGTAAATCATTTTAAAGAGACAAAAATTTCGACGACTCGTCAAAACGTGGCTTGGTAGGCTAAGTCACTCCGAACATCGAAAAAATAATTGTGTCTTTGTTTTCACGGGAACCGAAATTGACGCTGCGTCAAGGAGCGACAAAATGAAAAAAATCGGGGGTTTGAATGTGTTCCATGAGACCATTCAACATCTTCGTCCTCATTATATCAAATTCAGAAGCACGTTGAAGAAATCTTTGCTGGACGAAAATCACTTCGCGAAGCGACTCGGTTGGGCCCACGACAACATCGACCGTGACTGGGAGAACGAAGCCTCCTTTTGGGGATATGCGACAGCTTCTCGGGCCTGGGCAACTGCCACCAATTGTCTTGTTCAGCGAATCGTCAAACATCCATTCAAAGGGCATGTTTGGGGATGCTTTTCCAAACAAGGGGTCGACAATTTGTATCTCTTCACGTAAATTTAAATACGAAAAAAATGTGTGATATGTACAAGAAAGCCTTGTTACCAACTGCCAAACGCTGGTTTAAAAGGAAAAACAAGGATTGGATCCTCCAAGAAGATAATGACCCAAAACATCGCAGCAAGTTCTGCAGGGATTGGAAGGTGAAAGCGAAAGGTGAGATACTAGAGTGGTCCTCACAATCGTCAGACCCTATTGAAAACGTTTGGTCCCTTGTGAAGAGAAAGCTCAGAGGAAAAATTTAGATTCGAAAAATTTGGAGATCATTATCGCGCGAGTATGTAGAAAATCTCGTCGATCGCATGCCGCGAAGATGCTAAGCGATTATTGATACAGAAGACGATTGGGCAACTTACGAAGGTGATTACACCGTTGTTAGCACACCAAAAAATACATCGATAGCAAAAAATTTTCTCTAAACACATTTTTTCAAGAATACGAGCGGTCACGTCTTACTCGACAGACTGTAGATGCGATAACATATACTTTATACCTAAACCAAATAATGACATACTGACATCTCAAAAGTGATATTTTTGTAGTTTTAGACAGGCTATAAGTATCTAAATGTGGGTTCACATACCAACACAGCCACCATTATCCAATCTTAGTTTTATATTCATACAGATAATATAATAATAGAAACTGTGCCTGCACACTGACTATTTTTTACAACAATACTTAAGTTTTGCAATAGCGATCGCCGAAACCTCAGTTTCCCACACATAAGAAGTAGCAAATGGAATTAAATTTCTCCGAGTTTTACCACTCCAAAGGAGATATGCTTTCTTTACCCACATCTAAACTTTAATTAATTCCGTGCTGCTAAGTTTTACTTTTGAGGTATTGCCGCAAGACAACTCAATGAGATTCTCTTCACCTGCAGCAGTAAATGCCGGCATTAAATGGATACATGCAAATTTAACGATATTACCATTCTGAAAATATTTCCCTAAAAAGGTGATAAGTATTCTCCATACATCGAAAGAAATCAACTCCCTTGCAGCAATTAAAACAAGGGGAAACATCCTTGGCATCCCTCTGCATTCATTTTTCTTTTCCGTAATTTTTGTTTTTTATATAAAAGGTCCAATTTTCTGGACTTTAAAAGATGCATGTGCTTTTTGCACGGAGAGATTAAGGACATTCATCTAATCATACAAGAAATCTTCGTTCCCAAAATTTTCGGTATACGAGTGGTCTCCTTGAAGAATAATATAAATTTCCTGTTACGGTTCAAAGGCACAAGACTAAAAATTACCACGAGAGAACCATCGCAAAGTACCGCAGTACAACGAAGACGTGTGCACAGATCCCACAGCCTCACATAGTTTTTTAAAAAGTTTTTGTAAAGTTTACTACATTGGGTACATATTTTAAAATCTAGTTCAATGAATTTCGCACAATCCTCCCCAGCAGCCAGGCCCAAAACGAGCACTATCAGCACATTTAGTTCACTCTAAATTTCCGGATAAAAAAGTATCAAGGATCTTCAAAAGTCTTGAATCAGCACCAGCAGTGAGACTTTCACAATAGAGAAGGATTTCTACAATATTACTACCCTCTATAAACCGTACATAATAAATCCCGTGAGCATCATTATTATTATCCATGCCCTCATCTAGCTGCAACTGAAATTGGTTTCCTTTTAGTTGTTCAATTACATCGAGGTATTCCACTATGTGCTGTATTCTGCGACTAATGGTCTTACTGGACAAAGGTTCTTTTCGAAGTAGCTTCTCGGCAAACTCACCGATCTTATATTCATCATATCTATAGCAGCCGGTAAAATGTGTTCTTCTGAGATGTCGTAAGACGCTAGCAAAACATTACTCGATATTGATGCCTGCTTATAAAAACTAGCACCTTGTTGGCTTAACACTTAACTTTCTGGTAAAATACTCATAAGACTTATTAACGACGTTGAGATGATTGGTTTCTACATGCCGTTTAAGTTAAGAGCATGCACCCAGAGCCAAAACTGTCAGAGTGCACGCTGCGGGCTTGCTTCACCATTTACTGTTATCAATGTAAAACCAATGTCTAAATAACTGCCATTATATTTTCGATATTTACGTTTCTTTACATTTTTGCAAGTATTTTTACTCTCACAAGGCTTACTACTGAAAAAGTAAAAACTTACACATGTTTAAATATATATATATATATATATATATATATATATATATATATATATATATATATATATATATATGACAAGAAAGACTTGAAAAAATCACTTCACTTCACAATGAAATTCAGTTGATACTATCTCCGAAAATTAATTCAACACTAAAACCATGCGAAACCGTTAACTATACATATACACTCAGTTCGTGAAATTAATTATTGTAGAGCGCCATCTAGTAATAATTTGCAGAGACTTCTAGAAACAGTTGCTACTAAATGAGTTCCTGATTTGCACCAGGTCTGCTAGATGTCGCGTCCTATCACATTGAACAGAAAATGGAAATAAAATTATGAATATTTTGTAACATTTGGCGGCACTCCTGTGAGGAAGCCGGAGCTCCCCACTGATACGAAATAATTTAACACATGGGCTGAAAAGTCCCGGGCCTAACACATAGATGGCGCTAGTTTTATTGCAGTCACCTTTTTTTCAGTTAATACTAACCTTCGAAAGACAGCTGTTAAAATTTCATGATATTCTATTCATTAGTTTGTGAGTTATTGTGCTAAGAGTGACGCTACTTTTGTTATTTTCAAAACAATGGATCAAAAACAATTTCGTGTTTTAATTTTACACTGCTTCTTGATGGGAAAAAATACCGTTCAAGCGAAGCAATGGCTTGAAAAGTGTTATGGGGACTCCGCTCCATCAGAAACAACAATAAAACGTTGGTTTGCTGACTTCAAACGTGGTCATAGAGACACCGATGATGCAGAACGCAGTGGACGTCCAATGAGGCGGTAACACCAGAAAACATCAAAAAAATCCATAAAATCGTTAGCTGACATCGTAAAGATATCAAAAGAACGTGTTGGCTTTATATTGCATTAGCATTTGACTATGAGAAAGCTCTGTTCAAAGTGGGTGCCGCGTTTGCTCACTGTTGATCAAAAACAAGAACGTGTTGATGATTCTGAGCAGTGTTTGGCCATGTTTAAACGTAACAAACCGGAATTTTTGCGTCGATATGTGACAATGGATGAAACATGGATCCATTACGTCACTCCGGAATCGTCATCTGAGTGGACAGCAACTGGTGAACCTCGTCCACAGCGCCCGAAAGCACAACAATCGGCTGGAAAGGTTATGGCCTCGGTATTTTGGGATGTGCGTGGTATAATATTCATCGACTATCTTGAGAAAGGAAATACCATCAACAGTGAATATTATATAGCGTTATTGGAGCGTTTGAAGGCCGAAATTGCAAAGAAACGACCGCATATGGCAAAGAAAAAAATTTTGTTTCATCAAGACAACGCACCGTGTCACAAGTCAATCAAAACAATGGCAAAACTACATGAATTGAACTTCGAATTGCTCCCACATCCACCGTATTCGCCAGATTTGGCTCCCAGCGACTACTGGTTGTTCGCAGACCTGAAAAAAATGCTCGCCGGTAAGAAATTTCGCACGAATGAAGAGGTTATCGCTGAAACTGAGGCCTATTTTGAGGCAAAAGATAAATCGTTCTACAAAAGTGGTATTGAAATGTTAGAGCGGCGCTGGAATGATTGCGTTGCTCTTGATGGAGATTACGTTGATGAATAAAGCTAATTTTGAACCAAAAAAAAACCGTGTTTTCTTTGTTAGGCCCGGGACTTTTCAGCCCATGTGTTAGTATTAAAGAACTATTAATTTTTAAGCCATATAGCAACTACGGCTAACGCCCATACGAACGAATAATTAGTACACAAAGAAACACTGTACCAATACTCTAAAGCCCTGATTATCAATCTAATTAATTATTGTGACGAATACAAAAGAAATATCTAATGGTAAACCTAATTATAGAATAAATCAATTGAGGATTATACGAACCATTTACATTTATCTGTGTAATAAAATTATTAGTAATTATTTATTGTAACAATGTTACGTTTAAGTATTTTGCTACAATTTAAACATTTAATTATCTGGAACGATAAAACGTTCCATAAAATATAAATCATAATTATTTGTATTTTATAGTTTTAGCAACAGTTTGGTTAGATTGTAATTAAAAGAGCATTTTCGCAGACTACCCAGTTTAACAGGTCATAAAAAGCGTCTCGTTGTAAAGAAAAAAAAAGGTTAATTTATCATTTATTTAGTAGTTACCTACATTATTTGCATCATATATGGATGTGATAAGGGTAAAGCACATCCAGCATAATTTGAACAATCCTCACTCAGTGACACAGCTTTACTTAGATCCTTAACATAATTTCTCAATAAATATGGTGAGTTTCTATCCATGTTTAGAAAGAAAAATCCGGCGTCTGTCTTAGAAAGATCACCCGACTCGTTGAAAAATTTTCTAGATGTGTGCTAAAATCAGTGTTTAATAAGAATACTGTTGAATACTGAATATTACTAAACAAGTAATTTAATTACTATGAATATAATTCAATTACTGGGAAAGTATTTCAATAACCCAGAAAGGATTAACACTCACCACTTACTTTAATCTTAAGTGTAGGAAAGCATTTTGAAAAATATAATTAAAATAAAATAATTGAATTACTAAAAGTAATTCAATTACTTTTTTTTTAATTACTGTAGTTCAGTTACCGACAACTCTACAAAATTCACAGATTATTAACCAAAAAATTTACAGAAATGGATCTTTGAATTTAATTGTCAAATTTCTTTGTCTTTTCAATATTTCACCTACGATTGCAAGATAGATCTTCAGCGACCTTTACTATTCGAGATAAGAACACGAAGCGGGCCCGGAGGGGCACAAGCCAAGGACTTATACCTGCTCGATGTTTACCGAGCACTAACTCAACGTAATGATTAGTTTTCTCTTGTGAGGGTAACCCGTATCTGCTGACGTTGTTCGGTTGTTTCTAAATTTCGATTATTCCCCCAATCGTTTGTTAATAGAAACTGAAGATTAAAGCAAAAATTCTGGTTGAATTAGTACGTATACTAAGAATACATATCCACTAACTGTGATTCAAAAACATTTGATTAGAACTATTAATTGTATACGAAAGTACTACCCTTCACATCAACCCTCTATAAATTCAAATATACTCTCATTACTAAAACGGCACTATGTGACTTATTTTATGTTAATTGTTAAGCATAAGAAAACCTTACAGTTAAAAAAAAGAGACTGCGAGTTCCACCATAAGTGATCAGGAAGTGTGTCTAAAAGATGATTTAGCCAATAAAACTTCAATACAAAACTCATACTATGTTTCGGATCCGACAGTATTTAATACACTTCCTAATAAGCTCAGATTATTAATAGATAAGGATCTATTACAATTATGTTTGTTAAAAAAATCTGAAAGTCTTGTCTTCAGACATCTCATTATAGAATCGTAATAAACTGAAAGTTTTCATTCATATGATGACATTATATGTGTATTCTGGTGTTATTTTTATTAAGTATTGTTTACTGCAGTCTTAGGATTTTAGCCTACTGCAACCCAGGCTCTAATTTATTTAAAACCAAAGATTTCTAGTAAGAAACGAGAGGTTTCTTGTAAGATCAATCAAAGGTCAGCCGCTATAGTAAATTTTGATACATAACTACATATCTATTTCAATTTGCGCCCAGAGCCAACAACCCATCCTTTGCCGATAAGTTTTTTCCTGCATCGTACTCTGCCATTAGCAAATTTGACATTTTAAGGTTTTTATGAAGATTTTCTAGTACCAATATTGCCTAGCTCAAAACCAGAACTACGACTAGCATCACGTCGATTTTCTTGTAAGTTTGTGTACATAATCTACTGGCAGTATACTTTCATTAAAGTACGATTTATTTCACAGTAACACACAATTTGAGAGCTTAACCATCTTTCTTTATGTAAAGATACATGCAAAAGATGACATGTAAACAATTTATTAAATCATCTGTAAAAGCATCATAATAAATCATCAACTTAGGATTCTGATTTACTCCAAGAGAGGTGCACGCCAGGAGTGCACATAGCGTTAAGACATCACATCCCTATGAGGTTCGGCTTGTCAATCCTCGTACAACACTTTTCAACCCATCTTTTATATGTTTCCTACCGACTACAACTTACAGCGATTCAAAACCAACGTGAATGGCTTTTTTTCCGCACACACATCGCTCCTGTAGCGCTTTAGGAATTTCCCTGTAACATGTGTCCTACGCTCATAAAAAAAAGTTAACAGAACTCAAAAATTAAAATCTAAGATGTAACTACTACTTACCAGTATCCATTGCCTTTGGGGCCTTGGGCAATCACTATTTCCGCTATAAGGAAAGCCAAGGGGCGTAAATACTATCACAAAAAATGTAGCAAATACTATTCCCAAAATAATAAAGTAGTACTTTGCTCTTCTTAACGAATTAGTTAAAACAGTCTGAAAAACAAATTATTATTATTATTTATTATTGTTATTTCTGTTCTTTCTCACATTTGGTCAATGTGGTTCCATGTTTGGCTGACGGGTGTAAGCGAAGTCAGCACAAATGCTATTACCAATGTGTATTAAGGAATGACCTGACAATGTTACATGTTTTTAAAATCACTGACTTCTAAATGTTTTTGTGTATGTTTGTGTTGAGTCCTAATTGTACTAAGTGTGGTGTGAATGTTGTTGGTGTAAGGCCTGTAGCTGATATGATGAGGGGGACGATGACTTTTTCTTGTTTCCATAGCCCTTTTATTTCTGTCGCAAGGTCTGTGTATTTGGAGTTTTTTTCTGTGTATTTCGTTTGGATGTTTGTGTCGTTGGGGACAGCTATGTCAGTCAGATAGGTGACTTTTCCTTTTTTGTATGGAGAAGTAATATCGAGTCTGTTGGCGGGGACTATTTTATCTGTATGGATACTGATGTCCCAGTAGAGCTTGCAATCTTTATTTTCAAGTATGGATGTTTATTTGTAGTATGGATCTGTGTTTTCTATGAGTTTGTATGTTGTAGCTAGTGCTTGGTGAACTACTTTTGCCGTTGAGTCATGTCTGGCCGTGTATTCCGTTCCGGCTAACATTTTACATCCGCTTGTTATATGTTCGATCGTTTTTTTTATGCTGGTAAGATTTCCTGCATCTGTCTTCTGTAATAGTTGCGTCTTTAATGATATGCTTTTGGTTGTTTCTGGTTAATCTGACTATCCTGGATGGCATGTAAGAAGCCTTCTGTTTCAGGGAATAGCTGGCCATCCTGTAACCAGGTGTATGATTATTTATTTACGTGGTCTTGTTCTATGTAGTATTTGTGTTTCCGTGGGGTGTGTTTTTCGTGGGGTGTGTTTTCCGTGGGGTGTGTTTTCCGTGGGGTATTTTTTCCGACCACGTTTTCATCTTTTCCTGTTGGGTGGGGCTGTGTGTGTCTGCTGGGTATTCTGCCCGGGATAAGTCAAGAGGTGTGTAGTTTATGTCTGCTTTCACTGTTGCTGTGGGGAGGCTGGTTTGCTTGGTGTGAAAGAATTTCCTAAGTGCATGTATTTGTTTTGTGTGTAGTGATCTTATATCTATGATTCCTCTTCCTCCTGCCTTCCTGTCGATAGTAAGTCCTTCTTTGCATGCGTTGGGGTGTAATTTCCTGCATTTGGTGAATTGAGAACGTAAAAGGATGTGAATGTGACCATTTGATGAGTTTTGTTTGTCTGTTTCGTGAGTCCGTGTTTGAATTCGGTCTTGAGCTCTGTTTTGATGTGTGATTGAGTTTGGTGCTTTGATATAAGCCTAAATTATTATTATTGTAATTAATTTCTGTGAAAATAACAGGTATAATAGTTATTCTTACAAGAAACAAATATACGACATAATTTTTTTTATTCGCATCGTAAATATGAGAGCAGCAACCATACAAGGTAACAAAAAGAGTCACTATAAGAATATTACCACAGTAAACATAAAACACAGTAGCGACAGTTCAACTGGGCACCTTTGATCTCAAGGGGTTCGAGTATGTAATGATTACATGACCTGTTGACATATTGCTGGTATAAAGCCTGTGAGTTTTTGAAATATTTACATTCCTTCTTTCAAAAAAAATCCTATTCTGTAGTATAAAAATGAATTTTGCTGATTGAAAGGAAGAAAAAAACGAGAAAAGTATTTTTTAGAAGTATTTTTTTATCCAGTTCTTACTAAAACAGATATACATAAAACAGGGAAAAAGGCAAAAACACATTTAGCTTCAACGCTTTTTATACGTTATTCATTTAAATATATTATTGTTGAATTTATATTCCTTAACTATTAGAAATATTATCCGGGGGTAAAATTTGTTTCGGGAATGCCGAAAAAATGTTAAATACAATAGTTTTAGGGAATGTTAAGATGCACAGTTTAAAATTATTTTTGAGTATACAGGGTACTTCAAAAAAGTGTGGTCGATATAACATGTTTTTTTTTTTAAATGGAACATCTTTTTTTATCACTCACCTCCTCGCCTCAGTAGGGATTTTACCCTTTTCCCTATCCCAAGGATATCGGCGAGGATGTCGTAATACCCGTCAACGTTGTCCAAGTGCCGAAACATACATTTTTGTATTTCACGGCACCTTTTAGACAACGTGGTAGTGCTGCCACGGACGTTATTTTTGCATTTCTGCAAACAACTACTACCCATGAACACTCACAACACCCAGCCGACACACGGAATCGAACCGCTGACCTCCTGATCAACAGCAGGTTCCTTAGCCCACTGCGCCAATCGGTCCGGCGCTACCTTATTTTCTAATTTATTTTTAAATTCTGCGTGAAATTTTATAACTTCTTTATTAATACTGTTATATACCTAAACCTAGTAATTTTTATAATATTTCAATTTTTTTAAAAAAATACTAGTTTTCAGTTTTATAAAAAATTGTCAGTAGCGCCATTGTTTCTGAAGGTGGAATACTGATAATTGGTACGTGCGTTCTATAGAGATGAAGAAAAAGATATATTTAAAGAAATTTGAGTTAGATGCTACAGGGTGTTCAAAATAAATTTATGCATTTCGACTATTTTAAATTGAAAAATCCCAAATTTTTTAAATGGTACACGCTGTATATTATTTTTTCTGATAGATTTTACAAAACCCTACAACTTTTATTAAGTATGTCATATACCTATTTCTAATAGTTTTCGATTTATTTTGAATTTTTCAATTTTTACCCTTGTTTTTAATACACTTACGCTATTGTGAAAACATAAACAAATAGTTAATAATAATTTTAATATAGTTTAACTTATCTAATGATTAATTATTATGACGTAATAAATGTTCAAAAATATGCCCGTCTACTTGAATACACATGTTTAGTCGTTTTACTATATTTTTCTTCACTTTCCTTAGCATAAAGGGCGTTATTGTCCTGCACGTATCTCGTATCCTATTTTCCATATCTACTGGTGTTGTAGGGGGATTCACATAAACACGATCTTTAATGTAGCTCCACAAAAAGAAGTCTAAAGGTGTTAAGTCACATGATCGAAGGGGCCACTGAATGAATCCATCCCTACTGATTCATTTTTGTGGGTAACGACAGTTTAAAAATTCCCGAACTTCCCGGTGGTAATGAGCAGGAGCTCCGTCTTGTTGAATCCACATTTGTTCCCTTTCAAAGTTATCAACTTCTTCAAGAAGCTGGGGTACTTCGCTCCGTAAAGCCTTAGTGCCAAAAGACAATTTTTTCGCGCCTCGCCCAGTATATAAACCATATAAATTAATTCATTTTTAGGAAAATCCATAACTATTACCTTTATAGGCCACTTACTACAACAAATTAAACTATTTTTACTTGCTTAATGGACACATCAAAATTTGACAATGCCTACATTTTTATTTTGTGTTGGCAACTATGATGTTACAGAGTAACCTATTAGAAATAGCTATATGACATACTTAATAAAAGTTGGAGGGTTTTGTAAAATCTATCAGAAAAAATAATAATATGCAGGGTGTGCCATTTAAAAACTTTTCTTTACATACATCTTTTTTTTGAGTATTCCACCTTCAAAAACAATGGCGCTACTGGCAATTTTTTACAAAACTGAAAAGTAGTCTTTTTAAAAAAAAACTGAAATATTACAAAAACTACTAGGTTCAGGTATATATTTTATTAATAAAAAAGTTACGCAGAATTTAAAAATAAATTAGAAAATAGGATGTTCCATTTAAAAAAAAAAACATTTTGAAGTACCTTAACATCCCCTTCGTCATTCCCGAAACAAATGAGATAATGAACTTTACTCTATCGTTGACTCACCCTGCTACCTTCAGCTTCGAGCGTATAATGTCAGCAAAGATGAGAGTCTTTTTTGTGAACATAAACATAACTGCTTTACAAATAAAATGTATCTCTAATATGAAAACACAATTATCATAATCTTTGTATAATATATAACATATATAAAGAACAGAAATAAAGAATTATGAATAAATTACCTTTCAGGATTTTTGAGGAATCTAAAAAAACTAACTCGTTTGAAGATACCACATATATTTTTACAAGCACCAACCGTACAACAAAAACTTCCCCTTGACATCTTTTTTATAATTATTTTCAATTATAACGTCAAACGAGTCATTTACTTATTGTAAAATTATTAATGACTTTCGGAGCACGTTATGAAAAGATTCTCCTTGAAATCCAGATGTAAACCCAACCCGCGACAGCGCTGGCAGCCATGTTGTTGGTATGATAGGGGACGCATGTGTAATAAAAAACAGGACCTAAAAATTTTCTTGAGCGTCGCTACCGTGTTTTATGTAATATTACCATTTGCTATGGTAAACAATCTATTTTATAATTTAAAAAAAATTGCTTTTATTTCTTGTAGTCGCGCACGAACATGGGATATATCGTTGCATAATAATGAATAATAAATAATTTTGAAAGTAAGTGTAATACTATTATTTCAATATTTAAAAAGTAACTTACCCAAGGAGAAACAACTAACAGAGCAAAGA
Source organism: Pachyrhynchus sulphureomaculatus (assembly GCA_019049505.1). NCBI lineage: Eukaryota > Metazoa > Arthropoda > Insecta > Coleoptera > Curculionidae > Pachyrhynchus > Pachyrhynchus sulphureomaculatus. The sequence continues at coordinate 134,397,047 of CM032454.1, read as the reverse complement.
AAAGTGTCATGAACCCTATTATTAACTCCGATCTCTTATCAGGACCAATTCTTCCTGTTATAGGTATAAACAGTGACAACGTGGTTAAAGTCTGATACATTAAATTCATAGATGGTATTATAAGAAATACTGCATAAACTATTTGCCACCGTTTAACTAAAAATTAAAAAAAAAAATATTTAATAATTTATATACTAATACTTTACATCCGTATGAAGTTCAGCTTGTCACGCTTCTTACAACCCTCAACATCCCTGGAATTACTTTCCTAGCACTGTTTCTCACCAAGTACAATTACATAAAACTAAATACCTGGAATAATGAAAATATTCTGATTTTTATGATAAACGTTACCTTAATTTTATTTTACTGTTGTCTATCTTTAAGATATATATTGTATATAGTATAATTTTTTATGAAACCCTCGTATTTTCACTTATAAAGCATTTCAATATGATATATATATATATATATATATATATATATATATATATATATATATATATATATATATATATATATATATATATGTATATACATATATATATATATATATATATATATATATATATATATATATATATATATATATATATATATATGTATATACATAATATATATATATATATATATATATATATATGTATATATATATATATATATATATGTATATATATATATATATATATATATGTATATATATTTCCGATTTGGTGTTGGCTGCATTAGGAACTTTATTTAGTAGGCGACGATGGTAACTTGCACTGTCCATAACTATAACACTCTGTTCACTTGAGTTTATACTTGAGTTTACTTGGTCTCCCGTGTAAATTTGTACCTAATTGTGAGTTCTACATATCTATGCAATTGAAACCTCAAAAAAGTGATGTTTTTAACGTACAATTATGTACTATGTATTATCCTGTAAAATATACAATACACTGTTGTTACCGATTAAATCGACTTTAGTACCCTCTAAACCATAATATTTTTGGACCAAAATTTTAGAGATCTCCATTTAGACCTAATAGAAGGTTTTTAGCTGGTAGCACCGCCAAAAATAAAAATCAGGAGAAACTTTGTTAACTGAAACTGATACATAGAACTATTTTAGTTCCTAAAACCTAAAGCAAAATAAAATAAAATTGACGTATATGAGCATGTTTTATAAAAATCAATCATTTTTAAGATGTTTCCATTTTTCCAAATTTTACCATCACCATGCGTTTAACAATTAACGTATTTAAAATGAATACAAATAAAACATTATATGCACTGATTTCATATATTTTTTACTAGATGGGGAAAAAGTAAAAAATAAAGCCAACGTGTTTATTCTCTTTTCTTCCAACTCTCCCAAAATTTCCTCTTTTGCATTCAACCTGTCAAAGATATAGTAAATTTCCCATTATGATTTGGGACCCATGGATAATATTTAAATACGTGTTAAAAACATTGTCATTAGGTAATGTATTAAGTGTATAAAGTACTTCGCATACTCTACCTTTTATTGACTATGGAATCTATTCAAATTGAAATTTTTTCCCCGCCCTATAGTCATTTTAAGGTGCCATCTTTTAGTTATAAAACGAGATATAATACTTAATCCTACATGAAAATAATCTGAAAAAATAGTTGTAGACGAACTGTCGCAACATTTGAAGCACTGTCTTCTTTTCGCATTTCAATTAAAAAAAAATAGCGACTTAGGCAAAAGAAATGGTTTGTTCAGGGTTGGGTGAAAACTATGTTTCATACAGCACTTGTGAAAACCGATTCTTGCATTTCAAACGAAAAATTTGAACCGTCAAGACGAATCAAACAGTACAAGACGAGGAGTTGGAGCAGAGCTGGACAAACCAATACTTCTGAGATCTACCAACCGCTAACTCGCGTGAGTGGTACGCTTAAAAATCGAAAGGTCATTTACTGGCAGTAAGAGAAGCACGATAATACTGTTACAAAATAGGGCCCAGCCACACAGCAAAAAGATTCTAGAAACCATTTCACATTGGGACAGAGAAATTATCACTCATTTTCAGACTTGGCTTCTTCGAATCACAATCTATTTAGATGTCTACAACTCCACCAGACTGACTTTTAGTTGAACTCATTGAAACAATCATCGTCTTTCCTAACTGAATTCCAACAATTCACTGAAAGATAAAAATATCAAAAATGTATGTAAAAAGCGCAGTTTGGCTAAAAGGGTAGAGAATTAAATTATACACCTAAAATTCTGTTAGTTTCTACTTAAATATTCTGGTGATTATATTATATTTTTCTCAGTAGTTATATATTTATAATGGCTTATAATTAATATTTATTTATTATAGAAAAAAACACATCTTGATCAAGATTCCTTTCAATGGAACAAGTTCGAGTGGTGTGATTCTTCGACGGCACTTTTCTCGTTTCTGAAATCACAAATGGAGTCTTTAACCAAGCCGACCAAGGAATAACTGAGAATGACAATACACAATAGAGGCAAAAAAGAAAAGAGACAGGCCTTTTCATTAGCTTTGATAGAGGCTTAGCGTTATAATTGGCTAATGTAGAACAGTATATGAAAACACTGATTGCACATAATCTTTACAAATATACATAGTGGCCCTAAAAAGTATAGCTTATTAAACAAGGACCTTTAAATGGGATATTCCGTATATTACACAATTAATTTTAAAAACATTTCTTGTAGAAAACGAAAACTGGTTTCACTAAAAAGTGTAACGCTTTAAACGAATCTAGTTGCTAGAAACAACTCTAGGCTAGAGTAATTGTGCCTTATTTAGGGCATTATATGATATTAATTTACTATATATTGGAAATGTTAATAAAGAATCTTCACAGAATATGAATTAAAAAAAAAAACAGTGAGTAAATTTTCGATAAAGAACTGTAGTATGTCAAAATTTAAGACATCTGTGCGGCAAAATACGCAAACTCGATGCTTCTAGTTCTGTACGTAATTTGTTTTCCAGTAACTAGTCTGTTTAATAAGTTAACAAACGTAAATCATAATTTCACTTTGGATGTTAAATATACAGATGTGTTATCTAATAAAGTTAAATTAGAACTAACCTGAATGCTGTAGCCCAGTAGAATGAATAACTAAAAATGCTAAAGAACTGAACAGAACAGGAATCATGAGAGCATACACAGCTCTAAGATTTAAAAAAACTCCTATTGCAAGTCCCATAGTCCAAATAAGTCTTACAGTATGGGCTTGAATTTGACATCTAATACTTAAAGAAATAGTCTAGAAAAGGAAATTTCAGAATTAATGTACTAGTTGTTCCTAATTTATTTTAGGTGAGCATTTATCAGAGGCTTCGACCCGCGGCTTTACCATTGTAAAAAAGTAGCAGTCAGTCAACGCTCCACATGTTTACATTTAAACGCGATCCAACAATAAAAGTGAACTCAAACTAGGACGACTATACAGACTCTAATAGCGACGAGTAACAAACTGGTTGAATCTAAGTGTTATCAGATTTCTAAAACTTAAAATATTCAGTGGTTCACCGGTGTTCACAAGATTATTAAAACTCTAATCTAATGAAGCAAAAATAAATGAGCATAGTTATATTAAATATATTTTTTTAAATTTGTACTTTAATATAATATGTAACCAAATATAACTTGCTATTAAAATTAACAAATATTAAGTGTCAACATTGGTAAGCATCCACACGCAAAACCGTACTAGCAGACCACGTGCGATTATTCAGGTTTTTAGCGGCGTCGCACGAAAGCGATGTGAGGTATTTTTTTCCGTAAGAAAGGGTCCCAAATTCTCTCCAATCTTTTGTACTTGTCCTGACCGCACTCACTGAAGTTTTTCATGGATCAATGATTTGGCGCGACACGATGTAAAGAATGACATACTTTATCTACCCTTTTTTAATGTCTAAAGAGTCAGTCAAGTGAAAAACCGCTTGAGTACTTAATTGTTGAATCGAATTTTAATTTTAGGTGAATATCCTCGAATATGCTACTATATACTCATGCATCCGACACTGATTAGCAAATGAATTATATATTATTTCGAATATCCCATTCATTGCGGTGAAGTGCTATTCTCTGAAAAGAACACGAATTTGTTGCAGGAGAACTAGTGATGTAAATTGGTTTCTATTTGCCTTGCGAGTAATTACATTTATTGATGTGACGGTTAAGATGGAAATATGCCTCCTCCGGGAACAGACATTGTTAAATATTGAAAAGTGTTCAAACATTTGATTAACAAATATAAATCTTTACATAGACTGCGTTGTAATGAACACCTAGGCACTCCACGTTTTCATCGCTTCTCGGCCGTCCTCGGGTGCCTTCTCGACATTTACTTAATGTTGAACCAGTTTCTTTAAACTGTTATACTGTATTTCTAATATCAGTTGAATAGTCCATTTACGCTGTACATATGACATGGACGCAAAATTTTACCGAGCACAAAAGGCACGCTCCTCAACTATGAAACGATCTACAGCAACCAAATTTTAAACGACCAGGTTTACATTCTGGTGTCACCACCTCCCGCCCGTCGCGCTCGCATAACTTAACCAGATTTTAACTCATTTGTTTGACTCCCTGTAGTAATCATTCGACTACCAAATACTCGATTATTGAAACTTATCAGCTTTTCAAAACCCTACAAGAACGTGATGCGTAAATAATAGTACAGTAATCCCAGCCTAATTTTTCTTTTTTATATAATATTTATTAAGAATTTAACCTCACCTCATGATTTGTTAAAAACAATAAGCATCCAGATAATCCAACAGTAGGAATGACATACAATCCGTAAAGTATCCAAGGATTAGCATACCAGCTCATGCTTTTTCCCAAAAGGTCTATAGTTATGGCGATGACAAAAATAAAAGCAGCTGTTAAAATCCAACTTCCTAACATGGCCCCCCCCAGTAATTGTAAAGTATTTTATTGTCGATTTAGAAAAGCCTAAAAATAAAAAAAGAATATATTTTCGTATACATTAAGTAATTTCTAGGATTCATTTCGTTTATATTCCTATTTCTAAAATTGAACATTTCAATATTATACAAAGGCTATCTTTTAAGTTTTTACAAAAACAATCAAAGAAATAAATTTTTTTGTTACAAATCGTTTTATTGTTTCTCAAAATATTCGCTTTTAAGATTTATACACTTTTACATGCGTTGGAACCAATTCTCGAAACATTTTTTCCATTCTAAAGTTGGTACCTCTAAAACATGGTTTTGGAAGGGAACAAAAAGAAGTCGTTAGACTTAGTTTCCTGCTCATACGAATACATCCGTTTTCGTCTCCTGTTATGCTGTTGTATATGGATTTTGCACGTCCTCGGTCGAATTTTTTGAGCATGAGTTGACACGAGCCTGTTTCTGAGTTTCGGTCAAATTATTCAGAATCCAACGGAAACAGATCTTTATCACAGCTAAATATTCATGCAAAATTGAAGGTACTGCAATGTTCGATATGCTTGAGGATGCCTCTATCTCACCGTAAATCACATGCTGATGCCAAATGAAAAACACTACCCCTATTTACAGGTTATAACCCAGATTCGTAAGGGAATGGAAATGTCATGCTTTTTATATTAAAATTCTTAAGCTATTTTAGAGTAGAAAGAAATGCACGCTTTTTAATACAGAATCAAATTTAATTTAGAACGAAAAAAGTTTTAAATCATCGCTCCTGATGAAGCTAACATGGTTAGCGAAACGCGTGTCGAGCACAAAAATAAAGTGTTTGGTGCAGTGGTGATATATACTCAGTAGTAATATGATGAAGTTAACGTCGTCATTTCTATAAACCGTAATAATTAGGTAGATAAAACAAAACATCGCTGAAATGAATTATCCAGTGTTTCCTTCACAAAAGTGCACTTCTAAAAAATACTGAGTTTTTCTTTTGTCATATTAAAAAAAAAAACTTGCAATGCAGAAATTTCAGAAGCCGATTTTTATACTTATATATACTATACTATACTTAACTTTAGCAAGGGAAGTAAAAAAATAAAATCATTTGGGTGTTTAGTTACAGAGAATAAGCAATTTTCTAAAGGTATGTCAAGTTGAAATTTAGCAAGATATAAGAAAAAGGAAGCAAGCATAATCATCTTGTCTAAATATCTTGACAAAAGACATAACTTTTGATTGTGTACTTGTAGACTAAAATTCAGCTCTGATCTAATATTCCTGGGCATCTGGTGTAAACAGCATTTCGTTTATTGGGCTACAATGTTCGTTAAGTATTACAGTCTCAATTACAGCGATTTTCTTTTTTTAAGGGCATAGCACACGTGCTGCAGCGAAACCTCCAAAACGCTACAGGAGCAACGCATCTGTGGAAAAAGTGATTCAGTTTGGTCTTGAATCACTGTACATTGTACTCAATGGGAAATATAGTCCAGGACTAAATCATTGCAAAGGGACGCGGTTCTTCATATGAAAGACTGCTTGAAAAGGGTTGTACAAGGAGTAACAAGCTGAACCTCATACGGATGATACGTATTAGCGCGACGTGTATTCCTAGTATGCATCACTCTGGGAGGAATTAAGTAGGCCACATCCATCAAACACTTTTTATGAAAATACTTATAAAGTAGCCAACCGTTTTCCGATGTTCCAAGGAATCAAGATAGCCGGTGAATTCTGGGTGTCCAATCAGGCGAATAGCTCTCTTTTGGATAGTATCCAACAAATGCGGTGTATGTTTGGGAGCAGAGCCCCAAACATGAGAGCCGTATTCCATCGTTGGTCGAATTTGAGCTTAATACAGAATTAATAATTGTTGTGTAAAGCTTTATAGTTCAAAATAATATTCTAAGCTTTTGAGAAATTCACTTTGCTATGCATGAAACCTCTTCATGCCAAGACATATTTGCTCCCAAATTAACGCCCAGCAAATTGAGTGACCCTGCTAGAGGAATAGATTGTTCTGACATAAATATGTCAGTTCATGTACTTTCAACGTAGATTTGAAACGAAAAGAGAACCAAAATTTAAACAAAGGCTGCAAGTTTTGTGTATTATAGATCAGTTCTTTATATATCACCATATTGTTGTCATTGTAATAAATAATAAAATGTAATTTTAAATACATAATAAGTTAATGCATAAACTAACACAAAATACACCTAAAAATGAATATAAAAAGTACACAAACAAAAAGTTAAGTCCGCTTCCACTAATTTGTTGAGATTCAGACTTGGATTCGTAGTTATTTGTTAAAGGGGTCTCCACACCTTAAGTCATTGTTTAATTTTGATTAAAGTATATTCAAAGCTTTAGTTTATGCCAAACCTATAATATCCGTTGTTAGACAGACAGGGAGATGAGAGATGATAGTTGCTACTACGGCCGCATAAAGATTTTGTTTCTTAACATGAAACAAATGAGAAGGTTAATGCTTAATAAAACCACAAAATTTAGGACAATTTTTAAAATACGGAAATAAATGATTTATTTAATAATATTAATTTTATTAATATTTAGAAATTAATACCTGCCACACCAAAGTTTCTTTAGCCTTTTAACAATATGATTATTGTTTTTTCATTGCAGTGTTTTGTGTTATAGACATCATGGAGTAATAATTTGTAAGTAGGGACTTACCCTTTGTAGTAGTATTTTTAAAAATTTTAAAGAAAGGTGACTCAAATGAAAACCTTAAAGGCAATAAAATTCCGAAAAGTTGTATGATTGATTCGGTAGATAGCGTAGTAGTGTTACATGAGTTTCACAAAATGACCGACAGGTGACAGAGTGGTGCTGTAACAAAGAAGGCAGCAGCATCAGTAACAAGATGACTGCCTCACTGTCAACATGCACCGGGTTAGATCAGCAATCTGTGATGCATTTTTTGAGTAGTGCAGGTGTCAAACTAATTGAAATTCATTGCAGGATAACACTGCAGTACGGTGATTCGTGTTTGTCCCTGCAACAAGTATACGAGTGATGTAGAAAGTTTAAAAGCGGTGTAACTTCTGTGGAGGATACTCGACGACCGGGGCAGGCTTATCGCGTAGTGAAGGACGAAAACATTGTGTTAGTGGAACAGCTTGTAAAGCGGCGTATTACTCTGAACGAAATAGCCACAATTTTGGATATTGGTTTGGTTTAGCGCAGAATATTGTCCATAACGTGCAGCCATTCAATACAAGATGGGTGCCACATCCATTGACTGCTGAATTGAAAGACCGTCGCGTTGATGCCTGTGAAGAACTTTTGCGTGGTTTCAACGTCGAAAGTAGTACATTTCTGAAAAAAATGTTACAGACCCCAACCAGAAACGGAAAGATCCAGCAAGGAATGGCGCCATAGCTCATCAAAACCAAAAAAATTCCGCACTCAACTATCAGCGGGAAAAGTCATGCTCAACCTCTTTTGAGATGCAAAGGAAGTAATTTTGGAACATTACATGAAAAGGGGAGTGACAGTAACCAACACCCCTGATTCAAACCCGCTTAAAAATCAACTTCGCCCTGCAATCAGAAGTAAACGAGGAGGACTTCTGACTTCAGGTGTATTGTTACAGCGTGACAACGCCCGATCGCATACTGCCCGTTTGACAATTCAGACTATCGTGGATATCAAATTTAAATGTTTCATACACTCCTCTTATTCACCAGACCTCGCTCCTGGTTGGCTTTCACGTGTTCGGACCAGTCAGAGAAGCGATGGAAGGCAATCATTTCAGAAGTGATGAAAGCGGTAGAACCCTTGCATTCAACGTCACAGGGACTACGTCGAAAAATAATATGTATGATTTTTTTTTAATTGTTACAATATAAAATTTATTACACTTTTAAGGTTTTCATCCTCGTATGATTTGGATAAGCTTAACAACATTGACTGGAGTGATGAAACACCATTATTAACAGTGAATACCGTGAAGATACTTAAGACTACTAAAAAAATTTGTATGGCTAATCTTGTTCACATAAATATATTGTTAAAAATTAGTTCATTCTTCGCATGTATCTGCCATTTCGAAAGTACTAAAATTTACAAAAAAAACTATCTTTGTCCTACAAGTGATAAATTACTTACCCAGTCTAAAATTAAAGAGACTATACAAAAATATTCCAAGAGACAAAATGATAGTGATAACATTTAAAATAATTCCAACAAAATTAGTATATGTGATCATGAACCATCCGAAGAAATCATAAAATACCGCCTTTCCCTCTGACGGTAATTTTTCGTTTACTTCTGGAGCATTAGCTAAGTTCCTTAAAAGAAATAAAGCATTGTCACCCACATGCTGAAACGAACCTAACGGAATATTTGAATATCCGTCGTATTTTGTGTGGTAACGGTATCCTTCTTTAATAAACGCCATGTCTAGTCCTAAAATTAAAAAAAAAAAAAATTAAACAAGAACGAAAATTGAAAAATCAATTTATGGCTTGTTTTATCAGTCTCTGTGGCTAACAGTGAAGCAAAGTATATATATATTGATGACTCATTAAAAGTAACTGATGTAGAAAGGGTTAAATTTTTAAGTAAAATTAAAAGTGAAAGACGTTTCGAATCCCTAGGCATCCCGTTATAGGTTTGACCGCTAGGTAACGCAATCTTCAAACAATTTATTATTAGAAGAAGCAAACTGGAGGAAGGTGTTAGCAAAAACCCTAAGAAAGACTAATAATCGTGATTCATAAAAATTTTAGAAAGTCACGGGCTGGAACGAACTTTATAATTTTTTTAAAATTTGCTTCATTGTCACTGAACCCTTGATGTTAATGTTAAAAATAGTTCTCTTTTACTAGAAGTATCCCAATTTGCAGATAGCGTTATTTGACTAATATGACATGGTGGAAAATCTTCAAATATCGAATATCCTATTTGCATACAGCGAATAGCAGCATGACATCGTTCTTTTCTCACCGGTGGGCTTTGCTTTTGGGTTAAAAGTTTTGAGGATCACATCAGATAGGGCTATTATTTGGTGGCTACTATTATGTTCTGAGATTTTTTTATATGCTAAGAATATCAGCGAGATGTCGTAATACCCGTCAACGTTGTCCAAGTGCCGAAACATACATTTTTGTATTTCACAGCACCTTTTAGACAACGCGGTAGTGCTACCTACGGATGTTACTGCATTTCTACAAACAACTACTACCTATGTATGTGACCTAGCCAAATATACTTAAATAAATTAATAAATAAGTATACCGACCTGTCGGGATTGGAACCTGATACCTTCTGCACCATAAGCAAGTACTATGCCACGGAGCCCCAGGCAGCCACAAATAGTATATATTATATATATATATATATATATATATATATATATATATATATATATATATATATAGATATGTATATATATATATATATATATATATATATATATATATATATATTATATATAATATAGAGATATAATTCTTAAACCCTGCTACCGTGACTGCGTTTTGATAAGTCAAATATTATCATCTTCACATAGGCTAGCTGATGAGCTCTGAAAAGGTGCAAAACATGGCATGTCCCAGTTTGGTAATTGTCAGACGCTTGGCTATCTATTATTATTGGACCCCCCATACTTTTACTTTCCAAGGGCAAAACTTACTGACAGCCATCCTATAAGCCACTTTATCTTTTCTGCACAATTTTCAAAGACGCTAACTCATACTTCAATTTAAATAAGTATATAACTCGGTATTTTCATAAGTTACCAATCAGTTATCTAAACCAAAGTATCATATTTTTCACCGGTATAAATAGACAGTTCTTTGCCCTTTGATTTATTTCTGTAGAGAAAAATTATATGTATAAGTTTTATCACGCTTTTCCATAAGATGTTAAATGTTCCATACAATAGTATACATGTTTACTTACCTACAAGCCCACCAAAATTTCTAAAAATTCTAAAATCTGTATCTGACGGAATTATTCCACTTTGGAATATTTCCTCGCCAGCTGCCTGACCATATGGATGTGGAACTTGACTGTAGTACTTTACGAGCCATGGTGTTTGAGGGCCTGTTTGAAATAAAATTATCTTACCTCCCGCACCTGCTGCCTCCAGATTTACAACTACTTTACACCTAAAACAAAAATCATTTTCAATCTATAAAATGTAATGTTATAAATTCTATCACTCTTTTTACTGTTTAATTGTTGTGTCAAATTATAGCACCGGAAGATTTTATATTATTTCAAAGGCCTATTTTAGGTCCACAAGACAAAAAGTGCATATTAAACATATACCATAAAATGCTTCGTAGGGTAGTCAAATCTTCACAACCATTGAAGATAAAGGCACGAAATTTGACCTGATTTATAAATCTGGTATACTGCAAAATATTCTGTATTTAAAATAAAAATATGCTGGGAGAAAATTTTTTCCGAACTTTTTATTTTCAAAGTTATTATTATCATTAACAAGGATATATATATATATATATATATATATATATATATATATATATATATATATATATATATAATATATATTAAAATTCCGGGTTTCAATCCGTTCGTCTAACAATAAATTTGCACGACGTTTCGCCAAAATCTCATTTGGCATTTTCAAGTGCTCCCGCTGCTGCTGCTACTCAATACTGTGATCTTGCTGCTGCTGTCGCTCGAAGCTAACTCTTTTAGTTAGTCTTAGAGTTGGCGAAACGTCGTGTAAATTCATTGTTAGATGAACGGATTGAAACCCGGAATTTTAATGTATTACATTTCACCATCCGTGGAAACTTATATTGTAACACATATATATATATATGTCTGCAAAATATCCATTAGTGTCTGCAATCACCTCCTCGTTTGAATAAAATCTTTGTCCCGCCAGCCATTTCTTCAAATTGGGGAACAAATAGTAGTCCGAGGGAGCCAAGTCTGGAGAATAGGGGGGATGTGAAACGAGTTAGAATCCTATTTCCATTAATTTTGCGACCACAACTGCTGAGGTGTGTGCTGGTGCGTTGTCGTGATGGAAAAGGACTTTCTTGTGGGCCAATCGCGGGCGTTTTTCTTGCAGCCCGGTTTTCAAACGGTCCAATAACGATGAATAATATTCACCTGTAATAGTTTTACCCTTTTCCAGATAGTCGATGAGGATTATCCCTTGCGAATCCCAAAAGACAGTATCCATAACCTTTCCGGCCGAAGGAACGGTCTTCGCCTTTTTTGGTGCAGATTCCCCCTTGGTAACCCATTGTTTAGATTGTTGTTTGGTCTCAGGAGTATAGTAATGTATCCATGTTTCATCCACAGTGACGAAACGACGCTTAAAGTCCTCCGGATTCTTCTGGAACAGCTGCAAACCATCCTTGCAACACTTCACACGATTCCGTTTTTGGTCAAGCGTGAGCAATCGCGGCACCCATCTTGCGGATATCTTTCTCATGTCCAAATGTTTATGCAAAATATTATGTACCCGTTCAGTCGAGATGCCCACAGCACTAGCAATCTCACGCACCTTAACTCTTCTGTCATCCATCACCATAACATGGATTTGATCAATGATTTCTGGAGTCGTAACCTCCACAGGCCGACCAGAACGTTCAGCGTCACTTGTGCCCATATGGCCAGTCCGAAAATTTTGAAACCACTTATGAACTGTTCTAATCGAAGGGGCAGCGTCACCATAATGTTTATCAAGCTTCTCTTTAGTCTCCTGAGGCGTTTTGCCTTTCATAAAGTAATGTTTAATCACCACACGAAATTCTTTTTCGTCCATTTCTTGAAAATCACTCGACTTCCTTGATTCACACGAATGCCAAACACAAAGAAATAGACCAATATTGCTGAAACTTGGTGTGCGTTCATTCAAGAGATGCTACTAACTAAACATGACCTCGATACGCGCCGGTGGTGCCATCTCTCGGACTTTGCACGGACTTTTCAAACCAGCCTCGTATGTATATATGTATGTATGTATGTATGTATGTATGTATGTATATATATATATATATATATATATATATATATATATATATATATAAGGAGATGAAACAAATATAAACGAGACTTTCTGACTGAGCGCCTAGTATCGTTCGGGGCGGGCCGCCGTTTCTAGCAATGTTGGTTTGGTTTTTAGAAGTGGGAAGAACGATCGGTTGGCCTTGCCAGGTGCATTCAATAGTACAACTCACGATGTCGGAGCGAGACGTGCACACTTCGATTGCGCAACGTACGGCACTCGTAAAGGCGTGAAACCGACCGAAATTCTGCGGAGATTGACAACACAGCTCGGGGATCAAACACTGTCAAGGCCTCGTGTGTTCGCCTGGCGTAAGGAGTTCATGGGAGGCCGTGAAGAGGTCGAAAATGAGAGCCATAATAGTCGTCCACGGACGAGCATTACCGAGAAGAACATTCGCACCATTCGACGGCGATTAACGTTTGACGGTTTCCGAAATGTCTTCTGAAGATGGAATAAGTTATGGGAGCACTCAAGCCATCATCACAAAGGACCTAAGATTCCGTAAAGTGTCTGCCCAATGGGTGCCTAGTCTCTTGACTGCAGAACAGAAATTGGCATGTTTGCAAATCTGTGAGCGACTCTCAACACGGTTTGCGGAAGAAAGGGACGCATTTTTAAATTGCTTCGAAACCTGTGATGAAACTTGGGTCCACCCATTCGAGTCAAAACAAGCCAGTATGAAGTGACGACAGAAGGTTGAAGCAGCTCCAGTGAAAGCGAAGACTCGGCTGTCCGCTTGCAACTGTTTTCTTTGACCGGCGTGGCGTTTTGCACATTGATTTTCTGCACGAACGTCGCACCATCAATGCGACGTACTACTGCAATGTTTTAGATGAGGTTAAACTTACTTATCGCTGCAAAAGACGTGACCAACCGATAACAGCCATGATTCTTCTCCATAACAACGCTCGACCCCACACTGCAACTCCCACTCGCGAAAAATTGGAGAAAATGAGTTGGACAACACTTGATCACCCTCCCTACAGCCCTGACCTATCGCTCTGCGATTTTCATCTCTTTGAGTCACTCAAAGAAGCGCTGTGAGGCCAACGATTTGATGACGACAACACGGTGGAAGGCTTCGTGCGCAATTGGTTACTGACACAAAATCAAAAAGCTTCCGATACGCTGGAAAGAGCTGCATTTCCAAAGCAAAAGATTATGTTAAAAAATGAAATGTACTTGGTATATTTGTTATAGTAAGTAAACGAAACTGAAAAAAAAAATCTTGTTTATATTTGATCCACCCTCCTATATATGCAAACAACACATTTTTTCTCGTAACTTTTATGGAGATCTCTAACACCTCGAAATTAGCATTATCTAATTCTAGTTCGCAATACCAAAGTCAGACAAAAATATCTACATAACTCGAAAAATATTTTGAAATTGGACTAGATACTCTCAAAAATATTGATGTTTAATTAATGCATAAAATCATTAAATTGATTTTACTAAAACATGGTGCATCCCACCGAAGTAAATGTCGGCCTTTTTTCTTCAGAAGACCTTGAAATTTAAAATTCTTAATAATAAATGAAAGATATCGAAAATTTGTGAGCAATAATTACCTTAACACTCTGCAGACGGGCGGGCCTCCGAGGCCCCTACGTGTGAAGTTAAACTCTTGTAACTACTATTGTATAAATGATACAAATTTCAAGTTTATTGATATATGTCTGGTTCAAAACCGTGGAAGTTTATTTATCTCAGACTGCACGGTTCTACTTATAATAAACTTAACTATCATTCCGGATGGGCGGACGTCTCAGGCTCCTCTATATAAAAACCATATTGCATGTCTCAGGGGGAGGCGCGAGTTAGCAGACAATACATAATTCCACTTTTTTTATGATACCAGTGGAATTTTGATTGTGTGTAGGGATGGGTGGTGAGGGCAGACCATGTTCTTGTGGGAAACAATTCACTATATACGTTTGTAAATCAGTCCTACCTGTGTTTGTTCTTCCATAATATCAAGTGAAAGAAGGCTAACTATTGCTGAAATTGAGAGAATGTCAGGGAATGAATGGGCCCGTCCGCAGAGTGTTAAGCACTCCCTGCTGTAACGTACCAGGAAAAGTATTTTTATTTAAAACAATGAATTTTTTACAGCACACAAATCTTCATAATTTTAGGCTAAACAGTTCTGAAGTTAGAATAGACTTGCTTTTTACTTTTTTTTACGGGCACAGCACACGTGCTATAGAGAAATCCCTACAGCGCTACAGGAGCGACGCGTGTGCGGAAAAAGCGATTCAACTTTGTCTTGAATGGCTGTAAATTGTACTTGCTGGGAAATACAATCCTGGGCAAATCATTCCAAAGAGATAATGTTCTCCATATAAAAGACTGCTTGAAAAAGGTTGTATGAGGAGTGACAAGCTGAAATTCATACGCAGGTGAAGTATTAGCGCGACAGATATTCCTAGCATACACCGCTTTGGGAGGAATTAAGCGGGCTACATCCATCAAACACGTTCCATGAAAATACTTGTAGGATAGACTCAAATCGCCGACCGTTCTTCAATGTTCCAATGAATCAAGGTTACTAGTCTCTAATCAGGCGAACAGTTTTCTTGAATAGAATCCAGCAAATGCAGTGTATGATTTGGAGCAGTATTGTATCGTAGGTCGAATTTAAGCTTTGTACAGAATTAACAGTTGTTGTGTAGTGTAGAGCTTTCTAGTTTGAAATAATATTCCTAGCTTTGGAGGAGTGCTCTTTGTTGTATTTGCGACATGTTCATGCCAAGACATATTTGCTCCCAAATTAACGACCAACAAATTGAGTGACGATGCTAGAGGAAAAGAGTGCCCCGACATAAATATGTCGGGTCCAGCAACATTAACTTTTTTAGAACCAACTGCCGCCTGGGTTTTTGGAGCGTTAAATTCTATTTGATTACTGTAACCTCAAGATACGAGTTTCTTCCAGGTTTTGCTCTGTCAACTGTTGTTGTCGCAATCTAGCCGTGTGAGTGGTGTTAAGGAGCTACCATAAAATACCATAAAAGCCCTAATAAGTCAATTAAAGTTATGTCCAAATCTCCATTTCATGTCTATTAAAACTAGTTGATTGCATCTGCTAGTAACGAATTGATTAAATTTATAGTGTGTTGTCAGATTTCCTAAGTTTAAAAGTGGTCTTGGTTCGCCTGCTTTCATAATATTATTAAAAGTCGCAAAACAAAGTGATTTGTACTACAAAACAGCTGGTCGCTATTCAATGTGATGATTTGTCTCGAGAATGGAAGTCGGTGGTTATAATGCTGTGCAACAACAAGACCAGAAAATTCAGTGTAATTTAAGAATAAATCAATAAAAATCAAAAATTTTATTAAAATTTTAAAAACTATTAAATTTCCAGCATTACCAGGCCTTACCTCTTAATCTTTATATATATTTTTTATAAGATCACTTATTTGATTATATTGGCCGAGATGATGTATGGAAAAAACTCCATGGCTTGGACACTACCAAGAGTACAGGACCAGATGGATTACCAGCATCGTTCCTTAAGAAGTGTTGTATTCCTTGGCACTTCCTCTGAGCCTTATTTATCAATCTTCGTTTGATCATGGTTCATTCCCAAGGCTGTGGAAGAATTCATGGGTTGTTCCGATATTCAAGTCTGGTTCAAAGAGGGATATTAAGAACTATAAAGGGATTTCGTTACTGCTCATATTATCTAAGATTTTTGAATCCCTAATAACGGATGAGCTGTTTGAAGCTTTCAAATCCCACATAGCGGTCGACCAACATAGTTTTTTTAAAGGAAGATCTACCGGTACTAATCTGGGAGTATTTCAGGCCTACGTTGTGAACGCCGGTGGTGAGTGAGAGTGGTTCTCAGGTCGATGCCATCTACACAGACTTGACCAAGGCCTTCGATAGGGTATCCCACCGATTACTCATCAAAAGACTGTCTAGGCTGGGTGTGCGCGGGCCATATATTCAATGGATTGAGTCCTATTTAACAAAACGGCAACAGAGTGTTAAAGTTGCTAATATCGTATCCCGTGAAATAAATGTGTTGTCGGGTGTACCACAGGGATCTCACCTAGGTCCGGTCTTATTTTTAATATTTATTAATGATGTTACCTCTGTCTTTCGAAAATGTAAATGTTTACTATACGCCGACGTTTTTAAACTGTTCTGTCCGGTTGATTCTTTAAAAGACTGTGTAGACATACAAACTGATTTGAACAAGCTAGTCAAATGGTATTCCTTAAATAACTTAGAAATTAATACCTCAAAATGTAGGATTCTTAATTTTTATAAACGCAAAGATCTTATTAATTTTAATTATTGTTTAGACAGCAAATCTTTACAAGCTGTTGATAGTTTTAATGATTTGGGTATAATTTTTAGCAGTGACTTGAGTTTTAATAGTCACATTGATAATATATTACTGAAAGCATCTCGTATGTTAGGTTTTCTACGCCGTACCTGTTATGATATCTGTGATACTGGAGCTATTATGTCTGTGTATAATTGTCTTATTAGGAGTGTTTTGGAGTGTAATAGTATCATATGGGGTCCTGTTTATAACTGTCATATTAATCGTCTGGAGTCTGTCCAAAATAAGTTTGTAAAATTCATTTTATACCAACTAAAGTTTCCCTACAGCAATGTACCGTACTTGACTCATACTCAATTAGTAGGTATAGAAACACTTGAAACACGAAGACACAATGCTTTAGTTTTATTTTTGTACAAATTACTTAACGGTCAGATAAACTGTCATATTTTGCTGTCCCATGTCGATTTTCGGATTCCAAACAGGACCACTAGATCTTAACAACTGTTTCATATCACTTTTCATCGTACTACATACGGAACACAAAGTTTTTCTAATAGACTGTTAAGTAATTATAATGCAAATTTTAGTGATTTAGATCTTTTTAGATATAGTATGATAACATTTAAAAACAAAATAAAATATAGACGTATTAATATAGCAACCCTTAGGCAACGACAGTAACAATTTATCTGTTATCTTTGTTATTACTTCTTTTTGTGAATTATTATATGTGCATTCTTTTTTTGTAACTATAATTACTGTTTTACTATTTGGAGTTGTTGCTCTGAAAGTATTCATTGTATAAATAAATAAATAAAATATTTATAAATAAAAATGTTACACTGTCAAAAAAAAAATTAAATGGACAGCATGGGAGCATAAGCGCAATGAAGGGTACCTTACGTTAAATTTTTTGTAAATCTATATTTGCAACCTCATCAAATGTATTAAAATATAATGCTTCACACTGTCTCAAATAGTTGCAAAAACGCCACGTGTCGCCCAAAATTCAAAAATTAGGTATTGGTGTCAGTATATAACTTAAAAATTAAAAATATTAACAGATATAACAGAGACAGGGTTGCTAAGTGATGTTGTGTGATTCATGTCTTAGTTATTAACTTAAAAATAAGGAAGATAGATAGCTTTTCTCAAATTTCTTAACACTGACATAACTAAAGTACCTGACTTCTGAATTCTACATAGTCTGTCACATTTACTCTATTTTACTAGAATATTGTAAACTTGTAAATAAATATGTATATACAGGAATCTTAAAGTAAGCGGCCGTTCATATCATTTCTACTTATATTTTCAGTATAACTTTTTCAAAATTTAGAAAACAATCCCACTACAACTAAATTGTTCTTTGCAAAATTCCGTTATCAAATCAACCCTGCTGAAATGAGCAGATAGAAATGCAATTATAAGTCATTTTTCAACTAGCCAACTACCTCTAAATTAATATCTTTATATAATTATAGGTCAAAAGAAACTTTACACATGCCTAATATCTAAAAAAACAACGCGTCATCAGGTACAACAATAGAGTGACACTGATAGCACCAGAAAGCTGCTAAAATGATCAAAATCAAAATAAATAATTAAAATACTACAGTTAAAATTTCGAGATAAAAACAGAAAATTAATAATCTTGTTGGGCGTTTTAAATACGGATATAACTAAAATTTCTAAATAGCGGTATTTAACTTACTCTTTTGCCCACTTATGTTGAGTAATAAATCCATGTGCGGCTTGTAAAGGAGTCTCTTCAGCACCATTAAAAAGAAATACAATATTGTGTAAAGGTCTTTCATTAGAAATAGAAAATATTCTTAAAATTTCCAACATCACTGCTACGTTAATTCCATCATCACTACCGCCTTAAAATAAAATAAAGTTAGGTAATTTTAACATTGGTTGTTTTAAAAACTATTATTAAGTTGATGAATAATTATACGGCGTCTTAAAACAAAATTTATTAGAAAAACAATATTCACCGTCTACTTCAATAACTATTTCCCATTTGCTTAGCAGACAATCAATTGTACGGGCGAAGAAATGGTTCTCCTTGAAAACTATCCGCACTTTAATATCAGCTACCAGCTAATCCAAATCCTTATAGATTTCTCCCATCTGCCAGGTTTTTTAGGAAGCGTTTGACCTAATGATCTGTTGGAGTTTCGGTTTTAGAGTAAGACAGATGAAGGAGCAGATTTTATCCCTTATATGTGATGAATACGACTATGCGAGGCGCAACACGAGGACGCGCATTGTCATGATGAAAGATGATTTGGTTCTTTTTTAAGCGGTTTTTTTGGCATTAATGGTATCAGAATGGCGGTCGGGATGGTCCAGATAGACGTCGCTGTTAAAGTTGAATTGCCTTTTGCGTTTTTGTCCGGGATTTGACATTCCTAACGCTGATCGTTGTCATTCCATCAAAGCAGTAGCCGTTACAGGTGATCTCCCAGTAAACACTCCATATTGCTCTCATGTAATGAATACTTTTTAAAATGCCTTTCGGTATTTGTCCCAAAGAAACGGACACTTTCTTTCTCTTGATGTTTTTGAAGAGTAGTCACGACTCATCTCCAGTGAAGAGATTTTTCAGGAGAGGTGTTTGCTCATTTCTCTTAAAAAGTCGATAAATATTCAAAGACGATAGGACTTGTTTTCCGAGAGCTCGTGAGGTACATATCCAGTCAATTTCAGTCAATTTCCATACTTTAACCAGCTTTTTGAGATAGCGAACTACTGTGGAACGGTCGACGTTGAAGTTTTCGGCCAACATTCGAGTTGTCAAGCTTTCGTCTTCTTCCACAGTCGCTAAAAATTCCTGGTCGTTAAAATGCGTCGGCCGCCTTCTTCCTAACTTGTGTCGCTAGGTTTGAAATAAGCAAAGCATTCCTGGCATTGACTCTCACCGATTCTTCTTTCGCGAAAAAATTGAGAATGTGAAATGACTGGGCCACTTTTCAATCCTTATGATGTGACGAATATGAATGATCTAGCTCTGCCAATGCATTTCTTAATTATACTCTTGTTTAATTTTAACGGGCGCACTGTTAAACCCTTGTTGATTTGTACTTATACCAACCTATTTCAAAGTTTTACTTGTGTTCTGCACTTTTTTAAAAAATATGTGAGATGCGCCTGTGGAGCTGCAAAATTAAATTCAACTCACAATGAAATCAAATTGATAAAATTAAAATAACAAAAAAATCATTAGTGCCTCCCTTTTCTTTTCCTTAAGAAAACATTCTTTGGACTCATCTGCCCCCCTGTCCATCACTTAACTCTGCCACTAAACAGCGAAGTGCTTTAGTCCAGTTAACATCCCGAACGTGCAATCCTGAGCTTAAAAACAAGATTGAATTGCTGACAAGAATATAATATATGTAAAATTCATTTTAGAAATTAATAAAGACATTATTTGTCAAAATATGTTTTAAAAGAATTATATTACTACAAAATGTTTCTACTCAGTATATACCACCACTACACCAAACACTTTATTTTTGCACTCGACGCGCGTTTCGCTAACCATGTTAGCCTCAGACTCAGTCAAACATCACTCCTGATGAAGCTAACATGCGTCGAGTGCAAAAATAAAGTGTTTGGTGTAGTGGTAATATATACTGAGTAGTGTCATTGTGCCAAAGATTCCACATTCCCAACTTAGTACAAAATGTTTGTAAACAGGATGATAAAATATTATTTTTTCATGTTTAAATAATGATTTCATTTTAGGCGCCAAGTAAGTAATTACTGAGTAGACCCCGCAATCCCGGTTATTTTTAAGTCTAGGGTTGCATGAAGAGTTTATACAATTGACACTATAAAAGAACAACACAAATGAATACAAAAAGCCACATTGACTATTCGAGATAAACCTTCTTACACACTGAATGTTAGATATAGAAAGAGAGGTTTTGCATACAATGAGGAGGGAAATAGATTTAGGAAGCAAAAAAGGTCTAGTTTTATGATTTATTTTCAAATAGAAAGAGTTGCTTATAATTCTTCAAACTTAAGGTCACATTTATTGTATATCCACGCTTTCAAAAGTTTTTTTTTTTTGCAAAAAGTTTCAAAATGTACACATAATAATCATATTTTTCATTAAAAATTTCAGCTAATTTTGCAATAAAAAAGTATTTTTTAACAGAGACTTTTTCTACATTTAAATTTAACTAGTAGATAATATTATCGGAAAGATGATACCAAAATTTGAACAGGATTGGTTGAATAGTTTTTGAGATAGAATGCGCACCAATTTCAAAAATACAGTTTTGAGGAAAACAGGTTTAAAGTTTAGGTGAATACTGGATGATTTAATAAACTTGTCAGTTATCGGTGACTCCCCGCGCCATACAAGAGGCCTGAAACTTCTACCTAGAGCTGATTTTCCTCCATAAGTTGCTCTTTTGATGAAAAAGAGCT
Organism: Pachyrhynchus sulphureomaculatus; assembly: GCA_019049505.1. Classification (NCBI taxonomy): domain Eukaryota; kingdom Metazoa; phylum Arthropoda; class Insecta; order Coleoptera; family Curculionidae; genus Pachyrhynchus; species Pachyrhynchus sulphureomaculatus. The sequence continues at coordinate 134,375,347 of CM032454.1, read as the reverse complement.
CAGGCGCTCTTGTCTGTTCGTCGATTTATTCATCAGGTATTTTGCTCTGGCGACCAATTATTATCTTGAGATTTATCATCACAGAAAAAATTGATAAATATATTTCGTTAAATAAAAAAGTTGCCACATAAACTGCAATCTCGACGATTTTCAGCCTCGAATGCAGAGATGCAGAGATTCATCATCACAGAAAAAATTGATAAATATATTTCGTTAAATAAAAAAGTTGCCACATAAACTGCAATCTCGACGATTTTCAGCCTCGAATGCAGATGTTTTGGAGCCAAGTGCCAACTCCTCGAGTTAAAACTCTCGATTGCATTCTGCATATGGCCGCCCAAACATCTTGTAAGCAAATCATCTTTTGGATACAGAGGTGCAGGATGCTCCACAAGATCCAAATTCGCGTTTATAGCTACAGCCTTTTGCCACTTGCACCAGCAGAGGATCCCGACGGACAGAACCTGTGTCTCGGATTTTCATTGGTAGAGCACATGTGATAAATAAGTAGACATAATTTCCTTTTTCATAACTTCAATGCTGTTGATATTCTTCCGAATGGCCAACCTGTAATATGTACCTTTTCGCTAGTTTTTCACCTTTTTTATATTTCGAACACGAGTGCCCATTCTCTTCTCTACGTGTCCAATACACTCACTTGTCACCATACGGATTCAAATCTAAAATAGCTTTTGAACGTTTTAGACTCTCCATCTCCTATGTACTTGCATTAATTCATGCCAAACTTTTCTTCTGACAGAACATTTCTGTAATTGCATCAACTTCCATTTTTCCCGCTGAGCCTTCGTGATTTTTCAGGCATTCTTCTTTATGATTTGCATACCATTCTTGATATTCTTCAGCATTCTTTTTATTTTTCCAGAAGGTGCACCACCCTTGACAATAACTACTTTTTACTATCAAATCAATGACTTTGCCAGTATAGTAGCAAATAAGCATCGTTACAACGTATAATGATTTGACACCACTTTTTTTCCATGAACCAACACCTGATACTTTTAAATCGAGAATGGGGATTTTGAATTTCTCTTCTTGGATGGCTTTTTTACAGCAAAATTCAAACACACTTTTCATAGCTGAATAAATATATTCAGTGATATTATATGAACTTCCACTCAAACCATCACAGTTGTCCATTAGACCACAAAACAAATTTATACCTTCTCTTCTAATTCCTAAAAGGCGCATAATGAACACAATTTTACGATTTATTTCAAAACCAGTTTGAATCATTGGCCCTGAATTGATATTTCTGCGACCACAATGACAGGTAAGCATAAGTTTGAAACCAAGACCTCGATTGCTGATTTCTTCAAAGTTGACAGTTACACTCACGACATCTGACAAGATGGTGCTGTAAAGGTAGTGAAGAACTCGATGATTCGATAACCGTGCTTCAACATCGAGTATCCTGCCAATCAGTGACAGAGAGGCGCCTAGGCCGCGCAAGATTTGGCACTACAAATCTGCTAAATGGGAAGATCTCATGGAATACTTTCGAACTTTCCCTTGGATGGACGTTTGTTTTCGATCCGATAACCCATCTGACTGCGCCAGGGAGGTCTCCGATGTTATTTTGGCTGGTATGGAAGCTTACATCCCTCCTCCAACGGCAAGCCTTGGTTCGACCGAAAAAGCAAAGAAGCTGTTGCTTCTAAACATATTGCCTACCGACAATGGCGTGTGAAAATCCTAACACCTTAAATCGAAACATCTTTGTTCATGCCCGGAACAGATGCAAGGGAATTATCGACGAATCCAAGGAGGCACACAATCAACGAATTAGAAACAAACTTCTCGCTTGTCCCAACAATTCCAGGTCCTTTTGGGCAGTCGCTAAGGCAGTTAGTCAAAACTTTACCAAATCCACGATACCACCACTCACACGGCCAGATAATTCCATTGCAACCACACCTGTTGAGAGAGCGAACTTGTTGGCTGAACTCTTTGCTTCACATTCTACTGTCGATTTCCAAGGAAAAACACCACCTACTATTCCCATATTGCAGTCAAGGATGCCCGATGTTGTCTTCAGACAGCGCATCATAAAGCGTATTTTAATGAAGCTAGACACCAAGAAGGCTTCTGGCGCTGACGGAATACCTGCCATAGTTCTCAAAAACTGTGCAAGGGAACTAACACCAGTTTTCTGTAGACTTTTTAACCTATCCTACAGAAAGGGAATATTTCCGTCCTGCTGGAAATGTGCCACGGTTCAGCCGATACCTAAAAAAGGTAAGAAGACCTTGCCAAATAACTACCGACCAGTTGCACTGCTTTCAATAATATCGAAAGTCATGGAAAAGGTTATCAATGAGCATCTTCTAAAATATCTTGAACGATTCAATATTATTAGCGATCACCAATATGGTTTTCGTAAACATAGATCAACAGGAGATCTTCTGACTTATGTAACACATGTTTGGAACAACGCAATTGAACACTTTGGAGAATCTCGAGCGGTTGCTCTTGACATATCCAAGGCATTCGACCGTGTTTGGCACGATGGACTGTTGGCTAAGTTGCGCTCTTATGGTATGTCTGAAAGGTTCTGTTTGTGGCTCTCATGTTTCCTCAGAGAGCGTTCTTTACGAGTGGCGGTCGACGGATTTCTTTCTAACACCCTCACTATCAACGCCGGTGTGCCCCAGGGCTCCATACTGTCTCCTACTCTCTTTCTCATTTACATTAACGATCTGCTGGAAAAGACCGGGAATCCAATCTATAGCTTTGCAGATGACAGTATGCTTGTCTCTTTATTCACCTTGAACGCTCGGACATCGGCTGCTCAGGCGAATATCCGCAGACAGCAGGAGGTCGTTCAACTTAACAAAGACCTGGAAGAAATTCTCTCTTGGGGTGACAGTAACCAAGTGGAATTTAACGCTACAAAAACCCAAGCGGCAGTTTTTTCTAAAAAAGTTAATGTTGCTGAACCCGACATAGTTATGTCGGGGCACTCCATTCCCCTAGCATCGTCGCTCAGTTTGTTGGGCGTTAGTTTAGGAGCAAATATGTCTTGGCATGAACATGTTGCAGGCATAGCAAGGAGAGCTTCTCAAAAATTGGGAATATTATTTAGAACCAGAAAGCTTTACACCCCACAGTAACTGTTAATTCTTTACAAAGCCCAAATTCGACCAACTATGGAATACTGCTCCCACGTTTGGGGCTCCGCTCCCAAACATACACTGCATTTGTTGGATTCTGTTCAGAGAAGAGCGGTCCGTCTGATTGGGGACCCGGAATTGACCGGCGGCCTTGATTCGCTGGAACATCGAAGAACGGTTGGCGACTTGAGTCTGTTCTACAAGTATTTTCATGGAAAGTGTTCGAAGGATGTAGCCCGCTTAATTCCTCCCAAAACGGTGCATGTTAGAAATACACGTCGCGCTGGTGCTTCGCATCCGTATGAGGTTCAGCTTGTTACTACGCGTACGACGCTTTTCAAGCAATCTTTTATATGGAGAACGTCATCCCTTTGGAATAATTTGCCCAGCGCTGTGTTTCCCACCGAGTACAATTTACAGCGATTCAAGAACAACGTGAATCGCTTTTTTCCGCACTCGTGCCGCTCCTGGAGCGCTTTAGGGACTTCCCTGCAGCACGTGTGCTAGACCAATAAAAAAAAAAAAAAAAAAAAAAAAAAACTCCAGTGAAAAGCGTCACTGTTGGCACTGGACAGCTTCCTTACACTTGCACTTTGTCCAACACTGTCACCTTCATCATCTTCAAATTGACTGCCTTTTTTTAAAGTTTATAAATGTACTTCCCTTTTAAAAAATAACAAAAGTTTTAACATCTGTATTAAATTAAATAATAATAATTATTATTATTTAATTTTATATAGGTGGGGATCTTAAGATTAGCATATCTAAAATCCTATATTTCTGTAGCAAAAAGGTATTCTGAGCAGATTCATTGAGAATCTTGACAAATGATTTAAAAAAAAACCATGTATTTTCTAAATATCAGAATTTAGGAATCTTACCTGGGCTTGTAGGCACTGAATCAAAATGAGAATTAACCAAAATACTGCTGTTGGTATCATTCCTGCCATAGAGCTTTACTACAATATTTTGCACCCTATCGTAACTATTAAGCACTGAAGCACGATGAAATAAATAATAAGCACCAGTAGTTGTCTGAATATCCAATTCTATTTGTTGGTTAACATGTGCATTTTGTATAATCGAGTTTATTCGTCTAGTTAATAAATCAACTGCCAAAAATTCATTTTCATAACTGCCAACTACTTTAGGTCCTAAATCAGTTAAATTTTTGAGATCTAGTGCAGCTCTTTCGGCAATGAATAAATTCGGATAACTTGCCTAGAATAAAAATAACATTTTTAACGATCATAAAATAAGAATGTAATCCAAAAAATTATAAACTACTATGACAGTGTCTGTTTCCACTAGGTTAAAGGATTATATACACCTTGAATTTTCAAGCATTAGACACTTGAAAATTATTAAAAAAAACATTTTAAGAAAATTTCATTCCAGTACAAAGTTATAACATTAAATGTGACTTGGCGTCGGATTGGGACCACTATCTGTCTTACACTCTCTGCAATATTATTCAGGTAATTATTAATATTTTTTAACTTTTTTTTTTAAATCTTAATAATAACTTTTTCTACAAAATGTCAAGAGTTTTAATTTTTCTAATAAATAATATTTATATTATTATATATAATAAATTTTTTATAAATAATTAAACATAAATTTTTTGATCGAATATTGCATATTAAATTTTGAAACACCTTAATTTTTTTATTTTCGAATAAAAAAAAACCCTTTGACAATTTTTGCCTACTACATTATTTTACAAGATTAATTTTTAATTTTGCAAATAGGAATATTTTCATGAAGTTACCCTGCAAACAAGGAGGCGCCATAGTTTTCATCAGTGGTCCATTTAACCAATAAACGATAATGTTAATATTTTAAACATATTTAAAAAAAGTACAATAAAAATATATAATCTCAATTCTTTTGTACCATTCACTTAACAACCTTTAAAATATTTTTTTAAATATACATACTTTTTGCAGTGCCCAGGTGTATGTAACCCCTTAATTGAAAGTTTAACAATCAGGTCTCATCAATAGCCATCAAAGATAATAGAAATTACTTTATTGTAATTGGTGGCTGGTTAGATGGATACAAAATTTTTCTTTAAATTTTCTACTGGGAACAACATTATCCAAGGTACTATCGTATTATCCTTAACATAAAACACTGTCACTATTTGTCATATTATTTTACCACAGATAATATTACCTTGGCAATAATAGATTTTAAGGACATTTTGCTATAAGAGGGCAGTTTATTTTTGCAAATGTTCAGTAAGACAAATCAGTTGTATCAAAAGTAATATACTTTATATCAATATTGATATTAGCATCCACTATACAACTAGTTATACCGCTAGCTCTACTGTAAATTTCATTTTGTTACTCCAATTCTTTATATTTTGTGATGTAGGAAAGAATGTGACAGCCAAGTCATTAATGGTGTAATTCCTCTCAAGTAACCGACTCAATACATATCAATAAAATACAATAGTTTGGGAATATATCTTCAACCCATTCAAACATTTCTATTCACCAAGAGATGGCTGTTCTTTCACAATAAACTAATTCCATAACTTATGTGGGTTCCAATTATTAGATCGAGGATATGTTCAGGAATTCACATAATAAATTAAAATCAAATTTTCACCAGATATTATTTTTTATTGAAAAAAATAAAACCAATTATTTTTGCTTGGACATCTATTAAAAAGAGTCCTAAATATTTAATCTCTGAAGACCAGTTTATTGCTTGATTATAAATTTTACCATTAGTTAAAGTCACTCTGCATATAGATTTGCTGAAAAAACAGTCTTTGTTTTGTTTGGGTTTAATTTGATCATCCAAATTGTTATCGAGAGTTCTAGTTTGTTCATGGGTTGCTGCAGTTTTCATTCTTGTTGTTTGTCTAACTGTACAGGAATTAGACCTAAATCCAATTGTCCATCCATTAGGCAATAACTGCCTGTCATGGATACATCTAACCCGGGTTTCTGTACTAATTTTACAATTTTTTAAAAGCTTTTGTAACTACTGGTTACAATATAAAAATGAGCAGTCTTCTTATATTAGGAGCTTAGAAGAACCTTGGATTGTTGTCACAATCTTCTTTCTACAGGTTATTATCAGAATTATAACCTATTCTAAATCCTGATGTAAATTCTATTGTTTGGTCTGACGCTGCTCAGTGTTATTAGTATAGGGTGCAGATCCTGCCTTGCCCTTAATATTTTGAACTTGTAACTGTAATTATAACAATATTAACATAAACAAAAAATATACTTATTTTTTAGTGTATGATATTAGTAAACAGCCCATACACCTACTCTAAATATAAAAATACCACTGAACAGTTTTAAAATGATTAAATCCAAAAAGTTTTTACCATACTCAGATTTCAGTAGATTTGCAAATTACTTACCTCATCACTTATACTTAATGGTGAAGGTAAAATAGTATCAAACAAGAAAACTAATCCAAATAAACCACTCAAAAAGAGGATAACAATCAGACCAATGTAAAATGGTAAACTGTGAATACTATTCCGAGTTGGTGAATCAATTGTAAAATCATAAATATATTTTGAACCTCGTCCCATTGCCTAAACAGTAAAAAAATAATTAAAAACTAACCGATTTATTTGTTTGATAGATGACCGCAATTAATAAGTTAATAACCCGGCATAATTTTGTTCACTGTTAAGCAATTTCTTAAAAACATGTACACAAGTACAAAGTCGAAAATAAGAAGTGACAACACAGAAATTTAGTAATAAACCTAGAAATGTTACTTTTCCGGTTATTTTCACTAAAAAAAAAATTGAAATTTCAAAGAGCAACAAACTATAACAAAGGTTATATTTTGATAAACGTCAAAGATGTTGCCCGAAACAAAGTCGTGTCTATAAAAATCATAGACATAGAGGATGGACTGAGTGTTCCGTATTCCGCTGTGAAGTTAAATATGGATGCAAAAGTCTGAGAGAAACAAAGCGAATGAGCGGCCAGTAACTATCTCTTTTTAAAATTCCGCTAAGCTACGGTGCTCTTGAAAATGATATTTCTAAGTGTTCTATTTGAACTAAAATCGGGTATGGGGCTTTGCTCGCCTTGAATTCCGTCTCGGGGTACTACGCCTTGTTTATTACAGGCATAAAGAAAAGAGACAGGTATTGGCCGCACAATTGCCTTGTCTCTTTCTAGAGAGTGGTCAATTTTATTAGGTTAATGCTCAGTCCATCTTCTATGTCTATGATAAAAATGGTTTCTTAACAATGAGCATTCCGAAAATTGCCTTATAAATTGCAATATGCTTTTCAGATCAGGCTAGTTTTACACGAGTAACTTTATTTATTCGACCTTGATGAAAATAAGCAATTTGAAACTTTTCAATTTAGGTGATTCAAAAATAAAATGCCTCATTTCTTATATGGAAGTTCAATAATTCACTATAAATATATTTTCTTTCGTTTTAAACGTGCATAAAATAAATTATTTTCAATTACTAGTAGCATTAAACAATATTTTTCTGTTCTCTGTTTCTCATAGTCCCCTTTCTCGGCATTCACCACTGTTTATAATATTTGTGGCTACAACTCTTTTGTGGATTTATTGATGAATTTTATTTCGTGAAGACATTGAATTTGTGATTCTTAGTATTAACCCATGTTAAAGTAACTCTCTGACGTGTCGCCTACGATTGCACGAGAAATTTTCAAGTGTCTTTACTTTCCAAGATTAGAATTTGCTATTACACGATCGAACAACGTTCTAATCAAGTTTCCGATCCACGGACCGTATTTTATAATTATATTTTTGACAATTTTAAACAACACCAACTAAAATGTCTTAAATTTGAAGATGTGCGCTTACAATTCTGGAATTAGGAGTAACGAACAGGTTAATAATGAAAATTTAAAATAATATAAAATGCTTAAATCGAATTTCGTTTTAGTTTTAAACGTACCCAAAATAAATTATTTTAATTACTAGCAGCATTAAATCATATTTTTTTCTATTTTCGTGTCTTCCAAATTCCCCTTTCTTATCGACAATTTTCCTCTTTTATTTCTTTTTTCGCTGTGTTGAACCAATAATTAAGGCCACAAAAGCCGTCCATGTAAAACCAGCTTTAGCTTTATTATTTCTAACCTTTTTAATCTTAAGAAAAATAAGTTTTTTTTTTTAAAAGTATTCTGGAAATATGGATATTTTAAAGGCTGAAATAGAAAAAAAGAGAAGGGAGCTTGAGGAAAAAGATTTACTGGTTGGTAACGTTTTATATAGATATATACTTACTTAATCCTTACATAGATATATATACAATAAAATATAAAAATTTTTATTCAAGTTTTACTTAAATTTGTTTTTTAACATTACACATACAATTCAAATTACCTTACAATACTTAAATAGGAAAAAAACTTTTAATTTGAGAGTTTTTGTTAAATGCTAATAGTACTCGCTATCATAAATGACTCCAATATTTAGCTTATATAAAAAATTCCAAAAATGGTATGTCCTATTTTACTCGGGATTTAAGTGACATGATGTCTGTTGTATCAAAGTCATTTTTATAAAAAAAAAAATTGGCAATAAAACCGTAAAATTTTAACGGCACTAAGAATTTGTTATTATTTGCAGAGAAAAATATATTTTATTTAAACCAAAAGTGAGGAACCTATAAATAATTTAAAATTCTATATAACATATGTTTGTCAATAAATTCGGGAACTTATTTTTTTTTAATAGTTTGAGTTAGTTCTTATTAATTATGCTTAGTTAAGGTTAACATTCATAAATTCAGGTCAGTTTTTTTTTGTTTACATTAGTTCTGGTTAGTATCGATTAGTTCTGGTTAGTATCGATTAGTAATAGGTACTTCCGGTTAGATAGAGTTAATGTCTCTTGGGCCCACTTTTTTTCAGTTCAGTTCTAGTTAGTTCAAGTTAATTTCAATTAGTTCTAGTTAGTTCCCAATATTTCACATTAGTCGAGGTTAGTTGTTATAAGTGCTGGTTGGTAATGGTTAATTCTAGCTATTTCAGGTGATTTTTGATGCAATGTTAACACTTAACATTTTTTATACTTAGAATTAATCATTATGTTTATTATTCAAAATTAAAGGTAATATATTAAGACAAAACTATACAAGTGATATTTGAGATATATTTTCCCACCTAAGCTGATATAAGCATCTTAAAGCAAAATTAGTTTAAATTATTGTTTACATGTCAAATTTGAGAAAATGTGACATTAAATTGTTTATATGTTAAATTTAACATTCACTCCTAAGATTGTTAAAATATGCTATTACATTGTTTAAGTCATATTTTGACATTTTCCGGTAAAATGCTTGAAGATGCAAGATGGCTAAAATATGCTATTAAATTATTATGTATATCCAAAATTTGACCTGTGAGATGCTTAAAGATGCAAGCTGAAGAAAATATGCTGTAAATAAAACTTTATGAAACATTTGTTTTCAAGTCAATTACGATTACGAAAAATTTATCAGTAATTTTATCAGAAAACTTATATGAAATATACACATCAGTTAATGGAATTATTTTTACTAATAAATAATTTCATTTAATAAAGTTCTCTATATATTTTTAGAATCCAAAAAGAAAATATTTTAAAAGAGGTGAACTTAATGCTAAGGAGCTAGAAAAATATAAGAACAGACTTAATGCTCCAGAGGATCCTGCACGTAGTTCTACAGCAGCACCTCAAGGTACTGTTATGATCATTTAGTTAAAATAATATTGGGATATGTTGAAAGAAAGAAGTAAGAGATAAGTCACTTTGTTAATCATGGCATTTTTCATTTACCTTTTAGTTTAAAATGCTTAAGCATATTTCTTTTTTTTAAATTTCCCTATTATAAGTTGGGCATATTACTGTATTTGCACAACACAATATAAAACAACAGTTGATGACAATTTTCATTAAATATCTTGTCCTAGAAAAGAAAATCTTTTATAGTAACAGTTCTTTGTAGCACCCAAAGTAGTAAAAATGAAATATATAATAAAAAAAAAAATATATATCTATATATATATATATATATATATATATATATATATATATATATATATATATATATATATATGTATATATATATATATATATATATATATATATATATATATATATATATATATATATATATATATATATACAGTCGACACTGTTTATAGTGAAACTCTATATAGTGAAAAACTCTTTATAGTGCAATTTTTTCAAGACCTACATACATAGCAATATATACAGATTTTCTCTTTATATAGTGAAAAACTTTCTATAGTGAAATTTCGGTCAACATTTTGGTCTTTCACTATATAGAGAGTCGACTGTATTTATATTTACAGGAAACTTTTAATCCGTTGATTGATTTGAAATGCATTAGCTGTTTATTCCTTGAGTCTCTACATTTAAAAAAAATATATCACTCTCTGACAAAAAGATGCAATTTGATAATTATTCAGTTATTTATAAATATAATGCCAGTTATCTAGTTCAAATTAATGGTAAATAAACCTCTTTACTTCCCTAATATTTTTAAAAAATTTTATAAAGCAGTTTATATGTCAATTTATTTTTATTAATCATCAGCTACTACTAATAATAATTTCTTAAGCATTGACTTATTCCAACAAAATTATTATTTCGGTAATGAGCTTTTCTTAATTTGATGCAAGTAATTGTAAGAAATATAATTAGCTATGATATAAATAACAATATATACCTGAATATGAACAGTCTATGCACCAGCCATGCATTTTTTAAGTTTGGCTAAAAATTTTAAACCTGTTACAAAAAACAATATTATGTATTTGAAATAAATTAATTTAATTTATTTTGTTGTTCATTGTTTAATTTAGGTGATAAGGCAGAAAGTGATATTAAACACAATATAATCCCAAGACATGAAGCTATAAGTAAATTAAGAGATCGATCAGAGCCTATTTTGTTATTTGGAGAATCAGAATTAGATGCATTTAAAAGACTTAGGAAATATGAACTTCTCGAGCCTGAAGTTAATAGAGTGAGTATTATAGAGTTTATAAATCACAATCAGCCTAATTCACTTAAAAAGTTTATCTTTGGAACTGGATGAATTTAACAGCTAGGAGAATACCTGATAATTTAAGAAGTCCTAATAATATAAATACTCATTTTTTTCCAAATGGCACTTAATAATAATCAACCAGCAGATCCTGATAAATTTATTTCTTTTTCATGTAATTTTGGAGAACATTATAAATGGTTATTTAATTGATAAAAAATCATTTGCTACTGGGGCAAATTAAATAACTATAGATATAACTTTGGAATGTATTAAGAGAATTCTTTTCATCACAACCATTATTAATTCATGTATACTAGACAGTACCTTTCCAGATCCTTGGAAAATCTCAAAATTATTTCCGTCACAGAAAAAAAGACATGTAGAAAGCTATGACAACCTCCCCCTAGCTCAGTCTTCAGTGTATGAAAGCAAATAGAATTATCATTATCAATTATTATATATGTTAACAATAATATCATTACAATTTTTTATATACTTTTAAGGGATTCAGAAATGATTTGCAAGAAGCTATGGAACAAGTGGATCAACAATATCTAAATGAACTTTTAAATTCTCAAGTATCTGTAGAAAGTGAGACTAAAGAAATTAAAAAACCTCAAGAATCCGCCATTAGTTATGAAGAATTATGCACAATGGCCAAGAAAATGGGACGTGGCAATACAGAACATGATATGATGACAATAGTACATTATATTGAGGTAAGTAGTTAACTTAATATTTTTATGTATTACTTTAATCATCATATTAGACACTGACAAATTTAATCTCTCAATTCGGAAACTTATGAACATTAATACCGGAATGGGATAACTTTAAAAAAAATGGAAATGGAACCCACAGCTTACTTATTTATACATTTAAGTTGCTAAAGAACTTTAGTAGTTCCAAAAACCACTATTTACAGTAAAGAATTACTAGAAATTTAAACTAACTTAAAAATAAAAGCTAACTGAATAAGTCTGCAAAACTGCATTTAAGTATTAATAGGAACACTCATAAAATGTGTCTTCCCTATATGTTTCAATCTTTTAATATTTAATTGAAAATTATCTCCTTTGGCACAGTAGTTGTTATAAGGAGTTATATATCTCCAACTCTGAAGAAAATTCATATTTTTTGTTGTATTTTATGTAGTATATTGCATATTAAGACAAAATATTAATTACACATTATTTACTGGTCTTTTAAGAGTAATTGTTAGCAACATTTTTTATCATAAATTATAGATGTTAATTGAGATTTTTTAGGCCACTGTTGAAAAAACTCCGCTTCACGGTCTGCGTGATTTCTTTAGTTTAGGTCGATGGATCTGAAAAATTCGAAAAGATCCCTCTACAGTAATGTTTTCGTTCTAGTCTGTCAAGCTATATGTCTTAATTTCGAAAAAATAAACATTTTATGACCTTTTGAAGATTAAAGAATTTTTTTGTATTGAAAACATTACGAGTTATCGTGCAGACCGTATAGAAAAGGATAGTTTTTAGAAAAACACGTTTAAAGTTTTGACCGAAAAATATTGCAAATTGCAGTGAATTTTCTGTATTAAATTTTAGTGGTTAACTTACGTTTAATCTGCCATTTCGGGTTTTTGCTGTATGTCTTCCTTCTCCTTGATTTTTATGATCAGTTTGTGATGAATGAAAACCGACCCGTTCTAACAAGTTACGATTACCTGCGCCCGGGCGCCCACATTTATCGCCATAACTTGGTTATTAAAAGGAATTTTCGCAATTTTTTTTTTTTAAATGTTCATAAAGGTTTAGAGTATAATAACAAATAATAAAGTTCTAGGGGTATCTAACCCCATAAGTGCACGTTGAACTTTGTTAGGCGAGTTTGAGTCCTAAATTTGTGCATTGATATAGCAAATCAAAGAGACGTTGAAATTTATTTGGGACGGCAATTCAGAAATGTTTGAGGACTAATGAATTGACAAATTACTTAAGCAAGCCATTTGCCAATTTAAATTAGAAGCAACCATCGGAGATCTGTTTTTTATCAAAAGATTAAGGTTTGTACTGTCAACTCTACAGTACAGTTGGCTTTTTTTTTACTGCTTGAAGCCTTTTCGCAGTCGGCGACTTACCGAAGTTTTCAAATACTAAATGCCAGTGTTTACTTGAATGAATGCAAACTAAAGCTAAGCTGACAACAATTTCTCAATTTTCAAACAAGTCATTAAAAAAGGTAGTACTGGAATAATCTTTAATTTTATATACTTAAGTAAATAAGTAATTAAGTAACATGTATAAATAACATGAAGGGATTGACTTGGTTGTGAAAACTATATTCAATGGGTATTGCGGAACTATTCTAGAAAGTATGTTCAATAATTAGTTAATAATAATTTCAATATTAACGTAACATCTAAAACTAGTTTTTGAAACAAAATTAAGATGTGAAATTTTTGTTAGATAAGGAATGTACAAATTGAATTTATAACAGAGATTTAATATAGTGGTGTCATTTTGTACATGCATAATAAAATTGGTAAGAAAGAAGGTTTTTTAGAGGAGTTTCTCAGGATTGGTTACTATGGTCTAAAAAAGTTGTGTATAACATTACTTTGTATCCTTATTTTCAATACTGTAGCTCCTTGTTGCTATCTTATTTAATGGAAAGTACCTCTTTTATAAGACAAATGTATGTGTACATCATGAGTATATACTACATATATACCAAATTAAGTTTAATATTGAAGACAATTATATATAGGTATTCTGAATGATATATAGTATGCTTCCAGCTTTTTTATCACATTAACGTGTAAAGATTTGACTTATCTATAATATTAGGACCAGGGATAATTTTAATTTCACTAACTCTCAGCTACTAAGAGATTATACTGTGTCCTACGTAAGGATCTTGCCGTAGGCAACGCGGATGACACGACTGGACCGACAAAATCAAAATCTCCGTAGTCCCACGTAAAAGGGAAACGCGACTAGCAGGATGTGAGCGATTTGTTAAACGTCTAATACGATAGTTATTTTTGGTCAGGGTATTTCCACACATACCACTTTGGTGCGCCAGAATGTAACAGCTCGCCGTCGCAGGTGGACATCATCCCATTTAACTGAATGTTTTAACACAAACGACCGTGTCTGCTGTCTAAAAGCTTTGCGGCAGCCGCACTGTTTTTAAACGGTACAACTCACAGGAATGCCGCTCCGCCACTTAGTGGTGCGACAGAGTAGTTCGTGTCTAAGCATGCTGAAAACATTCTATCCCGACAAAATATAGTGAGTGTAATGTGTGGGATATAAGCAATAAAACTATTGCTTACTACTTGATACAGAGTGGACCCATATTGCAACAGATTTTTTTAAAACAGATTTTAGATTATCAAAAATTTGTTCAAATTAATTTTATTTTTGACGCCTATTTCAAATTCTCTGATTGTAATTTGTTCCGCCTTCTGTTACACTCTAGATTTACAGTTGGCATACGCATATCTCTGATCATAATGCACTTCCACACTATCTTAATCTTAATCAATAAATCCGAAAATAGCTACTTTTATAATTTAATTTATAACGCTCTAAAATACAGATTTTTTTACATATGCATATTAAACCTGTAATAATATCCCACAGATACAAGAAACACATTTATAATTTATTATTATCATTTTTAGTATTCCGTACGGAATACTTATAAGATCACTTTGGTGTCCGTCCGTCTGTCTACCACCTGTCTGTCACATCCGATTTTCTCCGGAACTATTTGACCTAGAAAGTTGAAATTTGGCACTAATATTGGAATTGATGGCCTCATCAGAGCCGTATAGTTTTGAAATTAAATTTTGACTTAAAGGGTTGTTTTTAGGTGGGTGAAATCGGATGTGAAAAAATTTTTTTTTACCAGGTCATCGAATGGAGTGTCTAATGAAAGCTTGTGAAAACACGAGTTCAAAAATATATATAATGTAATACTTGCGCACATTTTTCTTTGTATTATTTTTAAAAGATTGCCAAAAATCGCTGTCCCCCCTTATCTCGAAAAGTACTCAAAAAATTTTGAAGAGATTCTGGAATATTCCACGAAAATTATCACCTTTAATGATTTATCTGGTATATAAAAAAACAAAAATTGCTGTCATCAGTTTTCAGCAAAAATCGGAAACAAACTTTGTTTGAAAACTCATTTGGGGTGAGTTTTGTAAAGTCATTAATCATTTTATACCTCCGTAACAATTTTTTTTTATTTTAAAAGCAATCACCGTATGGAACACTAATTGCGTAAGTCCGACTTGCACTTGGCTGGTTATTTTGTATTGTATTTCTTTTGTACAACGACAAAAAAAAAAAAAACAGACATTTTTATTGGTTCATTTAAAAGACATGCTGCCAACACTCGAAAAATTACTCAGTTACATGTTTTCCGTCAAGGTGATTTTAATTATGGTTTTTTTTATACAGTTATTATCGTTAAACAATATTAGGAAAAATAATTTTGGTAAAATCCTGAAAAATAATTTATAAGAGTTTATGGACATATTCTTTCTAATAAAAATAAGGGACAATATCTTATGACTTTCATTTAAATCAGAAGTAGATGAAGCTATATATTAGAGACTGGAAGCTTTGTTTTCCAATTTTTGCTTGATATAAAGTTTCACAAACAGAAACGTTAACAAGCCTGGTCCTGACGGTTTTAAAGATAAACCCTTAATAATTATATTTATGACCTACAATGTTCAAATCTATAAGTATTGCAGCTAGCAAAGGTTTTTTTCTTGCTGCTTTTAGGTGTAGTACACAGGACATCCAAGTCCTACGCTCGCGTAACTAAAATGATTTGGTTATTTTTTTGTTCACCTCCCCACCTAAATAGAGGTTTGTTTAATTCACTTCCTAACATACTGAAAATACTACAAAGAGTTTTATGTTTTAAAGGGTAACGCCACTTCAGAATTTTCAAAAAATGGATTTTTTTTGGCTATGTTACCTTGAAGGTCAACTGTACGGTGCACGCATCGCCGATTAAAGGTATAACAACATGTTCTCTTGTAGAATATTGCTCAAATTTTCAAATGCGTTTTTCTCAAAACTGTATTTTTTAACTCTGGTGAAATAACAGCTACCACAAATCTTTATCGATTGGCTTGAAATTTTGAGAGATACATTATCTAAGGCGTACGGATTTTGCGATAAGTTATAAATTTCCCCTTTTTATAAACAATTTTTCGTGAAATTTGTGACTGAGAAATTAACATTTTGCTTCAAATGTGCACCATTTTTCGAAAAAACAATATTTTCAAATTTACCTAGACATATATTAATGAAAATTTTTTGGTTTTTTTTTGTTTTACGTTGAAATCCACGGGAGCAATCATTTCACCCGTTTCAGGCCTCGCATAAAAGGTGCCTTATCGTCTTGGATTCTGGAAGGGCCATTTTGAATTAAAGAAACTACAAAAAAATATTTTTGTACACTTAAATATTTGTTTAATTAAGTTCAAATAAATTTTCTACTGCTTTTATTATACTCTTGAAAAAATTCTCAAATTTAGCCTTTTTTCCTAGGAGCTGGATTGGCCTTACCCCTTAAGAGTAGTCTAAATAGACCTATGTCACAGTAAACATAAAACACAGTAGTGGCAGTCCGACTCGGCACCTTTGATCTCAAGGGGTTCGAGTTTGTCATGATCACATGACCTGTCGCCATATATTCAAATTCCTTCGTTCAAGAAAAATCCCATTCTGTAGAATAAAAATGAATTTTGCTGATTAAAAGGAAGAAAAAAACGAAAAAGTTTTTTTAGAAACTTTTTTTATCAAGTTCTTTTTAAAACAAGAAACAGGAAAAAAGGCAAAAAATATAAGGAAAAAATACATTTGGCTTCAACGCTTTTTGCACGTTATTCATTTAAATATCTCGTTGTTGAATTTATATTTTTCAACTATTAGAGATATTGTCTGGAGGGAAAAATGTTCATTTTGAGAATATATCTCTGCACACCTTCAGTTTCGCGCGTATAATGTTAACAATCATGCTCCTTATTTTTCTGCGAATCCCAGTAATCTGGAGAGATTGAAAATAATTATAATTATCTTTTTAAGATGAGATCGTCTTTCTTCTGAACTTAAAAAAGAAGTGAACACACTTTTTGCTCCATTTTATCATTAGTTAAATCTAATATAATGATCTTCATACAACTAATGACTTTTCGTGCATATACACTACTTATATAAAAAAATTAAATCCTTGCACTGATTTATTCAAACTCATTCGTGCTGGAGAATTACTACTTTTGCATGCCCAGATTGAGTTTTGAATGTTTGGTTAGCTAATTTTAGCAGATAATATAACTTCACTCTAGCAAACAATTTGCTGTGAATTCAGAAAGTGAAATAACATAAACCAATACTTAACAATAATAAAACATCAACTGTTTTATAAATAAAATGTATCTCTAATATGAAAGCACAATTATCATAATCTTTATATAATACATTGCATAGTAGAAATAGAGAATTATGAAAAATTACCTTTTAGAATCTTTGGGAAATCTAAAAAAACTAACATCTTTGGATATGCCACATATATTTTTACAAGCACTAACCGCACAACAAAAAAAATGTGTAATAAAAAACAGGACCCAAAAGTTTTCTTGAACGTCGCTACTGTGTTTTATATTTACTGTGTCTATGTCATGTATGGTAGTATCATTAACTTTGGGTACAATAAATAAATCTTTAAATAAATAAATAAAAATTTGTATTTAATTATATTTAGTACCAAACCAACTAAAATTATACTTTATTGTAGAACTACATTCAACTTATGATATTTTTGATTTAGATTGACAATAATAGCACATAACTGTAGTATAATTTCTATATTATGGCGTATATGGTGGGGGATATGCCTTAGTTTCCGATGCAACTGTTGCTGTATCTGAAAAGAAAAAATAATTAAGTAATCAAAATATTTTTTACTATTTTTATCAATTTAGCTTGTCACCTTTTAAATTATATATAACATAAAAAAACCAATCTTAAAATTGTTTGTAAAATAGGTCAGATTACCATAAAATACAAAAACGTGTAATCGTCTTTACAATCACCTTAATTTCACCAATCTTGTCAATTAACAGAATAGCCTATTTGCAGTGTTGTACAAGGTGTAATCAAAAAACGATTGGATTGTTTTATTTCGATAGATACACTTTATTTAAGTTGGTCGCCTTTAAAGTACATGCCTTGGCTAACCTTACACCGCTCCCAACGTTTTTTCCAGCTCTCGAGCACCCCCTGGAATGCCGATTTCGGGGTTTTCTTAAGATCCGCGGTACAATTTATCTTGATGTCCGGAATGGAGTCGAATCGGCGTCCTTTCAACGCGGATTTCACCTTAGGGAACAGAAAAAAACTTCTGGAACCACATCTGGAGAGTAGGGTAACGGCGGGATCACCAATGTTCCGCTTTTGGCAAAAAACTCGTTTACAATCAGTGCCGTGTGAGCTGGCGAGCGTTATCGTGGTGGAAGCTCCATGTCGTTCGCAACCCTGGAACTCTCAGCCTCTTCATAACTTCGGCAATCACCTCTAACAGTTAACCGACAATTTGCCCGCACCAAATCGTTCACCAATTTGACGGGGCGTCGTCTGTCTACGTGGAGGACCATCCACTTCGTGGATCTTCATGGGTCGAAGTTCTTCCTGATTTGAAGCAATGCCCACGTCACAGACTTGCCGGAGCGTAAAAATAATAATTGTTTTCATCATTATTATTAATTCTAATCCCCTAGATTTAACTTATAAATAAAAAAATATTAATATTAAAAAAACAAAAAACCTACGAGACTAGAACCCAAGTCAGCAAGATTCGGATTCGCGCATTTTGCCGCTGAGCTACGGCGCTCTTGAAAATAATATTTCTAAATTCTATTTAAACTAAAATCGGGTGGGAGCTTTTCTTGCCTTGAATTCCATCTCGGAGTACTGCGCCTTGGTTATTACAGGCCTACAGAAAAGACACAGGTATTGGCCGTACGGTCGCTTTGTCTCTTTCTAGAGAATGGTCAGTTTTGTGAGGTTAATACTCAGTCCATTTTCTGTGTCTATTACTTTAACATAGCGACGCCACAAACATGGCAGCCAATCATGGCGCTTTCGTAGTCGTGATTTTTTTTTTCTATAAATTTTAATTTATTTATAATTAATTGTAAAAAAATTTTAAAAAGTTTTTCGCGTCGATTATCAATATTATTTATGATAAAGTTTTAAAATAAAGTAAAAACATCGATAATTATTTTTTATTCAAAAATTCAATTAAATTAAATAACCGTCGTATTTTAATTTTTGCAATTAAAAAAAAAAACAGGAGTAAAATACTCTTGATGATTCCGTTACTTCAATTCAATTACATTCGTTAACGGGCAATTGCAGTTTATTTTTCAGTAACTCAGATTAAAGCAATTAGTGATCGTTAAATCTTTCTAGGTAATTGAATTACTCTCACATTAATATAAAACCCTGAAAATGACATGGAACACGATATATACCAACCAACTCCGTCAATCCACCCCCCCCCCACCTCCCCCACCAAAAACAATTGGTAAAGGGATTTACCCAGTATTTTCCTTGCAAACATGCAGTTATACAATAAATACTAAATTTGACTCTCCCACACGAAACTTTATACACTAAGAAATAATAAATAAAAAAAATGAAATCAATGAAAAAATAATTAATTTTACATTTTTCGATTCCAAGAACTCGGAAAATACAATATATACTAAGCAAACCCTTTAACCTTATCCCTGACTATATTTTTTACTTCAAAAGCCTATTTAAAATTAATTCATTACCTTAACCAAGAGTCTGGACAAATGTTAGTAATCCCTGCAGCTGTACAATATTTAACAACCCCACCCCTTTACCTTGTTAAAATTAAAAGTGATGAAAAAATAAGTTAATTTTTGGATTTTGTTGCTGCCGGACCCCTGAAAAGGACTTATAACACGATATAAACGAAGCAAATTCCTTTAGCAAGGAAAGTAAAGGAAAGATAATTCTCAGAATACTATTGAAACTGTACAAAATTTATCGGCGCTCACCCCTTTCACCCTCCTCTAAAGCTATGTCGTTCAAAAACTATAGGTTCCTCCCTACTACAAGTATTATATGTGTACCAAATTTGAAATCGAATGAAGAACTGCAAAAATCTCAAAATGTGATTTTTTCACGAATATGATATTTCTCTTTGGCAAGGGAAAAATTGAAAAGTTAAATTCTGTTATATATCTTTACTCTCTTACTCTTCGCTGAAAGGCAATTTTTCTTGAGTAACGGAATTTTTACAAAGTAATTGAATTATCATAAAATGTTACAGTAAGAAATATTATAATTACAGTAATACATTTTGGAATGAATAAAAATTGCCAGTAATTGGTGGATAATATTTTCAATTACTTTAGGCAGTACTTAGTAATTATAATAGAACTACTTTGAAAGTAATCGACCACAGATCTGTTAATAACCTTATTCTATCAAAAAAGATAGAATCTAGAGAACCGGCATACTTACATCCTGGTGGTAGTGGGGTTCCTTGCATGGGCCCTGCCATCGGTGGTGTTAGTATCATGCCTGATTGTGGTGCTGAAGGTCCTGGTAGGGTAGTAATTGCCAGAACTGGAATTAGTGATATAAGCCGGCCTAAAATATAAAAGAAATATATAAGTTATGAAGAAAGAAAGAAATAATCTTCAGAACTATGTCACGGGTCATAAATTTATTGCATTTTGTCAGAGTCCAGAAAGGTATAAAATGATCAATAACTTGACAAAACACAGCCCAAATGGGTTTTCAACAAAACTTTTTTCTGATCTTTACTGAAAACTGATGACCTTGAAATTTTTTTTGTTGTTTTTTAAATACCAAATAAACTCGCGATAATTTTCGTTCAATTTACACCATGTGGAGAATATTCCAGAATATTTCCAAAATTTTTTACTCAGTACTAAAGTAGTAAAAAGTAAATAATACAAAGAAAAATGTACGCAAATATTACAATATATATATATATATATATATATATATATATATATATATATATATATATATATATATATATATATATATATATATATATATATGTATATATGTATATATGTATATATGTACATATGTATATATGTATATATATATATATATATATATATATATATATATATATATATATATATATATATATATATATATATATAATATATATATATATATATTATATTTAAACTCGTGTTTTTACAAGCTTTCATTTGACACTCCACTAACCTGACAGACACCAAAGTGATCTAATAAGTGTTCCGTACGAAACACTAACTAGTGCTTTTCGTAAAGCATTTAATAACGTCATTTTATTATTAATTGATGTTCGTACAAATTTGTGACGGTATATATCAAGTTAGAATTATGTTCCGACATTTCGTCTACGAAATATCTTCAGGGCTCTCTACTTATCTATGTCCTAATCAAACTTTCAATTTACAATATAGAGATTTTTGAAAATTTCGTGCGGTTGTAGGTGAGACGTTGCAAAGTACTTTTAGTTTGAAATCGTCTAATCTTAAGAATCATGATTTCTCACGTGACCAAAGTTCATAACACCATTCCTTTTAGTGTTCTGTACGGAACACTTATAAGATCACTTCAGTGCCTGTCCGTTTGTCTGCCCCCCCCTGATTTTTTTCCGAACCTATTTGACATAGAAAGTTGAAATTTGACACTAATATAGGAATTAATGGCCTCATCAAAGCCGTGTAGTTTTGAAAGTTAAATTTTGTCTTATGAGGTTAGTTTTGGGGGAGTGAAATCGGAAGTGAAAAAAAAAAAAAATTACCAAGTCATCGAGTGGGTTGTCAAATGAAAGCTTGTAAAAACAAAGTACTGGTTATCTGGTATATATATAAAAAAAAATTCAAGTTCATCAGTTTTCAGTAAAGATCGGAAAAAAATCTTTGTTGAAAACTTATTTGGGGTGTGTTTTGTGAAGTCACTGATTTTTTTTTTATTTTAAAAGCAATCAACGTACGGAACACTAATTGCGCAAGTCCGCACTTGCGGGTTTTATTTTTATATTATGTCCTTTTGACATGTTAATTTTATTATTATGCAGTAATGGTAACCCTTTTACAATAGTTGTCTTTAATGTTTTAGCACTGTCACACTTAGTATTTGAAAAATAATCTTGTTATTATTATTACAGTAAATAAACTTACCTTTAGCGACGATGGCATTTCTCAATTTCCTATATGCTGCCTGTGCATAAAATATGAACACGAATTGACCAACTATGTAAATACCCATAAGGGAAAAACCCAATTTAAAAGTAGCGTCCATTCCTAACAGTGTTGTTTTCCACTTTTTCTACACAAATTTATGCTTTTTTTGATAAAGATGATAATACGAATAAAATGTCGACATTTAAACAATAACCGGATAAGTAATCCTTTATCTAAACTGATAATATGTTTATCAGGAATTATTCGTAATCGCATGATTTTTTAGCCTCTGAATGCGTCACCATTTTCTAAAAATCAAATTACGCAGACCTGTCTTCTCCTGTATGTCCTTTATGAAGTTACCAGATCTACATATATCTTATTATTAACATCTTTAATAATGTGTTTATTATATATATATATATATATATATATATATATATATATATATATATATATATATATGTATATATATATATATATATATATATATATATATATATATATGTTTATATATATATATATATATATATATATATATATATATATATATATATATATATATATAACAACGGCTTACAGCAGAAGAATTAAAACTGGCAGCCCGATTTGCAGAAAAAGAGTCAGAAACAACAACTGACAGCAATGAGGAAGCAGACACAAAATGGAGAAAATTAAAGGGCACTATAATATCAATATGTAAAGAATGTAAAGTGAGAAAAGAACAGCCAAACCATGGATAACGAATGACATGAGAGGTTGTTAACAAAATAGGATCTAAAAATAGTATTCAGTACCGAACGTTATCAGCCACCATATAACGTATGTGTCGTAGAGATAAAAACGCATACTATAATACGAAATGTCGGGAAATTGAAGAACATTCCTAGAACATGCATACCAAGGACTTATATGCAGAATTGAAGTACATCGCCAGAGAATTTAAACCAAGAGTACAGGCATGATGAAAATGGTATTCTAAGTACTGAAATCGATAAAATAACGGAAATATGGAGATTATATTGCAGTAATCTGTACAAGGATGAAACGACAACAAAAAACTAATGAAAGGTATTGCACGGATGAGAATGATAGGGAGCCAGACATCTTAAAGTCAGAAATTTGAAACGCAATAGGGAAACTAAAACTAAATAAGTCAGCAGGAACAGATAATGTATTCGCTGAAGAACTAAAACATTTTGTAAATCAGGGAATAAAAATCATACATGAGATATGTACCCACATTTGGAAAACTGTTAATGAACTGACTGGAAAGAATCCTTATTGCCCCCCCCCCCCCTTACATAAAAAAGGCTCTAATAAAACGTGTGGAAATGCACTGTGTAATCAACGAAAGATTACGATAGTATCTCCAATGGCAGATACCCAGTGATCAAGCTGGATTCGTCAAGGGCCGAGGCATAAGAGTACAAATTGTAAACATAAGACAGATGTCGAGAATTCAACACCACTTTGCTCTTGTGTTTTATCAATTACTCCAAAGCCACTGACTACCTAAAAAATTGTGGAAAATTCTCAGGAAAATGGAGGTGCCTGAACCTCTTATAGCACTCATATCCAACTTATATACGAGGCTGGTTTGAAAAGTCCGTGCAAAGTCCGAGAGATGGCACCACCGGCGCGTATCGAGGTCATGTTTAGTTAGTAGCATCTCTTGAATGAACGCACACCAAGTTTCAGCCATATTGGTCTATTTCTTTGTGTTTGGCATTCGTGTGAATCAAGGAAGTCGAGTGATTTTCTAGAAATGGACGAAAAAGAATTTCGTGTGGTGATTAAACATTACTTTATGAAAGGCAAAACGCCTCAGGAGACTCAAGAGAAGCTTGATAAATATTATGGTGACTCTGCACCTTCGATTAGAACAGTTTATAAGTGGTTTCAACATTTTCGGACTGGCCATATGGGCACAAGTGACGCTGAACGTTCTGGACGGCCTGTGGAGGTTACGACTCCAGAAATCATTGATCAAATCCATAATATGCTGATGGATGACAGAAGAGTTAAGGTGCGTGAGATTGCTAGTGCTGTGGGCATCTCGACTGGACGGGTACATAATATTTTGCATAAACATTTGGACATGAGAAAGCTATCCGCAAGATGGGTGCCGCGATTGCTCACGCTTGACTAAAAACGGAATCGTGTGAAGTGTTGCAAGGATGGTTTGCAGCTGTTCCAGAAGAATCCGGAGGACTTGAAGCGTCGTTTCGTCACTGTGGATGAAACATGGATACATTACTATACTCCTGAGACCAAACAACAATCTAAACAATGGGTTACCAAGGGGGAATCTGCACCAAAAAAGGCGAAGACCGTTCCTTCGGCCGGAAAGGTTATGGCGACTGTCTTTTGGGATTCGCAAGGGATAATCCTCATCGACTATCTGGAAAAGGGTAAAACTATTACAGGTGAATATTATTCATCGTTATTGGACCGTTTGAAAACCGAGCTGCAAGAAAAACGTCCGCGATTGGCCCACAAGAAAGTCCTTTTCCATCACAACAACGCACCAGCACACACCTCAGCAGTTGTGGTCGCAAAATTAATGGAAATAGGATTCCAACTCGTTTCACATCCCCCCTATTCTCCAGACTTGGCTCCCTCGGACTACTATTTGTTCCCCAATTTGAAGAAATGGCTGGCGGGACAAAGATTTTATTCAAATCAGGAGGTGATTGCAGACACTAATGGATATTTTGCAGACTTGGACAAATCCTATTATTCGGAAGGGATCAACAAACTAGAACATCGTTGGACGAAATGTATAAGCCTAAAAGGAGACTATGTCGAAAAATAAAAAAGGTTTACCCCAAACACATAAGTAGTTTTTATTTTTGCACGGACTTTTCAAACCAGCCTCGTACAGATGGCGAAATTACAGTTAAAGTCAGTAACGTTACATCCAAACCATTTAAACCACAGAAAGTAATCCGACAGGAATGTATCCTATCTCCTATTCTATTATATATTTATGGGGAGCATATAATGAGAAAGGCCTTGGAAGGATGAGAGGGTGGCAGTCTGGTAGGAGGTGAAAATATTAGTATCTTGCGATACGCCGAAGACACCACGATATTTGCGACTACTGAAAAGGACATGTCGGAACTGCTTAACAGAACAAAAAAGATAGTGAATCTATAGGTCTTTACATCAACAAGGCAAAAACAAAAATCGTGGAAATTGACGGAATTGAACAACTGACTCGTACCGGAAAGCTATCCTGCGTGGAAATGTATACCTAGGATTACTGTTGACCAATGAGGGAGGATGTGCAACGGAAATAAGAAGTTAGCAATGAATAGACTTACAAAAATCTGGCCAAACCGGAACATCACAAACCAGACAAAAATGACTTGTACGGAGTTTAATCTTCAGTCTCTTCCTCTATGGATCCGAATCTTGGATAATTCGTGCTGCAGAAAGATAGAAGTCCTCGAAAAGTGCTGTTGGCGAAGTATGCTTCACATCCCTTGGACAGCCAAAAGAACAAATAAATTCATCCTCGAACAGCTAAATATTAAAACAAAATTGTCCACCATTTATTACCAGAGAATTCTCGGTCCAAAAAGTCTCCATACACCACCTGCTTTCTATACTATTTTTCTGTTATGTTTAACTAATTAATTGGAACTATAAGAAAACATGTTTAAATTAATATTTGAAACTAAACCAACGGGGATTAGTATTAAAAACAACTACGGAACATTTTATTTAGAAGTTACATCATGGTTATATTATACAAAATTAATGTCAAAAAAAGTCTCCATACACTTAACAATTACCAATAATATTTTGACGGAATTTAACGGAAAATAACAACTTCGTTTAAATTAATATTTAGTGGAACCGCCATTGGCCTTGATAATCTCCTGTAAAATTTTTGTTATGCTTGCAACCAGCTTTCTAGTAACTTCTGCTGGCATGTTCTCCCATTCGTTCAATATTGAAACATTATGTTTGCGAACGCGCCGTTTAAGTTCCTCCCATAAATTCTCGATGGGGTTAATATCGGGTGATTGCGAAGGTGTATGAAGCTGTTGTGGCACATTATGGATCATCCATTCTCGCACCAGGTTTGCGGTATATTTCGGATCATTGTCCTGTTGGAAAATGTATCTTTTTTCGAGTGCTAATTTTTGAACACTTTCTCTGAAATAGTCTCAAAATGTTCAGATATACATGCTGATCCATGGTACCATTAATAAAATATAAATTTCCAACCCCTCCAGCGGACTTGCATCCCCAAAGTAGAACACTGCCACTCCCTTGCCTCACCGTGGAACAGATGTTTTTAATATGAAATGCGGTATTCTTCGTTCTCCAAACTTTAGTGCTGCCGTCAAACCTAAAAAGGTTAATTTTAGTTTTATCACTAAAAATTACGGATTTCAAAATTCAGGAGGGTTAGTAACGTATTCCCTAGGAAAAGCTTCCGAAATCAACGACTTCTTCCTGGCTGCACACCCCTTGTCGCCTGCCCTGTGTAAACAATTTCTCACTGTTTGTGAACAAACATTTTTCTTTTAATTTTGATGCACTTTTCTTGGGATCTATAATTATTTGTCTAACAATACCGGCCTCTTCACGTGGAGTTAGTTTCTTGGGACGACCGGAGCGTGGTCGAATTTTATAGGAGCCCGTTGATTTATATTTGTTTACAATGTAGTGAACAGTAGCATGCGACTTTTTAACAATTTTTTCCTATATTTCTGTACGATTTTCCATCTTTCCACAAATCAGTTATGATCTTTCGAGCTTGAAATGGAATTTCACAATTTCTCCCGCTGATTTTTAATACTACTTTGAAAACCCACTGCAAAATGACTAGCGACAAGTGACAGATTATAAAGTATGGCAAAAAATTATTCATTTGTTTTCAATTTAGCGAGTGTATGGAGACTTTTTTGACATTAATTTTGTTTACATTTTTATAACAATGAAATAACTTCTAAATAAAATGTTCCGTAGTTGCTTTTAATATTAATCCTCATTAGGGGAGGACCCCTGGCGCAGTAGGTAATGCATCCTACTGTTGATCAGAGGGTCGGCGGTTCGATTCCGCCTGACTCCTGGGTGTTTGTGATTTGTCCCATGTATGTGTGTGTAAATTTGTTTGTCTGAAAAATAAAGAGAGAAAGCCGGCTAATTGGTGTACGCCAAGCCATAAAACACAGTAAAAAAAAATCCTCGTTAGTTAAGTTTCAAATATTAATTTAAACATAGTCTCATAGTTCCAATTCATGGTTAAACATAACAAAAAAAAACCGGTCAATTGCAAGTTGAACTTGCGCAATTAGTGTTCCGTACGTTGATTGCTTTTAAAAAATTTTGTTACGGAGGTATAAAATGATCAGTGACTTCACAAAACACACCCCAAATGAGTTTTCAACAAAGTTTGTTTCCAGTCTTTACTGAAAACTGATGACCTTGAAATTGTTGTTTTTTTTATATTTCAATCTACACCTCGTGGAGAATTTTTACAAAATTTTTGGATAAGTAGTTTTCAAGATAAGGCGGGTGGACAACGATTTTTCGCGATTTTTTAAAAAAATACAAAAAAAAGTGCGCGCAAGTATTACATTATATAAATATATATATATATATATATATATATATATATATATATATATATATATATATATATATATATACACACATACATACATACATTTTTTACTCTTGTTTTCACAAGCTTTCATTTGACACCACACTCGATGACCTAGTAAAAAAATGTTTATTTCACTTCTGATTTTAGCCCCCAAAACTAAACCCTTAAATCAAAATTTAACTTTCAAAATTACATGGCTCTGATGAGGCCATCAATTCCTATATTATTACCAAATCTCAACTTTCTATGACAAATAGTTTCGGAGAAAACAGTGTAACAGACACCGAAGTCATCTTATAAGTGTTCCGTACGGAACACTAAAAAGAGTATAGAAAACAGGTGGTGTATGAAGACTTTCTGGACTGACTGTATGTATGTATATATATATATATATATATATATATATATATATATATATATATATATATATATATATATATATATATATATATATATATATCTATATATCTATATATCTATATATATATATATATATATATATATATATATATATATATATATATATATATATATATATACGTATATTATTTATACGGTGATTTTTCATGGTATGTATTGAATTATGATTCATTTTACAATAACCACTTATATAGGCTTAATTTATTGATAAAAGCTTTTATTTACAATTCTTCAAATTGATTATCATCAATAAAAATTTAAAATGTGACGTACGTTAGCGGGAAAACCATTAACCCCGTTTTTTTTTTTTATTTTACTTTATTTAACGTAAGTGCCATCAATGACTTTACAAGTAGTTCAGTTACAATTACCAATAACTTTCAAAACTTGATTGAAAAATCGGTTAGAGTGATTTACCTAGTACTTTCCTTGAAAACATTTAAATACTGAATTTTTTCGTCCTCACTTCCAAATCCAAACACTACAAGCCGATATTTTCAATGATAGGTCATTATCATCATCAACATCATTAGCTTATTCCATCCATAGTCGGATGTAAGCGTCCCCAAGTTGTCTCCAGTGAGCTTTGTTGTTTGCTTTTTGCATCCAGTCGTGTCGTGCTAATCTTGTCTGTGGGCTACCTCTGCTTTTTTGTGTTCTCTAGGCCTCCATTCAACTATACCATATGTGATCATTCAGCCTTGCGATATGCCCCGCTCAATTCCACCTTAATATACATATTCGTTGTATTACATCTGTCATTTTTGATCTTTTTCGTACTCGTATTTCAATGTTAGGAATACGATCTTGGAGTCTAATATTTAGCATTCTCCTTTCCAATGCTCTTTGTGTTACCTGGAGTTTATTTATTATATTTTATTTAAAGCCCACGTTTCAGTGCCATATGTTAATACCAGCAGTACATATTGATCGAATACTCTGACTTTTATTGTATTTGGAATGTCCAATTTAAATGTAGATTCCGAACACAGACCAAACTAACGAGACTCTTCTATCCAGGTCAGCCTTTAAATTATTTTTAATATTTCGATTTTTTGTCCTAAATATATGAATGTTTGTACCTTTTCTATTCTTTCACCTTCTATTAATAGTTCGTGGCTGTTATCTTCACTTGCGTTGTTCAAATATTTGATTTTGGTGAAGTTTATTTTTATACCTATTTCTCGAAACTTGTTATTTAATTCCACAAGCATTTCTTGTAATTCTTCTTTTGTGTTGGCGATCAAAGTGATATCATCTGCGAACCTTAAGTGATTTAATCGTTCACCGTCTATTAATATTCCTTTATTTTCCCACTTTAGCGCGTTGGACATGTCTTCTAGAGTCAAAGTGAACAGCTTTTGAGATATCGAGTCGCCTTGTCTAATTCCTCTTATAATTTTGATTTTATTTGTTTTTTCTTCAAGCATTATTTGTGCTGTGGCAGTTTTATATATGTATTCAAGAAGAGTTGTGTACCTTTCATCGACTCGGCTGTTACTTAAGGCGTTAAGGCCTGCCCATATCTCTACCGAATCAACTATTGCTATCGACAAGGTGACCTTATATTCATTTGCTTTTTCCATTAGTAATCTAATTGTTTGAAGATGGTCCAAGGTGCTGTATCCCCGTCTAAATCCCGCTTGTTCACGTGGTTGATAACTGTCTAATTTGTTCGTTAATACGTGGGTAAATCAAATATAAACGGTAATTTTGCTATTCTTCTTAGAATGCAGTTCTTAGCTAGATGATGTCGTGTAGAGTAGATGTTTGGTTTGTGAGGAGTGGGGGAAACGGATGGGTGCGCGCGCCAACTCGTCTTTGTCGTCAGTCCAGCCATGACCGAGCAAGAGGTACCTTCGTCTGTTGCGCAACGTATTATCATCAAGTTTTTAACCAATGAAGGCGTTAAACCGTCAGAAATTTTAACCCGTTTGAAGGCACAGTTTGGGGATAGTACACTGTCACAGAATCGTGTGTATACGTGGGCGAGAGAATTTAAGGGCGGACGAGAACGGGTTGAAAACGAAAGTCATGATCGACGCCCTAGGTCAAGCCTTACAGATGACAACATCCGTGACATTAGACACCTTATCGAAGGTGATCGCCGATTAACCGTTGAAGAAATTTCCTCAGAAGTGGGTATCAGCTATGAAAGTGTTCAATCCATAATTACTGATCGACTCGGTTTCAGAAAAATTACTGCTCGATGGGTTCCAAGGTTGTTGACTGGAAACCAAAAACAGGTCAGGTCGGAGATCGCTGAAAGGCTTCTGAATCGATTTCAGCAAGAAGGGGAGACCTTTTTAAAGCGCATAGTGACATGTGATGAGACGTGGGTACATCACTACACTCCCGAGTCCAAAATGGCAAGTAAGGAGTGGCGAAGAAAGAATGAAGGTTCCCCAGTGAAGGCCAAAACTCGTCTCTCTCTGCTGGAAAAGTCCTTGCAACGATTATTTTTGACTCTAGGAGAATTTTACTGATCGATTTCCTGTACGATCAACGTACGGCGAATGCGGCTTACTACTGCCAGTTGTTACGGTTGGCAAGAGCCGCCTATCGAAAGAAAAGACGGGACATGCCCATCAGAGATGTCATTCTCCTCCAGGACAACGCCAGGCCTCACACTGCGGCTTTGACAAGGGATACACTGGAAGAAATGGACCCTCGAGCACCCTCCTTATAGCCCTGACTTATCCCCCTGTGAGTATTTTTTGTTTGCGCCTATGAAAGGATCACTGGGAGGACAGCGATTTGGAAATAATGAAGAAGTCGAGGAACACGTGCGCAATTGGCTTACAACCCGCCCTCAAACCTTTTATGACCAGGGAATACGGAAACTTCCAAATCGGTGGCAAAAGTGTGTAGATCACGCAGGAGACTATATTGAAAAATGTTAAATCAATGATTTGTGTATAAGGTTATTCAATAAACGTATAAAAAAAATTACCGTTTATATTTGATTTACCCACTTATATACGTTATGATTCTAGTGAGGATTTTGTACAGTACCGATAACAGGCTGATGGGTCTGTAATTCCCCAGTTTAAATTTATTTTCCTTTTTAAATATAAGCACAATCAAGGCGTTTACCCAAGCTATTGGTATTTTACTTTCTATGGGGCACCTGTTAAATGGAGCTTGAAGAGATTGTATTATCAATGCCCTTCCATACTTTCAATGTTAGGTACTTAATTCAAAATATCAATCACAAAAAAAGTAGCGCAGCAGTAGGATATTTCCTTCTACATACTATTTGTATTCAAGTCGAAAATGGTGCAGAAAAAATAACAGTATCTCCGATTCCTCGACTTCAAGAACCTTAAAACGATGTATATAACATGTTATGTGCGAAGTACCATAATTGAAAATAAAAAAAATAACATAATCACTAGATTTCTCGACTCCAAAAACTTTTAAAAAGTCATATAGTATAACACGTTGTGGCGCAGTCAAGGAGTGCCAGGGGTGCATAGCTAGCTTCCTATAGATGTAGAAAATAGCCCCACGTGAGTGAGACTTTTTTTGTGAAAAATATTCACCCACTGCTCATGGATTTTAAAAGGGTTGTAAGTTCTTAAAATTCAATTGTATGAATGTTTAAAAGAGTTTTTTTAGTAAAAAATTCCTCCCTTTTCATAGATTTTAAATTGTGTCTAAGTTTTCAAAGCTCCCCTATATGGAAGGGTACTTTGTGAGAAATCTCTATCACCCCCCCCCCCAATCATCAGTTATGAACTTTTAGAGTTCTTTTTAAGTATTCCGTACGGAACACTTATAAGATGACTTCGGTGTCTGTCCGTCTATCTGTCTGTCTGCCTGTCCGTCTGTCTGTCTGCCTGTCCTTCTGTCTGTCTGTCACACCCGATTTTCTCCGAAACTATTTGTCATAGAAAATTGAAATTTGATAATAATATAGGAATTGATGGCCTCATCAGAGCCATGTAGTTTTGAAATTTAAATTTTAACTTAAGGGGCTAGTTTTAGGGGTGAAATCGGAAGTGAAAAAAAAAAAATTTTACTAGGTGATCGAGTATGGTGTCAAATGAAAGATTGTGAAAACACGAGTAAAAAAATATATATAAGGTAATTCTTACGCACCCTTTTCTTTGTATTATTTTACAAAATCGCGAAAAATCACTGTTCCCCCCCTTATCTCGAAAAGTACTGATCAAAAATGTTTTAAAAAATTCTGAAATATTCTCCACGGGATGTAGATTGAACTAAAATTATCACGAGTGCATTACCTTTAATAATTTATCTGGTATATAAAAAACAAAAATTTCAAGGTCATCAGTTTTCAACAAAGATTGGAAACAAACTTTGTTGAAAACTCATTTGGGGTGTGTTTTGTGAAGTCACTGATCATTTTATTCTTCCGTAACAAAATTTTTTATTTTAAAATCAATCAACGTACGGAACACTAATTGCGCAAGTTCTACTTGCACTTGACCAGTTATTCATTTAGAGGGTACGTCCCGAGTTCTCGATTGACGCCTTCTCTATAAACAGCGTCGCCGTTAGGGCTTTTCCTAAAGAAATTTCCTTTGTATCCTTATGCTCCCCGCCTTTTCTACCTAGCTACGCCGTTGAAGACACAATGTATACGCAGCCCCTTATTTAACTGCCTTAACACCTCATTAACGTTTGGTGAGAAGTCATTAAACAAAAATAGCACAATTTTCAGATTTCTCAACACTAAGAGTCAAACGAATATATATCACGATATATACGAAGTATCCTCTCTAAACCCCTCCCTCGATCCTTTAAGCTCTTATATATTGCCTCTCACTCCCTTCCTCTTAAGTGATATCGTCCAAAAACTGACATTAAACACTTCTGTTTAAGCTTCTAAGCGTTCCAGTTCAAGGGAGTTTTCCAGAAGCTCGGCCTTGCAATTGTCGATTAGCACTCCCCCTCTATTAACAGCTTTTTTGCTTAACATGATAAACACACTGTTTATCATGGTTCCCCTGCCCCGAAACGTGAGTATACGACTACTACCAACTAATACAAATTTATGTAAAGCTTAAGGCATACTTAACCGAAAGAACCGAAAAACTAGTTTTGTTGACAATTTCTTTATAGAATTTTATTATTGACTATAAAAACTTTGATTACCTTTTCTGGTAGATAAGGTTTTTAAGAAACGCGTTTTGTCCTTATCGAAAGCATTGAAATAATTTTACCATTCTGCTTTAAGAGTACGTTATTGTTGATACGAAGTAATTTAGTAGCATTGTTTAAGAGTGCGGTTTTTGCCAAAGTGCAAATATTACAGTTCAGATCTGAAACATAAAATTTCTCTATATCAAAGTGGAAAGAAGCAAATTGAAATAGCAAAATCTTTAAACATGCATAGGGGCACTGTCAGCAAAATAGTTAAGAAGTTCTCGAGAAGGGGGCACTGTTGATCCGGCATTTAAAAGTGGTAGACCTCGAAAAACAAGTAAGAGAGTAGACAAAATTATAATTTGAAAAGCCAAAAAAGGGCCCAAGAAAACTGCTATTGATATTAATAAAGAACTAAGGCAGGAATATCAGGGTGTATTGGTGTCAGACATGACTATTAGGCGTCGTCTATTAC
This sequence comes from Pachyrhynchus sulphureomaculatus, assembly GCA_019049505.1. NCBI lineage: Eukaryota > Metazoa > Arthropoda > Insecta > Coleoptera > Curculionidae > Pachyrhynchus > Pachyrhynchus sulphureomaculatus. The sequence goes on along the minus strand of CM032454.1, from coordinate 134,341,283 downwards.
CTGAAAATCTTCATGGTAGGCGTGCTGTTAAAAAGCCACTCCTTACAAAGCGTCACAGAA
>CM032454.1:134251223-134338723 GCA_019049505.1 Pachyrhynchus sulphureomaculatus | reverse complement strand
GGGCGAAAAATAAAGCAAAATTAGCACACCTTACAAAATTGCGCTCAAGCGTGGGACAAACAACTTCTCACAGGGTACGGAAAAAGATGCCTCAAACTGAGGACAGTTTAGCATGTCATAAAAGGACGTCACATAAAAATAGCGCTGTCAACGCGGGGCTTTTGGAATTTTATTTTTTAAAAAAAGGGTTCAGTGTACTAGCTTTCGAACAAAATAAAAGCTCTAACTTTGCAGATATTTTATTTCATAATATTAATTAAACGAAACTACACTATAGCTGTAAGACAAAAGCAGGAAATTTGTAGAATTTTTTTATTTCAATTTATCTGATATAGATATTTGAATTTTGTTGTTGACTCTAAGATAAGAGATTCCTACTTTTTTCTTAAAAGCTGGCTTTATAGTTCAGTTGGGCAGATGTGTTGGTCGACTTTAATTTTGCATTGTGATTTATTTTGCGGATAACCGAACAAAAAACTGTTCTTTTTTCTCACCTATATTTTGCATGAATATTAAAAATACTTTGCTGATATACGAAACGATATTTAGAGATTTTTTTTATAGGAAATTCTTAAGATATCTTGATAAAAGGATTTTAATACGAGGCAATACTTAGAAATTTTTTTTGAAATTGTTGAAGATTTTTTTTAAAGTTTGGTAAAGAAGTTTACATATTTTAAGTGCCTTTACAGATTTTGTTATTTTTTTTGACTATTGGGAGCACAGGAGAAATATTTTCACGGCTTTTTAAACAATTCTTTTAAATTTTATAGTATTCATTTATCATGGAAGCCTTCAATTTTAAAGTCAATCACCTATTGGAATATGAATTAGACTATGAACTAAAAATCCGTCGTACTTTCTCAGAACGTCCGGTCGCAGATAAAAGAAAGATTCTAACGAGGATCTTAAGTAAAGAAATTAATGAGCCGGGAAAAACGATAAAAATAGGGGATGACACCCTGTCTTTTACAGAAGAAACGGCTGGTATCGAAAAGAGTTTAAATTCAATCCAAAACTTAATCGATAGTTATGACGGTGATCCAAATGATTCACTTGTACACCGGGTTAAATCACGTTTATCGCATGTAGCGGGTCGCGTACAAAGAATTCCCATGCCGGATGACGAAGAGGAAGCGTCGAAGTTTTCCAAATATGTTCAAGAAACAATAGCTACGTGTGTACTCATGGAAGCAAATCTTGCAGAAAAGATAGCTCCTGGCCATGAGTTACCACAACTGCCTATTACAACCCCAGTCATAAACGTACCAGCTCCAATCGTGAATTGCGCAGCCAGAAATATTCCTGTCAGCGAATGGCAATTGAAATTTAATGGAGACTCAAAGAGACTCTATCCTTTTTTGGAGAGGCTGACTGAAATAGCTCAAGCTAGGAAAGTATCGGAAGATGAACTTTTCAGCTCTGCTGTTGAATTTTTCACTGGCGATGCCTTCATTTGGTATAGAAGCATAAAATCAAGTGTCAACGACTGGCATTCCTTGGTAGATAGGCTAAAGAAGGACTTCTTGCACTGTGACGATGATGAAGAATTGTGGTCAGAAATAAAGAGGAGGCGACAAAAGAAGGATGAGTCCACTGTGATTTTTATTGCCCACATGGAATCTTTATTTGGTAGGTTATCCATCAAGCCTTTGGAAAGTACCAAAGTTAAATTTATACGTAGGAATATTCTGCCTAGTTTCGTCAATCGGTTAGCTCTACTAGATATAAACTCGGTAGCCGAACTCGCCGGGTTATGTAGAAAACTTGAAGAGTCCGATTATTTGTTAGAAAAGAGCAGACCAAAAAGCGAAACTAATATACATCAGGTAAGGTATAATCCAAATGGCCGAAGTGGAGTCTCGACAAATAAAGTTGGGAATGTAAATCGGAACCCTAGGAGTAACCAGAAAACGGGTAAAGGAAAAGATAATGACTCTAAAATTAGCGACACTGCAGCTAAAGTGAACGACAAGCCGGTTTCACCTAAGGCAATTTTCACGTGTTGGAATTGCACAGGCCCGAATCACACTTACCAAAATTGTACAGCACCAAAGAGGGTATTTTGTTTCAAATGTGGAACAACAGGTGTGAGACTAACATCATGCCCCAAATGTACAAAAAACGAGTAAGGACGGTATATTACCGAGGCGGATATCCTAAGTCCAACAAAAAAGCCTCTAATCTTTCGGCTAAGTCACAAGCTCATGTTCGCAGTAAAGCCCCTAATCCAAGACGTTCTAGAAACACGGACGAACAAAAATATTCCAGTAGATCGGATTGGACTAAATGGTTACAAAAAGTTTCTGATTTTTTTAAGTCTAATAAAAATTATCCTTCTCAAGTTAAAACTCCTGCTTCTCCAAATGGTCACATGTCTCCTTTATTCGTGCATAAATATTTAGACAACAGACCGCATATCAAGATAAATCTATTAGGTGCCCATTTCTCGGCTTTATTTGACTCTGGTGCAAATGCCTCCGTTGTAGGTCAGAATGGTATTAAGATTTTAAGTCGTTTAAGTATAAAAATATGCCACGTCAAAAATAGAAGTGTTACCACTGCAGATGGCAGCCGTCTAAAAGTTTTAGGTACGGTTGAGTTGCCGCTAGTCTGCAATGGTCATTGTTTAGTAATCTCTGCTCTAGTAGTACCTTCTCTATCACATACTTTGGTTCTAGGATGTGATTTTGCACAAAAATTCGGAATTTTGGTAAATTTTAAAAATAATTCGTGGTATCCACAGTCCCTAGAAGTTAATTCTCAAACAAGTTTTAAAGATTGTTATTCAGAAAGTTCTTTTGAAAACCTTTTCTCGCGTCTATGTACCCTAGATGATCTCTCACGGACGGAACGCTTAAAAGCAGAAAAAGTAATAAGCTCTTTCAATGAAATAAGTAGTAAAGATAGGTTAGGCCGAACGAATAAAATCAAGATGTCTATAGATACGGCTGATGCCAGTCCTGTAAAGACAAGGCCCTTTGCCATGTCTCCGTATATGTCAAAAGTATTAAATAAGGAGTTAGACGAAATGTTGAAACTCGGAGTGATTGAAGGATCAAACAGTCCTTGGTGTTCTCCAATCTTATTGGTGAAAAAGGCCGATGGACAGTATCGTCTGTGCTTTGACGGAAGAAAGCTCAACGAGGTCAGCAAATTTGATAACTACCCATTACCGAACATCGACAGAATTTTGACATCACTCAGGAATGCTAAGTATGTATCTTCGATAGACCTTAGAAAGGCTTTCTGGCAAATTCCTTTAGACAAATCCTCTAAAGAAAAGACCGCTTTTGCAGTAGTAGGCCGAGGTCTATTTCAGTTCGTCACTATGCCGTTTGGTCTTAAGAACGCTGCTCAAACTCAGCAACGTTTAGTGGACGCCATATTTGGTCCGAAATATGAGCCACATATTTTTACCTATCTCGATGATATTTTAGTAACATCGGAAGACTTCGAATCGCATATTCGCTTACTTAAAAGAAGTAAAAGGTAAATTGAAAGAGGCCGGACTGACAATAAATTTGAGCAAATGTGATTTTTTCAAAACTTCTCTAAAGTTTTTAGGCTATATTGTAGGCTCAAATTCCTTGCGTACCGATCCGGATAAAGTAGCAAGCATGGTTAATTATGCGAGACCTACTAATACTACGGAAGTTAAGCGCTTCGTAGGAATGTGTTCATGGTACAGACGTTTTATCGAGAATTTTTCTACCCTGTTGTCGCCTATTAATGACCTTTTGAAAGGACGAAAAAAAAGGACAATCGATAGATTGGACAAACGCAGCAGAAAGATCTTTTATAAAGATTAAAGAGCTATTGGTTTCAGCTCCAATTTTATCCCAACCAGATTTTTCCCAACAGTTTTATATTTCTAGTGATGCTTCTAATACCGGTTTAGGGGGCGTCCTAACACAGAAAATCAATGGTGAGGAAAGAGTGATAGCGTATGCCAGTAGAACTTTGTCAAAGGCTGAACGTAACTATTCGGTTGTTGAAAAAGAATGTTTAGCAGTACTCTTTAACATCGAAAAGTTTCGACCTTATATAGAAGGTGTTCCTTTCACGGTCATAACAGATCATTATAGTTTATTGTGGCTTAATTCAATTAAAAACCCTAGTGGCAAACTAGCGCGTTGGGCGATTAGGCTGAGACAACATACATTTAATTTAATTTGGCCAAAATGCGTTTTGATATCTTAAAGTTTGTGAGGACTTGTGAAGTATGTGGAGCGCAGAAATCTCCAAATACACTACCTATGGGACTGATGGGAAAAGAGAAAACGGTCAATTACCCTTTTTAAGTCATAGCAGCTGATCTAGTAGGTCCACTTCCACGTTCAAAACAAGGAAATAAATGACTTTTCGTATTTTTCTTGCTGGTTAACAAAGTATACCGTGTTATTTCCTTTGAAAAGCTCTAAAGCCGAATGCTTTTTGAAAATTTTAGAAAACGATATTTTTCTAATCCACGGAGTTTCATCGCTTTCGATATGCGATAACGGTACTCAGTTTACTTCTGAGTGTCTTAAGAGCTTAAGTGAGACATATAGTTTTAACATACGTTTCAATCCCGTGTGCCCTCTACAATATAATTTCGTTCAAAATAATATTCGTTGATTCACGTGATAATTCGGGATAAAGGAATTTCAAAGATTCAAACACGAAGTAACCGGGTTTACACCGTCTTTCTTAGTTTACGGCAGACAGATACCTCTATCTGGATCGTATTATAAAAATTTAGATTTGGATGTCAATGTTGACAGCGAAATAATTCCGAGTAACAGGGGTGCGTACGCCGAAAATTTAAAGGGTTTAAAAGATATTTTCACCGACGTGCGTAGTAGGATACATAAGGCTTATGAACGGAACAGTAAGTCTTACAATCTTAGGAAAAGGGATTTTGCCTTTAAGATAGGTGATCACGTTTGGCGAAAAAATAAAATTCTTTCCAGTGCAGCTGATAAATTCACATCTAAGTTGGTACCTAAGTATGTGCATTGCGTGATTAGAGAGAAAATTTCAGATTTAGTTTATGGTTTAGTTAATTTAGATGGGACTAAAATAGGACGATGGCATATTAAAGACTTAAAACCATTCAACGGACCTAACCCTAGTGAAAGTTTGTCAGGAGAAGAATAATTTATATTTACATTATCTTAATTGCTTAAATTTTTTTTTGATGTTGCTCTGTAGAGGTGACGACCTCGTCTTTTTTTGGACTGTTATAAAAGTTGAGCTGAGGATAGCTTACCTTTATAGTTTTTGCTAAGGTTTTGGGTATTGGCCATATCCCAAACTTAGGTTGATTGTAGTTGATGTTTAGCATCGACTCAGTTTTGCGAGCTTGCGAAAGAGTCACACTCAGGATATATCATAAGACTGGTATGTCGGTGGTCGCGGGATTTGATTTGCTTATGACCCCAAATAATATCCAGTTCTTGACACTTGGAAGCGAAATTTTGATTAGAGGCAATCCAAGGTGATCTTGAGTTAGGACGAGCGCAGGATGAAGCTCGTGTTGTATGATGTAGAGTCAAAATGTAATAAGAGCAATTTCAAAGTTTGCTACCCGAGAGGGTGTATTTTTATTACCTTAGTGGTATATATTTAGGGTGCAATTAAGAGTAAATTGATTTTGGTTTATCCAGTAAGTCTAAGACTTGGATTATTTTGATTGAGATCTTCTTCTGAATTGACAAACTGAGGGTATTTTCTATTTTTTTCAGAGCCGTTTAAACGTTACCTTTGAGTCACAAATTTTTTTAAAATTTTTTTTGCATAGGCTCATAGGCGTCTGATGAGTTTTTTCGGTTTACTATCAGATTGATAGAAAATTGAAGTTCTGCAGGAGAACTAAAGGCTGATCATTTACAGGAGATGAGAGCAGAGTAAGACAGTCGTTTCACAAAAAAATGATCAAAATCTGATACCGAGATGAGAACCTTGTCAAGAGAGGCTAAGCGCAGTGAAGGAAGATTCCTAACCGAATTTTTAGATTTCCAAGAGGTAATCTAGAAGTTTGGGCTGACAGAAAACGGTTATGCCTGATACCTGTAGCAGTTTCTTCTAGAGGCTATTGTTTAGGGAGACGATTAACACCATGATCGAATATTTTAGCTGTCAACGATGTTTTCTTCTTGTTGCTGATTAAGCTGGGAAAGCTCTTGTCGTCTTCAAAAGTTTTGTTGCGTTGCCACCGGAAAATAGAGCAATTTTTGTTTCATGTAGCCTTTTTAAGCTCATTTTCGTTTTTTAAAATTTCGTTAGAAGCTTGGTTAAGTCAACCTTGTAAACCTTTTAGGTTGTATCCCATGAGTTATCTGTTTTTACAGGCTGTGATGCACCGGGTGCTAACAGATGCCGTTACGACGTTTGGCAGGGAGTTAGTCTTCCTGAGGAACAGACTGATTGGAAGGGTAGTCTATGGGGGGTGAACGTTTGACCTTTGGGACCTTTAAAGGTTTTGTTACCCAATGGTTATTTCTATTTGAACCAAAGGAGAGCCTAACTACTGTAGTCGACCTCAGCTCCAATTAGCCTATTAGTGGTGACAGGCTGTTGGCAGTAGTGTATTTCGGAACACCCTATTGATTAATTTTTTTTGACTTATGGTGGTGTGGTAGACACCGTTTTAGTTTAGTGGATGCTATAATCTACTCCCTTTTGTTGGTGGACTCCAGGGTCACCAATTCTGTATTTTTTTTTTGTCTCCACCTTTCAGTATATCGTGGTGAAGTGTTTGTCTCCTGTTAGGTGGGATGGATTGAATGTTTTTCGTTGTTGTTCTAGGGTGAGACCAGTACACGAGGGTTCTTCATGCAACTTGAAGAGGCGCAATGCTGGTTAAGTTTTATTTCTCTGGGTAGCCACCCTGAAGAATGACGGAGAGCGTTTTTTTTTTTCTGGCTCATGTTTCTAGGCAGATTTGTCACTTTGGTGCGATATGCCGAAGATTTGATTAGCTTTGCTAAGAGCTTTCACCAAGCTCAGTATGGAGTTATCATAACCAAGAGTTAGGGATTTGAACTCCTGTATATATTTCTGTATATATTACTGTACATATTTCTGTATATATTTCGGTGTATGTTGGTTGCCTGAGGGCATGTGCTCAAAACGCGAGATTTTGAGTCGTTTTGCTTATGGACTCCTATATAGGATTATGACTTTAGGGAGGTCCTATTTCGAGACTTGCTGTCTCATATAGTTATGTTGGGAATGTTTCCTAGAATGTTAGTTGCGCGCGGACTAATCATTCTGTTCTTAGTGAACATTGCTTTTTGAAGCAGGATCATTCAGTTTAGTGAATTTTAGCTTTTATAGCTATTCACGGTGTTTAGAGTGAATTTTAGCTTTTATAGCTATTCACTGTGTTAAGAGTGAATTTTAGCTTTTGTAGCTATTCACTGCGCTTATAGTGATTTAGTTAGCTTTTATAGCTGCTCACTATGTTCATGGCGAGTTTGTTCTTTTAGAACGCAGACTTTGTGTAGTCGAGGACTATTTACAGAGTGTTTTCTTGGCGAGGAGCCGAGTTTTTTTTGGCGATACCAGAATGTTTTCTTGGCGAGGAGCCGAGTTTTTTCTGGCGATACCAGAGTGTTTTGTTGGCGATGAGCTGACGTGTTTTCTGGCGATCAACCAGAGCGTTTTCCCTAGCGATTTTAGCATGTCTAGATGTCTTAGGACGTCGACATTGCGATATGGAGTGCGATTATTTTCTGAGTGCGACTAGTAGTGATACTAGATTTAGAATGTTCTCTTAGCGATGAGCTAGAGCATGGATAGCGATTTTTCCCGAGCGTTTGTCTGGATATTTATCCAGATATTTTTTTTTTTTGGCCTAGTGCTAAATGGTCTGACAAGACTTTTTCTTTTTAGTGTAAGTGTTTGCACTAGAATCATTTTTTTTTTTTTTTCTTTATTTAAGAATTTTATAAATTTCTTTTGCTGAAAAAAAAAAAAAAATTTTCAGACAATCCTTAAAAGATTTTAAGGGGGGTGTTCATATTTTATTTCAGTTCATTTTTTTTTTTGATTTAGACAAGAGTCTAGACAGTTATTTTTTTGTTTTGGTAACAATAACAGAGCTGATTCTTTTATATAAGAAGACCGCGATTGTTACTTTGAACAGGTATTTCTTATGTTCATGCAAGGATTTTTATTTGCTTTTTGATGTACTTAACCTTAGTGCTTAATTAAGTTAAGTCTAGTTATAAGATTCTTGTGTACATGCAAAAATTTTCATTTGGTTGTCATTGTACTTAATATTAGTGCTTAATAGAATTAAGTCTAGTAGTAAGGACCGAAGTTTGTAATTTTGTTTTAAGTTCTGACCTTAGTATTAAGTGATAGTGTACCACTTTGTACCTTTTCATCAGTAGCCTTAGTTTAATAGACTAGTGTAGTCTATTTCTTTTTGGAAGGGGGTAAATGTAACATTCATTTTTTCCTGGATTTTAAGACCATGCAATGTTACTGATTCTTCACTTCAAATTGTATTTATTTTTATTTTAAAATATCGACCGGTATATTAAACAAAAGTTTCAGGACATTCAGTATATACTGTGTGGTGCGGGTTGCTGATCGAACCTACCGCCAGGCCGCGATTGGCGAAATGTTTGACCCGGAGTTTTGATTGGAGCGTCCGGATATTACCGGTAAAAATCGCACGATTATTTAAGGGCCTGAGAAACTACCAGCAAGGCTTTTTTCGATCGAGCCGCAGACCAGGCAGTACCGTCTAGCCGAGAGGCTATTTTCCATCTAGCCGAAGTAGGCTAATTTTCTTCAAAAGCCGCTAAGTAAAAGTACCAGTTTCGACAATAAAAGCTGTAGTGAGCTTTCTAAGTGTTAAGAAAAAGTGTGAAATCGGGCGAAGTCCATCACAGCAGGACTGAAAAAGAGTAAGTCAACAAAACTCCCTCCAATAGACTTATTTAAGAGCAGTGCATTAACAGCAATGAATAACAGACAAAAAAGTGAAGTGTAAAACACGATGTCTCGCCTTCGGGGGTTGTAAAAGTTTAAAGTTTAAATGTAACAACTACTATTTAGGCTAGAATTTGTTGGTATAACTGTAAAGGTTAGAACTTTTTATTTTCATTTTAAAAATATGAATAAATTCTTTTTTTTTGTTGATTAAAGCTAGTGTCTCACTGAATAGTTATTTTTCTTTTCAGGATCAGTTGTGCTAGACTAATTTCTTTTTAGTAATATCCATAAAACACTTCAGTTTTTTCTCATTTTTCTTAGCTGAAGTTAAATCCTTTCTATTTTAAAATGAGTGGTGCCCAAAAAAAAGTCGTACAACTGAGGTTTCTTTAAAAATAGAATTAAATTCCAAAAAGACGTACAAAAATTATCTCTTACCCATATCTCTCCACCAAGGAAAACTGAGCTAGTATTTCTTTAATTTCTTTAGTTCTTTTAAAATCAGGTTTCACTCAATTCATTATCAGAAATTAAAGCGGGGCTGCAAGAAAATTGTGCTCAAGCTTGGGGCGTCCAGTATTTAAAAATGTTACAAAATGACGCAGTCTACATGGGGCGAAAAATAAAGCAAAATTAGCACACCTTACAAAATTGCGCTCAAGCGTGGGACAAACAACTTCTCACAGGGTACGGAAAAAGATGCCTCAAACTGAGGACAGTTTAGCATGTCATAAAAGACGACAATATATCATAATATATATATATATATATATATATATATATATATATATATATATAATGATTTTCTACAGCTGACGCTCTTCCTTCGCTCAGCCTTTGATTCCATCCGTTTCTATCTTCCCAGTCTCCATCTGCTAGACCCCTGTCCTCCATAGCCTCGTCCACATCGCCTCTCCACGATCGTCTGGGTCTTTCTCTTTTTCTTCTCCCTATAGGGCTCCACTCCGTTATTTTCTTTATCCACCTATTATCTTCGCTCCGTCTTATGTGTCCATACCATTTTAATCGTTTTTCTTCAATGGTGTTTTATTACGTTCTCTTTGATGTTCATTCTGCTTCTTATTTCTTCATTCGTTATTCTCCCATACGTGTCACTCTACAACATCTTCGGCAATACTCCATCTCTACCGCGTTAATTTTAGATTTATTTCTTTTGTTGATTGTATTATTGATTTGTATATGCGTGTTTTGTTGCTTTTGTAATGTGTTTGTCCCACAGGATCGAATTTAATTGTCTTATGCATGTCGGCATTTGTCCTAATCTAGCTTTAATCTCTTCTTCTGATGTTGCGTTTTTTGAAATGATGGTTCCTAAATATTTAAATCTATCGGTTCCTTTGATTATTGTTTCGTTATCGACTTCTAGATTCTCTACGCTTCCCCCCTTTGTTGTTAGATATTCCGTTTTATCACAGTTTATTGCTAATCCTGCTTTAGTGTATTCTTCTTGCAGGTTTCTTACCATATAACTGAGTTCTTCCTCATCTTGCGCTATGATTACTTGGTCATCTGCGAAACTTAGAGTATATAAGTAATCTTCTCGTATTGGGACTCCCATTCCACTACATTTTTGCTTCCATTTTTTTAATGTTTGTTCGAGGTATATTTTGAATAGTGTTGGAGATGTAGAGCATCCTTGTAATAGGCCTTTTGATGTTTGGAGTCTCTTCCCTATTTTATGTCCTATTTTTATGTTCACTGTGTTGCTTTCGTAGAGAGCTTTTACTGCGTATATTAGTTCTTTGTCATGCCTATTTCTTTCATTGCGTTCCATAATCTTTGTCTTGGTACCGAGTCATAGGCCTTCCTTATGTCTATGAAGGCTAGATGAACTTCTCTATTCATTGCCAGTTTTTTTTTTTCCATTGTTTGTTTTATAGTGTATATGTGGTCTGTACATGATTTTCCGGCCGTAAAGCCTGCTTGGTCTTCTCCAATTTTTCCTTTTATATTTTCCTCTATGATATTTTTAATAATTTTTCCATACAAACGCCTCATACTCGATATTATGCTTAGGCCTCTATAGTTTGTGCATTTTCTGCGGTCTCCCTTTTTGAATATAGATACTATATAGACTTTTGACCATTCCTTTGGTATTTTTTCTCCATTTATCGCTCTGTGGGACATTATTTTTTAGTGTTTTTATTGTCTTCTTTACTTCTTCATAGCTTAGTTCTATCTCTTTTTTTTTCCTTATTCTGTTCTTCTTCAGGGTTCTCTTCTTGGAATTCTTGTCTGTCTTCTGTTAGCAGCTTCTTATAATATTCCTCCCACTCGCTTTCTGGGATATACTCTATATACGTCTTCTCTCTATTGTTGGTCCTTAATGCTTTAATTATTCTCCATGACTCTGTGCTTCTAGTTCCTCCTATCTACTGTTCTACGTGTTCGCACGATTTTTCCCATCTCTCGTTCTTTTCTTTGTTTATCATCCTCCTCGTTTCTGCATTTTTCTCTTTATATTTCTGTTAATGTTCTTCTGATTTTGTATTCAGCCATTTTTCGTATAGTCTTAGTTTCTCCTTTATAGATTCTTTGGTTTTTTCACAGATTCTAATTTTATGTTTCTTATTCTCGTTGTCTTCTTTACCTAATGCTTCTAGGGCCGCCTGTTTGATGCCTTCTTTTATGTGGTCATACATCTGTTGGAGGTTGTCGTAGTTAAATTCATTTAATTTTTGATCTAATCGTCGTCTATATAAGTCTCTTATCGTTTCGTCTTGCAGTAAGTGTATTTTGTATTTTATTTCTTTGTCTGCTTTTCCTGTTATCTCATTAGTATTTATGTTTTCTTTAGCTATTGTTCCTGTTTGTTTTATTGTCTTGCACCACGGTACTTTTATATTTGCTACTAATAGTCTATGGTCTGTTCCACATTCTGCCCCCCTCTTTACTCTTACGTCTTTTATTTTGATAGTGGTATCGTTTTTAATTATAATGTAGTCTATTATTGATTTTAAGTTTCGTGTTTCTTGCATCCAAGTATATTTGTGGATGTCTTTATGTTTGTAGAATCCGTTTGTTATTTTGAGGCCGTTTAGTTCACACAGCTCTATTAGTCTCTCTCCGTTGTCGTTAGTAATGTCTTCTCCGAATGGTCCTACAGAATTGTCCATTGTTTTCCTTCCTGTTCTCCCGTTCAGATCTACCATTATTATTAATTCTTGGTTTTTCTTTAATTTTTGTGTTTTTATTTCTAATATTTCCATAAAATTATCTTTTTCTCTTATAGTGCTGTCTTCTGTTGGGCCGTATACTCCTAATATTACCATGTCTTTTCCTAGCATTGTTATATTTAGTTTTATGTTTCTTTCATTGATGGGTTCCCAAGATGTTATTTTCCTTTTCCACTTCTTTTTTACTAATATTCCGGCCTTTGCTCTTTCTTCCTTCTTTACTCCACTCCAACAATGCATCACTTCATCTATTTCTTCTATTCCACTTCCCTTTTTCTTCGTCTCGCTTATTACTAAAATGTATATGTTCATCTTCTTAAACACTTTTATCACTTCGATGTTCTTTGTCCTCCATCCCTGTATATTCCAGGTGCCGAGAGCAGCTATTCTGTTTCGGGATTTCTTCGTTTGGCTGAGTTTTAAGCTTGGGTTAACTATTCGCTTTGAAATAGAATTGCCCCCCCCCCCCTCCGTATCCGATGGGGCTCCCTTCTTCGAAGGTGTGGATTGCCACCCGGGGATTTTTGCTTATCTTGTGATTTTTCATCCTACTTTTCAAAAACAACTAGCATTTCCTAGTTTAGCTTTTACGTGTGTTAGGGTGCTAACTCCTAACGCCACAACCCGCCTCCTTTATCCGGGCTTGGGACCGGCAACAGTGTTGATGAACTATTCAATTCATCCATCAACACTGCAGGCAATTCATCTATTCGCCAATTTCAAGCACAATCTCAACATTCTCTCGGGTACACAAAGAAACGGGTCTTCCAGCACGATGTTCATCACAGATGTCGGTTCTTTCTCTCGCGAAATCCGCATTCCAATTTTTGATATTGGCATAGGAAGGACATTGTTCCTTCAGTTTATTAGCAGACAGTTCTTTCAAAAAGGTATTTTATGACTAATCGATATTCGTTTTTACTAAATTCTCAATTTTCGTCGATCATATCTAACTACTTGGCACGCATATACTTTAGTTTTTAACTACCATCCACAGCAACCACCATTGTTTTTGACAATGGGAAATGGTCTCGGCTAACTAGTTATCAATACTCTTAGTATCATAGTGTTGCGAAAACTGTAGCTGTCTGTATTCACTAATAACAGAGATTTTCTACAACTACAACAAAAATTAGCATCCTTTGCTATTACTACTTAAGACCTACTAAGACACTTTTTACTGCTGTATAGGTTACGGCTTTGGCATCATAATATTATTCCGGCTTACCGTGCTTAGATTCTCGGGGTCGATCCCCGGCAGGTTAGTATATTTGGCTGTAAAAGGCATGGCGTTGGGACGCTGCTCGTATCGGACGAGAGGACGAGGTATAGAGCTCTTCCCCGCATTAGGTGGAAGGGCATATCAGGAGTTAGTCTTGATAAGAACAAAGCCGATTCTGACGAGAAACTACCAGACGGCATGTTGTTGGTAGGGGGCTACTTGAACAAGAAAGTCTGCTGAGGTAGATACCATAGGGCGCTATTATACTTGTAATTTTCGAACGAAATTCAAGTTTTTTCGAACTAGAAGAATCGAAGACACCAAACAACGCGGCATACGACGAAGACTGTCATAAAGTAGTAAAAGTCAAGGTCCGAGGCCAGCAGGAAGTGAAAACAAAACCGTCAAAACTGCAGACTGAGAGAATACCATCTGCCGATCATGTGATTCCGGTCCCACATTAAACTGTAGCTCCCGTCTAGCTGACATTACCTAGAAGTTCAAGTGGGATTACTGAAAAGGATCTCTCTGGTCCATTTTTTGGCTATAAGCTTCCCAGACCCCTTCTATTAGTACTACTGTAAACGTTAGACATCATTTTGTTCAACATAGATTTTTGTTAAATTGCTGCACTTTTTGCACAAGATAATTTCTACTGTGATTTTCGAAATTCAAATTTAGAAATATTTACACAAACTCGTCAATCTAATCAACTTGAACTTATATTAATCAATATATGTATTACAAAATAAAAAAAAATCATTTTATTCAATTTTATTTTTCACATTGTATATATAAGGTATGTCGGTTGCTTCTATGAACTTTTATCTCATGATTAGTGCTGGATTTATTACTCTTGGTACTGAAGTGCCTAAAAAATAAAAAATACATATAAAATAGCCAGGTACCATATCAAAACGACTATAGGTAGTGAAATTAAATTCTAAACAATAGTAAGGGATTTAATGTACGAGAGCCGCCTTTTAAGTTTTTACAAACGACCACTAGATGGCGCTATTGAGTTGTGACATTAGCATTGTTGTAAAATTTGACATTTGTCATTGTTAAACAGTGGCAGCTCAGAAATTGTACTTTGTTTACAGTGAGCGTTTAAAAAAAACCAGTTTTGTGAACAAATGAAAATTTCACGTGAAGGTTTTCGTTGGCTGATTTTTTACGATTTTAGTAAAAGCCTAACTCAACAACAATGTCGAATCGCTTCGTTCAACTTTTAGTAATGAATCACCATGAGAAAAGACGGTTTACAATTGGTTTACAAAATTTCGTCATGGTCGTGCTTCTGTCAGCGATGAATTTCGTGAAGGACGACCAAAATCGGTTGTTGTTCCAAAAAACATCGATGCTGTGCGGAGCATGATTAAAGAGGATCGGCATGTAACTTACCGTGAGATAGAGGCTTATCGAAGAATGCAGTACAATCGATATTGCATGAACATTTAACTGTGAAAAAATCTGGCCCCCAGGCTCGTGTCAATTGGTGTAAGGAAATACTCAAGAAATTCGACCGAGGACATGCAAAAACCGTATACAACATCGTAACAAGAGAAGAAACTTGGATATATTCGTACGAGCCGGAAACGAAGCAACAATCAACTGGTTGGGTGTTCCAAGATGAACCGAATCCAACAAAAGTGGTTCGTTCGAGAAGCACTTCCAAGAAAATGATGAATTGTTTCTTTAGTTATACTGGACATGTTGCAATCATTGCTTTAGAGGATCAAAGGACAGTTAATGCTGAATGGTATACAACAATTTGTTGTTGTATACCATTCGGTTGTTCTTCATTGATGAAATCAGGAAAAAAAAAACGAAAACGTCGCATCATTCTTCATGCTTCAGCTCTCACACAGCAAGTCAAACAATTGATTATTTGACGGAGAAAAGCAACGAATTATTGTCTTATTGTCCGTATTCACCTGATTTATCGCCTAACGACTTCTTGACTTCTTTTTGTTCCCGAATGTCAAAACAAAAATTCGTGGACAGCGATTTTCATCATCTCAAAAAGCTGTTGAATCCTTCCAAAACCATGTTCTTGAGGTACCAACTTCAGAGTGAAAAAAATGTTTTGAAAATTGGTTCGAACACACGCAGAAGGGTATAAAATTTAAAGGCGAATATTTTGAGAAACTATAAAACGATTTGTACCAAAAAAAGTTTCTCTTTTATTGTTTTTGTAAAAACTTAAAAGGTAGCCCTCGTACAATTTGAATTGTGCGATATCTGTCTGCATTGGGTAACTGTACCGAAACGATATAGAAGCAAATTACTAATTAAAGTCCTCGCTTCTATATAAACTAATCGTTCTCAAATTTGTGGGAAAAGGCCACTTAAATATATTGTTTTTGTTTTATTTTGAGGAGAGTATTTTTTATAATCCTGTGCAACCCCACCTAGGAAAAATTCGGGACCTCGGAGCACAAGAGGCAGATTTCACCTTTGATTCGGAGAAGCGACTTGGTTCGGATATTGAACTTACGGGGTGGAAAATTTGAACGAGTATTACTTAATTTTGTAGCATATTTATCTCATTATCACCATTCGTAATGAATTTTTCGTCTTATATATAATACAATCAATCTCTCTATCTTTTTACCCCAATAGGAGTATCGGTGATACTATGCCGTTGCTGTCTCAACACTCATTCTCCAGGCAGATCTTACTTGGTCGGACCATCTTGTTGGAGACCGTCCCCTTGATCCTCTACCTTCTGCCTTCCCCGTAACTACAAGCTTTTCCATGACATCCACTTTCCTTAAATGTGACCAAAATATTTATTCAATCACTGTACCTCTGCAAATTATTTTCTCTTAAGTCTCTGGACTCTTGTGCCTTTCCATCTAGGTAGAAGCACAGCTTCATATCTCCCATTTTCAAATCAGGTGATATGGAGGATATCAGCAACTATAGAGGAGTTTGAATACAGTCTGCCATGCTCAAACTATTCGATACTTTAGTGTACGACCAGTTAAACTGGTCCTGCAGGGGAATGATCTATCCCTACCAGTTTGACTTCTGTCTTGGGAAATCAACTACAGAAAATTTTGCACTATATGAGTTTGCAGATGATTTGAAGTTCTATCGGTAAGTTGGTGGTGTTGAGGACGTTGTGGCGCTTAAAGATGACCTTGATCTGGTTTGGCAGTGGACCAATTATCTATTTTTAAATGTAAGCAAATGTTTCACCATTAGCTTCTATAGAGGGAAACATAGAGTCCCATCCTCATACTCGATCGAAGGTCTTCAACTTCCTTACAGGAGTTCAGCAAAGGACCTTGGGGTTGTTTTCGATGAAAAACTTACTTTTACAAGGCATATATCTGCCATTTGCCAGAAAGGGCTAAGCATGCTGGGTTTTGTTTTGAGAAATTGCGGGCAGTTCTCTATGACTGTTTCGAGAGTGTTGTATTGTGCTCTTGTGAGAGCAAACTTTGAATATGCGACGGTAATTTGGTCTCCATTTTATGAGTTGCATAAGGGAACAATCGAAAGAGTGCAAAATAAATTTTTGAGCTCAAGTGCAACGGTATACTTGTGAATTATCATAAGACTGTCATGCGGAGGACTTTAGGGTTACATACTTTGGAAATGAGATCTCTTATTTTGGATGGTTGTAGTTTCTACTTGATGGAAATTCATTATAAATATATAATAAAAGACTGTTTTTAGTCAATTTCCACTGGTTTATTTAAATTGCGATGACGCGTTTCGCTGTCGATGCAGCTTCTTCAGATCTACATTTTACAGGAGTGTAAAATGTAGATCTGAAGAAGCTGCATCGACAGCGAAACGCGTCATCGCAATTTAAATAAACCAGTGGAAATTGACTAAAAACAGTCTTTTATTATATATTTTAATGAGATCTCTTTATGATGCATGTTTTCTCTTCAGACTTATTAATGGAATCACTGACTGTCCTCAGCTACTCGCTAAAATAAACTCTAATATACCCAAAGGCAATCTTCGCCATCATGATCTCTTTTGCTTCCTCTTCCATCGCACGAATTATGGGATGCACTCTTCCATTCATAGAGCTTTGAGGACTTGGAATTCATTGGATGGGCAGCTCGATATGTTTAACTGCTCTGTTTCGGGACTGAGGACCCTGCTGCTGAGGGCTCTGTAGAGATTCTACTTGATCAGTGTTTATTATTGTCAATACTATTATTGTTTTTATATTTCTGAGGCTAAAGTTTTTTTCATGACCTGTATATTTTATATATTTTATTATTGAGGATGTTTATGTATTTGTTGCATATTTTTATTTAGATATAGTCTTTGTCACGTGTTTTTTTCTCTTTTTGTAACTTTAATATTTTTGTATCTACTGCATTTGTATCTGTTTTAATTTTGTATTACAATGGGGTTTCCCGTAAAATTGGTATAAA
The DNA here is from genome assembly GCA_019049505.1 of Pachyrhynchus sulphureomaculatus. Classification (NCBI taxonomy): domain Eukaryota; kingdom Metazoa; phylum Arthropoda; class Insecta; order Coleoptera; family Curculionidae; genus Pachyrhynchus; species Pachyrhynchus sulphureomaculatus. Next base: position 134,320,961 of record CM032454.1, on the reverse strand, counting down.
TAAATAAATAACAGAATCATCCGCATATCTAAGCTTTTTTCCACCGATTGTCACACCCCCACTCCAGCAATCCAAAACATACCGTATTACACCTCATTATATCTTCATTATATGTTATGTGTTAAAAAGTAAAGGTGATAGAATACAGCCCTGTCTGATGCCGGCTTCTACATTCAAAGGATGGGAAAAAAAATATTCATGCTGATTAGAATCGACCATAGTTTGTTCCATTGTATGCACTCGAAAGCTTTACGCACAATCGATACACTGTGTTATTTTTGTTTTTTTAAAATGTAAGATGTTCGAAATTGTAGGGTGTTCTTTGCTCTTGTAAAGAAGATATTTGGTGAGGTGATTTATTTAGTAAGTACTGTTAAAATACCCCAGGTTAGGAAACAACCTTGATATATGCAATTAGGAGGCTAGGTTAAAACTGGCTACGTTTTTATTTTTTGAATTTCAATTATTTGTTTTTTTTCTAAATTCTGCCAGTTCCGGTAGACAGATAAAACTTTGGGTACTCGTTTTGATAAAGCCTGTAGATTTTTATATAAAAAAGTAGGACTAAGACCTTTTCAACTTTATATATTTATCAGCAAAAAGAACTTCTCAAATACTGGAAGTATTATTTTGAACTAGAAAGCTTTGCACTCCATAACTGTTAATTCTGCGCAAGGCTCAATTTCGACAAATGATAGATACTGCTCCCAAGTTTGGGGCGAATCACTTATTCCGCCCATGCGTCTCTCCTGTAGCGCTTTAGCGAGTTCTCTGCAGCACATGTGCTATGCCCAAAAAAAAAAATTCCAAAGATTGTTAACATTAACAACAATTAAACAGTAATAATAACTAGTTTCCTCAGTATTTATCCTTATCTTATGCGAACTTCCCATACATAAGCTACATATAATTACAAGAGTCTCAATTAGAGCTCTGTACAAAACTCTTTCATTTACGGATTGCTTTTTTTGCGAAATCTACCAAAATTACGCCATTTCCAGTGAAACTGTGTGACTATTGTTTATTTTTGTCTACTCATATTATTGTGTATTTTATCAACCTTATCTTGGTATAAGGTAAATTATTTTTTTAACACTAGAACTACTAATCAGTATTCTATCTTTGTTTAATTTAAGGCATTTTAAGATATACTTAAACTTACTCAGATCGAGGTTACTAGGATGGATTGCTCTTAGATTCTTTCGTTTAAAACGAAGAGTATCTTCAAGAAAATAGTGACCTAAAAGAAAACGGAGTCAGTTAGTACTTACGGTCTGTTCTTCTTAAATGTAACAGGTTTATAAAACCACTTTCTAAAAATTTTTAACTATGATAATTGTAAAAATGCATAATCACTACCATTAATGATTTGCTGAGAGAAAGAAGTTACAGCCCCTCCTCGCCTAAACTCACTTACGGAGGCCTATTCATATATAGTGCTACAGTTCAGCCGATACCTAAAAAAGGTAAGAAGACCTTGCCAAATAACTACCGACCAGTTGCACTGCTTTCAATAATATCGAAAGTCATGGAAAAGGTTATCAATGAGCATCTTCTAAAATATCTTGAACGATTCAATATTATTAGCGATCACCAATATGGTTTTCGTAAACATAGATCAACAGGAGATCTTCTGACTTATGTAACACATGTTTGGAACAACGCAATTGAACACTTTGGAGAATCTCGAGCGGTTGCTCTTGACATATCCAAGGCATTCGACCGTGTTTGGCACGATGGACTGTTGGCTAAGTTGCGCTCTTATGGTATGTCTGAAAGGTTCTGTTTGTGGCTCTCATGTTTCCTCAGAGAGCGTTCTTTACGAGTGGCGGTCGACGGATTTCTTTCTAACACCCTCACTATCAACGCCGGTGTGCCCCAGGGCTCCATACTGTCTCCTACTCTCTTTCTCATTTACATTAACGATCTGCTGGAAAAGACCGGGAATCCAATCTATAGCTTTGCAGATGACAGTACGCTTGTCTCTTCATTCACCTTGAACGCTCGGACATCGGCTGCTCAGGCGAATATCCGCAGACAGCAGGAGGTCGTTCAACTTAACAAAGACCTGGAAGAAATTCTATCTTGGGGTGACAGTAACCAAGTGGAATTTAACGCTACAAAAACCCAAGCGGCAGTTTTTTCTAAAAAAGTTAACGTTGCTGAACCCGACATAGTTATGTCGGGGCACTCCATTCCCCTAGCATCGTCGATCAATTTGTTGGGCGTTAGTTTGGGAGCAAATATGTCTTGGCATGAACATGTTGCAGGCATAGCAAGGAGAGCTTCTCAAAAGTTGGGAATATTATTTAGAACCAGAAAGCTTTACACCCCACAGCAACTGTTAATTCTTTACAAAGCCCAAATTCGACCAACTATGGAATACTGCTCCCACGTTTGGGGCTCCGCTCCCAAACATACACTGCATTTGTTGGATTCTGTTCAGAGAAGAGCGGTCCGTCTGATTGGGGACCCGGAATTGACCGGCGGCCTTGATTCGCTGGAACATCGAAGAACGGTTGGCGACTTGAGTCTGTTCTACAAGTATTTTCATGGAAAGTGTTCGAAGGATGTAACCCGCTTAATTCCTCCCAAAGCGGTGCATGTTAGAAATACACGTCGCGCTGGTGCTTCGCATCCGTATGAGGTTCAGCTTGTTACTCCGCGTACGACGCTTTTCAAGCAATCTTTTATATGGAGAACGTCATCCCTTTGGAATAATTTGCCCAGCGCTGTGTTTCCCACCGAGTACAATTTACAGCGATTCAAGAACAACGTGAATCGCTTTTTCCGCACTCGTGCCGCTCCTGGAGCGCTTTAGGGACTTCCCTGCAGCACGTGTGCTAGACCAATAAAAAAAAAAAAAAAAAAAAAAAAATATGTAGTATTTGGAATTATGAGAATTTTATTTAGGGTATAGTTCAAAAGTAACCTTAGAGGCAGTAATAAAAGATAGCATTCCAATTATAATTTTTAATTATGGTCGACATCTATCATTACTATCACCCAATCAACAAAATGGTTACTTTCGCTGATTATCTCACACACCACCAGAATTCTAGGGTACTGCTAGTTTCACAAAATTCTGCATTTTTTGTAGGGTATATCTATACTGATCTTAAGAATAAGTAAATAAGCAACAGATTTTAACAGAAGATATGAGAACATAGTTGCAATAATTCTCAAGAATATCATGACATTACTCAAACCCTTGCACGCCCATAGAGGAGTTAGACCCTAAAACGTATACCGTTTGTCCAAAAAAAGGAAATTTTCAATAATAAAAAACAATAGTAACGCTAGCTAGGCTGGGATTCTGTCGCTAACATAAAGAAGATAAAGTACGAGAATTATTCCCTGTGTCTTTAAAATATCGTGTTTCTTTTCATGTTGTCATATTCATAAATATCGGCTCGCCATTTTATTTCCCCGAGCAGCACGGTGTTTAAACGTCAACTGTTAGTCACTAGTTAGCATTTTCTTTACATTTTGTTGTCTTTAGTACTTTGTGTTCAACACAAAAAAGTATGCTTTAATTGAGAACGAGAAGAGGAGAGCTATTCTGTAATGTCCCTAAGAACAACCCACCAGCTAGCCCTTGTATTCATTGTTCTTTCTAACGAATCCTTGCCTTCTCACTGTTATAATTCTTTTTTGTTATTTTTTTTTTAATATAAAAATAAATAGATAACCAAATATATAAAGCTAGTAGATTACGAAATACTAAAGACAGAGTCAAACAAGAAATAGTTGACATACTCGAAATGTAAAAACTAATTGGACATGCGAAAAACAAAGATAAATAGCTAATTGAGATGTAATTTGCTTTTCCTCTCATTAATTCAAAAATGGTTAAGCGTAGCTGGTGACATTCGAACTGTGTTACTGAATTCCTCTGACCTCTTTTCTTTGGTTTGTTCTTTTTGTTGTCGAGAGCAGCAACTTACAGGCAGTGTGTACTTTTATCAAAGGGAACCCTGAACCATCCCTGAGATTGATTAAGGATAAATTGGAGTTACCCAAATCAACTGTGCACAACATTTTGACTGCTCGTAATAACACAAAATTTCTTGAAACGACCTTTCCTAGTAGTGAAACGTAGTTTGTTCGGACGTTCTAAAGCAAGAATCCAATTTTTGTGTGCCAATGACGGACGAGCGATACTATCCGATTGAAAATGTTCAAGCGACAATGACCGATAAAGCCAGATTTATTAAAAGGGACTAAAAGTTAGATCAGTATGGTTATTGTGGAAGTTAAAATTTTAAGTTGTTTGGGACACTGTTATATTTCATATGGTAAATATCGCCAAAATACCGTTTTTATCAGAAAATTTAAAATAAAAATCGAGAATTGATAGTTTTTGATATTTTAAAATAATAATATTTCATTTTTATCTGGTTAATCAGGCATTTATAGTTTTTTCCTTGCAGAAAATACTTGTTTACATTAACGCTATATTGATTATTCTAGAATGACTTCTTTTTTGATGAAGTTTTGACGTTAACTGATATAATCAAATTTTGATATGTACCAACATCATATTATTACGGACTTCAATTGTTTAGTCCCTCAAAAAATTTAGCCTTAATATAAATTATAATAACCGGCCAAATGCAAGTCGGACTTCCCAATTAGTGTTCCGTACGGTGATTGCTTTTCAAAAAAAAAAATTGTTACCGAGGTATAAAATGATCAGTGACTTCACAAAACACACCCTAAATGAATTTTCAATAAAGTTTGTTTCCGATTTTTGTTGAAACTGATGACCTTGAAAAATATTTATATATATATATATATATATATATATATATATATATATATATATATATATATATATATATATATATATACAGTGTGACAATTTAAGTCCGCATCATATGGGATTTTTTTTTAAATAACCACTTTAGCCCAGATCTGGTTATGGCATCCATTTGTGCTTCAAATAATATCAGAAATAAAGTATAGTAAGTCATTTTTACGCATGACGTCACCTGTCAAAAATTTTTGAAAAAAACGTATAATTTGGCCAATGTATATATATATATATATATATATATATATATATATATATATATATATACAGTGTGACAATTTAAGTCCGCATCATATGGGATTTTTTTTAAATAACCACTTTAGCCCAGATCTGGTTATGGCATCCATTTGTGCTTCAAATAATATCAGAAATAAAGTATAGTAAGTTATTTTACGCATGACGTCACCTGTCAAAAATTTTTGAAAAAAACGTATAATTTGGCCAAATTTTAAAAAAGTTATTAGACAAAATGGTTTGTTTTGTGATTCTAGATCTGTTTGTCAAATTTCAACAGCCTACTACGATTTTGAATTTTTAGCATTTTTTTGACATTTCGGCAATTGTTTTTCATCTTGATTTATTGCAACCTTATTTAAATCATTTAATTTGTCACAAACTAGGCACCTATAATCTATTTAAGAACAAAATAAAGTCGTGTCCATAATTTTTTTACACAATATTAAAATTCACACATTAACATGAATCATATTTGATGCAAAGTTCGATTAGCTTTTGTTTTTAAATAGAAAAATGTTTCTCGCTTACGTATTTTAATAGTGAACACACTTAAACGTTTGTAAATTAACACAAATCTTACATTTTGATCTCTTTAGTAATTCATTTAAATATTTAACAATGTAATGTTTCTTACTATAAACACCAAATTAACAACTTGTTGCTTTATCCTATTTGTTTTTTTTATACTTCAGCTAAAACCATTTTAGATTCTAATTAGCAACCGTAATAAAAATCTTACACATATTCTAGTTATTAATTTGGCAGTTACGCGTTAATAATACCACCGAAAAATTACATTAAAATGCTTTCGGTGTCATTGTTGACGTAACTGCTAATTTAAAATAAATCCAGCCATATGTTAGTCGTGGCTATCAAAATTAACGTTCGCAAAATTAGAAAGACCCTTTATGGTTGTGCCGATTTCCTCCCGAATACTTACCTTCTACGGGAAAAAGAGCTAAACAGAGAAATTAACACGCTAAGCAAAACTCGATTTTTTTATGCGTTTATTAATAGTAGGCCCTGGAAACAGTTGAGAACTAGAGATCGCAATATGGTGTCGTAAGCTGTCAAATATTTAGTTAGCAATTCAAACTAGAATGGAAAGAAACAGATGGTGTCACAACATGCTTTCTCTTCACGAAAAAATTGAAATTGTTTTATTGTATGGGGAAAATACACCTCATCGCACTGTTGCAAATGTTTTTAACGAGCGTCATCCTGAAAAAAACTTGCAACAATCTACTGTGAGCCGAATTATAAAAAAGTTTAAATCGACTGGATCTGTGGGAAATGTTTTCCGAAAAAATCGTGTTGCACGTAAACATATCGAAGATACTGAGTTAGATATGTGCTTAAGTGAAGTGGAAGAAGGCAAAACCAGTGTTAGAACTATTTCCAAGTCTAAACCGGAGATCGACAGGGAAAGTGTACGTAAAATTTTACACAAAAATAAATTTAAACCATACAAACCGAAATTGATAAACACTCTAAAGGATAGAGATTTTAATATTCGGTTGTTATTTTCATTCTGGTACCAAGGAAAAATAGAAGAGGACTCCAAATTTCCGTACGTTTTATGGACTGATGAAGCCACGTTTACTTCTAACGGAGTAGTAAGTTCACAGAATAGTCGATGGTGGGCCCAAGAAAATCCAAACTTCATAGTTGAGTGTCGTGACCAATACTCGTTTAAAACTAACGTTTGGTGTGACATTGTAAATGACCAAAGAATAGGGCTATATGGACTATGGATCTAAGATATACTCTATGGTATCAATTAGATGGTGCACCAATACACAATACTTCGCAAGTACGAAACACTTTAAATGAACTATTTCATGGCAGGGTCATTGGGAGAGATCAGGATAATTGTTGGCCACCTCGATCGCCCGACATCACCCCATTGGATTTCTATTTATAGGGTTATCTCAAACAAAAAGTATACAAGTTTAGACCATTTAGAGATATCGATTATCTAGAAACTATAATTAGGCAGTGTGTTCAGGAGATACCTCCCGAGTTTGTGAAAAATTCCGTCCAAGAAATTTCTAGAAGAACCATTCGTTGCCTTGAACGAAACGGTGGACACACCGAAATGTAGAATTGCAATATGCGTGTATTTGATACAAAGTATTTATTAAATAGGTTAAAATAGCCAATTGTTAATTTAGCGTTTATAGAAAGAAACATTACAATGTTGAAACTTTAAATACATTACTAAAAATATTAAAATGTAAGATTTGTGTTAATTTACAAACGTTCAAGTGTGTTCACTATTAAACTACGTAAGCGAGAAATATTTTTCTATTTAAAAACAAAGATTAATTGAACTTTGCATCAAATATCATAATGTGTGAATTTTAATATTTTATAAAAAAATTATGGACAAGACTTCATTTTGTTCTAAAATAGATTATAGGTGCCTAGTTTTTGACAAATTAAATGATTCAAATAAGGTTGCAATAAATCAAGATGAAAAAGAATTGCCGAAATGTCAAAAAACTGCCAAAAATTCAAAATTGTAGTAGGCCGTTGAAATTTGACAAACAGATCTAGAACCACAAAATAAACCATTTTGTCTAATAACTTTTTTTAAAATTTGGCCAAATTATACGTTTTTTTCAAAAATTTTTACGAAAATGTCATTTTTGACAGGTGACGTCATGCGTAAAAATGACTTATAAGATAAATTATCAAAGGTAATGCACTCATGATAATTTTCCTTCAATCTACACTTTATGGAGAATATGCCATAATTTTTTTAAAATTTTTCGAGATAAGGGTGTTTTTTTGAAACATTATGAAGAAAAATTTGCTTGAATATTACATCATATTAATTTTTCAACTCATTTGACCCCACCACCTAATAAAAATTTTTTTTTTTCACCTCCGATTTCACCTCCTCAAAACTAACTCCTTAAGTTAAAATTTAACTCTCAAAGCTCCACGGCTCCGACTGGGCCATCAATTCCTACAAATTTCAACTTTCTGCGTTAAATAGACGATCAGACAGACGCACACCGATGTGATCCCATAAGTGTTCCGTACGGAACACTAAAAATGAACATCGCAACCACAAGTTTCGATAAGTAATTTCAAAACAAAATTTTGAATAAAAAAAAACAGCAAGTAATTGTTAGTAGTTGATTATTTTATTTAGAGACGATAAATGATTCGGCAACTTTGCAAAAATTCATTGTTATGAAAACATAGGTTTATGTTTCGATTTAGGATAATCTCACACCACGGGAAAGTAAAAGATAACGTCTTCTTGGTTATTATTTTTTGTTATTTTTCTTCTTTATGAGTATTTGTACAACATTTATTTTAAGTAGGGAATAAAGAATAATTAATAAATGTATAATGATAATAAAACCAGGTAGAGCACAAATTTCATCTGCTCTTTTCGATATTTATGACGTACACTACCATTATAAACGTGGAGCCATTGCCTTCGCGAGTAAGCAAACTAAATTTCATCTACACCAAGATTATTTTAACATTTTTGTGTGTAATATAGCTGTTAGAGATAAGGGATAGATGTTTTAGACGCATGAGAAGACCAAATATGTCATTTATAAAATTATTTTCTTTTAAATCATTTATTCGTTTAAAATTTCAATGAATACACTTTCTTCTTTGTTAACTAAGTTAAGCTCATTAGACTAGATTCCAGTAGCAAGTCATGTACTAAAATTTATGTAAGCAAAGTGACTAACAAATGCTAAGTCTCCAATAAATCACTATTTAACATAACTTAGATTTTAAACTGCAAATGTAAAACAGGAAGATAGCAATCTAATTAAAAACTAGATTTAATAACTGTTTTTTGTAAGTATAATTAATCAATTCTTAATTAATTACTACCTTTAAAAAAGTAAAATCGACAAATTTTTAATTGTTCAACTTGCGCAATTAGTATTCCGCACCGTAATAACCTTTAAATAAGACATGTATATATCTTAAGATCTAATATGTATTTTCACGTGTTTTCTTAGTCATTAATGTATTAGTTATAGCATCTTAGCTACCTAGTAGCAAATAAATCAATTTAGCTCAGAATCTAATAATAAAACACTAATGTGTTTACTGAAAAGTAAATTAAAAGACCTCCACCATAGTGTTTAGCCAAACAATTTTTTATATATGTTTTATATATATACTAGCTAAATTATTAAACGTAATGCACTCGTGATAATTTTCACTCAATTTACACTTTATGGAGAATATTCCAGCATTTTTTCAAAATTTTTTGATCAATACTTTTGGAGATAGGAAGAGGATAGCGATTTTTGGACATTTTTAAAAAAATAATACCAAGAAAAGTGTACGAAAATATTATATAAGATATATTTTTGAACTTGTGCTTTCGTTTAACACTCCACTCGATGACCTGGTAAAAGAAAAAATCATTTCCGATTTCACCCCTCAATACTAACCCCTTAAGTCAAAATTTAAGTTTTGTAACTACACGGCTTTGCTTGGGCCATCAGTTCCTATATTTGGGCCAAATTTCAACTTCCTACGTCAAATAGTTTCAGAAAAAATCAGGTGTGATAGACAGACAGACACCGAAGTGATCTCATAAGTGTTCCATATGGGCCACTAATAAATTCCTAGGCAACAAATATTCTACATACAGAATATAAAAAAGAAAAAATTGTTAATGTTATTGTTGTTGTTTCCAAAAAAAGGACTACAGCACGCGGTGTATCTATCCAAGAGGTTACCTATCCAAGTACTAACCGTGCTTAACTTAGCATATTTTCGGTCATCAGACAAGAACTCTACTTCAACTTATGCTACATGCCAAGATCTGCAAGTACAATGTACTAGGCTGTACACTCGTTTACAGTTTGGTCTTACGGCTGGCTGGTGTACTGCCTGGTGGTAGTTTAACCTTGTGTACGTCAAAACGTTTTTGTTCTGCCGGTATTCCCAAGCGGTCACCCATCTAAGTACTAACCACGCCCAACGTAGGTTGACTTCGAGGATCGGTCGCGAACTCAAATTCAAAAGGTCTTTATTATTTTATGAACTAGCTGTGCCCGTGGCTCCGTTTGCGTAGACTACAGAATTATTATTTAGGTTGTTTTTCTGGCGGTAAACTTTTTTCGGACTTGATTCCCTATTATCGTCACTACTATTCCTTATGTTACCTAACGTAACAAAATATTTAGTAAAACCTGGCCAAAGAGCATATGTATGAATTAAAAAAAGGTCGAATAAGTGGTTCTCGAGTGATAAGCGCACTAACGGACAGACAGAGAAACGTTGCTTTTTATTTATATTATAGAAGAAGTTACAAGGTTTTCTTCGCAGTTAAAGTTTTACAATTACAATATGTTAGTTAACACTCAATTATAGTAAGCCTTACGTCTGGCTGGTGTTAGTGCCTGTTGGTAAATAAAACCTTATGTACAAGGTGATCATTTTTAGACGCCCGGCCTCGATTTATGGAAAATTGATGAATTTTTTTTTTTTCAAATGGAAAATAGTATTGTGCATGTTAAGGAGTATACTGACATTTGGTAGTGAAAACGAAGCTGGGCGTCGCAATTTTTTTTCCATCGACATACTTTTGTAAAACGGCATTGGAAAGCCCTATTTTTTTAAACATTTTTTTTATAATTTGTTTTGCAAAAATATACGCAGCTAAAACCCTCTAAAATATTATTTTTTGGTCATCGCGGTTGCCATGGATCGTATGCCACGTTTGGCGGTTTTCAAACAATTTATCTAGTAGGCGGCTGTCATACTTTATCTAACAGCTCTTGTTTGCACGCCTATTCAATTCAACAGAGTCAAACTAAGTAAACAGTGTGCTAATAGCGTCTAGTTGAGGTGGCTTCCCACTGTGAAAAAGCAGATATGATTCTTATTTATGGAGTAGCAAGAAGAAATTCTCGGGAAGCCGTTAGACTGTATCGAGAACGTTACCCCCGACAGGTATATCCCGGATCACGCTATGCTTTGTCGATTAGAACGAAATTTGATGAGCAATATGGATGCATTTTCTGGGCAGAAAGGTATTTCTAAACGAAAAATTGTTTTAACAGATGAAAAAGTAGCCGTATTCATATAATTCAATCAGACAAGCAAGCAGGCAATTGAATGTATCTTATGGGGCTATTCAGATATCTCTTAAACCTAACAAATACCATGACTATAAAATGCTTAATCTTCAGTCATGAACACAATTTGATTCGTATCGTATATTATGAACAGATGAAAGTCATTTTGTCAGCAACTGCAATCCTAATAGAAAAAATTATCGTTACTAGGCTGACGACGATCCATACAACGTTAATCAAATTCAGAATTGGGAGACATTTGATTGGACTATACTTTTTTTGAGGGAACACTAACTGGAAATACCTTAATTTCTTGGTTAATACTTTACCAGTTTTATTAGAACGGTTTCAACGACGATGGGTAGGAGTTCGTAATCCAGTTATTCAATGGGTACCTAAGTCACCAAACCTCACGCCGTTATATTTTTTTCTTGTGGGTGACTCTTAAAGATATTATATACAAAACTACGGTAAATGATATTGAGCACTTAAAGGTAAAAATATCAGATGCGTGCGATAGTATATCTGGTGAAATTATTTACAAAGCCACTCATCAAGCGTTAATGAAAAGAATGGAAAAATAATAGATAATGGATGATAGAAGAAGGAAGATATATAGAAAATTTCTTTTGATGTTTTTTTTTTTTATTTTTTCAATTTCAAACATTCAATTTTATAAATATGTAATGTTAAAAGTTATGTCGTTTTTTTTGTAGTTTTAATAAACAAAATGTATTCTTGTTTTTTATTGTTCAAAGCTATTTTATTAAAGGAAAAACCTCACCAGCATAGTAACTAATATTATTATAATTACTGTCAGATTAGAGTATGACAGCCGCCTACTAGATAAATTGTTTGAAAAGCGCCAAATGTTCCATACGATCCATGGCAACCGCGATGACCAAAAAATAATATTTTAGAGGATTTTTGCTGCATAACTTTTTTGCAAAACAAATTAGAAAAAACCGTTTAAGGAAAAAATGTTAAAAAAAAATTAGGGCTTTCCAATGACGTTTTACAAAATGTCGACGTCGATGGAAAAAAAAGTCGTTTGGCGTCGCGGCGCTCAGCGTCGTTTTCACTACCAAATATCAAATACGTCGGTATACTTCTTGACATGCACTATACCATTCTACATTTTAAAAGAATATATCCAACATTTTCCATAAATCGGGCCGGGCGTCTAAAAATGATCACCCTGTAATTGAAAAATTTGTTTCTCCATTTTGAATACACTTACATGGTATTTCAGGTTTTGTTTGTTCTGGAAAGGAGATTTATTGAATGTTATTTTAATATTTATGTAGAGTAGATTTCCGGGGAATTTTTTTTTTACAAACAACTCAGATCGAAGGACGAGATCTGGTCTTTTACTATGTAGTATGGCCGTTGTCGATAAAAAATATTTTAATTTATGTCGCAACAAACACAAATCAAAATTACCGATAGAGGAGACCTTGCAGCAACATATACTGAACACTCCAAAGATAATCACCGTATTGTGTATGCAGTAAACAGAAATGCTGTCTGATAGGGCATAAAGTAACCAGATAAATTATCAAACGCAAAGCACTCGTGATAATTTCGCTCTACACATCTACACTTTATGGAGAATGATCCAGAATTTTTTCAAAATTTTTGGATCAGTACTTTTCGAGATAGGGGAGGAACAACGATTGGCAAGTTTTTTAAAATAATACAAAGAAAACAGATCATATATATTTTTGAACTCACAAGCTTTCATTTGACACTCCACTCGATGACATGGTATTTTTTTTTTTTCATTTCCAATTTCACCCCCGAGAACTAACCCCTTAAGTCAAAACTTAACTTTCAAAACTACACGGCTCTGATTGGGCCATCAATTCCTATATTTGTGCCAAATTTCAACTTCCTACGTGATATAGTTTCAGAGAAAATCGGGTTTGACAGACAAACGGACGGACACCTAAGTGATCCCATAAGTTCCGTACGGAACACTAAAAGACTTCGTAAAACTAAAGATGTCTACTTACACTTCACTGACTTTCATATTTACTTAGAATTTATATATAATGTTTTTTGTTAATCTTTCGGTATTTTATTTACTTATCATCAATTAAATTAAGTTTTGAATAGTACATTGTTATAAAAAAGAATCAGATTAAATTTGTATTGAAAATAATTTTAAAACATGCGACGCCTAGTATTTAAAACTCCTGTTATCTTTTTTTGTTATTTTTTATGCTGCCTGTTACAAATTACTTTACTTTTGATAATTATTTGCACAATACTTAAGTTGGAAATAAAGAGTAGGTAGGGTAAAAAATTCATCATTTTTTTTCGATATTTGTATGTATGTGTTATTAACATTAAAGAGTTGCCTTAGAGTGTAAATAAAAAACTAAAAAAACAAACTAAACTCAATCTGCAATTTGCATCTACAGTCACATTTAAAAGTTTGTGGCATACAGCAAATTTATTAACGTTAAAGCACATCTTTGCTTTCGGAGATATACTCGGATATAATTATAATTAATACAGTAGTAAAATGAAAATTACGATGTCCATTTTCTTCAGAAAAAAATTATATGAATTCTCTCTACAGACGGCCAAGGTACGTAAAACATGCGATAGCAGAAGAACTATAATATACAAATAATAATCTCAGCAAAAGTATTATCTTTCCTATAAATAACGTAAACAATGAATATCTTACCTTCATCTAATTTTCTATACATTCTTCTTATTTTTGCTCTGAAAGCAAGGAATTGAAGCAGTAACAAGAAGCAGCTTATTGAAAAAATTACTGTTAATACGGTGCCGGTACTATTTGAGTAATAATAATTATTATACATTTTTACTGACTTACCAATACAAAGCAAGTATATGATATGTTATTATTATTAAATTACAACAAAGATTATTGTTTTTATCTCCCTATAACTTATCTGTTCAATCAAGTTTCATTTTAACCAATTACAATTGTTCTACAGAAAGGAAGATAAAAATTTGAAATATCCTGTAATTTATTTTAATCGAATACTAAAATTCGTCTGGTATTATAACAGATTACTCTAAATTAGTGGATGTAAAACTTTTCTAAAGCGTAACTCCCTTTTGAAAGAATTTTATTTGTTCAGCGATGAATATTTTAAGGAAGCCATCCTACTCCAGACCACGGAAGTTTAGCATTTTTTTTTTATCTCTTTTTTTTTGCACTCCAGAATGGTCTCATTTTGTGAAAATACACAACAATTCTCGTAACCCACTGGTTTGCACACCTCTGAAAAGTTTTATCTGGCGTTACTGTAACCATATAAATCAACCCTATCTGGCCATTAGCATTAGCAAAAAATTTGATCATCTCTAAAAATCAATCACTGACGTAATTTTGTCTCACCAATAATGTTTCTTTACTTATCTTACCGGCAACAATATTGTGTCTAGTTCTGAATCGGTAGATTTAATTTGGCGTACATATGAAATTCGGAACATTAAACTGTGAAATAAAGAAATGGGCTTTTTCCTATAAAATAAGACCATTTACGGATATTCCTCAATTTTGTTACACTTTAAACCACTGTAACAATGTTGGTTAACCTTTTTCCTGAATAGATTCCTTAACTGTATTAATATCTGACTTGTATCTTAACGTTTTTCGGTAAAATAGATCTAGTTCTTGGACAGAGGTCTAAAGAAAAACAACCACTTTTCCTCTAAATTTTTATTTTAAAGTTTTATTAAGACAGCCAATTAATAGATATAATTATAGTGGGGTTTTTACTCGACATATTTTTCTACAATTTGTTTCGAACCATTCAGATCCAATCAAATCGAGACCTAACTCAATCCTAACAATGACGTTGGTTCGGATTGTTTTGAAACTATTGCGGAAATAATGATTATAAATAAGACATACATAATTTTCTTTGTTTTACATAAAAAATACTGTTTTTTAACTTTACTGCAGCTGCAAGCATGGAGTTTTTTCTAGTCGAGGATTAGGGCTGGGTTAATTATTCTTGGAGTTTCTCCACCTAAAATAAAATTGAAATCCTGTTTACAACTAACGTACCCCCCATGAGGCGCTCTAGATTTTCTTCGAATACGGATTTTTCTGTAGTAGGCATAGGCATATGACAATCATTTTTCCTGAATCTAAGTTTGAAGGGTGACTGTGAAAAACATTTGGTTTTTTTAACGAGGAATTTACCAAAAATTTTAAATTCAGTTCAATAAAACAAAATACTTCTACTTATAGTAGAACATTCAAAATATGCTCATGGCAAAATTCAAATACAGAAAATTTTATCTTTTCCAATATTTGAATTGTATTTTGAAATTATTTCAAATTTGCTAATAATAAATTTAAATTGTAACGTAGTTAATTAATTACGTTCTTATACTTTTTAATAATATTAAACTCCTGGACAAAATTAACGCAACAATCTGAAAATTAATTTATCTTTTTCTTATGTCAGTTTTAAAGTTTATTGAGTATTTGAATAGTAGGCTATGCATATTTCGTTTTGTTGTTCATGACAGAAATCAAAACAATTCGTTTAGATTTACAGTTTTAAAGAATTTTTTAGAAGATAAACAATTTTCTGTAAATCTATCGCATATTTTCTTTAAAAGTAAGCTTATAAATTGTTCCCTTTTTCAAAGTAATACGTTTTTGTGGTAGACTGTTTTATTTTTGACCTCGCAGAATTAGAAAAATAAATCGAACAAGAATTAACTGAACACGAAAGTGCGAGCCTCAGTTTTATTGGACGAGGGATATTGTCAAAGTTATGTTGCCAATTCGTTAGGCAAACATCGTTCCACAATAAGTGGTATGGTAAGACGCTTGAATGAAGTAGGAACTTATGCTAGAAGGCTAGAAGGGCGAAAACGATGCACTAGCGACCTAGATGAACGTTTTATAAGACAATATGCTTTAAGAAACAGAACTCGAAGCTGTTCACAATGTCACAATTTCTTCTAAAACAGTTAGAAGACGGTTAAATGAAACTGGATTAAACAGTAGGAGACCAGCCACTGTGCCCTTGCTTACTAAGAGAGACAGGGTTGCCAGGTTACGTTTTGCTCGAAATCACGAAAACTGGTCTGTGGATGATTGGAAGTTTTCTTCACAGATGAAACTAGGGTTAGTCTAAAACATCCAGATGGTCGTGAGCGAGTATGGCGAAGACCAGGAGAGAAGTTTGCTCCTTGCAATATCTCTGCAAGGATTCCATTCGGCGGTAGCTCTGTTATGTTCTGGGGTGGCATCTGCTTTGATGCTCGCAGAGTTAGTTCCTGCCGTACGAGATCCATGAATGCTGACTACTATCTTGAGAATATTGTAATAGAACATGTGATGCCTTTCGGTCATTTTGTAGTGCCCAATTTCCTGTTTATGCAAGACAACGCTCGACCTCACGTGGCTAGGGAGGTACTCGATTATCCTAATCAAGTTGATATACCGATTATGCAATGACCATCAAAAAGCTCGGATCTGAATCAGATAGAACATATATGGGATCACCTTAAGAAAAATGTGAAACGTCATATACCTGCACCTAGAAACCTGAGGGAACTTGAAAATGAAAATGGGGCATCCAAAATTTAATTAGAAGCATGCCTAGGCGCATAAACGCTGTCATCCGAAGTAGAGGAGGCAACACACGCTACTAGTGTCCCAGTTACACCATTAATTTTGCTACTAGTGTCCCAGATTATTTTTTTCATTATTACATAATTTCAACGATTTTGTTATTAGGTCTTAAGAATAATTTTAATTCGAATTTTATAGAGAAATTTGGTAGCTAATTCACTTTTAAAGTATCCGAATAAGTTTTTTCTAACTTTTAGTGTAACCAATGTTCATAAAAAATTATTAAAAGTAATTCATTATAGAGATATGTATGATTTCATATATTGTTGCGTTAATTTTATCCAGGAGTGTATTTTATGGCTAAAATAAAAAACCAATAAAGGATGACAGTCATACAACCATCCCTTCCCCCTCCCCAAAAAAATTTTGAGAGGTAATTTGCATTAAAGGGTGAATTTTATTGTCTCTTCCAAACAAATTGTCGATTTTTTGCAAAAAATTTGAACGTTCAGTTTTGCTATAGTTATTTTTAGAATTCCCTAGCATGAATAAGGGTAGTTCAATCCCCATAAAAATCAGATTTGAAAATTGTGCCTAATGTACGCAAGATTTTTCGACAAAACAGCAATATATACGTTTGTTTTTGATAATTTTGGCGGCTGCGTTGTATAAAATTTAAAAGAAAAATGAATTTTTAAGGATTGGAACGACCCCTGGCAAATTTCGTGTGATGCAAAAAGCAAATGGGATTTTTTTTTGTGTATTATAATTTTTTTTTCGGAATTTTTTTAGCCTTATTTAAATTTTTAGGTATTTTTCGCAAAATTTATAAGGAAAAAGATGGAGTTCACCACCTATAGGTGAGGCGAAACCTCACTTATAGGAAAAATACTTAACACATTTATCTTATTATAAAATAAATTTCTACAGTAGTTTAAATTACTATTGCCACATTGTATAAGAAAAACTTGTCAAATATAGATTTTTCTACTCTATTCTTCGAGAGGATGAAACCGGCCTTCAGGCTTGCTTTCAGGAAAAATAATTGTCCTAGCTTAATTTCTATGCCAGAAAACTACAAATATTTCAAAGAAAATCTGAGGCAACCCATTGGGGTACCTAACTTCTCGGCATAACTGAAATGTAGAGCGAAGAGGCCCTGACTATATGTCTGTGTGTGTCTGTTCTGATGTGAGGACACCAACAATATGTCGTTCCAACAGTGTCGCCTTGAAAGTTTGCCGATGCCTGACGTAGTATGTGCTAGACAAATATACTTGAACTAGTAAGGATACTGACCTGACTCCATATAAGCAACTAGTTGCCGCCAATGAAAATACCTTATTATATACAATTTTATCATAACAACGACTGCTACCTTTAGAATTCTATACAGCACACAGACAGATAGCAACAAGGCGTATAGGAAAGTTACGATAATGTCCGAAGACCATAACGGGGCTGCTAGATCTGATTAAAAAACCTATTCAACTTTTTTCTATCCTTTTCTTTTATCTTATTACATTACAAATATTTGATAGGATCCTTCGTCTAGATTCAACGTTCCCATTAGAAATATAGTTTATAGTAAAGAAAAATTCTTACTTAAGTCAACGTTGTTGGGGTGAACAGGGCGAATATATTGTCTTCTCTTTAGGTTCATAGTGTCTTCCACAAAATAGTAACCTGAAAATAATATAAAAAAATGACATATATAAGTTATTTGCCTATCATAGTTCAAAAGTAATACTGCAACAAGACAACTTCACGAAGATACCTACAAATTTTTTTCTACATTAGTATAAAATTTGGGTAAAGTTTTTAAGATAGTAATTGTACCAGTTAAATTATGATAATTTAGCGATAAGTAAAAAATCAAGGAATTTCATGTGCTCACCACTGGAAAGATTTCCAAATTTTCAAATTGTAGTCGGTGGGACAGATGAGCACTTTTAGATAAATTCATGTACAAAACGTGGATAAAATGAGAGCATGCAGGCATTCTCATCTCATCATCGGATTACGGTTAGATTACCACAAATTCAAGGATTGGTAATATATAAATAATATACCGTTATTCCCATTTTTTGTAATTTCCGGTAAAATTTAGATTTTATCGGTTACGTTTAAATCTTTCTTTTTGACGTGCAACTATCTGTTAAAATTGTGTGTTATGGTACGTTCCGCACTATTGTGGTGAACATTTTTTTCGTCTAAGAAATTGGTCGGAAAGTAACAAATTTCCGAACGAGTGCACAAAAAATTATTTACTCTAAAATTTCTTGGATGCTGGTCGCTAAAAATTAAACTATATAGGAAAACTGTTTGAATTGTAAAAACACTGCAAAAATAAAACGTTAAAGTGATTCCAGTACTTCCTTTGTAATCACATAATATTTTAATATGTATTAATCTAACTACTACAAGCCCATATTCTAAATGAAGCTCGACATATTAAAAATAATAAAAGTAAAACAAAAAAAAGAAAATAAAGCAGCAGTTTACGAATTATGCTGTGGCACTTGCAATAAAGCCTATATAGACCAAACAGGCAGATCTTTTTATGATAGAATAAAAGAACGTAAACAAAGTTATAGAATGAAAAATGACATATCTCACTACGCTAAACAATTACCAAATCAAAATCATACTTCAATGAAGATTCCAGAATTTTTCACAATGAAAAGAAAGGAAAATTACTGAATTGTTTAGAGCAGATAGAAATTAATCAGAAAAAAAGGTGAATATTGTTAATTAATTTAGCACCTGTAGTCAGGTATAGCCTATCCCAAAATATAGGATCCGATTTTGCCGTTTTAAGTGGGCAATATAAAAATTCTGACCTTTCGTTTATGATAGGTTGCAGAGATAGACTTGAGAATTTTATTCATTAATTCAAATAAATAAAATTATAAGTGTTTTTGGAGATGTTTATTTATAGATGCATGTAAAAAACAAATGGATAAGAAGTACAAATATACAGTTTGAATGAATGGGGTTTACAGGAGGGGACATATTGTATAAATAAAAATATATTTTAACTTAAGCCTAATTCGGTTTCACTATCACTGTCATCAGCTGAGGTAAATATCAGTGGTTTTATATTATTTACATAAATATATGAATCTTCAACTTTAATAACGTGCTGAATGGAATTCTTCCAGCTTTCACAAGGTATATCAATTATAACTTTTTTACTAATTCAACCCCTGACGCTTACAGTAGGAGAAACATTTTGTGCCCTTATTTTTGATTTAACTTGATGCCAATATGTTCAATTGGATTAAACACACAATAACACGGTGTGTCCCATTTTCTCAGCCATACTATCACAAACATATTTCTTTTTCAATTTATAGTCTTTCAAAACTTCCAAAAGATCACTTTTTTTATAACTAAAGTAAAAATAAATGTCATTTTCTAACATATATTCCTGTATTTCCGATTTGGTGTTGGCTGCATTAGGAACCTTATTTAGTAGGCGACTATGGTAACTTGCATTGTCCATAACTATAACACTCTGTTCCGGAACATTTGGCAAAACGGAATTTTGAAACCAATTTTCAAAAAGTTCTGCGGTCCTGTCTTCGTGATAGCCCAAACTAGAATCTTTTATGTTTCTTGCAGATAATAGTAGACAATTTGAAACCCAGCCCTTTTCAGATCCAGCATGCAAAATGGTTATTCGTTTACCTTTATTTGAAGGTGCGTTAGTCTGACATTTTGTACTGCTGTCAACCCACCCTTTTTGCACAGTGTCATGGGTATCGAACCACGTTTCGTCAAGGTAAATTATTGGCCAATTCTCTGATCGATACTTTTTAGTTTTATCTAAATAAGTATGTCGCAAGATTCGTAATCTTTGTGACTCCATCACTACTTGTCTTTTGTTGATTTTTTGGAACGTGAATTCCATTCTTAAGAAAATTCTGTGAAGGGTTGATCGGCCGGTATATTGGTCCCGTCCTGTAGCAGTCTTAATTTTATTTTGTCTACTGTCGGCATCAACTGCTCTTCTTACATAGAATATATTTTTCTCCTGATGACGTCTTTTTCACAATCGTCTACATGATGCATTTGAAAATCTTTCCGTTTTTTCCTGTTCCTGAGTGATGGTTTTCCTACAATACCCTTAATCGTAGAAATTGGAGTTTTTGTTAGTTCACTGGTTTCTTGCAAAGCACTTTGTTTATTAAAATTTCTTTTTACCAAACTGTCGTAAACATTTTTCACTATTTGTTTAGCGTCAAGTGATAAATGTTTTCTCTTGCGATAGCAACTATTGCAATTTTCCCACGGACGCCACATAATTAAAATAGAGCCGTTACGTTGTAAGCAAAACTAAAAATAAAAATAATAAAAAGTATCTTTCGAATCTTAATGGGGACCTAGGTAAAGATAGATCCAATATGATTGCAGGTCCAAGTGAGGGCGGTATACAAAGCAGGTAAAATAAAAATACGTTTATCGTAATACCTGGCAACAATGCACAGTCCAGTAATTGTGTATTTTATGGTAAACTTTAGTAACCTATTAAGCACGTATAAATTGTAAGATCACCTAATGAAGAATGATGCCCAGCACACATTTTAAATTTTAAAAAAATCAAAAGTCTGCATCTTCTTTATTATTCTACTTTTATATATGTATTATAGAGAACATTCTGAAGCAAGCTATTTATTGACTTAAAATTGATTAAACTGTGTAAGATTTTAACCATTCGGAATCCTTTCTGTTCATATACTGCAGTTGTCAGTCGGCATTGTCAAGTTAAAATAATTCTACAGTGTTATTCGTAATATAATTTAGAAATAATTTAGAAATCGCTAATCTAAAGTACTTTTTCCATTATTTCTTTTATCATTACATTTCTCATAATAATCTTATAGCTTAGACGAATGGATTAGTATATCTGTAGTTTATATTTTTAGTTATTAATATGATTTTTTATCATGAACCGTGATGTTTCAAAAGTACATTAAGATTACGATTTGCTAACTTTTTATTATATTCAGTGGTATAGTTACAACATGTTAAAACAAAAACGGCCAAGTGCAAGTCGGACTTGCGCAATTAGTGTTTCATCCGTTGATTGCTTTTAAAATGAAAATTTTTGTTACGGGGGTATAAAATGACTTCACAAAACACACCTTAAATGAATTTTCAGCAATTTTTTTTCCTCTCTTTACTGAAAACTAATAACCTTGAAATTTTTGTTTTTTTTACATATTAGATAAATTATTAAAGATAATGCGTTCATCTACTTCTGATTTAAACGGAAGTCATAAGACATTATCCCTTTTTTTATTAGAAAGAATGTGTTCATAAAATGTGTATTATTATTTTTCCTAATATTGTTTAACAGTCATAGCGGGCATATACAAAGATCGAGAAATGTAGCTGAGTAATTTTTTGAGTCTTAGCATATTTTTTAAAACCAATAAAAATGTTTGTTTTTTTTATTGTCGTTATACAAAAGACGGTGTAAACAATACAAAATAACCAAGTGCAAGTCGGACTTGCGCGTGTTCGGTACGCTGATTGCTTTTAAAATAAAAAATTTTGTTACGGAGGTATAAAATGATCAATGACATTACAAAACACACCCAAATGAGTTTTCAATGAAGTTTGATAAATTATTAAAGGTGATAATTTTCGTTCAGTCTACACCCTGTGGAGAATATTCGAGAATTTTTTCAAAATATTTTGATCAGTACTTTTCGAGATAAGGGGGGACAGCGATTTTTCGCAATTTTTTAAAAATGATACAAAGAAAAGTGTGTGCAAGTATTACATTGTATATATTTTTAAAGTCATGTTTTTACAAGCTTTCATTTGACACCCCACTCGATGACATGGTAATTTTTTTTTCACTTTCGATAATTAAGCTGGCTTGTGTCAAACATTTACTGTCAGGTAACGACTTAACGCGTCAAAAATGATTTATTGACGAAAACGTTTATTGCTGCATTTTATGAAACTGTAATTTGAGCGTAATATCATAATGGTACACTTAACAGGAACTGAAAGAATCACTTTGTTAATGATGTTTGATTACGGAGACCGTAGAACACAACAGGAGGTGTGTGATCTTTATTAACGCAGAATATCCGAATCGAGAACCTATTACCCAGTCCGTAGTTAGCAAAACATTAAAACGATTGAGACAATCAAGTCATGTTAAGGATCGTTCTAAATCTGATCCTTCAAAACTTAAAACAAGCGCTGATAAAAAGTTAGATATTTTATTGAAAATTACAGAAAATCCCCATACAGCCACTCGTTAGCTTTGCCTAGACCATAACATAAGTAAAGGTACCTTAAGTCGTATACTGAATGAAGAAAAATTGGATCCATACAAACCCATTTTATTGCAAGAATTATCTGAAGATGACTACGATAGACGCGTTGAATTTCGCGAGGTCATAATGGAACGAATCAATAATGATCCTAACCCCACTGGCTAATCCACAGTTATGCTCAAAGACCACAAAAGATAAACGTGTGGGTAGGGATTTATGCACGTCATATCACTGGTACCTTTTTTATCGTTGAAAATCTTACAGGACAGCGGTATTTACAGTTACTCCAAGAGCAAGTTATTCCAGCTCTTTTTCCCGATGAAAATAATTTGGATACCCCTAACAGGAATCTGTGGTATCAATAGGACGAAGCACCTCTATACTATGAAATCAACGTTCTTAGATATTTGGATGCGATTTTTAGTGTTCCGTATGGAACGGTCTGTCTGTCTGTCTGTCACACCTGATTTTCTCCGAAACTGTTTGATATAGAAAGTTGAAATTTGGTAATAATATAGGAATTGATGGCCTCATCAGAGCCATGTAGTTTTGAAAGTTAAATTTTGACTTAAGGGGTTAGTTTTGGGGGGTGAAATCGAAAGTGAAAAAAAAAATTTTTACTAGGTCATCGAGTGTGGTGTCAAATGAAAGCTTGTGAAAACACGAGTAAAAAATATATATACATATATAATGTAATACTTGGGTACACTTTTCTTGGTATTATTTTTAAAAAATCGCGAAAAATCGCTGTCCCCCCGCTTTATCTCGAAAAGTACTTCTCAAAAAATTTTGAAAAAATTCTGGAGTATTCTCCACGGGGTGTAGATTGAACCAAAAATATCACGAGTGCATTACCTTTAATAATTTATCTGGTATGTAAAAAAAAAAAACAAAAAATTCAAGATCATCAGTTTTCAGTAAAGACTGGAAACAAACTTTGTTGAAAACTCATTTGGAGTGTGCTCTGTGAAGTCACTGATCATTTTATACCTCTGTAACAATTTTTTTTATTTTGAAAGCAATCAACGTACGGAACACTAATTGCGCGAGTTCAACTTGCACTTGACCCGTTATTCCTAATCGATGGATAGGCAGAAGAGGTGCTGTAGAATGGCCGGCAAGGAATCCCGACTTTCAGCCACTCAATTTTTTTTTTATGGGGTCATTTAAAAACCAAAGTTTACCGAAGTCGACCTGAAACTGTAGAAGATTTACAACAAAGAATTCAATATGAAGTAGCACAGATCACCCCGGATTCTCTGCAAAACTTTGTTCAGGCTATTTATGACAGATTGGGTCATTGCCTCGCTTTTAACGATAGACATTTTGAGCAATTGTTATCTTAAAAATAAACCTAAGGTATTTATTAATTTTTTTTGTCTCTTTTATTTTAAATTTCAAAGGACAATAATTCCAAGACAGTTAAATTTAGACATATGGTATGTTAGACAATAATATCTAGAATTTTTAGTAGGACTCGAAAATGAAATAATATACAGGGCCTTCCATTCAAAAAAATCAAGATTCAATACATTTGCATGTGCGCCGTATATCATCCTATAACTTATTTAAACATTTTTTTAAATTCTGTAGAATCATTATTCCATACATATAGGGCACTCTATATATATATATATATATATATATATATATATATATATATATATATATATATATATATATATGTATATATATATATATATATATATATATATATATATATATATATATATATATATATATATATATATATATATATATATATATATATATATATATATATATATATATATATATATATATATATATATATATACGACGAGGGGGTTTGAAAAGTCCGTGCAAAAATAAAAACTACTTATGTGTTTGGGGTAAACCTTTTTTATTTTTCGACATAGTCTCCTTTTAGGCTTATACACTTCGTCCAACGATGTTCTAGTTTGTTGATCCCTTCCGAATAATAGGATTTGTCCAAGTCTGCAAAATATCCATTAGTGTCTGCAATCACCTCCTCGTTTGAATAAAATCTTTGTCCCGCCAGCCATTTCTTCAAATTGGGGAACAAATAGTAGTCCGAGGGAGCCAAGTCTGGAGAATAGGGGGGATGTGAAACGAGTTGGAATCCTATTTCCATTAATTTTGCGACCACAACTGCTGAGGTATGTGCTGGTGCGTTGTCGTGATGAAAAAGGACTTTCTTGTGGGCCAATCGCAGGCGTTTTTCGTGCAGCTCGGTTTTCAAACGGTCCAATAACGATGAATAATATTCACCTGTAATAGTTTTACCCTTTTCCAGATAGTCGATGAAGATTATCCCTTGCGAATCCCAAAAGACAGTCGCCATAACCTTTCCGGCCGAAGGAACGGTCTTCGCCTTTTTTGGTGCAGATTCCCCCTTGGTAACCCATTGTTTAGATTGTTGTTTGGTCTCAGGAGTATAGTAATGTATCCATGTTTCATCCACAGTGACCAAACGATGCTAAAGTCCTCCGGATTCTTCTGGAACAGCTGCAAACCATCCTTGCAACACTTCACACGAATCCGTTTTTGGTCAAACTTGAGCAATCGCGGCACCCATCTTGCGGATAGCTTTCTCATGTCCAAATGTTTATGCAAAATATTATGTACCCGTTCAGTCGAGATACCCACAGCACTAGCAATCTCACGCACCTTAACTCTTCTGTCATCCATCACCATATCATGGATTTGATCAATGATTTCTGGAGTCGTAACCTCCACAGGCCGTCCAGAATGTTCAGCGTCACTTGTGCCATATGGCCAGTCCGAAAATTTTGAAACCACTTATAAACTGTTCTAATCGAAGGTGCAGAGTCACCATAACGTTTATCAAGCTTCTCTTTAGTCTCCTGAGGCGTTTTGCCTTTCATAAAGTAATGTTTAATCACCACACGAAATTCTTTTTCGTCCATTTCTTGAAAATCACTCGACTTCCTTGATTCACACGAATGCCAAACACAAAGAAATAGACCAATATGGCTGAAACTTGGTGTGCGTTCATTCAAGAGATGCTACTAACTAAACATGACCTCGATACGCGCCAGTGGTGCCATCTCTTGGACTTTGCACGGACTTTTCAAACCAGCCTCGTATATATATATATATATATATATATATATATATATATATATATATATATATATATATATATATATATATATATATATATATATATATATATATATATATATATATATGTATATGTACAGTGGTACTGGTACTTTATAATGAGATATTAATCACAAATAAAAATTTAGCAGAGGGTGAGCTTCAGAAATATTTACAACTGAAACTTGACAACAATGAGACAACGAGAGAATATTATAATTTGCAGATTTCTTGATTCCAAGGGATTAAAAGGGATGTATAACATCCTATATACAAAACCCCTTATATGTTTGACTATAAGGAATTACGCATTAAAATATGTCCATTATCCCGATCCATAATCAAGAGAGATTCTCAAAATACTACTTGAAACGTAAACAAATGCAAATATCTTGGAGGGTAGTTTTTCACTAATCCAATATTTACCTTTTTTATTTTGAGTCAAATCAAACTTCGTTGTCTTACCTTCTGTTAACATGCTCCAATATTTATTTTTCTTAATTTCAAATAACACAATTTGAATTAATAGAATAAAACAGAAAAAAGACATCGCTACTATTATAAATTCATCTCTATTAGAGGTATTATCCATTGTTAATGTCTTTATGTTCAGTGCTTAACTATCGGCTATAGTTCTTTATTTTTATATGGAAACTGTGCAAGTACAGATTTATTTTTTAACTCGTTATATTACAACTGATTATCTATAACCGGATTAGATAACATATTGAATCCCACTACAGAAAACAGTTAATATTTATTTTTGTCTATTCATGAGAATATTCCGGTAGCAATCATAAATAGTTTAATAACTTGATACCAAATTTAAATTCAAACGTAATTGCAATCTAACCAAACCACCCTACCTAATAGAGTTGTGTCTGACTGTTGTTCTTCCTGATTTTATTATGGTATTAACCCACAAAACACCTAAACACCTATGAGGCAATGAAAATATCTTTGTATGTACGATTTTATTATAGCACTGAATAATATCTTTAGAGTTTCTTGGTGTTCATAAGTAGCAAATAGTAACGCATTTAAGTTCATTAATATATGAAAACCTACAGTTTTTTGAGCCATGAAATGAATTATGACATCGATGAACATCAAGATCTTATTGAAAGGGTGCAGAGGGTTAGCGAAGAGTATGGTCTCCACCTGAAACCATGTGGATGATCTCAACAAGCAGCAGTTAAATAATAACAAATTCATTTGTGCTTACTGAGTTAAATATTTTTGTACCAAAATTTCAGAGTATTTTGACTATAACAAAAGGCATATTTTCTGAAAGTTTCAAGCCGATAGGTTTACTTAGTCGAACTGTACAATAAAATGAAAAAGAAAAACAGTTTTTTGGCTGTTTTTTTCATTTTGTAGGTTATGTATACACTTGAGCGACTTAAAACCAACGAGGATTTATTGGAAATTTTATAATGGAGAGTTTGGTCTTTTTGCCCCGATTCGACTTATATAACCTGAGTTATTCACATTTTAAGCTCAAAAAACGCGTTTTGAAAATTTAAATTGTTTATAAACAAAAGTGCACAAATTTTTCGAGGTCTAAAACTCGGAAAAATGCTCCTGGTGATACCCCAGGGAGGATAAAATCATAATATTGCTGTATCTAAACGATGCCTATCATGTCATCATTATTTTGACCTTTTTTTAATGCACTAAAACAAATTGTTCTTGTAAAAAAATTGGAAGTGTACATGTACGTTTGTAATTATTGTTATATTTTTAAATTCAAACTAGGATTGCAAATTTAATTTTAATTCCAGGAATGATAAAATTCATCAAAGAAATTTCAAAAATGCCTAAAACCAAGGGCAAAATGTCAATAAAATTTCAAAAAAAAATTCAAACGTGTGAATTGAATGTACCTATACACACACACACACACACACACACATATATACGAGGCTGGTTTGAAAAGTCCGTGCAAAAATAAAAACTACTTATGTGTTTGGGGTAAACCTTTTTTATTTTTCGACATAGTCTCCTTTTAGGCTTATACACTTCGTCCAACGATGTTCTAGTTTGTTGATCCCTTCCGAATAATAGGATTTGTCCAAGTCTGCAAAATATCCATTAGTGTCTGCAATCACCTCCTCGTTTGAATAAAATCTTTGTCCCGCCAGCCATTTCTTCAAATTGGGGAACAAATAGTAGTCCGAGGAAGCCAAGTCTGGAGAATAGGGGGGATGTGAAACGAGTTGGAATCCTATTTCCATTAATTTTGCGACCACAACTGCTGAGGTGTGTGCTGGTGCGTTGTCGTGATGGAAAAGGACTTTCTTGTGGGCCAATCGCAGGCGTTTTTCTTGCAGCTCGGTTTTCAAACGGTCCAATAACGATGAATAATATTCACCTGTAATAGTTTTACCCTTTTCCAGATAGTCGATGAAGATTATCCCTTGCGAATCCCAAAAGACAGTCGCCATAACCTTTCCGGCCGAAGGAACGGTCTTCGCCTTTTTTGGTGCAGATTCCCCCTTGGTAACCCATAGTTTAGATTGTTGTTTGGTCTCAGGAGTATAGTAATGTATCCATGTTTCATCCACAGTGACGAAACGACGCTTAAAGTCCTCCGGATTCTTCTGGAACAGCTGCAAACCATCCTTGCAACACTTCACACGATTCTGTTTTTGGTCAAGCGTGAGCAATCGCGGCACCATCTTGCGGATAGCTTTCTCATGTCCAAATGTTTATGCAAAATATTATGTACCCGTTCAGTCGAGATGCCCACAGCACTAGCAATCTCACGCACCTTAACTCTTCTGTCATCCATCACCGTATCATGGATTGGATCAATGATTTCTGGAGTCGTAACCTCCACAGGCCGTCCAGAACGTTCAGTGTCACTTGTGCCCATATGGCCAGTCCGAAAATTTTGAAACCACTTATAAACTGTTCTAATCGAAGGTGCAGAGTCACCATAATGTTTATCAAGCTTCTCTTTAGTCTCCTGAGGCGTTTTGCCTTTCATAAAGTAATGTTTAATCACCACACGAAATTCTTTTTCGTCCATTTCTTGAAAATCACTCGACTTCCTTGATTCACACGAATGCCAAACACAAAGAAATAGACCAATATGGCTGAAACTTGGTGTGCGTTCATTCAAGAGATGCTACTAACTAAACATGACCTCGATACGCGCCGGTGGTGCCATCTCTCGGACTTTGCACGGACTTTTCAAACCAGCCTCGTATATATATATATATATATATATATATATATATATATATATATATATATATATATATATATATATATATATATATATATTTTTATATATATATATATATATATATATATATATATATATATATATATATATATATATATATATATGTATATATATATATATATTTTATATGTATATATATATATATATATATATATATATATATATATATATATATATATATATATATGTATGTATGTATGTATGTATGTATATATATATATATATATATATATATATATATATATATATATATATATATATATATATATATATATATATATATATATATATATATATATATATATATAAAATGCAACGTCTCTCTGTCTCTGTCTGTCCGTTAGTGCGCTTGTCACTGGAGTACCACTTATCCGATTTACGTGCTTTTTTTTTAAAAACACATATGTTCTCTGGCCAGGTTATAGGCTATAATTTATTACGTTAGGTAACATAAGGAGTAAGCAGTGACGATAATAGTGAATCAAGTCGGAAAAAAGTTTGCCGCTAGCGCGTTATCTTGCAATACACTGCCTAAACCATTAAATATGGAGCAATATCTTGTAGCAAAGAATATCTATACTATATATAAAATGCAACATCTCTATGTCTGTCTGTCCGTTACTGCGCTTATCATTCGAGAACCACTTATCCGATTTACGTGTTTTTTTTGAATTCATATATTTGTTCTGGCCAGGTTATCTATAATCTTCTATAATACATATAAAATGCAACGCCTCTCTGTCTGTCTGTCCGTTAGTGCACTTATCACTGGAGAACCACTTATCCGATTTACGTGTTTTTTTTTTTTAATTCATACATATGTTCTCTGGCTAGTTATATAATAATAATGATCTATATAATATATATAGAACGCAACGTCTCTCTGTCTGTCTGTCTGTGCGTTAGTGTGGTTATCATTTGAAATATTTATCAAAAAAAATCTATAGTATATAAAATGCAACATCTCTCTGTCTGTCTGTCCGTTAGTGCGCTTAGCCCTCAACAACCACTGATCCGATTTATGTGTTTTTTTTATAAAATACATAAATTCTCTGGCTAGGTTATAGGATATATTTTATTACGGTAGGTAACATAAGGAATAAGCAGTGACGATAATAGTGAATCAAGTCCACGCGTGCGAAGCCGCGGGCACGGCTAGTATATATATATATATATATATATATATATATATATATATATATATATATATATATATATATATATATATATATATATATATATATATAACTCTTGAGCAAAAAATTTTGAAAACATAAATATATAAAATTTAAATTTTAAATTATTAATAAATGAACAAATTTGAAACATTATAATCGCATATATAAGAAGTTAGAGAGATGCGAGAGGGATGTAAGAGGGTGTTGCTTTGAATATATCATATTATAGGTTCTACATAACATTTGTCACCAAACACTTTATTGTTACACTCGACGAGCATTTCGCTAACCATGTTAGCATCATCAAGTGCGATAATTGACGGTCCACTATCGTTCCTCTTGATTCTAACATGGTTAACGGAACGTACGTCGAGTACAAAAAAAGACGTTTGATATAGTAGTAATAACTGTTGTGTAGCGTCATTGTACCAAAGATTACAAAATCTTAATACAACCTTCCGATGGTAAAGTTTCTTGTAATCAATATCTCACCATAATGCGCTGATTTTATAGTAAAATTGAAAAAAAGAATTTCAGTAATTGTCAGTTCTACAACAGGTCCAGAGGAATCCATCATCGATTTCTTAATTATTAGTGTTCCATACGGAACCCTTATGGGATCACTTCAGTATCCGTCCGTCTGGCCGTTCGTCGTCTGTCACACCCGATTTTCTTCTTTGACATATAAAGTTGTAATTTATCACAAATACAAGAATTGATGGCCCAGTCAGAGCCGTGTAGTTTTGAAAGTTAAGTTTTGACTTAATTGGTTAATATTGGGGGATGAAATCGCTGTCCCCCACCCTGCTACTGAGAGTACTAATCAGATATTTTGAAAAAAATCTGGGATATTCTCCATAATGTGTAGATTAAATGAAAATTATCACGAGTGTGATAATTTTCTTTTGATCTACACATCCCACCAACTCCCATCTTCACCCCTCAAAAGGGTGCATATGTTCAAAATGACCCCGAAAATAGATTCAGCCGCCCCAGAAACCCCCGAGGAACCTCCATTTTCACACCTCAAAAGGGTGCATATGATAAAAATCACCCCGGAAATAGAATCAGCGACCCCAGAAAATTCACCTCCTGGATCCGTGCAGCTTTTTGCAGTTTAAAAAAATTTTGAGGTTATGTTTTGCAAGTCGGCTTCCTTAGGTTGGTCCGGAATTCGCTTACGAGTATTTAAAAAAAATGTCTGATGTCGTTAATAATTGAAGGCTCTAGACAATTTTGAACGAAAAATTAGATTCCTGGCCCACAGTACGAAACACTAATTGCGAAAGTTTTTTTTTTGTTTTTAGTGTTTAGATTTATGCTGTGGTTGTCTTATTTTTATTTGTAAACTGAATAAGTGCAAATTTATTTTTTAGCTTGTAATATTACAATTGATTGATGACAGGTAACTGGAATTGATAAGATAACATTACTAATCGCAGAAAACAATTAAATTTTATTCTTTTTTAAATATTAGAAAGGTATTTGAAACAGCGATAATAGTCATAGGGAATCCAATTCAAATATAAATAAGTCAAGCCTGGTCAAATATTACTTGATGGTGGGGTAGTTTACTAGCCTTTTTTATTAATGATTTTCTTAGAACAGTGCGGCAACATTTTCGCTAATTTTTTAGAGAAAGTTGTATGTGATTTTTGTAATTTGTATCTGTTAGATCCATATAGTATGA
Organism: Pachyrhynchus sulphureomaculatus; assembly: GCA_019049505.1. Classification (NCBI taxonomy): domain Eukaryota; kingdom Metazoa; phylum Arthropoda; class Insecta; order Coleoptera; family Curculionidae; genus Pachyrhynchus; species Pachyrhynchus sulphureomaculatus. Next base: position 134,288,698 of record CM032454.1, on the reverse strand, counting down.
ATCATCATTTCGAAATAAGGTCTCCCTTTTCAGTTTTACACTATTTTTGAAATTATGCGGCCTCCATATAAGGTAAAGCATTTTTATATTTATCAGGACATTCTTTATAAGTAAATGACCATATGTTTTATTGCTAAAGTTTCTTTTTTTTGTATATATTACAAATCTAGCTAAAATTTTTGGGACACAATTTAGTAACCTATTAATGTTTCTAAAAATTTAATATTAGTACAATGATTTTGTTAAAAATGTTAAGTTCAAACTCTTAGCATATCAAAAACAGCTTTAAAGCAGCATTTGAAAGATATAAAAGGAACAAAAAACCTAATTATCCAATCCAAAAACATAGAAGACACCGTTTTATAAAGCAAAAATCCTTATTGTAACCCATTTTCTTGAAGTAAAATTTTTTATTATTTTGCCTATTTTCATTTCCAAAAAATTTTTTACTTGATATTTAAATACATTTTATCAAAATTGAGAATCAAAACGTAAATGTACTTTTGCCAACATTAGAGGAATTTGCCACAACTTAAGTGAAATAAAATTATAATGCTCTTACCTTCAAGTAGCATACTCCAATATTTATTTTTCCTCACCGTAAAGACCACAATTTGAATTAATAGAATGAAACAGAAAAAAGAAAAAATTGCCGTTATTATAATTCCGCCGGTATGGTAGTAATCATCCATTCTTTAACTGAAAGTTTTTTGGAACTTAATTTTATTTTTCTGCTATAGTTTTTAACTTTGTTTGTACACTAAATAAAGGCTGGTTTATCTTTTTTATCTCATAAATACGAAACTGATAATATGTAATTAACAAGCCTTAATAAATTTACTTAATACCTTCGAAATAAAAATTTCTGTATAGTCATAATATTTAGGCAAATTATTTATAACATATCAATAGCAACAATAGACGAGTAAAAGATGAACAATGATATGATTTTTCTAAGAGTAATTTATAATTGCTTCCCGATGTTAGTTTACGTTGATCTGAGATGAAAACAGAAAAATTTGATCTATTTATTTATGTATGGAATAATCAAGGCGGTATATAAACGTTTTTTTATACTCCAGCAGTTTGTACGAAGGCCGCCTTTTAAATTTTTACAAACGACCACTAGTTGGCGCTATTGAGATGTGACACTACCATTGTTGTAACATTTGACATTTGTTATTGTTCAGTGGCAGCTCAGAAATTGGCCGAGTAGTGTGTTTACAGTGAGCATTTAAAAAAACAGTTTTGTGAACAAATGGAAATTTCACGTTGGATGATTTCTTACGATTTTAGCAAAGGCCTAACTCAACAACAATGCCTCGAATCCCTTCGTTCAACTTTTGGTAATAAATCACCATTAGAAAAGAGTGTTTACAATTGGTTTGCAGAATTTCGTCACTGTCGTGCTTCCGTCAGCGATGAATTTCATGAAGGTCGACCAAAATCGGTTGTTGTTCCAAAAAACATCGACGCTGTGCACAACATAATTGAAGAGGATCGGCATGTGACATACCGTGCAATAGAGGTATTCTTAGGGATCTCAAAGACTGCAGTACATTCGATTTTGCATCAACATTTAGCTGTGAAAAAGATCTATTCCCGATGGATTCCGCATGATTTGACCTAAACTCAACAACAGGCTCGTGTCAATTGGTGTAAGGAAATGCTCAAAAAATTCGACCGAGAACATGCAAAATCCTTATACAGCATCGTAACAGGAGGCGAAACTAGACAACAATCAACTGTTTTGGTGTTCCAAGATGAACCAAATCCAACAAAAGTGGATCGTTCGCGAAACACTTCCAAGAAAATTTTTTTCTTTGGTTATACTAGACATAGTGCAACCGTTGCTTTAAAGGATCGAAGAACAGTTAATGTTGAATGGTACAGAACAATTTATTTGCCAGAAGTCATGGATGAAATCAGGAGAAACAACCGTCGCACCACTCATCATGACAGTGCCAGCTCTCACACAGCATGTCAAACAGTTGATTATTTGACCGAGAAAAACATCGAATTAATGTCTCATTGCCAGTATTCACCTGATTTATCGCTTGACGACTTCTTTTTGTTCCTAAATGTCAAAAAAAATGCGTGAACAGGGATTTTCATCACCTCAAGAAGCTGTTGAATTCTTCCAAAACCATGTTTGGTACCAACTTCAGAATGGAAAAAATGTTTCGAGAATTGTTCGCGAATCTTGGCTCTGACAGATACCGGATTTTACACAGACTTTTGACATTAGTACAAAAGATTGTAATAATGATTTTTAAATATTCGTGATATCCGAATATACGGGGGTAGATTGATAAGTCTGGTAACTTTCTACGAAATGACTGGAAATTTTGTTAAGTGGAATGACTGTAAGCGTGATTCTTGTAACATTCGTGTTCAAAGTTTGACACAAATGCAACGCGCAGGGGTTTGTTGGCAGCTATGGTAAGTAGCTGCCAACGTTTCTTAAAAATGGATAAAGCCGAGTATTGTGCAGTGATAAAACATTTTTGTTTAAAAAAAAATGGACTGCGGCCCACATAGAAACTGAACTGATGGAAGTTCATGGGGACTTTGCACTAGCATTTAAGACCATTTATTACTGAGCTGAGTATATATCACTCAATCATCGCTCCTGATGAAGCTAACATGGTTAGCGAAACGCGCGTCGAGTGCAAAAAAAAAGTGTTTGGTGTAGTGGTGATATATACTGAGTAGTGTCATTGTGCCAAAGATTCCACATTCCCAACTTAGGACATTTATTACTGGATAAATAAATTTAAACGTGGTACCAGCACTGCAGATTCTGCACGTTCAAAACGCTCGATCGAGATTTCTTCTGGAGAAATGGTCGATAGGCATCTTATTTAAACATGATACATAATATCCTGCATGAAAAAAAAGAAAAAGGTAAGGGCACGATGACTACCTGCGTTGGTTGATCCCAGAACAAAAACGCGCGAGGTAGGACAAAATTTCAGCATCATCCGTGAGACATCCGCGGTCGTTTTTTGACTGTAGATAAAACGTACATTCATCATTACCCCCGGAGAAAACGGCAGTCAAAATAGTGGGTTGACGAAAGTGAAAGTGCACTGAAAAAAGCAAAAACAGCTTTATCTGCAGAAAAAGTGATGGCAACTCTTTTTTTGGGGCTTGACTATGTGAAAAAGCGTAAAACACGCCACATTTTTGAACTCGCAAAAAGGTGTTCTTTGATCGGAACAATGGGCCTGCTCACATATCGGCCGTTGCAATGGCAAAGTGCACGAGCTGGGTTTCGAAATAATTCCCCATCTACCTTATTTCCCAGATTTGGCCCCAAGTAACTCTGTTTTGTTTCCTAACCTCAAAATTTGATTTGGGGAAACAAATTTTCGTCGAATGAAGAAGGTGTACTGTATCATTCCAAGCAGAGACAGAGCGTTTAAAGAGATAAGAAACACAGTTAAAAATTCTGTGATGTACCAGTACTTCACTCGTAATTCCGCAGGTCGGAAATTAATACTGATTTTAAATATCTCACATTAGAAAACAACTTCAGCCAAACGTTTAAACCTGTTATTTGAAATGATAGGAAGTGTTTCGGAAATATTTACAATTGAAAACAGATGTCGTTCTCTATTTACCGTTTCTGATGAAAATAGAAATAATTAAAAAAATAACAGATTTCTTGACTAATTTGGATGATCAGTCGAGCCAATTTTGATAGAAATGAAGATTCGCATATAACTTTAACCATTTTTTTTTTTAAGATTATATGGACCTATAAGTATTTGTATATTTTCAGAATATTAAATCTCAAGTCAATTTGTCTGAATGCACTTTCCTTTCCAATAAATGATATATTAAAAACTACAGAAAACATGTTTCAAAAATGGCTATTTGAATATTTTTCACAATGTATACAAAGTTAACGTTGCGGAAACGTTATGTCAGAAGCCTCCACTCTAGCATCGTCGCTAGCTCGCGTTAGATCTTAACTTGGGAGCATATACGTCTTGACATAAAGATGTTTCAAGCATAGCAAGGAGAGCTTCTCAAAAGCTTGGAATATTATTCAGTGCTAAAAAGCTTTACACACAACAACTTTTATTTCTGCACAAAGCTCTAATTCGACCAAATTCTCCCATGCTTGGAGCTCTACTCCCAAACACACATTGTCTTTCTTGGATTCTGTTCAGAGGAGAGGTGTTCGTCTGATTGGAGACCTAGAACCTTGATTCTTGGCACATCGCCGATCGGTTGGACGACTTGAGCCTATTCTCTTAGTTCTATAGAAAGTGTTCCACGGGGGTATCATGTTGGCTATAATGTTGATGATGATCGTTTCATTGACCGTCGCTGGAAAAATTGAACCGTAGACTTCCGTACCACTACCTCAAATTTTTCAAGCACGATGTTCTCCTTCCCTGGACCACGTCTGCCTGGAATCTTTCCCTCTATAATCAGATACAAGATTTCATATTTTTCTGGATGTCTCACAATGTGGCCAAAATAAAAAAATTTGCGTTGCACATCTCGAATGCCTCTAGACGTTTAAGCATTGCTTCAGTTAACGTCCACGCTTCCATGCCGTACAAGAGAACCGGAAAGACATAGCAACCTACCATTTTCATCCGTAGTTTCAATGATAAGTCGTGACTAGTTAAGATTTTTTTGTTCTTCAAAAATGCGGCTCGCGCCTTCTCTATTCGAATTTTGACTTCCACAGGTCCCAGTGGTCATTGATATTACTACCGATATATCTTCAATATTAGATTCATTGCTGATAATCATATATTTTGTTTTATTTACATTGAGTCTTAAACCGAACTGTGTACAAGTGTCAGTTATTTTATCCATAAGTTTTTGTAGATATTTTCCGTTTTTAGTGGTAATTAACGTATCATCGGCGCATCTGATGTTATTTATGTCAACGCTGTCGATGTTGATTCCTTCAGTGGGACCAGTGGGTGTTTCATTGAATATCACCTCCGAATAGAGGTTGAACAACAAGGGCGATAGAATACAACCTTGGCGAACTTCCCGCTTGATTTTAATTTCATCCTATAGTTGATGCTCCAACCGTATTTCATCTGTCTGTTGCCAATACAAATTGACGATGATACGAATGTCTTTGTCATCTCCACCGGTCGTTTTTAAAATCTCTAGAAGTTTTTCATGGCGTACCTTGTCAAAGGCTTTTTCAAAGTCACTTGAACAAAGAAACACATTTTGGTTGGCATCGCGACATCTCTGGATCAACACATAGATACCAAACAGTGCCTCTCTAGTCCTTAATCCGTTTCGAAAACCAAACTGACTGCAATTCTTTCTTCAAGTTTATTATATATCCTGACATGCATCACTCTCAAAAATATTTTTAAAACATGCCTCATGAGTCTAATTGTTCGATGGTCACTACAATTGGTTACTCTGTTCTTTTTTAAAAACATGACAAATCAGTCGGTAGTATTCTGGTCTCATAAATGACGTTAAAAAGTTTTGTCAGGGCTGTTATTCCTATACTACCCAACAGTTTTAAAATGTCAGTGTTCACTTGGCCGAACCAAGCTGTTTTTCCATTTTTTGCTAGTGCCACTTCATTTTTAGTAATTGATGGGCATGACGTAACATCAATCATGTCATGTGAAATATACACCGCCCCATTACATCACATCGTTATGAAGTTCAGTTTGTTACTCCTCGTACCACCCCTTTTAAATATTATTTCATATACAGAACCCCATCCTTTTGGAATGATTTACTCAGGACTGTGTTTCCCACCGAATACAACTTGCAGCGTTTCAAGACCAACGTGAATCGCCTTTATGCACCCGCGTCGCTCCTACAGCTCGTGTGCTGTATTCATCAGAAAATCAAATATGACAGAAATCCGACGCCATTTTGTCTGGAAGTACAAGTAAAAATATACACCTAGACTACTATATATTCAATTAATTAATTAAAAAATATAAAATAACCAATTATAAAAAACACCGGTTAGCCACGGCAGTTAAAAATCATTTTAAATTTTAGGCTCGATGAGATTTAATTAATTTTTACAGCAGATGTAAAATTAGCTCGAAAAATACCTAGGCTGTCTGAAAAGTTCTTGGCCTAACACATAGGTGGCAAAATTGAATTGGAAAGTTCCATTCATTATATAAACACATGTAAAATTTTATTTCGATGTATCAGTTCATTCGAGTAATAGCTGCTGTTTAATATTGATGGGCCATTGATTTTTGGAAAAATGGAAAAAATTAAATCTCATGCAGTGATTGAATTCTTTTTTTTTGGATGGTTTAACACCAGCAGAAATTCATCCGAAATTGTTAAAAGTGTATAAAGGATGAATCACCTTCTTTTTCCACTGTGAAAAAATGGGCTGCTCTTTTTAAATTTGATCGTACAAGTCTCGAAGATGATCCACGCGAAGGTCGTCCAAAAACTGCTACAACACCCAAATCATTCAACAAGTCCATGATATGGTGTTAGATGATCGACGAGTGAAAGTGCGTGAAATAGCTGAGGCCATAGGCATCTCAAAAGAATGATTTGGAAATATTTTCCGTGCAGAATTACATTTGAAAAAGCTTTGTGCAAGATGGGTGCAGCATTTCCTGACAGTTGACCCAAAAAGGCATTCGAATGCGTATTTCTCAAGCGTGTTTGGATCGTTTTAAGCAAAATAAAATAGATTTCAAGCGTCGTTTCATAACTGTTGATGAAACTTTGATCCACCACTATACACCAGAACCACCAGCGAAAAGAACAGTCGGGACACTGGATGAAGCCAGTGGAAGAGCACCAAAGAAGGCCAAGATGGTTCCATCAGCAGAGAAGGTTATGACAACAGTTTTTTGGGATTACAAAGATGTTTTGTAGATCGATTATCTTCAGAAAGGTAAAGCAATTAACTCTGAATATTATTGAAACATTCTAGATCAGTTGGATACAAGAATTCGTGAGAAAAGACCTGCTTTAAAGACGAAAAGAATCATCCCCTGTCAAAATTTAAACGCTTGCTTATCTTGAACCGATCGCAGTCAGGTTTGAACGATAAAGGAAAATAGTTTTAAAATAATTGACATCGGGTACACTAAAAATATTAGAATGCAAATATGTTATTTAAGGGCACTTTACGATCTAATTTGGACATTAAATGTAAAATATGTATGCAAAGAAAAGTGTTTAATATTGACATCTATCAAAATTGTAAAATCTTTTAAAAAGTGAGCCAATTGATGACAAATTTGAACAGCAAATATAAAATTGTTTGATACTGACAGTTGTCACAATTGCCTTACATTTATGTGAACTGATTGCCATAAAATTTAAATCATGCTTGTAAAATTCATAAAAAAATTATGATCTATAAAGATTAAAATGTTAAATCAAAGCTATAAACGTGCTAACTCTGTAAGATTATTTTTACTCCGAGAATATAGACCGTATTTTTCATACTATAAGATGCAGTCTTTTATATATATATATATATATATATATATATATATATATATATATATATATATATATATATATAAAAATTGACTTAAAATTGAGATGCATATTATGGCCCGAAAACACAAATCTTTACACTGTACCGAAGCTGCTAACGAAGTCTGATTACTAGTATATTATGTTAATAAAACTAGTAAGTACTCCACTGAAGTTAAATACCTAAGTTATCTCGTTATATACATGGGTGAATCACCGATTTAGAGAATTAATAGTCATTAGTTCATTAGTGTATAAAGATAGATTTTTGTATGGTACGATCATTAAAATATTTGTATTAAAATTAGAAAAAACCAGCCAAGTACAAGTCGGACTTGCGCAATTAGGGTGTACGGTGAGTGCTAATAAAATAAAATAAAACTCTTACCTAAGTTAGTTAATTAGGTCCCTGAAATGTATATATCTTAACATCCAATATGTATTTTCACGTTTTTTCTGTCAGTAATGTATAATAGTTATAGCTTCTTACCTAATAGCTAATAAATAAATCTAGCTCAATCTAGAATCTTGTAGTAAAAGTTTAAAACAAATATTTACTACCTAAATATTTGTTTAATTATAAACAAATAAAGTAAAATTATTTTGTCTCAGTACTCGGTACCTATCCATTAATCATCATGGAAAATTATTTTATCTATGATTGGCTAAATGCATAATGTACTGAAAAGTATATGAGTATATTACTGATTGCACCTAATACGAATTAATATTTCGTAGCTTAGCCCCGTTTAAATTCAGATCTTTCCACGACAAAACCTTCCCGATATTGTCAAGACACATAATTTTCGCTCAATCTACATTTTATGGAGAAGATTCCAGAATCTTTTCAAAATTTTTTATTCAGATAGTAGACGATTTTTGTCTCTTTTTTAGAAGTAAAATGAAGAAATATATGTATATAAAATATATGTTTTTGAACTCGTATTTTCACAAGCTTTCATTTGACACCCCACTCGATGACCTTAGAATTTTTTTTTAGTTCCCCCTAGAAGCTAACCCCTTAAATCAAAATTTAACTTTCACAATTACGCGGGTCTGATTGGATCATCAAGTCCTATATTTATGCAAAATTCCAACTTTCTACGTCAAATGGTACGAAACAATAAAAAACTTTCATATATCGTAAGTTATAAATTAAATGTGGTAAACTACGCAAAAAAACAATATGAAAACAGAGCAGCAGAGAGACATTTTGGTCCACCATCAAAAGAAAAAATGGTTCGTGAGTAGGGATATGAGAATATCTGTTTCTACGAAAATGACAATTTTTAAAACGAAACGATGGGCAAATGTTAATAAAATTTAGATTTTACCAGATCACAACCTTGGTGTTTTAGATCTGATTATAAAAAAACAGGGATTATGGATGCATACTAAAACCACTCTAGCTCCAAAAGTGCCGGTTGATCATGAAACTAAAGTTATAGTACGTAGGGATTTTGGAATCTTTGGCATGACACTACACAACATTTATCCCCACTACACCAAACACTTTATTTTTATACTCGACACACGCAAACATCGCTCCTGATAATGCTAATAAGGTTAGCGAAACGCGTCGAGTGCGAAAATAAAATGTTTAATGCAGTAATGACAATTGTTGTTTAGTACAAAAATTATAGAAAAATTTGTCATATCAGCAAAAAGAAAATTTAACTTCGAGCTTAATCAAATAGCGAACATGTATGGACGCCTTTAACTTTTGAGGTTTCTCCAAATCCGACTGAGAGTCTAAACAGCTTGAAGAAAACAATTAAACACTTATTACACTACAGTTTTACCTTGTTGCACAGATAGAACGAAACTACTTCCCATGTTAATCTTCAAGAGAACAAACGCTTACTACTAAGCGATGAAATCCCTTGTGGATAGACGAAACAGCCCGCGATAAATTCAGAGTACATAAAACAGAATAAGCCAAGAAGCTGCTCAAGTAAATGAATATAGTATTAGCTGTCGTTCCTGGAGGTCTCACAAGTCAATTACAACTGTTTTCTATTAATAAACAATTCAAAAATGTCTTGCGCGAAGAGTGAAACATGGCAAAGCCAAATCACGATGTTACAGCAGCAGGACATATGAAACGGCTAATAACACAGGCCTGCGAAATATAACTTTTAATTTTCCCATTAAATAATAATGCTTTTTTTTATGTATTTATGTCAGGTATGCTGAATTATAATATAGCTTTAGTTCTTTTATAGCACATCAGGATTTATTTTATATTAATTTTTATGAAAAATGAAACATGATAAATATAAAACTTATTGTTTAGTTATAAAATTCGTAGAATTAGTTTTAAACATGACTTAAGAGACTAAAAAAATCAAGAAGACTTATGATATTTCTGTTTTCTTCAAAACTCCTGGTCAATATTTTCTCTTGTACTTTCGATTCGTTCGTCTGTCTTCAACATCCAGCAATAGTGGGCCATCATGCTAACGTCCCACCTTCCTTGATATCGGTTCTCCATAACCTTTACGTCTTGGTGAAATCGCTCCCCTGCTCTTCACTTACAGCACCAAGATTCTCGGGAAAGAAGCCAATATGGAAATGCAGAAAATGCAACTTTATACTAATTGCAACCCAGCTTTCTGAGATTGTTAAGCATGTTGTTGACTATATTTTCATAATCAGGGCTTTTTCTTTTTTCCTAAAAAGTGTTCTACGACCTCCTTAAATGATTTCCAAGCGAGCTCTTCGGTCTTATTCATAGTTTTTTCAAAATCAGCATTTTGCATTAACTTCCGAATGTCAGAGACAACAAAAATGCCTTCTTTTATTTTGGCATCCGATAATGCTGAAATTTATCACGTAAATATTTGAAACCGGGACCCTCTTGAGGTAATACCGTCACAAATTGCTTATAATACCTAATTTTGATATGATGTGGAGGCAGTAGAATCTTGGAGGGGTCAATTAGACCCTCGCGTACAACATTTTTACTTCCAAGACTTAATGATGTTCTCTGTGGCCATTTACAAATAATTTGCTGTTTTTTTTATCACATAGCTTCCAAATATGTAGCGAAAGTGATCTGGAGAATTAACACTTTTCCTGAAAGCCATTAGTAAGACTTTTCTGTTTTTACCACGCAAAAATCAGATAAATCACTTAGCACAGTCAACACACATAGGTCTAAATTTGCTGATAACCCCAGTAAAAAACAACTAGTGAGGATAGATAAATCTTTAAATATCAACACTACATTAATACATATTACTAACAACAAAAATTTATAGTTAACTCCAGTAGTACTACGAAAACTGAAAAAAATATTTTTCTCAGAAAACTTACGTGATAAAATTTTATAAATTCGTAACCTACTACCTACTAAAATTACTATTTAATTTTGTAAGGGGAAAACCATCGCAGGCCTGAAGAGGGTAAAAAATATATGGGAAACTATAAAAGAAGAGACAATTATAAAACCATTTAAGAAATGCAGGATCAGTAATACGGTAAGGAAGATGACGCAGTTTTTGAACGAGTGGAAGATGAAACGAATGTTGCTAATACAAATTAATAAATAATAAAATTAAGAAAGGATTTCTAAGTATTTTTATATAAAAAATATTTTTTTTTTAAAAATCGTCTCATAAATTCGGAGTGCGTCTTATTGTCTGAAAAATATATTAATATCGTGGTCAAAACAGCGATTAGATAAAATTTCAAGGTTTATTTGTTTTCCTTTTAACCTAATCAGGTGTGGTAATAAGTGAATTTCATGATCAATTGAAGGAACTTGTTAAACTCCGATATATATTAATATAATTTGTCTCTAATAAACACTAGTGAAAAGTTTGCTCTTCCAGGTTTGTTTTTGGTGAAAACATGTTAGAAAGTTAATAAACTTGTCTCACATTTCTTATTTAAGCTATTATGTAAATCTTAAATATTATATTCTTCTTACCATTTTCTAACTTTCTCCAGAGTCTCTTTTTCCTGCTTTCCAAATACCAGATTTCTATTGATAAAATCAATAACATTAAAGAAAAAAATCCTGTTATAAAAGCACCACCAATATAAGAAGGATCAGATTCAGTCTTATCCCCCCCGAAATCCATCCCTTAATTATTCACAATTACTTTATTGTTTACGTTTCTCTCTAAGTTTTACTTTTATCAGTAAACAGAATACAGATTTATCTCTTATCTCATATTGTCACAATCTTTCTAGCCATGATCGATGATTAGTCAATAAAAAAATATTTTGTTTGTTAAATTTTTAAGAACAGTTAAAATTTGTTTTCATAAAAGTCGAATCATAATTAGAACGCGACGATTTTCGAGGTATTAAAAAAAAACAGATAAAAATAAATCTTTCTAAAATATTAAGAATAAATTACCTACAATAAATCTTTATGGATTCATCATCATCATAGCATTATCCATAGTCGGACGTAAACCTCCCCAAGTTGTCTCAAATGAGCTTTGTCGTTTGCTTTTTGCATCCAGTCGTGTCTTGCTAAGATTTTTATATTGTCAGCCCATCTTGTCTGCGGTCTACCTCTGCATCTTTTGTGTTTTCTAGGCCTCCATTCAACTCTACGGCGTGTCCATCTGTTATCATTCAGCCTTACGATATACACCGCCCAATTCTACCTTAATATACATATTCGTTGCACTACATCTGTCACTTTTGATCTTCTTCGTATCTCGATGTTAGGAATACGATCTTGGAGTCTAATATTTAGCATTCTCCTCTCCATTACTCTTTGGGTTATTTGGAGTTTATTTATTATATTTTTATTTAAAGCCCATGTTTCAGTGCCATATGTTACTACCAGCAGTACATTCTGATCGAATACTCTGGCTTTTATTGTATTTGGGATGTCCAATTTGAATGTAGATTGTAACCTACCGAACGCAGACCAAGCGAACAAGACTCTTCTATCTAAGTCAGCCTTTAAATTATTTTTTGATATTTCCATTTTTTGTCCTAAATATATGAATGTTTGTACCTTCTTTATTCCTGCACCTTCTATTAACAGTTCCTGGCTGTTATCTTCACTTTCGTTGTTCATATATTTGGTTTTGGTGAAGTTTATTTTTAGACCTATTTCTCGAGACGCTATATAATATTCACTTGTTATTTAATTCCGTTGCTTTTTTCCCACTAGTAATCTAATTATTTGAAGATATAGTCCAAAGTGCTGTATCCCCGTCTAAAATCTGCTTGTTCACGTGGTTGATAACTGTTCAAAACGTATGGATTTTTTTGATGTTTTCTGGTGTTACCGCCTCATTTTTCGCTTTATGATTCTAGTGAGGATTTTGTATAGTACCGATAACAGGCTGATGGGTCTGTAATTCTCCAATTTAAATGTATTCCCCTTTTTAAATATAAGCACAATCAAGGCGTTTACCCAAGGTGCTGGTATTTTACTTCCTATGAGGCACCTGTTAAATAGAACTTGAAGAGATTGTATTATCGATGCCCTTCCATACTTTATCATTTCTATACTAGTGAGGATTTTTTTTTCATCGTCCCCTGGTTCTTTGTTGTTATGCCCTTCCATACTTTATCATTTCTATACTTATTTCATCGTCCCCTGGTTCTTTGTTGTTATACGTTACGGGGCGTTCATTATTTCATCCATTGTTACATCAGGAATTTCTTCAGATCCCACATTTCTTACTAGCACTCTATTTCCTTCTTCTTTTCCGGGCGGTGGCGGTATTTTCGTGTCATATAATGTTTGATAATATTTTTCTGTGGCTTCCTTTATCTCTGTGATTGTGCAATCTCTTAGTTATCGTTATTTATAAGTTTTATTATTTGATATCTCCCTTCATTCATTTGTTTATTTAGGTGTATCAAATTTTTTCCTCTGTCAAAATTTCTTCTATTTTCGAGTTTCTGTACTGTCTGACGTCTTCTATGATCTTTTTTTTTTATTTTTTTTGTCTATTTCTGCCAATTCTAATCTGCAATTTGTAGGATCATTTTTTAATAGTTGTCTCTGTTTCATGAGATTTTTCTCGTATGTCTCTTTACTTAATTTTTGTGTTTTTTCGATGTTGCTATTTGTTTTGTAGTGATGAGGAGGCTGTTGGTTATTTGTGCGTTTAGTTTATCAAGTTCTGTTTGGTAGTTTATGTGTTTTATATAATTTTCCAGTGCTTGTCGATATTCGTCTGTGTTGTGCTTCATTATTTCTATTGGTGTCTTTAACTTTGTATGAGTTATCAATCTACGTCTCTCCTGCCTCAGATTTATTCTTATTTTTCCTCCGAGCATTGGTCACTGCCAATGCTTATCGTGTTCAGGACTGTCGTGTCAGTTATAATATTCTTATCATTTGATAACACATAATCAATTTCGTTTCTTGTTATATCATCTGGGCTTTGCCATGTCCATCATCATAACGTAGAAGTTATTTTCGTTTACAAAATTTGATAACATTTCTCCTCTGCTGTTCCTCATACCCAAAACCAAGCTTCTCTTCTCATTTGTATTCGCTGGTTTCCCTATTTTGACATTGAAGTCACCAATTATTATGATGTAGCAATGCTTTATTTATATCTTCATAGAATTGGTCATTTTCTTCTTCCTCGCTGTCTGATGTCGGCGCATATACTTGAATGATCTTACATTTGCATCTTCTGTTTAGCTGTATGTCTAGAAATCACTCTATCCGATATGGCTTGGAACTGAACAACTTTTTCTGCTATTCTTTTATGTATAAGTAGACCGACTCTCCTAATTTTCTTACTTTCATTGCCTATATAGAAAAATTTATGGCGACTTTTTAGGGTGATACAAAACCCTTCTGTTCTTCCTACTTCCGTAAGCCACTGTCCATTTTATGTTTTTTAGTTCTTCCAATTCAATCACTTTTTCTTCAGATCCTAAAGTTCTTGTGTTATAAGTTGCTATGTTATTCTCTTGGGTTTTCTATTGCTCTATGTAATCCATGGGCGGGTAGTGCGAGATTCTGTGTACTACTCAGTGCGTTTTGGAAATTCGACGTATTCATTTTTAATTTGAGGTTTTTAGTCATTTCCTTGTCGCGCAGGCCAAACGTGTTGACAAGGGTATGGAAGTTGGAAAGATGGTATGTGGTGAAGGATTAATGTTTTTAAGCCCTGATGTCTCCCCATATTAGGCAGGTGGGAGGAGACCAAGGCTGGCTTTGACAGGGTCGCGTCCCTGAAGTGTATATCCGTCCTCTGCCGGGATCCCAAAGGAGTATATACCGCTTTATGGTTTACTTCAACTATATTTATGTTAAATTTCGACTGCACATTTGTATTACCTTGCTATTACTATATCCAAAAAGAGGTTGTTTACTTATGTTGAATAAGCTGAATAAATAGCTTCAGATTTAATCAGATCTTAGCAATTGTACCCAAGCATTTAAAGGCGAGAGTTGCGATTTCTAAATGTATTGTGCTTCAAAGTGTTTACTTAGAAACTTCGTTTTTAATATTGTGCCAATAAAGCAACTGAGTGTTAAACAGCGAAGTGCTATGTGTATTTTACAGGCTATAGTGAACGAGAAATTGTAAAAAACTGAGGATTCAAAGAAAAGCTTAAACTATTTACAGAATTCAAGTAACAGCAACAAATGAAGGTAGAAAAAGATCTAGTCGGCCTATGGTTGTAACAAAACGTGAAGATCAGTTCATCACTCGTCTTGGATCCATTTCTCGAGTATCACTTTTAAGAGGCGATTACTGTCTGCACAACTAAGAGAATATGTACATAGGTGCCGAGAAACCGAATGAAAAAAATCGACACATGCACAACAATTGCAAAAATACATGGAAACTGGGCAAAGATCACAATAAAGTCCTTTGGGCAGATGAATCGGCATTACAAATTTTTTGAATCTAATAAGGAAATTTGTGCGCTACTAAATTAACGGAAGGCTTCAGAATTTAAATTTTTACTGTGCCATCATTAAGCAGGAAAGTGACAGGGTTATGGTTTGGTGATGCTTTAATGGCAGTTAACCAGGTGGTTTAGTGAAAATCTACGGAAAAATAAATGTAGAAGGATACACGAAAATTCTGCATGAGAAGAAGGGAGAAAAACTAATAGATATAATGCTATTGCAGTCATCTCTCTCCCACTGAACTAGCATGGCATGAGTTAGTTTGGATGATTAAAAATGTCTGTCAAGGCCCGCGAGGATACTCAAAAAAGTTGTTGGGAAAAAATGTCAAAGTTTTATACATTAAAAAATAAAATGCCAAAAATTTGTAAGGCAGTAATTAAAAATAAATGTGGTAATTTTGTCCAAAGTAAGAGTTGAATAAACTTTTTGATGGTTATATTTGTGACTCATTTTGTAGACAAGATATTATTGTAAAAGTAGACATTTACTTTAGAATGAGGAAAACATTTTTTCATTTGGAATTCTTAGTTCTAATTAAAAATTCCTTTGTGCTTTTAAGCTTTTGGATGGTATAATAAATAATTCTTTCTCTCTTTCAATCCTTTCACCCCAAAAAGGAGTATCGGTGACATTATGCAGTTGCTGCCTCAACAGTCATTCTCCAGGCATCTCGATCCTGCGCGAACTAACTTGACTCGTACATATCCATCCCAAGAAGAGGTCTTACTTGATCGGACCATCTTGTTAGAGACCTTCCCCTTGGTCTTCTACCTTCCCCGTTACAATAAGCTTTTCCACGGCATCCACTTTCCTCATAATGTGACCAAAATATTTCATGTACTGTCTAATAATTCTATTTGAAAGTTAGTCGTTTGTACTAAGCTCTTCAAGTATAGGTACAGTGTTCAATATACGATACTCTGAGGAGCTTGTTTAATGGAATAATTCTTTACAAGTATTTAAAACCTTCTCTTCATGTACTACACATAATGATGAGCTTTTACAAACCTCTTGATGGAATAGCCATAATAAATACAGTTTTACCAACTTCTATAATTTCTACAAATTTCTAAAAAGCTCTTTGTGAAAATCAGTCCAGGGGCAGCGGATTCTATCAGAATAAAACTCTAGAAAGTTCTTTGTAGAGGACGTGAATTCTAGATAATTCTACTTACAACTCATAGGAAATTAGTATAGATTTCTAGAACATTCTACATGGAGAACAATTGAAATTTTAAAAGTTTTTGTAAAATTAGTTGATTTGTAAAGGATATCTATCAATAATTTCAATTTTGTTTAGCTAATTGCGGCGGTAGGTGAGGACACAGCGCGAAACCCCGGTCTTAGAAATTTCGTTTCTATGGAGCGTTTCACGGGAACGGATGGTACTTTTGTGTACATGAGTTACAAAAGCAATAATTTCGCGTTCGATGTCATTCACACTGCGTAAATAAAGCCACGAGTGTTCAACTGATTAAAAAATGGGTGTAGAAGTTTGAATAAACAGATGCGACAAGGATATCAAAAAGCAATGCAAACATAGAATTCGTTTGAATGCAAACGATCAAGTTACCTAAATGTGCCTAGAACTTCATTACAACGAATTCTTCGTAAATATTTATACCCGCACTCCTTCAAGATACAGCAACAATTAAAACCAATTGAGGCTACTCAAATGTCTGAATTCGTCAAGTCATCAAATTAATTTGATTTCCAAAAGAAGTGACATAAGTTTCCTAGCCTTGATTTGACTAAAATGATTTTTTTCCTTGTAGACACATCCAGGACTAAAGTTTATAGGAATAATCTTCTGTTCTTAGAATAAATTTAAAAAATATCCGGCAATAACTAGCGCAATCACGGATACGTGATGTCAAGCAGTGATCATTTTTTTCACTGTTCGCTTAGAGGAATGTCGGGTACAAACGGTTCACATTATATGACATTACTTTTAAGCACTAATTTTCCAAGAACTGTAGTTTGGTAGACAATAAGCATTTTTTTCAGTTATCAAGTTGTTTTTAATGTTCCGTGCGGAACACTTATGGGATCATTTCGGCGTCCGTCTGTTTACACTTAGGAAACTATTTGACATAGAAGGTTGAAATTTGGCACAAATATAGAAATTGATGGCCCAATCAGAACCGTGTGGTTTTGAAAGTTAAATTTTGACTTAATAGGTTAGTTTTACGGGTGAAATCGGAAATGAAAAACAAAATTATTTACCAGATCATGGAGTGGGATGTCAAATGAGAACTTGCGAAAACACGAGTTCAAAAAAATATATAATGTATTTTTTTTTTGTATTATTTTTAAAAGAATCGCCAAATACCCTTTTCCACCTACCCTATATCGAAAAGTACTGATCAAAAAATTTTGAAAAATTTCTGGAATAGTATCCATAAAGCGTAAGTTGAGCGAAAATTATCACGAGTGCATTACGTTAATAATTTATCTGGTATATTCAAAAAAAGTTGTCGAAAGTGTTGATTTATTGGCTATTAGGTAGCTAAGATGCTATAACTATTATACATTATTGACTAAAAAGAAACGTGAAAATACATATTGGATCTTAAGATATATACATGTCAGGAACTTTTTGTCTTATTCTGCTTAGTCTCATTAGCCTGCTAAGTTAGTATCTGACTAAACATGTTTGTAAGTTGGGCTCTCAATTCTTTTATTGAAAACTCATTGGGAGTGTGTTATTTTAAAGGTAGTCACCGTACGCAACACAAATTGCGCAAGTCCAACTTGCACTTGACCGGTTTTTTGTTGTATTAAACTTTTTTAGAGACACCTTCTATTTTTATGAAAAGTTGCTGTAAATAAGATGAAATAAAGAGTAAAGCCTTAAATTAAAGTTAATTAAAAATATAGAAGGACGTAATTTTCAATTTTTTCTATTTAGGGATAACTACCCCATATTTTGAAGGTTAAAAGTTAAAAGTGTGAAAATAAATAAGATTTTTCTCCAAAATTAAAAGTTATTTTTTAGGTTAAAATAGCACCAACATGAATTTCTGCCCGCTTTTAAGGGATGGTTATCGCTTAGCGATAAGTTTGGAGACATATAAGTCCAGCGCTATATTCTCAATATTTTGATTATTTGTATTTTTTCCTAGTCTTGGGAGTCATGTTTGTGAGTATGGCAGGAACCCCTATTAATTGCGACCCTCTTTTAGAGGTTGATTTTTCTTTAACTATACGTTATTGGGTAGAGAATATGTAAAAAACACAGGCAAAGCTTTGTCCGAGATGACCGACCCCCCTATCCCCCTGTATTTTTGGCCGCTGAGCACGATCCCGATGTAGATTTGTCCCATAACATCACAGTTTTTTTCTAACCTCAAAAAAGGTCGAAAGTAAAAAAAAAATTTGTCCGAGATGACTGACCCCCCTACCTCCCTATATTTTTGGCCGCTGAACAGGATCCCGATGTTAGATTTGCCCCATCACATCACAGTTTTTTTCTTAGCTCAAAAAGAGGGCAAAAATAAAAAAATTCTGTCCGAGATGACTGACCCCCTACCCCCCTGTATTTTTGGCTAATGAGCACGATCCCGATGTTGGATTTGCCCCATCATATCATAGTTTTTTTCTAACCTCAAAAAGAGGTTAAAAGTCTACGAATTCCACATGTCATGTTTCGCAATGTAGGTACGGGTTTACAGAAACTGAAACTGGTCACTCTGATATATTACCATCTATATTCCGATGTATTTCGAATCACTGCATTCTGACTCAATAGAGAATATGATGAATTAGGCGGTGAATTGTCGCGAAACTTGTAGAAAACCGAAAAATTGCACATATCCTTTTTCACAACGCTGATACGGGATATCAGTGATGATTAACATGGTATGATTCGACATATTTTCATATCCATTGCGATACATTTCAAGCCGCTGAAGAAGATAGATAAGTTCAGTTTCACCTCAAGGGTCACAGTTTCCTAGTGACTTCAAAAATAGGGCATGAAATACAGAAATCGCTTATATCATTTTGCACCAAGTGAATTTGGGTGAGCAGAAATTGGAAATCTGTATTGAAATATATTTTCATCTATATTCTTATAGACTCGAAGTAGCTGAGCGGGAACTAAATGTTGATTTTGATAGCTCGTATCGCAGCATGATTCTCATCGTGAATTTTTTACCTCTTTTTGAGGTTAGAAAAAACTGTAATGTAATGGGGCACATCCAACATCGGGATGGTCTTCAGCGGTCAAAAATACAGGGGTTAGTGGGGTCAGTCATCTCGGACAAGAATTTTTTTATTTTCGACCTCTTTTTGAGGTTAAAAAAAAACTGTGACGTGATAGCGCAATTCCAACATCGGAAACGTGTTCAGCGGCCAAAAATACAGGGGGGGTAGGGGGGGGGTCATCTCGGACAGAATTTTGTTTTTTTTTTCCTTTTTTTGAGGTTAAAAAAGAACTGTGATGTGATGGGGTAAATCCAACATCGGATCGTGTTCAGCAGCCAAACATACAGGGGGGGTAGGGGGTCAGTCATCTCGGACAGAAATTTTTTTATTTTTGACCTCTTTTTGAGGTTAAAAAAACTGTGATGTCATGGAGCAAATCCAACATCGGGATCGTGTTCAGAGGCCAAGAATACAGGGGGAGTCATCTTGGACAGACTTTTTTTTTGTGTGCCTGTGTAATTAAAGTGACCTATTTTCATGAATTACACATCATAAATATTTTTTTATTTTCTGTTAAAAACTTATTTATTTTCACTCTTTTAATCCTCAAAATAGGGGGTAGTTACCCCTAAATAAAAAAATGGAAAAATATGCCCTTCTAGATTTTTAATTAGCTTTAGTTTAAGACCTTTGTAGGGGTTTTTTTTTCATGAAGTGCAAAAATGGGCTAATTTTGCGGTTTGTACAGAGCAAAATTATTCCTCACTTTAAAATTTATAAAATATATTAAATTTGAGGCTTATAATTACCTCTAATTTGTAAAGATAACTGGAAACAGTAATCGATAAATGTAATATAGACTCATCATAGAACTTGATAATAAAGACTGTAATATATCAGTATAAATATAATTTGCCTCTAATAAATACCTGTTTAAATTTTGCTCTTCCAACTTTATTTTTGATTTTTTTTTTCTAACTAGCTTCATAAGAAAACCAAAAGATAGTGTATTACTTACCATTTTCCAAATCTATCCATAATCTCCTTTTTGTGATTTTAAAGCGCCTAAATCGAATTAATAAAATCAATAACCAAAAAGAAAAGAATACAATCATTATAACGCCACCAATGTAGGAGGGATCAGGTCCAGGTCTAGGCCAAGCCGAACTCATTCTTTAATTGATACTTTTGTGTTTACTTTTTTCTACAGATTTTACATTACTCTGCAAGTTTATCGTTTGTTATATGATCTCACAATTTATCGAGCCGATATTATTGAGATTATTTGATAACATATTTTTATATTCATAAAACTATGTTTCTCTGAAACAATTTAAATTTATTTTCAAAAGAAAATGAAATCGTAGAATTTCACGGTATATATATAGTCTCTCTAGCAGTGATGTAGCCATACCACGAGGGAAGTGGGGACAAGTAGATTCTGAGGGAGTTAGGAAAACAACGAGAACTTTCACGGCGGAGCAACTTATAGAGGGGCCGGTTTTTTCTAAACCCACAGGAACGGAGTGGTACATGTCGTTAGATTTCAAATCATTTTTGCAAACCGAAAAAAAAAAATAATACAGAAAAACCGGCAAGTGCAAGTCGGGCTTACGCAATTAGTGTTCCGTACGTTGATTGATTTAAAATAAAAATTTTTGTTACGGAGGTATAAAATGATCAATGACTTCACGAAGCACACCCCAAATGAGTTTTCAGTAAAAGAATTAAAAGCCCAGATGACAAGACAAAATGAGTTTTCAACAGACTTTTTCCGACCTTTACTGAAAACTAATGACCTTGAAAATTTTTGTTTTTTTATGTGCCAAATAAATTATTAAAGGTAATGTACTAGTGATAAGTTTCGTTCAATCTACACCCTGTGGAGAGTATTATATCTATAATATATATAAAATGCAACAACTGTCTGTCTGTCTGTCCGTTAGTGCGCGTATCACTGGAGAACCACTTATCCGATTTACGTACTTTTTTTTTTAAAACATACATCTGTTCTCTGGCCAGGTTATAGGCTATATTTTATTACGATAGGTAGCATAGGGAATGAACAGTGACGATAATAGTGAATGAAGTCGGAAAAAAGTTTGCCGCGCGTTCCCTTGCAATACACAGCCTAAACCATTAAATTTAGAACAATATTATGTAGCAGAGAATATCTATAATCTATAATATATATAACATGCAATGTCTCTCTGTCTGTCTGTCTGTCCATTAGTGCGTTTATCACGCGAGAACCACTTATTCGATTTACGTGTCTTTTTTTAAATTCATACATATATTTTTTGGCCAGGTTATATAATAATAATAATAATAATTTATATCTATAATATATATAAAATGCAACGTCTCTCTGTCTGTTTGTCTGTCCGTTAGTGCGCTTATCCCTCGAGAACCACTTATTCGATTTACGTGATTTTTTAATTCATACATATGTTCTCTGATCAGGTTATAGATATATATTTTATTACATCTATAATATATATAAAATGCAACGTCTCTCAGTCTGTCTGTCCGTCCGTTAGTGCGCTTATCACGGGAGAACCACTTATCCGATTTACGTGCTTTTTTTTTAAAACATACATATGTTCTCTGGCCAGGTTATAGGCTATATTTTATTACGTTAGATCACATAAGGAATAAGCAGTGACGATAATAGTGAATCATGTCGGAAAAAAGTTTGCCGCTAGAGCGTTCTCTTGCAATACTCTGCCTAAACCATTAAATATGGAACAATATCATGTAGCAAAGAATATCTGTAATATATATAAAATGCAACGTCTCTCTGTCTGTCTGTCTGTCCGTTAGTGCGCTTATCACTCGACAACCACTTATCCGATTTACGTGTTTTTTTTTTTTTTAATTCATACATATGGCCAGGTTATATAATAATAATAATAATCTATATAATATACCATATATAAAACGCAACGTCTCTCTGTCTGTCCGTTAGTGTGCTTATCATTCGAGAACTACTCATTTGATTTACGTGATTTTTTTTTAATTCTTAATTTAATATATGTCAATAAAAATCTATAATATATATAAAACGTATCTCTGTCTGTCTGTCTATCTATTACTGTGCTTAGCACTCAAGAACCACTTATCCGATTTACGTGTTTTTTTTTTATAAAATACAAAGGGAATAAACAGAGACAAAATGCTAATATGTAGGAAAAAAGATGGAAGTTTAGCAGTAAGCTTGGTAGAAAGACTGAATAGATGGGGGGAATACTTTAAAGAAACACTAAATGGAGATGAAAATGAGTTGAATGAGAAATAGGAAGCAAAATTAACTGAAGGGCAGGAGGGGACAAACAAACCCTGCAAAGAAGAAATAAGAAAAATACTCAGAACCCAAAAAAAATAAGGCCCCGGGTGGAAATTGTATAACAGCAGAACTGATCAAAGCTGGAGGAGTAGATCTGGAAAATGAAATATACCGGTTGGTGCAAGAAATATGGGAAACAGAAAAGATGCCAGTGAGCTGGAGAGAGTCGCTCATTTGTCCAATATACAAAAAAGGAGAAAAAAAACTATATGTGCTAATTATAGACCAATAGCCTTACTGGATGTCGTATACAAGATAGTAGTGTTGACTATCAAAAACAGACTAGCAGAGAAAGCCGAGTCTATTCTGGAAGAGAACCAGTGTGGATTCAGGAAAAATAGATCGGTTACAGACCAGATATTTTCGATTAAGCAAATCCAAGATAATAGCTTTAAAACAAAATTTGGCACTACACTTGGTCTTTGTGGATTTCAGAGAAGCATATGACTCTATAAATAGAGAAGGACTCTACAAGATAATGGAAGAACTAAAAATTCCAAGTAAATTGATTCGCATGGTGAGAATGATCCTGAATGACACAGAAAATAGAGTGTTGGTTGAGGGCAAAGTATCAGACAAGTTTAAGGTGAAGAGAGGATTAAGACAGGGGGATCCAGTGTCGACATGTCTATTTAATTTGGTAATAGAGAAGATAATCCGGGATTCAGAAATAAAAACAAATTGAACGATATACCAACAAACCTGCCAATGCTTGGCCTATGCGGATGATGTAACAGTAATTGCAAGAGCAAGAAGAACCTCAAAAAAGCCATAAGTAGGATAGAAGAAAGGGGAAGGATCTCATCCTTAAAGATAAATGAGGAAAAAACAAAATACATGGAAATTACAAAGAAGAAGGATAATAAAAAACAACAAAAGTTTAGATATAATAAAAACAACTTAGGGAAAAGATATACGTTTGCAAAAGTAGACAAATTTAATTATCTGGGAGTAACAATAACAGAGAGTGGACAAGAAAGGAGAGAGATACAAGAAAGAATAGCGAAAGGACAGAGATGTTTGGGGGCAATGAATCCAATATTGAAATCAAAGAATGCATCAAGAAAAGCAAAAGAAAGAATAAATACGACAGTTGTCAGACCCACGGTGACATATGGATGCGAAACATGGAAACTGAATGCAAGAGAAAGGGAGACATTAGAGGTGTGGGAAAGGAAAGCTTTGAGAAGAATCTACGGAGGATGGAAAGAAGAGGGACTGTGGAGAAGAAGAACAAATTACGAATTAAAATGTCTATATACGAAACCCCTTATAAGCCAAATCATAAGAAGCCAGCGATTAAGATGGTTGGGACACCTGGCAAGGATAAGGAAAGAAAGACAGGCAAAGCAAGCCGTAATAAGAGGAGTGGTTGAAGAAGAGGCAAGGGTAGACCTCGATCTACATGGATTCAGGCAGTAAAGCAAGATCAGGAGTTGATGGGAATCCCGCATTGGGAAAAGCTAAAAGGAGATAAAAAGAAGTGGAGACAAGTATGCAACCAAGCCATGGGCCTCTAAGGCCCCTTGAACTATATAATAATATAAACATAACGAATAAGCAGTGACGATAAAGGCGAATCAAGTCCACGCGAGCGGAGCCGCGGGCACAGCTAGTTATATATATTTTTGAATTCATGTTTTTACAAGCTTTCATTTGACACCCCACTCGATGACCTGGTAAAAAAAAAATCACTTCCGATTTCAGCCCAAAAAAACTTACCCTTAAGTCAAAATTTAGATTATTTTTGTCAGTAATTTCCACTTTTTCACACTTGATACATGACGAGTTTTGTTGTACAGTAACTTCATGTGATAGGTAATCCCAGTATGAACTTTATTGGTTATGGGTCAAAATTATTAAAACGGGCCACCTGAATTTTTTTTTCTCGGATTTCAAAGATAACTATGTTTTTCGATAGTGGTACAAGTACCTTTTAACCCTCTTAAAATTTTTTTTGCAATTCTTCAATTATCTTGCGAATAATCGCTAGTTGAATATTTATGTATAGAACTTTTCATTTATTCATATTTCGAAAACGGATAGAGATAATTTTTTTTAAAATGAAGATAAATGTACTTTTCAGTTGAATTCATCCGGTTGTTGTAAAATTTAATTCGTTAAAGGTACAAACAATTTTTTTAAACAATTGTGAATGAAACCGTGTTCTCAGTTTCACTCTAAAATGAGATCGCACCCTTTTAATGTGTAAAACGCCACTGAGTAAATTAAAAAAAAAAGTTAGTAACCTCTTATATTAAAGAAGTTATTAATTTTTTTCTGTTGGACGCGCGGCCTCCAACGCGCTCGTGGCCTCTAACGCGGGAGCTGCTAACGTGACGCTCTCGAAAAACTCATTAATCTTTAACGAAGGAATCATAATAGTAATCTCAAGACCCTTTGCATTTATTGTTTAATGAACAATTAAGTAAAAATTATACAGTACATATTAAATTATTTGAAACATTAACTGTTTGCAAAGAACCTAAATCGAATTGTTTCTTAATGAATTGCCAAGAATGTCTAGGAGCAGTAAATGCTATCAAAAAAATCGCAGCAAATTTTCGAAGAGGGAAAAATTGCTTACGATTGATAGGTAAATGAAAGTTATAAAGTGATTCTTTTACAACGAATTATCTTTTTTCTCTAAAATATTCTAAACGGTCATCGTATTGTTCAGATGTTCTTTTGAAACTACCACGGAAACAGCGGCCGATTTCCTGCTAAAACTCGGAAAGGGATTACCAGTGGTACTGAAACACAATTTCATCTCAACGACCCAATTCTCATTTCTCAACAACCTTAAGGAATCTATCAGTGAAGGAGAATTTATTGTAACGTTAGACTTCTCTGAAAATGATTCCTGTCAAGACGCGATTCAATCTTATCACTGGGACAATTCCCAAGCGACCCTACATATTACAAACAAAATAATGTATTGAAAAACGACAGTTTTGTTGTTATATCAGAGTACGTGAAACATTCAGCGGTTTCAGTTAATTTGTATAATAAGAAATTGAGTTAAGATTCGGCAACTCTGCCATTTGAAAAATTTATTATTTTTCTGACGGAACTGTCTCAATATAAAAGCAAGTTCAATTTTTCTTCTTGAATGAATCTGAATATGGTATTAGTGCAGAGTGGCATTTTTTCGCCACTTCCCATGAAAAAGGGGCTTGCGATGAGATTGGTGGTTGCGTTAAAAGTGCGTCGAGAACTGTAAGTCTTTAGAGATAGACAAATCATGCTGAGCAGATTTGGATAAGGTTTGAAATTAAAAAAGTAAAAATGATTGTTGATATACTATATATGGTAGACGCCCTGGGTATAATAATATGCACGATTTCTTCGGCGAGTTTGAGCAGAATATATGTGGACGATTGCTTGGCTGTGATGCTTTGGTGTATACTGGTGATTTCAATATAGATGTTTCGAATATGGACTGTATTTATATACAGCGCTTTTTAATGCTTTTGTCTGCATACGGTCTATCTCAACTAATTGATGAACCCTTCAGGTACGGACCTGGTAGTGCGACGCTTATTGATTTAATGTTGTGCTCCAACAAGAATCTGATAGTGAAGTCTGGTGTCGATCCTACTTTCGATGTTTCTGACTACCTCCTAATAAAATGTCAATTAAAGTTTGAAATTCTTAAACCTAGGCCTTTTTTGACAACATATCGCGATTACAGGAACTTTGGCAATACCGTTTGATGATAGCTATTATTTACCTAATATTGACCTGAAGGCTGAGACTTTTATTTTCTTTCTGTTGGAGATATTTAATGTACGTGCACCAATAAAAACTTCAAGGATTACAAAACTGAAGGCACCGTGGTTAACTCAAAATATAAAATTTTGTATGTCTCTCCGGAATAAAGCTCTATCCAAATATAAAAAAGAAAAATTCCAGACAGCTGGGAGTCTTATAGGCAGCTGAGAAATTTGGTTAGCTCGGCCATTGTTAAGGAAAAAAGAGCATACCTTAAAAATGGTATTCGAAATAATGGACCAAGAGATAATTGGAAACTTATGAAGGAAATGGATATCTACTCAAAAAATAAAAAGGTGATTCCTGAGTTCTTGGGTAATGCTGATGTTATTAATAGGTTCTTCGCAGGTGCGGCACAATTCGGTGAACCGAACCATGAGATTTTAAATTTTTATAATAATAATAGAAAACTCGGCGTGGGTAATTTTAGATTTAGACTGACAACGGTTGAGGATGTAGAGAAGGCCTTATCTTCCATTGAATCAAAGGCCATTGGCTGTGATCAGATCGGGTTGACAATGTTAATTCGCTGCTGTCCTCACATTATTCCAGTAATTGCCCATTTGGTAAATTTTTGTATTGAGACCTGTACTTTTCCTGAAATCTGGAAAACATCATTTGTTCTACCGCTTCCCAAGGTCAATTGTCCAAGTAAACTAAAAGACCTAATACCTATTAGGATTCTGCCCACTCTTTCCAAAATAATTGAAAGAGTGATGGACGGACAAATCAGACAGTATGTCGCCAGTTTTAAAATTTTGCCCACTGTACAATCGGGCTTCCGTAAGGATCATAGCTGTACTACTGCTCTATTGAGGGTAATGGACGATATCCTGGAGGCTGCGGATCGTGACGAATTGACAGCATTGGTTCTTTTGGACTATTCAAAGGCCTTTGACCGGCTAAATCACGATCTTTTCTGAGCATTCTGAATTATATCGGCTTTGATGACAGCGCACGGCGTCTTGTTAATGCATACCTTACTGGTAGGAAGCAGATGGTTAGAGTTGGTGGTGCGCTGTCGAGCCCTCTAAAAATGTCCTGCGGTGTGCCTCAAGGCTCTATCGTGGGCCCGCTATTTTCCACCATTTATACGTCACAACTTATTTCATACTTAAAATATTCCTCAGCGCATTTCTACGCTGATGACACGCAATTATACATATCTTTTAAGTCAGACCAAATATTGGAGGCTAATGATAAACTGACGCTTAATCTGGATGCCCTTTTGAAGGCCTCGAGGGCACACTGCTTAGAAATAAATCCAACTAAATCACGGATTCTGTTATTTGGACGGATTCAGTCTCGGATCTGGCACCAAAATCTGCTACAAATTAGGTTGAATAATGTAGTGCTAAGTGCATGTACTGATGCCAAAAACTTGGCCTAGTAATGGACTCCGATCTGAGATTCACGGGACATATAAATTTATCTATTCGCTAATCTTAAATTAATTTTCAATCAACGCGCTCTTGTTACCGAGAATCTTAGAAAGATGGTATGAGTCCATTATTCTGTTACACTTTAACTACTGTGATGTGGTGTACCTGCCTTTTAGACTGTGACGCTAAGAGGATCCAACTTATGCAAAATTCGTGCGTGCGTTTTATTGGCGGTATTCGAGGCCGTGAGAGAGGTGTCAGTGCAAAATTGCGCGACTTAAAGTGGTTAAGAATGAATGAAAGACGGGTGGTACACAGTTTGGTACGATATAATAGAATTATTTGTAATAAGTGTCCTGGCTACTTATATAGCAAAATAAAATTTAGATATGATGCACATAACCTGGATCTGAGGCACAAATTCACCTTGACTCCGCCCATGCACTTGACTTCAATGTATGAGCGTTCTTTCAGTTACCAAATAGCTAAATTGTACAATAAAGTGCCTGTTGATCTGAGGGATGCGTCAGGTCACAGGTTTAAAAGAGCAGTAAAAACCATTGTTCATAGCTTATGCTGACTCCTTCCTCCGGCAGCTCGACAATAGTCACCTCAATCGACCTCTCTAATGTTACATATATAGCAGTAGCCATACCTTTAGCCACCCACAATATTAATATTAACTTCTATCATGGTGGTACATTGTGTTTTGATATTTTGTATTTTATATGCAATCAACCTCTCTAATGTTACATATATCGTAGTAGCTATACCCTTAGCCACCCACAGTTTTAATATTAACTTTATCATGTAGTACATTGTGTATTGATTATTATATTTTGTATTTTATATGCAATACTAGTTTCTAAAGTGTTGGTGTATATAATATGTATTCGCATTTCATGGTTGAGATAGGAAGTGTAACTTCAACTCCGCCAATTGTAATCTTACCATTTAATTACAATAAAGACATTTTATTATTATTATTATTATTAAGTAGTGAAAATCAAATAACATCTCCCAAACACTTGTTTGATTGGGTAGTTAATTATTTTAAAAATATAAGCTTCAATTTTTGTACAAATGAACAATTGACGTGCAAAATATTTTCTAATTCTGAAGAAGCAGTAACAGTTAATGTTTGAAATAATTTAATATGTGTTGTATAATTTTTACTCAGTTGTTCATTAAATAATAAATGCAAAAGGTCTTGATATTACTCTTATGATTCCTTAGTTAAAAATTTGCGATCATCAGCGTTAGCGGCTCGCCGTTAGAATTCACGAGCGCGAAAAGGCCGCGCATCATAACTTCTTTAAAAATATTAATAACTTCTTTAATATAATAGGTCACTAACTTTTTTTTAATTTACTCAGTGGCGTTCCGCATTTTCGAGTGAAACCAAGAACATGGTTGAATTCGCAATTGTTTAAAAAAAATTGTTTATAGCTTTAACAAACTAAATTTTTACTAAATAATTTACCGAGTTAGCCGTTATTTGATGGAAATTCATGGTAACTTAACACAAATAAAACACTAATAATGTTTTTGAATTTCCACTATATTATTATTTTTCGTGACAACTGTTTCGACACACGGTGCCTTCTTCAGACGAATAAGAATTTTAAACTAAATGTAATATTGAATACATATCTTAAATATAGTATTTTCGTTCTACATGTTTAAGAAATCTCAGTGTACTTAGATAATTCTAACTATATAATTGGGTACAATAATATAAAACCATAAATACACAATATACAATTGGAAAAATCTAAATAGGTAATCCTGCTTATTGTTCTAGATAAATCTGGTTGGGTTAATTTCTAATTTTTTTTTCAATAACAAGTTGTTGTTTCAGTTGTTGTCAAATGTTCCTTTTCTTATATTTGTTAATCTCATGCTTTCTAAGAAATTCAACTTTTTAGATTTAGATTCATTATAAAGAATTTTAAAATTTTCGTCAAAATTGTGGTTTTCTAAGATTAAATGGTCGGCATAATTAGAGGTGTTATTTTGTTTTATATAACTTCTTTTATGTTCATTAATTCTTTTTTGAAATGATCTACTGTCTAACCAACGTAGAATTTTGAGCAAGAACCGCAATTAAGTTGGTATACTCCCGATTTTGTCGTTTTATCACTTTTATTTTTGTTATTAGTGTTCCGTACGGAAGACTTATAAGATGACTTCGGTGTCTGTCTGTCACACCAGATTTTCTCCAAAACTATTTGTCATAGAAAGTTGAAATTTGGTAATAATATAGGAATTGATGGCCTCATTAGAGCCATGTAGTTTTGAAAGTTAAATTTTCACTTAAGGGGTTAGTTTTGGGGGATGAAATCGGAAGTGAAAAAAAAAATTTTTTACTAGGTCATCGAGTGTAGTGTCAAATGAAAGCTTGTGAAAACACGAGTAAAAATATATATATAATGTAATACTTGCGCGCTCATTACCTTTAATGATTTATATGGTATATAAAAAAACAAAAATTTCAAGGTCATCAATTTTCAGTAAAGATTGGAAACAAACTTTGTTGAAAACTCATTTGGGATGTGTTTTGTGAAGTCACTGATCATTTTATACCTCCGTAACAAAATTTTTTATTTTAAAAGCAATCAACATGCGGAACACTAATTGCGCAAGTTCAACTTACACTTGACCGGTTATTTTTTATTAGATTTGAAAGCTTATTATTAATTTTAAACGCGATGTTTAAACCTCTTTTAGACAATTGTTTGGATACAAAGTTGGTTATCTTTCCTGTATAAGTGAGTGTTTTAAAATTATGTTTATGAGTTTTAATTTAACACTTAAAGTTGACAGAAAACTATTAAATTGAAAAAAAAACATTTTAATTAATAATGTAAAACTATATAATCATTAAAATTATGGAATAAAACTATTATTTCGGACATCTTTAAATGTTCTGAATCTACATTTATCATAAAAACTTAAAAATATTAGGTTTTAGTGTTCATTTTTAACAAAAAACACGCATACACCATCTTTAACTAAGCAACGTAGCAAAGTGCTATTTATAATAAATATGCAACCGCTAAATTAAAAATTGTCTTTATCTTTTATTATATTGAACAAAACTATTATTTCCAGTGTTTTTTGAAGTTCTTAATCAAGCCTTGACATCAAAAAATAAAGTTTTATGTTCAGTTTCAAAAAAAAATCGCTTTTTAACACTTACAAGAGTGTTAAGTAGTTGGTAAAATGCTTTTTTATGTAAATAAATGCAATGAAATAATAGTTTTTGTTCAATATAATAAAAATTAAAGACAATTTTTTAATTTAGCGGTTGCACATATTTATTTTAAAGAGCATTTTGCTACATAGCTTAGTTAAAGGTGGTGTACGCATGTTTTTTGTTAAACATGAACACAAAAACCTAATATTTTTAAGTTTTTATGATAAATGTAGATTCAGAACATTTATAGATGTCCGAAATAATAGTTTTATTCCATAATTTTAATGATTATACAGTTTTACATTATTAATTTTTTTTTTTCAATTTAATAGTTTTTTGGCAACTTTAAGTGTGTTTTTTGAAAAAAAAAAAAAAAAACCTCACGGTGGAGGTCTTTTGTTATGATTTACTTAAAAAAACACGTCTCTCACTTAAAAGAGAGAGAATTTTTTTCTATACCTATGTTATTTAACGAATGCTGTTAGACCTTAGATTATAATACTGGAGATTTATAATTATCTCTGACTCTGAAAGATAACTGCAAACAGTAATCAATGAATGTAGCAACTTTATAATTAAGTCTTCGTCATATATCAGAATAAATATAATTTGCTTCTAATAAACACATGTTGAAAATTAGGCTGTTCTAATTTTGCTTTTGATTTTTTTTTAATACTTTAGAAAAGTAATAAAATCCTATTCAGTTGCCTAACCTAATAAGTAAACCCTAACTATTGTATTTTTCTTACCGTTTTCGAATTCCCCCCATAGTCTCCTTTTCTTGGATTCGAAGCACACAAATTGAATCAATAAAAGCAATAAAAAAAAAGAAAAGAATGCAGACATGATGACGCCACCGACGTAGGAAGGGTCAGGTCCAGGTCCCGGCCAATTCGAACTCATTCTTTTATTAATTAATACTTTTCTGTTTACTTTTCTCTGTAGATTTTACCTTTATTAGTCAACTTTATAAATCTGCGTGTTTATCTTTTATCGCGTGATGTCACAATTTATCGGGCCGAAATTAACGATTAGTTGATAAAAATGATATATTATATTATACTCATGTTGACTATAATTCTCTAAAACAGTTAAAATTTATTGTAAAAAAAAGTGAAATCATAGTATTTCGCAGTATATTGTCTCTTCGGCAATTAATCAGGTTCTAACGGTAGGGGACGAGGAGCAAATGGATACAAAACGCTTTTTTTAGAGGGAAAAAAAGAGAACTAACTTACAGGAACGGAAGTACATGTTGAATATGATGCATTTCTTAAAAGCAAAAACACTTAATGCGGCAAAATGACGAAAGAATCTTGAGGAGTTACCTACACCTTTTCAAAAATTTGATTTTTTTACGGATTTTTATTCTCTATACTTCTAAGAATTATTCAAAACAAAATTTTAAGAAAATTCCATTCCATTACACATTACAGAGTTATAGCATCTATCTTGCAGGAAGGCGGCACCATAATTGTCATCAGTGGTCTATTTAAACCGAGAAAAAATAATGTTAACATTTAAAACATATTTAAAAAAAAAAATCTTGTAATTTAAAGCACAATAAAAAATATATAACCGCCATTTTTTTGTATTATTCACTTAATAACTTTTAATTTTTTTTTTTAAATATATGTACTTTTGGCAGTGCCCAGACGTATGTAACCCCTTAATAAAAGTAACAAACTTATTTACATCAAACACTTAGTAAGGGATTTTTTCAACTACGCTGAATAATTGGTATACGGCACACACAATGTATCTCGAAGGACTTTTTCAAAATTTGAGCAAAAACTTATTATTTTGGCAAATTTTTTTGTTTTATTATATTCCAAAATAGACCCCTTCGGACTCAATACAGTGTTTTGATCAATGAGCGTGGTAAATGATTTTCAGCTCATCTTTCGAGATGTCCTTCATTATCCTGGTCGACGGCTTTTGGATATCTTCAATGTTCGCATAACGCTTTCTTTTCATCGACATATGAAACTTTGGGAATCGATACAAGTCGTACGGAGCCAAGTTAGGCGAGTATGGTGAATGGTTGGTGGTTAAAATGTCGTTTTTACTAAGTTGGGAATGTGGAATCTTTGGCACAATGACACTACTCAGTATATATCACGACTACACCAAACACTTTATTTTTGCGCTCGACGCGCGTTTCGCTAACCATGTTAGCTTCACCAGGAGCGATGATTGACTACTAGTCGCTCCTGATGAAGCTAACATGGTTAGCGAAACGCGCGTCGAGTGGAAAAATAAAGTGTTTGGTGTAGTGGTGATATATACTGAGTAATGTGGTTTTTAGTCAAAAAATTAGTAATGATGAGATGGTGCATTATCGTGTAACAGTCGCCAACGATATTGTGGCCGCACGCGACGAATGCGTTCATAACTCCTAGATAATGCATAGCATTAACCGGTTGGCCAAGTAGACCGAGTTCGTGGCACGTGCATTATACGCTTCAAATTGTAGAAACAATTTAACATTGTTTTCACTTCTAACTTCTCCAAAGGACCATTTTTCGGATTTTCTTCGCTTGGCTGCTTCGATTCAGAACTTTGCCACTTGGTTTCTGGATCATATTAAGAAAATTACGTCTCATCGCCAGTTACTAAGGAATTCTTGAAGTTTTTGTCCTTTTTTAACTCTAATCAAGTTTTTACAATGTTGAATTCTAAGCAATTTTTGGTCATCAATCAATTTGAGTGGTACAAACCGTGCGCAAATCTTTCTAATCCCCAAATGCTCAGTCAGAAAGGGATAGATTAAATTTGTAGACATATTTAATTCGATTTCCATATGTCGCATTGAAAATTTCGACTATTTTTTGATGAATTCACGGAAAATTTCGATGGTTTCTTCGGTTATCACGAATTTTGGTTGACCAACATGTTCATTGTCATTTAGGCTGTCATAACCTTTTCTAAAACGTTTATACCAACCATCATGCACTCTGCTACAAGATAGGCAATCATCACTATAAACATGTTTCATGAATTGATACGTTTCGGTAAATGTTCTACCAAGTTTTACACAAAACTTAATACTCACTTTCTGTTCGATGTTCATTTTTCGACCGGTAACTAAAATACTATCACTTCAAGTTTTCTATGCTAAAAATATATCGAAAAACCGTTCGTTTTTAAGAACATAACATTTCAATACTTCGTTCCTTTTTTGAGATGCTCATAATAACTTAAATTATTTTAGCATATTCTGATGAAATGGGAGGAACAACTCAACAACAGAAGTCGAGAAGACCAAATTTCCACCAAAGGAAAATTACAAGGAGCAACTTACACGCAAACACGAGTATACGTTAAACCGTTGTTAAGGAAACTTAAAAGTTTTACTCTTCCCGAGGACATTTCAGATAGTTTAACAGAAATTGTTGTACATCTTTTGAATAGAAACTACCTTAAGGTATGTAAAAATCTTACAATATTACAAGAAGTTAAAAAGAAATGATTACAGTTCGATATTTATGGAAAAATGTACATTTATATTTAATGATTTAGCCGTTTCTGTCAATACAATGAAATTTTTTTTTCTTTATGTATGTATATATATATATATATATATATATATATATATATATATATATATATATATATATATATATATACACACATATATATATATATATATATATATATATATATATATATATATATATATATATATATATATAGATAGATAGATAGATAGATAATAATTTATTTGGTTTCATGTAACAATAGGTGACACTTATAAGCTAATAGGCATTATACAATGTTAACTAAGATTATAATAACCTACAATTAAATAAAAGAAAAAGAAAAAATAGTAAATAAGTAAAAACACTTTAAGAGCAAAATTACAATATAGTAATAAATACACAGTGTAATAACAGGCACAACGGAAAAAACAAGAAACCACCTCTGCTGACAGAGCTATCAAATCCCTGTGCTAATTTCAACTGGACTTAAGAAAAATTCATTTAATGAGTAATAAGCTCTTTCCAGCAGATATTTGGTTAAAAGTCTCTTTACTTCCGTTTTACATAACGCACGTACACTCTCTCGGAAACTATTATATAACACATGGGCTGAAAAGTCCCGGGCCTAACAAAGAAAACACGGTTTTTTTGGTTCAAAATTAGCTTTATTCATCAACGTAATCTCCATCAAGAGCAACGCAATCATTCCAGCGCCACTCTAACATTTCAATACCACTTTTGTAGAACGATTTATCTTTTGCCTCAAAATAGGCCTCAGTTTCAGCGATAACCTCTTCATTCGTGCGAAATTTCTTACCGGCGAGCATTTTTTTTCAGGTCTGCGAACAGCCAGTAGTCGCTGGGAGCCAAATCTGGCGAATACGGTGGATGTGGGAGCAATTCGAAGTTCAATTCATGTAGTTTTGCCATTGTTTTGATTGACTTGTGACACGGTGCGTTGTCTTGATGAAACAAAATTTTTTTCTTTGCCATATGCGGTCGTTTCTTTGCAATTTCGGCCTTCAAACGCTCCAATAACGCTATATAATATTCACTGTTGATGGTATTTCCTTTCTCAAGATAGTCGATGAATATTACACCACGCACATCCCAAAATACCGAGGCCATAACCTTTCCAGCCGATTGTTGTGCTTTCGGGCGCTTTGGACGAGGTTCACCAGTTGCTGTCCACTCAGATGACGATCGTTTTGATTCCGGAGTGAAGTGATGGATCCATGTTTCATCCATTGTCACATATCGACGCAAAAATTCCGGTTTGTTACGTTTAAACATGGCCAAACACTGCTCAGAATCATCAACAGGTACTTGTTTTTGATCAACAGTGAGCAAACGCGGCACCCACTTTGAACAGAGCTTTCTCATAGTCAAATGCTCATGCAATATAAAGCCAACACGTTCTTTTGATATCTTTACGATGTCAGCTAACTCACGCAACTTCACTTTTCGATCATTCAAAACGATTTTATGGATTTTTTTGATGTTTTCTGGTGGTACCGCCTCATTTGGACGTCCACTGCGTTCTGCATCATCGGTGTCTCTACGACCACGTTTGAAGTCAGCAAACCAACGTTTTATTGTTGTTTCTGATGGAGCGGAGTCCCCATAATACTTTTCAAGCCATTGCTTCGCTTGAACGGTATTTTTTCCCATCAAGAAGCAGTGTAAAATTAAAACACGAAATTGTTTTTTGATCCATTGTTTTGAAAATAACAAAAGTAGCGTCACTCTTAGCACAATAACTCACAAACTAATGAATAGAATATCATGAAATTTTAACAGCTGTCTTTTGAAGGTTAGTATTAACTGCAAAAAAAGGTGACTGCAATAAAACTAGCGCCATCTATGTGTTAGGCCCGGGACTTTTCAGCCCATGTGTTATCTTTAATATGACATAATTAACATTTTTCTGTATGTAGCTGTAATTATACTTTTCGGGAAGCAGATTCAATTTATATTTAGTGGCATACCTCTGATTGTTCATGTAAGTCTCAAAAATATCGCTGTTGGTGTGAACAAACATAAAACTATCCAAGATATACATAGAAATAATGGTTAAGATCTTTCTGTCTCTAAACACATTCCTGCAGCTATCACGCGGCTTCATTCCAAATATACCTCTAATATATTTTTTTCTGAAGAATTACACCTCTTTCAATTTCCGGTGAATTACCCCAAAAGATAAGACCGTATCTTATTCTTGACTGTATGAAGGGATAAGCTGACAGAGCAGCATCGACTCCAACATTTTTAGAAATAATTCTTAAAGCATAGCAATACCTTGAAACATTCAACGCCACATTCTCAACATGCGCTCTCCAGTCCAGTCTCTAATCTATTTCTACCCCCAAGAAGGAAACACGTTCGGACTATTGGATATTAATATTTCGATATGTAAAAGATAAAGTGTTTTCTATTCTATTGCCGAAGAATAGGCATTGTGTTTTTTGAGCGTTTATTAATAAGCCATGAGCCGAAAAGTATCCATCAAGAGCTTCGCACGCCCCTTGCATACTGGTCAGCACTGCGTGCGGTCTCTCCTTACTAAAGATCAATGTAGTGTCATCTGCGTAAAGTATAGTAAATTTTCCCGATATTCTACTGAGTCCATTTGTATATATAATGTATAAGAGAGGTCCCCCCCAGGTATTGATCCCTGAAGGAACACCCCTCGACACCCCGATCTTGTGGGAATATATGTATATATATGATGAATAGAGGATTATCAGGAATGCTGTCATAAGTATTGGTAGTGCTATACACATGTTTGGAACTT
>CM032454.1:134072407-134251123 GCA_019049505.1 Pachyrhynchus sulphureomaculatus | reverse complement strand
TGACTACAAAAAACTGTACAAGTTATTGGAGTGAACTTGTACAAAAGTTGAAGTACATATTGTAATACAAGTTTGCCTACAACTTGTATTCAATTACCGGCCGTATATTTCGATCAACTTGTATCCAAATGTTGCTCACCAAAAACTTACCGTAAACTTGGCGTCAAATTGACTCCAAACTACAGATGACCAAGTTTTTTGTAATGCAACACTGGCTATCAGGGTAGTTCATTTTGAAAAATACTCATACAGTGTTGGCGATCCGCTAACGATATATTATGAAATCGATTACCCTGAGTTTAGTGATGGCTGATCGGATCGCAGTTCGGAAAGTTATTTAAAGCCTCCATATTCATTAAATTTAGTTTGACGAGATTTAAACTGCTAAGAGAAGAATAACGTTAAAAGGCCAAATTTTGTCAGTTATTAATAAACTTAAAACATATCTACAAAATCCTTTTATTTATTTCAGTATATAGAATTCCAATAACATTTTATTAAAACTTCTTTCAGGAAATGTAGTTCAGAATATTAATTTCTATAACCATATTGCAGACATTTTAAAGTTATTTCAAGTCAATCCTTGTTCTCTTTCTGTCCAGATATCGCATGTTTCTATTTTATTTGCAATTCTGCTTTAATATTGTATTAAAACCGAAAGTAGTGTTAATAACAATTTGGTGTGCTTGTTCCTGAAGGAGTTTTTTCCATTAGGATTAAAATTTAATTCTAGTAATTTTAAATTTGAAATTTTTTGAGTTTATGACTTCTAGTTGTAAAAAAAATTTAAAGCTATCTAGCCTAAACTAATCTTAGGGTTGGGCTCGCTGATACATTTACCCAAAAAAACTCCGTGTTTTCAGAACATACCCGGCCTCGAACCAGCGTGGAGACAAATTCGGAAATTATGAGAAACTAAGTAGTGCTGACAAATCTCTAATTGTGTATTCAAATTTTTCTATAACTCTTTCAGGCAGTAACAAAGGATATCCACAGAAAACTACCACTGGTTTTGGATATAACCGTCTTCTGTTAGCCAACAATCCAGTTACACAATTATCATAAAAAACAAGGCCTCACGTATTCAATCCCCCCTCACAGAACTTTAGCAACCCTCTGTGATTAGATTCCCTACCATATAGGTTGTGGACCATCGTTCCACACTCCAAAATGCCCTTGCAACTTCGCCTTCAAAAGCCCCAACCAGGAAAACGCATCCGCATTACTTCGAACTGAACTCCTTTTCAGAGGTTATATTACAAAAAGTATATCGACAACTCTTTGTCTAGCTGTTTTTCCAACTCTTGTAGCTACAAGAAGTCGCTGTTGCCAACCTTATTCGTTTCTTGGTTAGATATTCCTAACAGCTCCTTGAAGTGGTCCTTTAATGTTACTACTTAATAGAAATATTGGTCAAACGGACATTAGCAGCTTATACTACGTATACGTGCCAGCGTCACAAAATATGAGTTAACCAGAACTTTAATATCGTTAATAAAAAAAACAAACAAGAAATTAGGCTAAAACTACTTTAACCAACGTTGCCACGTCATCGTAGAAATGCGGACGAACAACTTAAATTGGGTAAATTTTAACTTACGTGTTCCGATTTGACATTTTCTGAAATTAAATTTTATGGCGCTAAAAGAAGTCGAAAAAGATTTCCTCCAAAATATATTGCATGTATTTCATTAAAATGAAGAAACAATAAGTAAACGACAATTTTAGTGTTCAGCTAAATGACAACGTTGAAAAATAAATGCTGAACAAAAAAACTGAATTTACTTAACTCATGATCAATTAATACACTACAAATAAGTTTTAGAATTATTTTTAAAATATTCCCCAAAATTTAGGCGTTCGATAACTAAATCATATTTGTATAATCGAACTAAATAAAAATATTGTAATTTTTCTTATAACAAAAATAGTTTAGTAATATGGAATAATTAAATTCACTTACCTCAGTGTATTTTTAAAAATGCTTTTTGTGGCATGCATTTTGCACAACGCAACGTTATTAATGGTATAATTGTAACTACAGGCTCACTCAACAAAAATAAACGGATCAATACACTCTAATAAACAAATAACCTAAAATAAGTTGTATGTACTAACCGCTATTTATTACAAATAGATATTGCTTCAACTTAGAATGCAACTGAAAAGTAGTCAAATACTATTATCAAAGTTTTTAAGTATTTTTACTTATGTAAAACCATCTCTCGCGGAAAACTAACGGTGCAATTTTAAACATTTCCGAGGGTGAACTTATAACATGAGGGCTATTTTTATTATATTAAAAAATGACTATTTTTTTTATTGCTGTTTTTTATGCTTACAAAACCAGAAGTTTCAACTTTCCCACACATAAGCCATTCATCGCCCTTTGTGTTCTAAACTTGTGTGTTGTGAGAATGACAAAAGCCCAATACAATTAAGTTGTTTTTACACGGACAACTTTCATGGAACGGAACCTTTCACAGCTTTGGTTAGATGAAAAACCTTTGAGATCAAACCGTGTCAAATTGAAATCACTTTTCCACGTTTCACCTAAGATTACATGAGCATCTTCAGGGATGTTTACTCTTCGAGATTAGAACACTCGTTCAGTGTTCTAACCAGGGATCGTCAGGTTTTTACAACTAAACATTAAAATGGTTACCTACTATCTTGTTACTTTTGATCAACCAAGTTAGTTAACAAAATGTCACCCAGGTATCTAGTCGAAAAACTAAAATTATGTTAACTATAGCCATTCCAATTTATAATTAAAGGGGACCATTATGATGTAAACAAAAGAACGCAAAGAAGATGCTTATGGACATTTGTAATTAGGAGAAATACCATTTTACAACACTCTAAACAAAACAGCGCAATAACAATAATAATGCTAATCAAAACAAACCTCCTCCTAAATTTTGGTTGCCATAAACATCTTCTCTGTTTAAAGTAACAAAATGGAGGTGTCCCTTAATTATAAATGCTGCTACCCCATCTTAAAAATACCGTAAACAAAAGAGCACAGAGATGATGTTAATAGCAATTTGGAGGGATAAGCTGTCTCCTTTGATTCGTATTTGTAATATTGCCAAATTTTGGTTGCTACTAAACATCTTCTCTGTAGTGTAATATTCGAAAATAAAACATGGAAACTTTAGGATACGAATGACGCAGAGCACATCCAAATTGAGGTAACGATTTTTCCTGAAATAAATCCCGTGCTGAGGAGTCATTTCGCAGCAAAAATTCATCTCGCACTTCATCGAGAATGTCGGTAACATCCAAAGATACATGAAATGGGTTTCATGCTAATGCAGCTTCTTGTTTAGAAAACTTCAGGAAATAACGTTGTATTTCAGATTCACGGGCTTGAAGGTGGTTATTAATTTCCTCTCTTACATTATCTACAATTACCGTCTCCAATTTTTCGATCTTGGTGCAAAGGTGTTCAAACATGGTAAAGTTTCCAAGATTTACTTTAAGGCGCCAGTTTTGTAGCATTAATACGAACGCCAGGATATCATCTCTGAAGTGAATAATGTGCGTTTCATTACCCTATAGTTTCAAATTTAGCTTATTTAGCCGATCTAAGATATCAGATAAATAAGCTACTCTTTGAATCCAGGTCTTATCATTAAAGTGTATCATAAACTCATGTTTTCCTTTCATTTCTAAGAACTGTTTTATTTCGTTTTTCAATTCAAAGACTCGGCCAACAACATTTTTTTTGATAACCAACAAACAGCAGTCTAGAAAAGAAGAATTTCGTAATCAGAGTTCATATTTTTGCATAGTTCCTTGAACAGACGAGTATTGAGAGCACTAGATTTTATATAATCGACAATTGCCACCAAAGAGTTGAGCACTTCTTGCAAAGGCCTCGGAAGAATCTTGGTAGCAAAGGGTAAGCTTTTTAACTTTTGACTGAAAGTCCAACCTCGATCCAAGCATGGCTGCTCCTCCATCGGTACATATTCCACACAAGTTTTTCCACTGTAAGCCATTACTTTCAAAGAATGACTTATCATCTTCATGACGTCTTCATAGTAGTTTTTAGTGCTTTACAAAACAGAAATTCTTTTTTGATATCCTCCAAGTAAATATATCTCACGAAAACGAGTAACTGGGAACACGAACTAACATCGGTAAACTTATCAAGTTGGAAGGAAAAGACAAGAGATGTCTTTATTTCAGATAAAATTTATTCCATCACGTCTATGGGCATGTCTGAAATAAGCCTTTCAATTGAGTTGTTGGACAAGGATATATTACGCATTTTAATCTCACTGGCTTCTCTAAGAATTAGCTTAACCGATCTTAATAAACAGGGTTTGATGACGAACTATTCATCTACAAATGACAGAAAGAACACTGTAACTAATACTCGGTAACAAGTTTACTTAGTGCAACAATTTATCTGTACACTTATATTTATATTGGAAAGTTTAAACTCGCGGCTGAATAACTGAAGATTGTCTCCTACGACTCTGCTTGTTGCTTATATATGCCGAGAGTACTTTCCCGATTGTTCTCAGCTCGATGGAACGTCAAGCTGTTAGTTTTGAAACTTCTTTTTTTATACGTTTCTTCGAGAGGCAACGGAGTGTCGCGATCGCTGCGGACTACCCGGCTAGCCTACCCGTCGGATTTCGCCAGGCATAAGGTGAGGTGCGGACGCCCGCCGTCCACTGACGTCGCATACCTCGTGTGTTGCCAAGCATAAATAACACATTAACACTAACCTTTAAATTTCAAAATTTAATTTTGGTTTTTAAAATTGATAACCGGCGACCCCCTAAAAAAGCCAAAGCGACCCCCTTGTGGGTCGCGACCCACCGGTTGAGGAGATAAAAAAAAAAAATTTTACACAGATATTCCAAATAAGACCTAAATCGTTGCAGTAGTTTTTGAGTCATGCTGAAGATGGACGGATGATCAATAGAGCTTCGCTGTAATTGTTAAACGCACAATTCTAAAAAATACTCGAAACTTCAACCTAAATTATAACTGGAAACCGAGTACTGAAAGTTCAAGAAGTAAGATTTTTGTACATTCAATCTTGGATTTGTATTGTACTATTAAGAAGAGGCAGATTACCATATAGGCCGAGCAGAATGCAGCTTAGAGGCTCCTATTCAACTAGGGCTCCAAACAGAACTTCATATCAATTTATAAAAAATAAATTAGCGCAAATGTATTCTTACTAATAATTCTCGGTATTATATTGTTTACTGATTATAATGATGGGGGCCCCAAATACATGTTAGTTTAGGGTCTTGTAAAGTCATAATTATCACTGCTGATGTCAACATAGTCAAAACTATGAGTAAGACCAGAAAATATTTTTGCAATATAATTATTGAATGAATTTTCTGACTTTAAAAATAACTTCATTTTTTGATATCTCAACTATGAACATATCCGGTAACCACGTAAATACCTAGAAATACGTAAAGCCAATTACACTTTTTATTTGCCCTATCAGCTAACAAAAACGTCAAGTGTTATATAGTGTCAATTTAACGACACTGTTAAAAGAGTTTCTATTGAGAAAAAAGCTAACAAACACGCCTTAACAACACCAACAATTTGTAGTTAAATGGCCTGTACCTAGCATATGAAATTATTTTATTCTATTATTTAACTTTTATATAGAATGTACGTTGGTTGGTCGCTTGCATGCGCGTTCTCCCTTTAAGGTTTATTAACTTCCTTTTAGGCCCTTCATGTGGTAATTTATCGCCACGATGTAGATCTTCGAACAGTTTGTGTGTTCCAAGTAAAAGTCGCACATTCATGTACGATGTGCATAGAAGTTTTTTCCTCTTCACCATCGTGTCTTCATGTTGTGGGACCACTGTAGGTCCATTTTCTGTAAACGTTTCCCGGGTATCAGTGGTCGGTGAGAAGTGCCACCACTAGTTTGCTCTAGGTCCCTGCTAAAGGAAGGACATAAAATTTACAGTAAATATTATAACTAAGTAAAATCTTTATATAAATATATATTATATATATATATATATATATATATATATATATATATATATATATATATATATATATATATATATATATATATATATATATGCTCCAGCTCCAATAATCTTGATTTCATAAATTTTGAAAATCAATCATAAGTTTTTAAACTTGTCGAGATCCAAATTGAAAAACAAAAGGTCAATTTGGTCAGGATGAAACAACGAGTATTCTTTTAAAATCAAATATGATTATTACAGTTGATCTCTTGTATTTAGTCAATAAATGTTTTAAAAAAGGTACTTTACCTATTGAAACTTCGTTTCGTTTCAACTTGTAAAAAGGAAGTTAGTTAGTTATTGGATAGTTATCGCCTTGTAGCAGTTTCATACCGCTTTTTAACAGTTTGCTAATACTGTTTTGTTCAGAAATTAAGCAGATTGTTGAGTAAGCATGAAATGTTTTTTTTTTCTGGAAGCAGGTAGTCGGCTGGAGGCAGTTGAGAGTCCTGTTGGGTTTTCTTGTGCCTTCAGAAGGGCATTCGACTGCATAAACCTTGAACAAATTTTGCCATTAGAGGTCCCGTCCTCAGTTGGGTTGTCACTTTTTCGTTTTCTGTAAGGAACTTATAGGATCATATCGGTGTCTGTCAAAGCCAATTTTCTCCAAAACTATCTGACACAGAAAGTTGAAATTTGGCAATATAAGAATTGATGGCCCAATCAGAACCGTGTAACTTTGAAAGTTAAATTTTGACTTAAAGAGGTTAGTTTTTGTGGGAAATCGAAAATAAAAAAAAAAAATACCATGTCATCGAGTGGGGTGTCAAAGTTTGTGAAAATTACTTTTTTACTTACTTAATCCTTATGCCTTTCTACCCCTCTTGTTAGGGGTGTAAGGCCCGTGGAGTTGAGTTATTTTATATCTGTCTTTTCCATATTTCCTTCTATATCCTTCCATCCTGTTTAAATTGCTGATTGCCTCTTCTGTATTAGTTTCTTCTGTTTGTGAGTTCTGTATCTTGTTCCGGTATTAGG
Organism: Pachyrhynchus sulphureomaculatus; assembly: GCA_019049505.1. Classification (NCBI taxonomy): domain Eukaryota; kingdom Metazoa; phylum Arthropoda; class Insecta; order Coleoptera; family Curculionidae; genus Pachyrhynchus; species Pachyrhynchus sulphureomaculatus. The sequence goes on along the minus strand of CM032454.1, from coordinate 134,244,107 downwards.
TCTCTATGTTGATTTTTGTATGCTTTTCCTTCTAATTTTTTGCATCCCTTTCCTTTCCTTTCTGTTTTAGCGATTCCTATATAGTGCATTTGTTGTTCTTTTGTCAGTTCATCCTCTTTTCCGTTTATACCCCTATTATTCTGTGTTCTCAATCTAATAACTCGATAATTATTTCTTTCTGCCTATCTATTTCTTTGATTATCTTCTTATTTGTATTCATTTGACTAGTCTTCTCTTCCGTATCCTTTATCTTTGCCAAGGTCGTCGTCAATCTACCTATCTCTCTCCTTTTTCTCAGTTTTTTGACTTGGTGGTCATAGTATTCTTTGTTTGTTCTTTGAGTTATTCTTCCTCAATATCCCAGTTATATTCTCTCTCTTCGATTACGATTTTTTGATATCCTATTTTCACCCTTTTTCCATTCTTTCTCTCGTTCTCTGCTATATGCTTCAATTTCTTTTGAATTTCTCGTTCATGTTTTGTTAAATCATTGTTTATGTAAACTCTCTCTCTTAGGTTTCTCAGTTTGTTTTTATTTTTCAATACAGCTTCTTTATCTTACGTGTTTCCAAGTTCTATCTTGTATATAGTCGCTACCTATTTTTATCACATCTCTAATCTGTACTTTTGTGTCCATACTCCTCTCCATAAAATGTTCTACACCTATTTTCAGATCTGGTTGGCTATTCGCGTCAAATCTCATTCCCGATATTACAATATTATTCCTTACGTTGTCTTTTTCTAGTCTACTCATCTTCAAATCCATACTTCTCATGTTTTCTCTAATTATCTTATTTTCCTCTTTCAATACTTCATTCTCCCTTTTTAGTTCCTTCAACTCTTATTGGTATCTCTTCTGATCTTGTTTCATATCCTTTATATCTGACATTGGCTCTCTGATCATTTATATCAAATTATCTATCTTATCTACTCTTTCGTTTTTCTCTTTTTGTGGTGTTCTTAGCAGCTTTTTACTCTTCTTGAATAATCCCACTGGCTCTTCTTTTTCTTCGACTCTTCCTCTTTTCAAGTCTCCTGAGGTATAATCATTGCTATCCATTGTTCTTTCTGTTATAAAAACTTTACGTGTGTTCCTCCTATATTCCATTTTCAAACATGGGAGAAAAAAAAAACTGTTGTTTATATTTCTTATCACCGTAAACAGTAAAACGATCAAGGTCGTCGCTTATCGTTTCGTTAGCTTCACACAATTTTACAGAATTATTCTCATAAACCTCCAAATTTTTTACTTATTGTCTTAATTCTAACACTACACTCTGCTTTATTTCTAGTCCCTCTCGTTTGCAATCGTCAAAAATACGAGTTCAAAAATGTGTATGATGTAATACTTTCGCGCACTCTTTATAAAGTGTAAATTGAACGAAAATTATCAGAAACATTATGTTCGCTAATTTATCTGGTATATAAAAAAACTATGAAAACTATGTTTCTTGACGTATGGTGGAGGTAACAGTAACCGAGTGGGGAGTCGCTCTTGTACCGAGATATAATTTTATTTTATTTCAAAAGCAATCACCGTGTGGACCACTAATTGCGCAAATCCAGCTTACACTTGGTAGGTTTTTTAAAGACCAGATTACATTATGTATATAAAAATCAAATTAAAGAGATTCACAGAGTGATTCCCGTTCAAATATTCAGGTTATAACCTGAATACCCACAAGGATGCATAGTTTTATATCTTATATTACAACATAAATTATGTTTTAAGTAAAAATTGCATCTCTGTGAGGAGTACAGATGACGATTCAACATTTTTTCCACAAAAAATAATGATTTGATAGACAAGAATTGTAAATTGGTTTATGAAAATATATATTAACATAACAAAAACTAATTGTCGCGTTTTCTTTTTTTAGCGAAGAAATATAACTAGTGTATTTTATACTAATGTGTGTTTACACGTTTACAGTTGGTCAAGTAAGAACGTGTTCTTGAAAAAACTGTTTTTGATTGATTCCCATCAATGTATTCTTTGATGTGTTAACAACGGCGCAATTACCTTAGTAAGTTGTCCAATCGCCTCCTGCATCGGTAATCTTCGAGGCATGCTGTCGACGAGATTTTCTGCATACTCATGATCTCCAAATTTTTCGGATCTCGCGAGACACCCGAGTCAAAGTCCTTAGAGTCTTTCCCTTGAGCTTTCTCTTTACAAGGGGCCATACATTTTCAATAGGGTTGACGTCCGACGATTGTGAAGGCGACTCTAGTATCTTATCGTGGACCCAAGCGAGCCGCTTGGCGTTGTGATTTTCGCCCAGCAAAGGTTTCTTCAACGTGCTTCGAAATTTGACATCACGAGCATCTTGTCGAATGATCTCATGGGACACATTCAAAACACGATTCGTTTTTCGATTTTCGGAGTGACTTTGCGGACCGAGCCACATTTTGGCAAGTCGTCGACATTTTTCGTCTCATTAAAATGATTTACCCACCTATTCAAAAACGATACCGGCTTTTTAATATATTTAGCGGCCGCGGAACGTGTCATTTTAGGCCCCTTTGGATGGGAAAAAAGGAAGACTGCCTCGAACCGACGCGCAAACAAATAACTCATTTGGATTTTATGTGAAAGTTCGGAATCGATTGATACTTTTACTAAAATGTGTTCCAACAATGAATTATCGCCGACACGTTCTTACTTGACCGACTGTAGGTTTACAGATGGTTTTCAACAACACTTCATAGTTTATATCTATTAAAGATTATGACGTTTTACATATATTTTTGTTAAGTCATATCGAAATGAACGTTATTCAATTTACTTGACTCATCATTTCTTTATATTTTACTTGCATAAATCTTTATTATTATTTATACAATAGTCATTTTAAAAATGTGTGTTCAATTCAGTACGCTTTTATGAGCAGCCCTTTTTAAGATCATTAACAACACTAGTACAGTACAGTTGTCAAAGGGGAATTGAAAAAAATTAGGTTTACTGGTTACCATGAAAGTGACAATTTTATTATCCAATATTATGAACATGAAACAATCTAACAATCTTTAACCACTACCAGTAACTTCCCAATATACTACTGATTACCACGATCCCCCACCGATTTTTTTCTATATATTTTGATGTAGCCTGATTTTCAACTGCCCATTATTCTACAGCCTAATTTTTATTTCTTTCTTTTAATCTAAATGATATTTCATTGCACTACTTAGCGAAAAGTTTAATTTATTTCCCATCCTTCTTTTGTCCCAACTCCAGGGCTCTCTTATTGGCAGCCTCAATAGCATTCATCAAAGCTCCCCTGAAATGTAAAAATCCTAATTAAAATGTTGATAAAGGTATTTTCCCGCACTTCTCTCTTAGTAATACAGTCTGTCAAGTATAAACGTGACCGCTTGTACTCTTGAAAAAATGTGTTTCGAGAACATTTTTTGCCATCAATGTATTCTTGGGTGTGTTCACAACGGCGCAATTACCTTAGTTAGTTGTTCAATCGCCTCTTGCATCAATAATCGCCTGGCATCTTCAAGGTATGTCGTCGACGAGATCTTCTGCATACTCTGCAATTTTTTCGAATCTCGCGAGACAAGTCCTCAGAGTCTTTCCTCTGAACTTTCTCTTTACAAGGGACCATACGTTTTCAATAGGGTTAGCGTCCAGCGATTGTAAGGGCCACTCTAGTATCTCATCGTGGACCCAAGCGAGCCGCTTCGCGATGTGATTTTCGCCCAACAAAGGTTTCTTCAACGTGCTTCGGAATTTGACATCATGAGCACGAAGATGTTCTGGAATGGTCTCATGGGACACATTCAAACCCGATTTTCTTAACGTTGCCGCTCCTTGATGCAGCGTTAATTTCGAGTCCCGTGAAAACAACGACACGATTCATTTTTCGACTTTCGGAGTGACTTTGCCTATCAAGGCAAGTCGTCGACATTTTTCGTCTCGTTAAAACGATTTACCCACTTTGTTACAAACGACACTGAGTTTTTAATATATTTAGCGGCTGCGAAATGTATCATTTTAACTCATTTTCGACTTTACGTGATTTCGACGAAAGTTCGGAATCTACTGATACTTTTACTAATATGCGTCGTAGACAAAGGTTCCCTCTACCGATTTTTTGTTGATTGGCTAGAATTGCATCTACCAAAAATGAATTATCGCGGACACGTTTTTACTTGACGGACAATAAATACTGAATTTAGTTTTTTTCACATCGAAGGATAACGAAATAGAAATTGAATTAATTAATTGAAAAATTAAAAAGTGAAATGATTAATGTTAGATTATTAATCACAAAAAGTTTAGCGTATCTAAAAAAAACTAATACAAATTAATACTGACATTTTTATAACGTCTAAATAGTTTAATTTGAAGCAAAAACCTTTTCATCTCATATTCTAGTTTTTCTTTTTTAAATTTTTATCCAAAAACAGAAATTTTCTTTTAAACATTAACTAATTCGTTAATATGAAGTAATCGAAAGTCGGATATTTTAAGTAAGACATGTGAGCATCAATGGTTGGATTTATTTATTGAAAAATATAAAAGGTCAATTTTAAAAAATGTAAAATCTTATTAATATAGGTTAAAATATTTTTTTACGCATAAATTTGCATACTGCCCTACAAGAAATGTCGAAAAAGGGCGATTTTTGGCCCAAAGATGTAACCTAAAAATCAAAATGTTTTGAGTTATGTGTACCCAGATTTACTAGGAAATAACAGTCGTTAGTCCAGGAAGCCGTGGGAACATGACGAAATCGTTGCATTTTCTGAAGAAAACGTATGATAAATAGTCTTGCCTTTTCCTGGAATTTTAATAGTGTATCTCTATGGATTTTGACATACTGAAACTGATTTTGGTACATATACTGACCCATAATGTTACATTCTTATCCTAACCTCAAAAACGCCGTCACACGTCAGGATAAATAAAAACCGGTCAAGTAGTTTAAAGGTGAAATACCATACCAAATTTTTTTTGGTGTGCTAAAAACGAACCTGAGGTCCCTAATTGGCTCATCACCCAAGAATTTTGACATAACCTCAAAAAACACCTCAAAAATGACCAAAAATACTTTTACAATTAAATTAAAAATGTAAACGAGCAAACCATACGTATTTTAGGGTGCAGAAATCTATTCGAAGGTTAGAATTTACCCCTCACCTCAGCATTTTGACATAACCTCAAAAAACACCTTAAAAATGGTCAGAAATACGTCTGGAAGTTAATTAAAAAAATAAATGAATCGATCACCATATTTATACGTAATTTGGGATAAACCGATTATGCCAAAAGAATTGACCTATTAAGTCAAGATCTTGAAATAACCTCAAAAAGTCCAGTCTTTTCATTCACAGGTTGCTGGATTAAGGTGAATCCCTTCGCTTCTCGCCCACTGGATGCTTTATTAAAATGATTCCCCTCGCACATCACTCTCGCAATGCTGGATAACAGTCCCCTCGCCTTTCACCCCAACGGAAGAACTTTACAACCAGAATTCTAAACCTAACATAACTTGATGCAAGAATTGTACTCCAAAAACTCTAAACATAGCCTAATGCAAAAAACTACAGCTAGAGCTTTACACCAAGAAATCTAAACCTAATTCAAGAAACTTACACCAAGAACTTTACACCTGGAACTCTAAACCTAACACAGCCTAATGTAAGGAACTTACACCAAAAACGCTAAACTTAACATGGTCTAATGCAAGCAACTTACACCAAAATCTTTACACCAAGAACTCTATACCTAACATAGCCTAATGCAAGAAACTTATACCAAGATCTTTACACCAAGAAGTCTAAACCTAACATAACCTGATGCAAGAAACTTACACCAAGAACTTTACACCAAGAAGTCTAAACATAACATAACCTAATAAAAGAAACTTACATTAAAAACGTTAAACTATAACCATAACACAACCTAATGCAAAAAAAAAAAACGAGCAGACCACTATCTATAGGTATGTTGGTTCGCTGAAACTAAGTATATCAACAAAATTGACCATTACGTCAGGATCTTGAAATATCCTCAATTAGTCCTATCCTTTCATTCACAGGATGCCGGATTATGGTGAGTTCCACCTCTTTTCACCATCGTGGTGCTTCATTAAAGTGACTCCCCTCGCCTCTTATCCTCGGGGTGCTTTATTTAAGTGAGCCCCCTCGCCTCTCATCATCGGGGTGCTTTATTCAAGTGAATCCCCTTGCCTGTCACCATCGGGGAATCACTTTAATAAAGCATCCAGTGGGCGAGAAGCGAGGGTACTCACCTTAATCTAGCAACTTGTGAACGAATGGACTGGACTTTTTGAGGTTATTTTAAGTTCTTGACTTAACAGGTCAATTCTCTTGACATATTCGGTCTAAGAACCCCAAAATACGTATAGATATGGTGGTCTGTTCATTTAATTTTTTTAATTTACTTACAGACGTAATTCTGACCATTTTTGAGGTTATGTCAAAATGCTGACGTGATGAGTGAATTCTGACCTTGAAGTCGAATTCAGCACCCCAAAATACGTTAAGTGAATAATACAAAAGAATGGCGATTATATATTTTTATTGTACTTTAAATTATAAGAAATTTTTTTTTTTTAAATATGTTTTAAATGTTAACACTATTTTTTATCGGGTTTAATGGACCACTGATGAAAATTATGGTGCTTCCTTGTCTGCAGGATAACTTCACCAAAAATAATCCAATGTGCAAAAATAAAAATTAATCTGTAAAATAATGTAGTAGTTAAAAATTTTCAAAGGGTTTTTTTTTCAAAAATAAAAAATTTACGGTGTTTCAAAGTTTAATATGCACTTTTCGACTAAAAAATGTACGTTGATTATAAAAAATTGTCTATTAGAAAAATTTAAAAAAACCTCTCGACATTTTGTAGAAAAAGTAATTATTAAGATTCAAAAAAAAAAATTAAAAAATATTAAAAATTGACCGAGTAATATTGCAGACGGTGTGAAAAAAGGTAGCGGTCCCAATTCGGCGCCAGGTCACACTTAATGCTATAACTTTGTAAAGGAACACTTATAAGATCACTTCGGTGTCTGTCACATTCGATTTTCTTCGCAACTGTTTGACATAGAAAGTTAAAATTTAGCACTAATATAGGAATTGATGGCCTCATCAGAGCCGTGTAGTTTTGAACGTTAAATTTTGCCTTAAGGGGTTAGTTTTGAGGAGTAAAATCGGAAGTGAAAAAAAATGTTAGGTCATCGAGTGGAGTGACAAATGAAAGCTTGTAAAAAGACGAGTTCAAAAATATATATAATGTAATACTTGCGCACAGTTCTCCTTGTACTATTTTTAAAAAAGTGCGAAAAATCGCTGCCCCCCTTATCTCGAAAAGTACGGATCAAAAACTTTTGAAAAAATTCTGGAATACTCTCTACAGGATGCACATTGGACGAAAATTATCACCTGCATTACCTTTAATAATTTATCTGGTATAAAAAAAAAACAAAAATTTCAAGGTCATTAGTTTTCACTAAAGATGGGAAAAAAATTCTGTTGATAACTCATTTGGGATGTATTTTGTGAAGTCACTGATCATTTTATATCTCCGCAACAAAAATTTTTATTTTAAAAGCAATTAACATACCGAACACGAATTGCGCAAGTCCAACTTGCACTTGACCGGTTATTTTTGAATAATTCTTAGAAGTATAGAGAATAAAAATCCGTAAAAAAATCGAATTTTTGAAAATTCTAGGTGTATATAAACCTTTAAAGTTAAAATTAAGAAAATTGTTTTTTATATTTTGAAAGAACGTAAACCAAATATGTGCCATTTTATTCGATAACGCTCTGCTGTTTTTCTAACAACACCATAATCCTGTCACAGTAGAACCTTTGTGGTTTCTGGGCCAAAAATTGTGATAAGTAGTTTTCACAGGCCTCTGTTCAAACTCACTTAACACCATTCAGGCAGTTCTGCTGAGCCGGAAACAATGGTAGACTGACGTTGCATTGTCCAGGTTATATAGTGGATGCGTTAAAACTTCCCAGCCAAGCTCTCCCAATTTTTGCCAGGTCATTCAAGATGTGTGTGGTCTGACGTTGTCATGGAGGAAAACGACACCCCTTCTGTTGACTAGTTCTAGCCGATTTTTTTAATCGCTTGCTTCAATCTCGTCAATTGCTGACAGTAGAGTACAGAATCAATCGTTTGGTCAGGCTGTAGCAGCTGATGATACACGATTCCGTTCCAATTCCACCAAACACCCAGCATTAGCTTTTTTGACGTCAATCCAGGTTTTGCTATCGTTTGTGGAGCTTCATCCTTTTTCGACATTATTATCATACGTGATCCACTTTTCTCCGCCCATGATCAAATCAGAAATAAATTGATTTCGGTATGTTTCTGTAGAAATTCGCAAATAGATATTCGACGGAGTAAATTTTTTAGCGTCAAATCATGTGGCACCCAAACATCGAGCTTCTTTTTCTAGCTAGCGTTCTCTAAATGGTCTAAAACTGTTTGGAGATGCATGTTTAGTTCCTTGGCAATGTTCACGGCTACTTACATGCCACTCTTTCTCAACTTTTGCCAAAATTCTATCAACTTTTTCTGTCATTGGTCGACCAGTGCAAGGAGCTTCTTTGACAATGAAATTTCTAGAACGAAAGCGACTGAACCATATTTTAGCTATGGGTTTTGATAACGTATCTTGACTATATACAGCACACATTTTTTCATAGACCTGCGCAGCAGTTTTGTGTCTTTTATCGAAATAAAATTTGTAAAATGAAGCAAACTTGTGTCGAAATTTCACTTGTCTTCTTCAAGTTAAAAAAAAAATGATTTCCAACAGATTTTGCATGTCTACTACTGTCAAGTGGCAGCTTTGAACCGACGCTAAGTATTTATTTAATGAGAAAAAGGCTCAATATTTCTTCGACAACCCTTTATATTCTATTTAAAATATTATTTTTTAAAGAATAAAGTGTCTGACGTCCGCCATACTGAATCTGACATGCCTAAATAACAATCACGGAAATTTATTTAAAATATATCTAAACGTGTCACAAATCTATATATGCAAAGACTGTAGTACAAACGGTTGGGAGTAAGGAATAATGTTATTTGGAGCAATGTTACTTAAGTATCAGCATCAAATCAACTGATATAGATTTGGAACTCAAATGACCGTTACTGAACCGAAAGTAAAAAGTTTAAAACCCACCCGTTTGATTAGCACATCTTCCTTCTACAGTCCCTGGCCAAATTATTAGACGCACTGCAAGATTTCATGTAAAATATTAATTACCGAGTGATATTGTACCGTTTTATTATTTTAAATTGATTTGTTTTTTATTTTTATATTATCCAATCAATTACCTATTTATTTGACATAAATAAAACATCATTAATTTAGAAAAGCATAAGTTTATTAAGTTTTAAAGAAAAGTGAAATTAATGTTAGTAAAAGTCAATATTTAGTTGAGCCACCTTTAGCCGCTATCAAAGCTTTAATTCTGCGCGGCATGCTATCAATGCAAGATTGTACTGTCTCCTGCATTTGAGGATGATGATTCCACACATGAATAATCTTTTCTAGGAGCTGGGTTTTGTTGGTAATCACATCTTTAGCCACTTCTCTTTTCATCAGCTCCCACACATTTTCAATGGGGTCCATATCAGGGCTATTACCCAGCCAATCCAACAGAGGGATATTTTGTTCTGCCAAAAAAGCTTTAACAGACCGAGCAGTGTGGCAGGGAGCTCCATCTTGCATGAAAGTGAATGGTTCCCCATTTGGAAACCATTCTCTGAGCTGCGGAATCAACCGATTTTGTAATACTTCTTTGTACTGATCTTGCCTCATTATTCCTTTGACGACGTACAGACGTCCAGTGCCCTTGCCGCTGATGACTGACCAAATCATCACTTTGGTGGGATGTTTAACCGTCGGGACGACACAATCAGGATGAAACTTTTCTCCATGACGACGACGCACATACTGAGCTTTATTCTGCAAAATTTCGAATGTGCTTTCGTCACTGAAGCAGACCTGTCAAAAATAGGAAAAATATATAAACTTCCATGTTTATTTGCTTTATTTAACTGAAAATGATAATAATGTATCAATTATTGATTAAATTGCTGTATCTTACCGATCTCCAGAAGTCCACATCTTTGTCTTGCCATTGTTTGGCCCACTTCAGGCGCTTTGCTTTCATTGCAGCTGTTAACTTGGGCTTCCTGGCGGGGCGACAGGCCTTAAAATCTAATTCTTTCAATTTTCTTCGAACAGTGCGCTCAGAAGCATTTACGCTAGCATCCTGGAGTTGTGATTTTATTACCTTTGTGGTAGCAAATCTGTTTTCTACACAAATTTTCTTCAAACATCTCTCTGACCGTGGAGTGAAAATTGGTTTTCTACCGCATCTTTTCATTCTTTTCGGGCTTAATTCCTTCCCTGACTCAATTTTCTTTTTTATGCGTCGTACACTAGCTTCAGAAACCTCCAATCTTCGTGATATTTCTCGGTTTGTAAATGTTTTCGCAATCACAAGGGCCTTCACTTCAGCTTTTTTACGTGGTGAAAGATCGCCTTTTCTACCCATAATGAAAATAGTCCAATTACTTTTTTAAAACACTGCATACAAAATAAACTAATAACTGAGTAGTATAAAACTGTTAAACAAACAATCACAGTCCATAAAGCCACAGAAACACGTCCGTACCTGACTCGATTCCGATCGCGACTGAAACAGATTTGTACTTGTTTACGTTCATGTATCACTTTGTCAACACAGTGTTGCCATATGTTAAAAATAAATACAAATATGTAGTCTACAACAATTCTTTTAAATAAAAATCAATAATATTGTAGTTTAAATATACCATTATTGCATAAAAACTCTTAAGAAACATAAAATTACTAAAAAAAAATACAGTGCGTCTAATAATTTGGCCAGGGACTGTATATACTAATAAAATACAGGGTACCATCTCGCGCCTGTCCGCGAGTCATTTAGCTCTCACTATTTGATTGTCTAAAATTTACTCTGGATTATACACGAAGGTTGTATGATAAGTACGTGGCCTCAACAAGAAAAAAACATTTTTATGTGTAAAATTAATTTTATTTTTCAACATAGTCTCTTTTTAGCTCGATACACATAGTCCGACGTTTTTCCATCTTTTGTATCCCATCTAAAAAATACGATTTCTCCAACCATTCAAAATAGGCGTTTGTTTCAGCAATCACCATCACCGTTTGAGCCAAATTTTTTTCTGCCGAGCCATTTTTTCATATTCGGAAATAGGAAACAATCGCTGAGGGCTAAATCTAACGAATATGGTGCGTGCGGAAACAATGCGTATCCTAGCTCATGGAATTTTGCCATGGCGATGACATAAGTGTGCACGCGTACATTGTCTTGATGAAAAAAGAATTTTTTTTCTTCGCCAAATGCGGACGTTTTTCTTTCACAGCATAGTTGAAACGATCTAATAAGTTGACATAATACTCTGCATTAATCGTTTTGCCCTTTTCAAGGAAATCGACGTGAATCATACCGCGTGAATCCCAAAACACTGTGGCCATGACTTTGTTGACCAATAAAGTTCCCTTGGCCTTCTTTAGCGCTGATTCGCCACGAAAAACCCACTGTTTGGACTGTTCTTTGGTCTCTGGTGTGCTGTGATGAATCTATGTTTCGTCAACAGTTATGAATCGGCACCAAAAATCATTCCGATTGCGCTTTAACATCGTCAAACATTCTTTTGAAGTTGGCACACGTGCGTGTTTATTGTCATTTGTGAGCACTCACGGCACCCATATTGCGGAAAGCTTTCTCATATCCAAATGAGTTGTTAAAATGTCCCGCACCTGTTCATTTAAAACGCCCACAGTCTCAGCAATTTCACTCACTTTCACTCTCCGATCATTTATCACTATATCGTAGATTTTTTCAATCATTTCTAATGCAGTGACCTCATTTGGGCGACCTGGACGTTCTTCATCAAAAATGCTTGTTCGGTCGCGTTTGAATTCAGTTGTCCAGTATTTTATGGACGATAACAAAGATACTACTCAGTATATATCACCACTACACTAAACACTTTATGTTTGCACTCGACGCGCGTTTCGCTAACCATGTTAGCTTCATCAGGAGCGATGATTGACTGACAATCATCGCTCCTGATGAAGCTAACATGGTTAACGAAACGCGCGTCGAGTGCAAAAATAAAGTGTTGTCAATCATCGCTCCTGATGAAGCTAAATGGTTAGCGAAACGCGCGTCGAGTGCAAAAATAAAGTGTTTGGTGTAGTGGTGATATATACTGAGTAGTATCATTGTGCCAAAGATTCCACATTCCCAACTTAGTTTTTAAAATTAGTCAAATATATTTAACTAATTTTATTTTATTAATCTCAACTTATTTAATACAACGTAACACATAAGAATTAAAATAGAATAGAAATATGCTTTATTGTCCTAAAATACAACGTATTTGTTAACAAAGCAAGCTTAAATTATTATTATATTTATAAACACAAACACAAATTTAAAGAAAGAAAAAATAAAGAACAGAACAAGATTAGTAGTCAATGCAGTAAATCTAAAATAAAAGAAATAAAATTTACACATAGGTCAACCCAAATACCAACCACTCAACTACTGTTATATGCTTATTCCAGTCTATCATTGTAGAATTTCTCAAGTGCATAGTACGCCTTTTTTATAAGTAGGGCCCTAGCCTTTCGTCTAAAGACCCTCTCGCAATTCAGTCCTCTCAATTCGAGAGGCAGATGATTGTATATTTTTTTCGCCATTATAAACAATTGCAGATTTGATCAACTCCGATTTCGGGGCCGGCAATAACAGGACGAACGCTCGCCTAGTGCCGTGCCGGCTGACTGGCAATGCCTCAAGACGATGTTTTTTAAAGATCATGATAGCAGTTTCCAGGATAAGTAGAGCACAAAGAGTAAGAATCTCTAACCTCGGAAACAATGGTCGACATGACTCTCGCACCCCAGCTCCTGAAATATATCTAATAGCTCTCTTTTGCAGTACAAAAACTCGAGAGCAGGAAGCCCAGAAACAGATCCCATACCTCAAATGAGCCTCAACTAGTGAAAAATAAGAGGTTCTAGCCACATCCAGCCCCAGGCTACTTGCAATAACCCTAAGGGCATAGCAGCCTGTTGCCACAGATGTTGCCTATGTGATCCTCAAATCGCAGCGATGAGTCAATTATTAGACCGAGAAATGAATTCTTATCAGCTGCAGAGATGATCTCATTCTCAATATTAACATTCTCTATATTGCATCTAAAGCTCAGAATCCTTGTCTTGGCTATATTGAAGGACAGTTTGTTATCATCACACCAAGCCTTCATCTTAGATAAATCTGCCTGAACATCGGCCCAAAGTCTCCCCGCATCCTTATTATGCCACAAAATTGTGGTGTCATCAACAAAGATGGTAAATCTGCCGGCCACTGTCAAACGAGGCAGCTTATTAACATAGATCAAAAACAATAGTGGTCCAAGTACAGAGCCTTGAGAGATACGCACACTGATCCCAATCCCCTCCGAGCACTGACCCTTAAAAGTCACTCCCTGGGTTCGGCCCGACAAAAACGACCGAAACCAATCCCAAGCTAACCCCCTGAGCCCATAAATGTCCAGCTTTGACAGCAAGATCCCATGATCAACACAATCGAAAGCTTTTGTCAAATCAAGTAAAATTTAAAAAATAACTATAAAAGAAAATAAAATGGTTAATAACAGTAATTTATATAATAACTATATAAACTTCAAATACAATACCTGACTCCGCCAACTTCCAAAGAATGAATTCCCGTAATAGTAGTGCCACCAGCAGAACATACTTCATCTCTTAAAACGGCAGTATGTTTTCCTGTTTCTAAAACCATTTTAGCCGCTCCCAAAGTAGTTTGTGCTGCCACTTCTATTGCCATTTGCCTGGGAATGCCCTGTTTAACAGCTCCATCAGCTAGTGCTTCTATGATTAAATATATCTGCAATAATGCATAAAATTTAAAACAAAAGTACCTAATATTATTATTTTATTACACAAAATAGCGATTTAAAAAAGGAACGTAATGATGGTGTTCTAAGAACTTTTAGCTTAACATGCGTTTCAAATCAGTTGTCAATTAACATTATTGAATTAACTGCATGATACGTTATTTGCCGCGAAAAAGCGAGGCTCCATTAAAGGAAGTGACGCCGTTTGTAATAGAAACTATGGAAGAACTAAGTTTTATAGGGAATTAATTCAAATCCTTTTTGAATGATCATAGAGTAGCGACCCGAGTTTTGCCAGGTTTTGCCATCGCTTGTGGAGCTTCATCCTTTTTTGACACTATTATCATACATGATCCACTTTTCTCTATCCGTGATCAACTGCTTCATGCTCGATTTCATTATGTTTCTGTAGAGATTCGTAAATCGATATTTGACAGAGTACATTTTTTAGCGTCAATCATGTCGCACCTAAACATTGAGCTTCTTTTTCTAGCTAGCTTTTTCTAAATGGTCTAAAACTGTTTGTAGATGCATGTTTAGTTCCTTGGCAATATTATGGCTTTCAAATCAGTCTTCAATTAACATTATTGAATTAACTGCGTGATACGTTATTTGCCGCGAAAAAGCGATTCTCCATTAAAGGAAGTGTCGCAGTTTGCAATGGAAACTATGGAAGAACTAGGTTTTACAGGGAATTAATTCAAATCCTTTTTGAATGATCATAGGGTAGCGACTCGAGTTGGACAAGCCTTTTCTAGGGAATATACTTTACACTCTAGTGTCCCTCAAGGAGGTGTACTTTCTCTCTTATCATTTTTTTTAGTCACAATATGGAAGATGCCTTCAGATATTATTAGTATGATTATTTCATATGCTGATTACACCACAGTGTGTATTTCAGTTAGCAAGATTGTGCTAGCAATCTACTTGAAAAGTTTCACAACCGTTGGAGTTAGAAGTGTTTTCTAGCTTCTTATCTAAAGGCAAAATTATTCCTTTAATAAAAAGGTTGACCTCAATGATCCTTCTAATGAGAAACCAATTTTCTTGCTGTCAATTCCCTCTAAAATTATTGAAAGATAAGTGAATATGACATTGTTTATAACTAGTAACAATATTCACACTGATAATACAGTTATTATTTCCTTTATCCTGAACTCACTGTCTTTTTCTCTTTCTTCTATTCCATTTACTTTTTAGGGTATATCTATGACAGGCAACTGAGAGTCTGATCTGACATGCACGTTGACCCCCGGTTTAGCCTCTTTCCACTGTAACATGTTGCCCAAGAGGGGTGAGTTCTTTATTACGGGAATTCAAAAGATAGCATTGGATAATTTAACTGAAAATCAGCCAACCTACAAAGAACCACCACTTATTGCGCCAACACCAAAACCCCTGTGCAATACTTACAAATGCTGGCCCACTACCTGCCAAAGCTCCAATTGCATTTATCATAGATTCAGGTACTTGCATGCAAACTCCTGATACTTCCAAAATAGATCTAACTAGTTGAATGTCATGAGGTGTTGCTTTACTCCCAGGACAGAAGGCACTAACACCTTCACCTACCATCATAGGTGTGTTTGGCATCACTCTGATGACTCTCGCACAATCTTCTATAGATTCTAAAACCTGACAATAATAGTAATAATAATAATAATAATTTGCAACGGAAATAAAAAGGCTATGGAAACAAGAAAAAGTCATCATTGTCCCCCTCATTATATCAGCCACAGGCCTTACACCAATAACATTCACACCACATTTAGTACAATTAGGACTCAACACAAACATACACAAAAACATTCAGAAGTCAGTGATTTTGAAAACATGTAACATTGTCAGGTCATTCCTTAATACAGTCATTCCTTAATACACAATGGTAATGCGTTTGTGCTGACTTGGTTTGCGCCCGTCAGCCAAAGATGGAACCACATTGACCAAATGTGAGAAAGAACTTTTTTGTAAGAATAATAATAATAACAACAAAAATAAACCACCTCCTATATATGGACGACATAAAACTCTACGCTGCCACACAAACACAGCTGAAAGAACTCCTCAAAATCACAGAAATATTCACCTTAGATGTCAATATGGAATTTGGTATAAGTAAATGCAAAGTGCTCCACATCAACAAAGGCCAATGGAAGTGCCACCATGAGACAGAAACCATTAACAATGAAATACTCAATAACATGTTTGACAAAGAAACATACAAATATCTAGGCTTCCAACAAAGCACCAAACTCAACCACACTCACATCAAAACAGAGCTCCAAACCGAATTCAAAAACAGACTGATGAAACTTTTGCAAACAAAACTCAACTCTAAGAATCTCACTAAAGCCATCAACACGTTCGCTATACCTATACTCACATATTCATTTGGTATCATCAAATGGTCACAAACAGACATAGAATATATTCACATCCTTATACGATCTCAATTCACCAAATACAGGAAATTACACCCCAACGCATGCAAAGAAAGACTTACCATCGAGAGGAAGGCAGGACGAAGAGGAATTATGGACATCAGATCATTACACACAAAACAAATACAAGCACTTAGGAAATTCTTTTACAGCAAGCAAACCAGCCTCCACACAGTGACAGCGAAAGCAGACAAAAACTACACACCTCTCGACTTATCCCAGGCGGACCACTCAGCAGACACACACAGTCACACCCAATTACAACAAGGAAAGATGAAAATGTGGTCAGAGAAAACACTCCACGGAAGACACAGATACCACATAGAACAAGACCACGTAAATAAAAAACAATCATACACCTGGTTACAAGATGGGCAGCTATTCCCTGAAACAGAAGGCTTCTTACTTGCCATCCAGGATAAAGTCATATTAACCAGAAACTACCAAAAGCATATCATCAAAGACCCGACTATTGCAGAGGACAGATGTAGGAAATGCCACCAGCAGAAAGAAATGATCGAACACATAACGAGCGGATGTAAAATATTAGCCGGAACAGAGTACACAGCTAGGCATGATTCAGCTGCCAAAGTAGTTCACCAAGCACTAGCCACAACATACAAACTCATAGAAAACACAGATCCCTACTACAAATACACATCAACATCCATACTTGAAAATAAAGATTACAAGCTCAACTGGGATATCAGTATCCATACAGATAAAACAGTCTCCGCCAATAGACCTGATATTACTTTTCAGTGCAAAAAAGGAAAAGTCACCTATCTAATTGACATAGCTGTCCCCAATGACACAAACATCCAAACACAAATACACAGAAAAAATTTCCAAATACACAAACCTTGCAACGGAAATAAAAAGGCTATGGAAACAAGAAAAAGTCATCATTGTCCCCCTCATTATATCAGCCACAGGCCTTACACCAATAACATTCACACCACATTTAGTACAATTAGGACTCGACACAAACATACACAAAAACATTCAGAAGTCAGTGATTTTGAAAACATGTAATATTGTCAGGTCATTCCTTAATACGGAATGGTAATAGCGTTTGTGCTGACGTGGTTTTGGCCCGTCAGCCAAACATGGAACCACATTGATCAAATGTGAGAAAGAAGAACTTTTTGTAATAAATAAATAATAATAATAAGCTATGCTACTGCATAGCATATTATTATTATCATGCCAAAGCTCTATCTTATATTGCAAAAACTGAAAATACTGGGAACATGTCACATAGCTTGAAAAATCCTGAACACGACAACTTAAAACTAATAATTAGTTGATACTTGCTCAACATAGCCGTGCCAAAGATAACTACCTGCTTAAGCAAAGAATTCCCGGAAATATAACAAAAATAATAATAATTATGTGTTGGTCTTGAGACACTGTAAGTTGTATTCAGTGGGAAACACAGTCCTGGGCACAGATGTGATATATTAGTGTGACGCACTGTTGTCCAGGAATTTAATTTTTCATTTAAAATTATCTACAGGTCTTAATTTCCAACCGATTTGGATAATTTTTTTTTAAAACCCACAACTAAATTTCCAGAAAATCTCTCAAAGCTGATTTTTAAATTATGGCCAATTTTTAGTTATTTTCCTACCATTTTTGGATCATTTTTAGTAATTTTTTCTAAGTTTACAATATTTGAATGAACAAGCCAAAGCAACTTATGTTTCTAGATCCACATAATCTGAAATTTATTGTTTCAAGACCTAAAGGTCACAAGGGCATCCATAGCATTCAGCATCACTTATATCTGTATGAAAGTGTTTAATTCAGCATGAAAAAACAGTGTTAAATCAAGACACGAAATTTGATTTTTTCCATTGTTTTAAAAGTATCAAAAGTAGCAACACTAAAAACCACTGTAACTTGTAAATTAATCAACAAAATGACATGAAATTTTTACATGTACCGTTTGAAGGTTGGTACTTTCTAGAAATCATATGGATTTTTTGAAAAGGGTAACATCTATGTGTCAGACCAAAAACTTTTCAGCCTACATGTTAAGTGCATAAAAAACACCAAGACACAATTGTGAATATCAAATATGTACATAAATCACTCTGCTTTTTCTTGTGTGTCAAAATTATTATCCTTTGCACAGCCAACAAACATTGAAAATGTTTTAGAAAATGAGTAGAAGTATATATATCATCCAAAAACATAACATAGGCAGTCTTTACAAAACCAAAAGCCATTAAGAACTAAAGTTTCTTGTTAATTAAAACTAGACATTTTCTAGACGTATAAGCTTGGTAAGTAAAAAAATCTACTTCAAAATAATATATAAGTAAAATATATTATTATTAACACTTATTTTGGGTCCTGCTTAATGAGTTTTGCTTAATTTCATTTATCCTTTTTTTAATACTATTTTTTAGTTAACTTTTACATTTGGAAATATTTTACTAAAGTTGAAAATAAGAAAGCAAATGTATTTTTACCAACATTAGAAAAATATTGCACGGAATATATAAAAAAGTAGACTCTATTACTATAGCCATGGCAAATGATTATTAAAGAAATATAGCAACTTTTATAACAAAAAAAAATCATTTATTTACCAAATTTACTTCCACTAATAAGTAATGGCAAATAATTCTGATTTATTTTACTTTTATATATAGAATCATTAAAAAATTTAGATTTCACCTACATAAAAATATTTTACATATACAATATCTTACATTTTCAAGCTGCTCTAACGTAATACCAGCCAATACAGATACAAATAACTTAGATTTAACTGGTGCTGCTAAAGTTTCCTGAATATTAGCTATTGCTAAAGGTAAGATATGTGGTTTTACGGCTAAAAATATAATATTAGCCTCTTGAATAACACGACCATTCTCTGTAAACACATTAGCCTTTCGTTCGTCCCACCAAATTAAGTTTTCTATGTGTGGACCGGATACGTAAATTTGGTTAAATTTCACTAATCCTTAAATATGAAATAAGAAAAATTATTAGATTTTTGATTAAGTAAATAACATTTCAACAAACCATTTTTAACGATTCCTTCACATATAGCTTTTGCCATATTCCCTCCTCCAATGAATCCAATCTTTTCCTTAATTACTTTTATTGTTTGTTCAGGTTCACCCATATTTGAATTAAGTTAAAAATATGTACATATATAAAAAAATAACTTTCGAGCCCCTATTAACTTAGGTTATGTTGGTTTTAATCAAACATGTGGCAACAACGCAAAATTAAAGACAACCAGAGCACAAAGGAATCATCAGTAACCTATGCCCAGAGACATTACGATCTGCGCACATTAGGGAAATTTAGGTTAATGACCAAGTCTCGATTACAGGTGTACCCGTGATTTAAAACAAATTTGAGCGTTCAAATCATTTGTTGTTACTGATTTAAAGTCGTCTATTCTCTTTTCTATCGAGCTACCCAGTGGGCTCAAAGTGTGGGATAACTAGATCATATAGACAGAGAAAGAAGAATGAGCATGTATTTGTAGAAAATCACCTTTCTCTAGTTTCTGTTGTGTTCCAACACTATGTGACTTCTTCTTTAGTGTTCTTCACATGTTATAGAAACTTTCTATTACTAATATTATTTTTAATGCAGGGGAACCACCATTTTAGATTACTGCGAACAAAAGAGTGCAGGGAAGACGTTTACAGCAACCGGAATTTGGCTGGATTAACTCTCGTTTTTAGTTGGTATTGTTAGTCTCGCCAAGTTGTAGTTGCTATAACATTTTCGCTGCGCTGTTTTGTTTAGGGTTTTATGTTTCTCGTAACTACATCAACAACTGCCCATTTATTGCATCATCCACAACAAACTTCACATTTGTGTATCTTCAGCGACAAACATAACCTCATTCATGCACCGATATGTAATTCAAAATATAGAAAAAATGTTATTTTGTGCAGAATTAACAGAAGTGAAAGTAGTGTACAATGTTTTAAAGTCTATTGCAATCAAAGAGGTAATTTTTACATATTCTCCTGTATCAAATGTTTAGGTATCGTTTCACAAAAACATTAACATTGAAACTTAAAAATATGTATTTAAAAAAATATAAGAGAATTCTTATTATATTAGTATTATTACTAATTATTAACTGTACTAAGACACTATTCATTGAATAGATATATATTGAACACAGACAGATATATCTCTAATAAGAGTAAGAATTCTCTCTTGATCGCAAAATTTAGAAACTAACAAAAACAAAAATTAAAAACTCTGAAGCAAGATATAATCCTAATAGGAAATCATATTGTTTAAACTAATAAGAAACTGTTATCGGATCATAATTTTCCATTTTTATGTTCCTGATGAATACATAAATATATATTTTTAAAGTGAACCATTTGTTAAAAAGTTATTGTTTTTTAGTTTGCCATATTACGCCCAATGGAGGAAGGGCTCAAAGTAACATTAGATGAGATGAGGTGTATTGAAATATCTGCTTATATTCCCTGTAACATATTTACAATGTATCATGTGGATAACAATGAAGACATAAAGTTTAAAATTAATTTAAAAACATTAACAGATATTTTAAATATATTTGGAGATGATGGAAATTCCAATTTAAAACTGACATATAAGTCTACTGGATCTCCATTGTGTTTGGTGTAAGTTAATCTTAACCATATTAGTGATGGTATCACTTTACCACATCATAATGGGGTACCATTATGATACTGTTAAAACTCTACCTACTAATTACATACTACAAGAAGGGCATAAGACATAACCCCACTTAATGTTTCTGAAAAAATTTTAATATTTTTAATACACTCTATTCATTTTTTGTCATTATCTTATGTGACATTAAATAAGGGTTCTATAGACAAATCATAAGATGATATATGATATCAAAATGGCAGCATTGCAGGCAGTAGCTAATATTTTATAAATAGTCTACTCTAAGTTTGTATAAAATTGAATTATTGTATTATTATTATTATATTATTAAGTCAATTATTCATTACAATAATAATAGTACAATTTTGGTACTCGAGCTGTTCAAAAAATTGGAGATTTTTTTTAAATAGTCCTAAAATGACAGAATTTTGAAACTAAGTTGGGAATGTGGAATCTTTGGCACACTGACACTACTCAGCATATCTATCACCACTACACCAAACACTTTATTTTTGCCTTCGACGCGCGTTTCGCTAACCATGTTAGCTTCATCAGGAGCGATGATTGACTGTCACTTCCTGATGAAGCTAACATGGTTAGCGAAACGCGCGTCGAGTGCAAAAATAAAGTGTTTGGTATATTGGTGATACATGCTGAGGTAAAAATTTTGAAAGATTTACGAGAAAAAATCAGGGGGAGGACGTTTTTGCTAACCTGAACTAACTTGGATTTCCAGTCGCTAATATAGCACATATGTCATTTTTTTACATTAAGGTAGGATATTTTTTTTTCATTATTTAGTGTATTTTGTAATTACTGATTATTTAGTTCAGGTTAGTTTTGGTTATTCAGGTTGGCAAAAACAGCCTTCCTCTGATTTCTTCTCGTAAGTTTTTCCAGAATTAGGTCATTTTAAGCCTATTTCAAAAAACCCCCCTTTTCTGAAAAGTCCGCATACTGAAATTTTAGCTAATATATTACTGTATTTTATATAAACAATTAATTTAGCAAGCCACTGTTAATGTGTGCAACAATGTTTCTAACCATTGTCCCTCTAGTTGACTAGCGCACCACGACGAGAGCGATAAAATCAAAATACATATTTTAGATGTGTTTTATACATTGTAACTAGGCTGTAACCGCAGCTTCCACACAATTGTAGTACACACCCTGTATACTGTCCTGCCATTGCCGGCCCCAAAAACGGAGCTGATCAAATCTGCAATTGTTTATAATGGCAAAAAAATATATAATCATCTGCCTCTCAAATTGAGAGGATTGAATTGCGAGAGAGTCTTTAGACGAAAGACTAGGGTCCTACTTATAAAAAAGGCGTAATATGTACTTGAGGAATTCTACAATGATAAACTGGAATAAGCATATAACAGTAGTTGAGTGGTTGGCATTTGGGTTGACATATGTGTAATTTTTATTTCTTTTATTTTGTATTTACTGCATTGACTACTAATCTTGTTCTGTTTCCTTATTTTTTCTTTCTTTGAATTTATGTTTATTAATATAATAATAATTTAAGTTAAGCTTGCTTTGTCAACAAATACCTTGTATTTTAGGACAATAAAGCATATTTCTATTCTATTCTGTATGGTTTGTAGGAAAGCTGATGATACCTATAATATCTTATATTACTTATAGAACTAAAAATTTGTTGCAAAAGAATTTTATATACTAGTATATACTTTCAGTATCTATTTTGGTTTAGATCACCATATGTATGATTATCAGGAAACGGTCTGGACTGTAAATAAAACTCTTTTCTTCTTTAAAACTCAATATTTCATTATCCTTTGATAACTTCTTCAGGAGTAACTACAAATTAATACACCTATATTAAAAAACATTCTTCTCTTTGGTCGAGGTATTAAAATATTGAAATACAAAACACACAATTATGAAACAAACGAAACAATTAAATAAAACACGTACGAAAATGCAAGTTGGTCCTCGAAGCTAACACTCAACATCTCGATTTTCTACAACAAACTGAGAGTAAACAGCCTCGGTGCACATGTACCACCATGAATTCCAAATGAATGGAAAAACAGCAAAAGAAAAAAACAAAAAACTTTATTTACTGGTACTGAGAGGTGGCAAATCTTTAATTATTATTAATGTTTTAATTGTAAATGATTAATAAATATTGATTATGTTGCTGTAAATAATACTAAGTTGATTCGTGCCTGATTTATAGTTGATTGACCTGGAGTCCCTGTTGATGTGGTACATTTCCTTAAAAAGTCTCCCTTTATAGTTATTGTCATAAGCTAAGAATTTAACGTTGTTATGGTCAAAATTATAACTTGTTTTCAAATGATGTTGCACCACAGCACATAAATTCTTCCCAATCGGCAGTCACTCCTGTGCTGTGTGGGCTTTTAGTGGTAAAAGATTTTTTCAAAGTTGTTCTGCAACATGACACTGCTGGTATACAATTTTTTTTGTAATAAAATGTAACTAGTCATGAGATATACTGTATCTTTTGCAAAATTTCATTAAAACTCATTCGGTTTCTTTTGTGTGTTATCAGAATAGACTTCTACAAAAAAAGCATTATATCAGAATACATGTTTTATGCCTTTGTTATTTTGTGCAAAATAGCAAGCTTTGACTTTTTTTTATAAATACATTGCCAGTATTTTGAATTCAAATGCCGTCTTATGATATGCCATTGAAAAGATAATGTAGAATAAGAAGAATGCATTGAGTTTTGAACTGAAGACAATTAAGTTACAGTTAAACTAGAAGTAACACAGTCATACTTACTGTCAGTATTTATGTTACATTGAGTTACATGTTTAATAGGATTTTTATCTTGAAATCTAAGGGCGTAGTGGCCTGTACTTTCATCCAGTATATTGGTAGTAACAAAACTTTGCTGCTTCAACTTGTTTATACCTATATAACTTGATTGATACTAAATCTAATATATTTTAGGATGAATCACAGTGAAGAAAACATCACTGTGGACTGTGAAATAAGAACAATGAACATAGACGAAATGGAAAGTCCAAGTTTAGCAGAAGAATGTAACTTAAATAAAATTGTGATAAATGCGCCCATATTTGTTGAGCTTTTGCAACGACTTGATAATTCAGCTGAAGAAGTTAAAATTACTTTTAGCCCAGACTTTCCTTATTTTACCTTAAAAACTATAAGTCTCTCAGTAAGTATTTTCACAATAAACTTACAAAAAAAATGATAAACCAAAATTAATAAAATAATTTACCCAGCATGAAAAATTACGGTCCCAATTTACTGTCAAATTATCTTGGGACCTGGAAAAATTTTGAAAACAAATTTTTCAAAGGAAAAAATATCAAAAAGAAACAATGAAACAGCCTTCTTAAATGAATTTTAACATTTTCATTTTTAAAGTACCCAATTGATATTTATTTCATTGTGAACTAAACTTAGTCCATGACTAGTTTTGTTAAGTTGATTTTAACTAGTCAGGGATGGCTATTAATTTAGAAGATTCTAAATTAAACTGCAGTTTAATAAGTTTAATATTGCCTGAACTAACCAAATAAAAATAAATAAGTTAGCTAAGTTAAACTATAATTGAATTAATTGTTTAGGTAATAATTAATCTGTTTAGTTTAAACTAACCTAAACTAACCTGAGCTAACCCGAAACAAATTAAAAAAAATTGTTTAAGGCTAGTTAAGTACATCTAAATGCAAACCAAGATTTACAGTGGACTTAAGAAAGAGCGACTGGAAACGATGAGTTACAATTTGTTTGAATGTAAATGTTGTCAGATTTGTAAAATTTAAAATATTCAATAGCTCACTTGAAGCTGGCTTTTTCTAAAACAGATTTTTGAATACTTTTCTTAAGGCTATACTTGGCACATTAACTTTATTCAGTGAGTATTAGACAGTGTAAAAATAGAGTTAGTAACGGAATTCTTTTCATCCTCTTAATATTAAAAAAATAATGTCTTTAGCTAAACGAGAAAAAAAAATTAGTATGTTATTTCACCTTAATTGATTAGTAATATTCAGTTGTACACAATATATAACCTAAACCCATAACATATGGCCCTAACATACTAATATTGACTCAACCACCGGTGGAGGTGCGGGACAGAATAGACTATCAATACACTCTGCCTGCCTTAGAAGGAAATTATAGGAACAAGATTATGATCAAACCCCGAGTCACCACCCGGTGGTATGCATCTGCTTAGGCTGCGTAAAATGTTCCCACAAGCTCACGTTCTATCGTTGTGCGGATGTTCTTGGATTTCGCGATAGGAAAGTCATGAAAAAGTTACGCGGGACAAAATAATTAAGACGTAAAATTACTGCCCTTTCGGAACTCCCGCTGGAGCAAGTTCAGGGTCAAAATCATGTGGAAACAGCAATTTAACGGCAGATTTTTGCCACTTACGTGGTTAAATCTTGAATATGTCATGTACACGCTTTTCGCGTCAGCCTACTGACATAGTGAGAATTCTATATCATCAATTCGAAGACTTACAATATCTCTACAAATCTTCCGTTTGATTCCTTCAACTGTAAGCGCCTAAATCATCCAAAATTTTTCACTACAAATATTCTTAATGGAAATATTGCAAAAAATATTTTCGAACCCACCCGAGGCCAAGAGCTGGCTTTAACTCTTCTGATTGCGCTAAAGAATCTAAAACGACATCAGATTTTGACTGATATGAAAGCTTAAATCCTTTTACAAAAAAAATTGCTACTAACGGCAGGCTTTGGTCAATATCTGTTGAAAAACTAACTTAGCTGAACCGTTTACTTCACAATCTATTGTCAATTTTTCGATAAATTATTGAAAGTCTAATCTAACAAAATAAAATTATCACGCATAGATTTAGCTAATAGACCAAATACTTTATTTTTGCACACGTTAGCCTTGTTAGGAGCAATGATGCGGGAAACGCGTGCCAAGCGTCAAAATAAAATGTTGGTGTACTGGGGATACCAGTTGTCTAGTGTCATTGCGCCAAAGATTTTCTATTCTCAATTCCCATAGTGCAGTCAAGGGTGCTCGAGATTGTCTTCAGACAGCGGATTTTAATGAAGCTAGACAGCAAAAAAGCTTCTGCCGCTGACGGCCATAGTACTCAAACACTGTGCGAGGGAACTAATACCAGTTTTCTGTAGACTTTTTAACTTATCCTACAGAAAGCGAATGTTTCCTTTCTGCTGGAAATGTGCCACAGTTCAGCCGATACCTAAAAAAGGCAAGAAGACCTTGCCAAATAACTACTGGCCAGTCGCACTGCTTTCAATAATATGGAAAGTCATGGAAAAGGCTATCAATCAGCATCTTCTAAAATAACTTGAAGGATTCAACATTATTACCGTTCACCAATATGGCTTTGGTAAACATAGATCAACAGGAGATCTTTTGACTTATGTAACGCATGTTTGGAATAACGCAATTGAACACTTTGGAGAATCTCGAGCGGTTGCTCTTGACATATCCAAGGCATTCGACCGTGTTTGGCACGATGGACTGTTGGCTAAGCTACGCTCTTATGGAATGTCTGAAAAGTTCTGTTTGTGGCTCTCATGTTTCCTCAGAGCGCGTTCCTTACGAGTGGCAGTCGACGGATTTCTTTCTAACACCTTCACTATCAACGCCGGTATGCCCCAAGGCTCCATACTATCTTCTACTCTCTTTCTCATTTACATTAACAATCTGCTGAAAAAGACCGAAACCTAATCTACAGCTTTGCAGATGACATACGCTTATGTCTTCATTCGCTCTGAACGCTCGAACATCGGCTACTCAGACGAATATCCGCAGACAGCGGGAAGTCGTTCAACCTGGAAGAAACTCTATTTGGGGTGACAGTAACCAAGTGGAATTTAACGCTACAAAAACCCAGGTAGCAGTTTTTTCTAAAAAAAGTTAACGTTCCTGAACCTGACATAGTTATGGCGGGGCACCCCATTCCTCTAACATCGTCACTTGTCAATTTGTTGGGCGTTAATTTGGGAGCAAATATGTCCTGGTATGAACATGTCGCAGGCATAGCAAGGAGAGCTTCCAGAAGTTGGGAATATTATTTCGAACCAGAAAGCTTTACACTCCACAACAACTGTTAATTCTTTACAAAGCTCAAATTCGACCAACTATGCTCCCATGTTTGGGGCTCCGCTCCCAAACATACATTGCATTTGTTGGATTCTATTCAGAGAAGAGCTGTTCGTCTGATCGGAGACCCGGAACTATCCGGCGGCCTCGATTCGCTGGAACATCGAAGAGCGGTTGGCGACTTGAGCCTATTCTACAAGTATTTTCATGGAAAGTGTTCGAAGGATGTAGCCCGTTTAATTCCTCCCAGAGCGGTGCATGTTAGAAATACACGTCGGGGTAATACTTCACATGCGTATGTGCTTGTGAAGTATTAGCGCTTGTTACTCCTCGTACAACGCTTTTCACGCAGTCTTTTATATGGAAAACATCATCCCTTTGAAATAATTTGCCCAGGACTGTGTTTCCCACCGAGTACAATTGACAGCGATTCAAGAACAACGTGAATTGCTTTTTTTTCCGCACACGTGTCGCTCCTGTAGCGCTTTAGGGACTTTCCTGCAGCACGTGTGCTGACCCATTAAAAAAAAAGATTCCAAAATTTCAACGTAAAAGCTGGGGTTAGTTAGTGCCAACTAAAAAATAGCGGCCCGTGGCGTAGTTACTTGCTTGCGGTGCAGAAGGTCTCGGGTTCCAATCCCGGCAGGTCGAGATACTTATTTATGAATTTATTTAAGTATATTTGGCCTGGCCATGTACATAGGTAGTAGTTGTTTGTAGAAATGCAATAACGTCCGTGGCAGCACTACCGCGTTGTCTAAAAAGGTGCTGTGAAATACAGAAATGGATGTTTCGGCACTTGGACAACGTTGACGACAACGACATCCTTGCCGATATCCTTAAGATATACCAAAAAAAAGGGCAAAAATTCCTACTCAGGCGGGGAGGTGAACAGTAATAAAAAAAACTGAATAATTAATGCAGCCAACTATATTTTAAACTTAATTAAATTAATTTGAACCAACCTCTCCACTAGTTTGGTTAATAAACAAATAATAAAAAAAAACTGACTAATGCAGTCAACTATATTTTAAACTTAATTAAATTAATTTGAACCAACCTCTCCGCTAGTTAGGTTATGTGAATTTTGGCTGGTCGCGGACAGAGATTAGTTCAAGTTAGTACAAGTAATCATAAGCTAAACTCCAATTTAATGAATTCATTATTATCTGAAAGAACTTGATCTAATCCTCGGTCCGCAAATAATTAAGATCTACCTAACCAGACCAAAAAATCAGCATAAAAATCCGTTTTTTGAAAATTTATCTATGCAAAAATTTATTTTCACAAAATTTGTCCATTTAAAAAATTTTTGTTTAAAAGTTTTATTATTTCAAAAATTTTAGTTTTCAAAAAGTTTTCAAGATATGATTTTTTTAGGGTGAATCAGAAGTAAGTATAAATAAAAATTCCGAATCGGTAACAATATACCAATGCAGTGAAAAAACAGACTCATCCTACAGTTTCGCAAATATTCGTCACATTATAAAAGTAATGCATCATGCCAGCAAAGTTGCCATATCTACCGGTGAATCCGGATTGCTAGGACTACAACTTGTAATCAATTCTGAAGAAAATCAAATGTATGTGGAATATTACGTTACATCATTGTTTATGGCCGATTGAATAATTGTAAATTGTTAGCGTTAGCATTTATAAATAAGTTTTCATAATTTATTTTTGATAATAAATATAGATGAAAAACACAAGAATTAAATATATTTTTTATATTAACTGAAACTGATATTTTTCATTATTTAATAAGATACAAATATAGCCCGTCAATAGTTTTGGATGCTGTATAAATTGTTCCAAAAATTCTGGTTTCAAATAATAATTGTTTTACAAGTACGTGTTCCAAACTTTTTAATAAACTGTATATACAGGAAACAAGCCTTTTTTGAGAGAACTAATTCAACATGGCATGTTGTTAATAAACCAACCGATGGCCCAAAACAAAAATCACATCGATACGATCATACTATGAGAAATCTCCAATGGAATAAACAGTTAATATAGACTGTGTCATTGGAATACATAACGTTAACTACCAGAAAAATAAGTGTTAACCTGTACATGTATGACATTCCCAAAGAAAATATAATCTAAACCAATTATATTGGTTTGCAGATGACACAGCAATCACCGTTACTTCTGAAACACCTAGAACAATAGTTTTCAAGCTACAAAACATTATCAACCAGTTACTCTGCCTGGATGATTAAACTTAACTTGAACAAAATACAAGCCAGTTATTTTAGCATATCTAATCAACGCCTTCCACAGAACAAAATTAAATGACCAAGAACATTTGGATTTTTTTTTAACAGAAGGCTCAACTGGAAAGGTAATAAATACCCTGATATACATATTATATATATATATATATATATATATATATATATATATATATATATATATATATATATATATATATATATACATACATACACAAGGGTAGTAAGCAAGAATCCGACTTTAATATTATACGACTCGAAACAAAATAAGAAATCGTTATATATGTATTTTTGGTGTGCGCAATTACCTTAGTAATTTGTCCAATCGCCTCCTGCATCAATAACTGCCTGACATCTTCGAGATATGTTGTCGACGAGATTTTCTGCATATTACGGCAATGATCTCCTAATTTTTCGAATCTCGCGAAACAACTGAGTCAAAGTTCTCGGAGTCTTTCCTCTGAGCTTTCTCTTTACAAGGGAGCAAATACGTCCCGCGATTGTGAGGGCCACTCGAGTATCTTATTATGGGCTCAAGCGAGCTACTTCGCGATATGTTTTTCGCCTAGCAAAGGTTTCTTCGACGTGCTTCGGAATTTGACATCATGAGCACGAAGATGTTGAATGGTCTCATGGGACACATTCAAACCAGCTTTTCTTTATTTTGCCGCTCCTTGACGCAGCGTCAATTTCGGGTCTCGTGAAAACAAAGACACGATTCGTGTTTCGACTTTCAGAGTGACTTTGCCTACCGAGGCACGTTTTGGCAAGTCGTCGACATTTTTTGTCTCGTTTTAAACGATTTACTTAATATACTTAGCGGCCGCGGAATGTGCTTTTTTGGTCCGTTTGGATAGGAACAAAGAAAGACTGCCTCGAACCGACGCGCAAACAAGTAACACATTCGGTTTAACTGATTCTTTTACTAAAATGCATCATAGACATATACCTCATAGACCTCTACCAATTTTTTGTTGAATCGCTAGAATTGCAATCTACCAAAAATGAATTTTCGCTGACACGTTCTTACCTGACAGACTGGAGTTCTAAAATAAGTGCTGAATTTGATTTCCTTACACTAAAAAATAACCTAATTCAAATCCTATAGAAGATATTAATCACAAAAAAAGTTGAGAACAGAAACAGTTGCAGAAATATTTACAATTGAAACCATACATTTTCTTCTGCATAGTTTATGTTATATGTTAAAATCAAAAATACTTAGAAAGTAACACAATCTTTACATTCCTCGAGTCAAAAAAAGAAAAGGACGTATAAACAGATATATATGAAGCAACTTGTTGAACCCCCACGTTACCACCTTTTATATTTGATGGATGGAAAATAATAATAAAAAAAAAACAACACAATTTTCAAATTTCTTCAGTTTAAGAACCTGAAAAAGACGTATAATATGATATATACAAAGAAATGCTTTTAAAATCATCCTTAACCTTTCACATGTTTAACAAATTAAAAATATTTCATAAATAAAATTTTCCATGGCCTTTACTTTAAGAACCCCGAAAAAGACTTATAATACTATATATATATATATATATATATATATATATATATATATAAAGTATCGTTACTAACCTCCTTCTCTACCTTATTAACACCATATATGTTTGAGCAATTGAAAATATTTAAAAAATAACCCAGTTTTTATATTTGTCGTCTCCACCCATCCTGAAATGGACAAAAGCACGATATGTTCGAAGCAATCCCCCTCTAATATCCCATCTTTCCTCATTAACTCCTTACATGTTCAATTAAGTGCAAATAATCAGGGCCGGCTTTATATATATATATATATATATATATATATATATATTATATATATATATATATATATATATATATATATTTATATATATTTATATATATAGTAAATTTTATTCTATATTTTTATCATTTTTTACAGTGGCCAAAACTTATAAATTAAATTAAATAAAATTTCTTAATTACGAATACCAATTCTAAACTTCTTCTACAAAACTTCTACAACTGGTATATTATTATTATAAAGCACACGTTATTTTGAAATATAATGCGTGCTTTAGCCTGAGCGAACTGCTCGACTGTTCTGGAAAAAATCCAGCTGACTAGCGATTTCGTTTTCAATTGACAACAGTGCTAAGAAATTAACTTTTCTTGAAACATAGTGGTCCTCAAATATGTCTTAATAAGCGTCAATTTAGAAAAACTTCGTTCTCCACTGGTAAAGTCATCAAAATTCGCAGAGAAACCCAAAAATTTAGCGCCCCTAAAAATGTGTCGTCCAGGGCGACCGCCCAGTCTCCCCACTCTAAGGCCGGCCCTGCAAATAATCCAAAAATAACACAATTTTAAGCTTCTTCGACTCCAAGAACCCTAAACATGACTTATAACACGACATATACGAAGTAACTCCTCCAATCCTCTCCTCTACCTCATTAACTCATTACAAGTACTTCCTAGTAAGATGTCAATAACACAAATTGAGCAAAGAAAGTTCTTTAGATATTTAAAACTGCAAATTAACTTTCTCCTACAAACGGTTTTTGCTAACATTGGAAATAATGAAAAAATAATATAATTTTCAGACTCTCTGAGTCCAAGAACCTAATGGAATATACGATGATAGATTCCAATTACTCTGCGAACCTTTCAACTATAAATAATTATGTTCAAATTTCGTTCATTATCCAACTAAAAGGAAAATTTCTCAAATTACTATCGAAACTATACAAAATTTATCGACCTACACCCCTTTGCCCCCTGAAACGATATCTCAAAAACTGTAGGTTCCTTTCCTGCTTTAAGCACTATATGTGTACTATATTTGAAACCGATCTCATTTTATTCTAGAATTATAGTGCCAACAGACAGATTGATAAAAAATCAGTTCCATTAGCTGTATGGAAACATGTAAGACATGAAGAGGGAGATCTGTATAAAGAAATAAAACATAAAAACCAAATAATGAACGATAAGTGTTATCTAAATATAGAACATTTAAACTAGAAATGAGTGATTTACGTTTTAATACGACAGCTCTATTAATAAACGCGTTATATAAATTTTCGCAAACTCGATTTTGGTTATAAATCATATCCTATAAAAAAAGAAAAATTGGCTCCATAAATAAAATATGTAAAACCCTTATTTTTGAGAATTTATGAATTAGCAATACTGTACATAATTTGATGGATTTCTGGTGTATTTAGAAAAACTTACGAATATCTTAAAATCGGTGACTACACAAACATCCTTTCTCAAAAAAACTCCCAGGATCAAATAAGTTGTTTTAATATTTATTTGGTAAGTAACCATATACAGATGAAAATCAGTGTAAAATGAAATTTTATTAGAACAATTACAGTTTCATACAAAATGTACATAATATAATAAATTTAACAATTATTGCAAAGTTAGTTACCTAACACTCTTCCCCACAGCTTCAGATATGTTTTAACCATCCTTTTGTAACAATTCTGTCAATTCCCTTTTTTATTTTAGTAACTATAGGTGGACCTTCATATATCATTGCTGAATAAATTTCAATTAGACTTGCACCAGCTTTTATTTTTTCATATGCGTCTTTACCTGAAGATATACCCCCGACCCCTAAAATTTGTATTTTATGTATTTACAAGGGGTATGAGCGTTGTCTGATAAGTACCTAGCTTTGGCCAAAGATAGCGCTACTACTATTTAAAAAATTATATTTTTCATAAACATAACCTTATGTGTGATTTAGTTTGTGAATGGCAGCCATTTAAATAGAACAACTTTTGTGATTTCATAGCAATGGAAAAAATTGAATATCGAGCAGTGATAAAATATTTGTTTTTGAAAAAGAACACGAATGATGAGATAAAAGCGCAACTCATGAAAATTTATGGGGACTCTACACCTTCGTTATCGACTATAAAATATTGGACAGCTGAATTAAACGCGGTCACATCCAGGTCTTCCAAACGAGGTCACTACATAGAAGTGAGTGAAAAAAATCCACGATATAGTGATAAATTATCGGAGAGTGAAAGTGTGTGAGATTGCTGAGACTGTAAGCATCTCGATTGAACGGGTGCAGAATATTTTAATAACACATTTGGATATGAGAAAGCTTTCCGCAAGATGGGTGCAGCGATTGTTCACAACTGACAATAAACACGTACGTTTTTTTCTTGCCAAGGCCAGGTATTTATCATACAACCCTTGTATATATCAAATTAAGTATGAACTATTGCTAAGTTCATGCAAATATAGGTATAGATAATGATTTTACTTTTTTTATTATTTATTTTAGCCATTTTCCAAGATTCATTGAAATTTGGCATATGCAAGGTGTTCCATAAAAAAGTTTAATTTTAGATATTTCTAGTAAATAAACGAATAAATGAAGAAAACCTTTACTGAATAGTAAACTACTTTGGAAAACATATGTTTTAAAAATAATGTTATGTAAATGTGAATCGTTATATTCTCAGAACTCTCCTCAGCGGGAAATTATTGATAACTATTGGGTACATCGTTTCGGGGATCGCTGTCATTTCTTGCACGCCTTTAGTTTTTTAGGGGGCGAGGACTGTTACCGTCAACTTTAAGTTTAGATGTACCCCCATAAAAAAAAATCCATCGACATTAAATCAAGGCTACATAGACCCTAACTGATATTACCTCTTTTATTCGCAGAAACTGGAATACCTATACACGGAGAAAACCATCCAAATGATTGCATTAACCACCTAAAATTGATATAAAGGAAATTATTCCAACTAGAGTGGGACCTTGAGGAATCTTCAAATAAGCTTTGGAAAGTTAAACCTCTAGTATATCCTCCTTTTCACCATCAATCATTGAATAGAAGACAAAATACAATATGGCGAAGATTGGCAGTGGGCCACACGCACAACTCATTCATATCTACTTAAAAGTAAAACTATCCCTAATTGTTCCTCATGTCCGTCTCCACTTACGATTAAACACATATTTGAAGCTCCTCATCAACTGCAATCCAGGAAAAAATTTCATTTACGACAAAATCTGAAACAAATACTGAGCTCAAGCCTAATACAAACAACAATGAAACAAATTGAAGAATATCTAAAAGAAAATGGATATTATAATTTAATATAGAACAAATCCATCAAATATTTTAAGTTGGGCGCTAAATGACCACTGCAGTCGATGCGCCCCAATCTCATAACATCCATCCATCCATCCATCTTTTATTAGAAAATTTCTAGAATAACTGGCAAAGATGTATTTAAAATGTATGATATCGCCCCATCCTACTGAAACTCTATACTTTGGTTATGACTATTAAAACTTTGTAAAGTCATTGTGCGGCTTTTGTTATTCTCCAAGAAATCGATTATTCTGTATATTGAAATTGTGGCCATGACTTTTGTTGCTTTAATTTTTGGTTTTGCTGAGAATAAAATGTTGGTAAATGTTAAAGCTTTGAGCGTAATACTGCCGATTTCAATTCTTGCACCAGCTGTATCTGGTAATAATGCAGACATCATCCCTTATAATGAATGCATTGTAAGCACCGCCTTTGCACATTTATAACACGCATATTGAGATGTTGAGAGGCTCGCGATCTGCGACTCGAACGCACTCCACGTTTGCATCGCTTCTTAATCACTTTGATCGCCCTGCCCCAGATTTACTAGAAGTCGAACCACTTTCTTCAAGCTTCTGCATTAGTGGAATACTTGGAGCTGTATTTACTCTGTGTAAATAATACTGAATGTAAAATAGTAGCAGAATTATTGTTTTTGTAAAACCAACGAGATTATCAATATGATGCCTGTGAAATCCTATATATACTTGGGGATAGTGATTAGTGCAAAGTGGGAACAATCTGTTGAAATAAGTTAAGAATCAAAAAAGCTCGAGCATATTTTAATGATATGACGAGACTATTTACATGTAATGATTTGTCACTCCGATTAAAAGTCAGATTAGCCAAATGCTACGTATTCCCTGTTTTACTATACGGTGTAGAATCCTGGACGATGACAAAAACATAATGAAAAAAGTTGAAGCCCTTGAGATGTGGGTGTACCGCCGGATTTTGAAGATTTCTTGGAGCGAACATATCACCAACTTAGAAGTTCTGCGCCGCATAGGCAATGACAAAGAAATTGCACTCACAATTCAAGGGTAAAAGCTTGAATATCTTGGCCACGTCATGAGTCATAATAAATACCGTCTCTTGCAGATGGTAATACAGAGAAAGATAGATAGCAAACGAGGTCCAGAGAGAAGAAAACATTCTTGATTATATAACTTAAGTCAATGGTTCGGACTTACGTCTGTTCAGCTGTTTCGAAGCACCGTCCATATGGTCAGGATTGCCATGTTAAAAGCCAACGTCTGAAACGGATAGGGCACTGGAAGAAGAATAGCGACTAAATTTCCAAGGACCGGAATTACGCTCAGTAGATCCACTTTATCTCTCGCTCCCGTTGCGTTTGTACAATAAACAAATTTAAACTTATTTATGGGACACCCTGTATAATACTTTTTAGAAGAATCTCCAGAAATTCTTTAGCGCAATGCGAAAAAACTTACAGAGTAATATTTTTTTCGGGTTGATGCTTTTCTTATTCTCTGGTACGACACTGGCTATTTTTTTCTAAAACGGCAGCTTTTTATATTTCATTTTCTGATTTTTTTCAACGTTTTTTTCTTTCGTTCTTTTTCTTCTTCATATTTTAATAACTCTCAGCAAAATGATACAAGGTATGAAAAAATGTACCGAGTTAATTTTAGAAATAGTCAGTAGCGTAACAGAAAAAGCTAATGGTGCAAAGAGGCATAATTTGGACAACAAATAATACTCTGTACATTTTTTCATAAGATAAGAGTATTCTGAAGGTGCTCCCAAAATTACTTAAATCTACTTTAAATAACTAAATATAGTAAAGAACAACAAAACAAATAAATTAAAATTTTAACACCCTGTATCTCAACACTAAACATATCCGGATTTAGGTTTATATGAACTTTTGCCGTGAAATTGAGTAAAAAATCACATTCTTAATATATGCTTTATAAACCCCTCACATGTACCAAAAATAAATTTTACCAATTATTGGCATCCCATTTGTAAGTTGGTTCATTTCCAAAATCATCTGTGTTGAGGTTTCTTTCAAAGGTTCTCCGCTTAGACCGCCGACTTCATTTTGATGTTTACTTTTTAGTGAAGGCCTTTGGACTGTCGTATTACTTACTATGAGACCATCTACCTGTTAAGTAAGGCGATGTATTAAATTTGGATTTTACAAATTGTAAATTAATGGTCGTAACTTGCATGTTAATGAAGAAGATGTATTTTTTTGATACATTAATCGCTAACTACAAAAAGGTAATATGTCCAATGAATTAAATTTTTCAGATTTAATTTATGGTTTCAGATGTATTTGAAAATCTGGGCTAGATATAATATTTTTTAGCTTATATCATAAAATCGATATTACTGAGATAAATCTGGAGCGAAAATTTAGTTCTGTAGTTGTTCTTTTCGGTGGTAGACGTGCTGTAAATAGTTTTTTCAAAATAACTGTGTATTTTTTCACAATTTTATACTATTTTCAATATGCTGAAAACTCTATGGATTTTTAATTTTAAGTACATATCGGTGTTTACCAAAATGGAAATTTTTCTAATAATAAATATTAAATAAAATAAAGTTGCATAAGTACTCAATTGTAATAAACTGCTACTAAAATCTTACGTTTGCTTTATATTCTTAGAGCTCTATGACGTTGGGAACCGTACACAATTTCGAAATACCTAATTCAAAAACGAAAAATAGTTTTGTCAACAATTGTTATCAATTTCGCATTTGTCAAATGTCTTAGCATACACATTATTATGAGTTAATATATAACATCATACTATTTTAATAGCGGTTTAGGGGCTCAGCTAGTGAATCGATTTAAAAATGATGTATAAATGGGCGCTGCTATCGAATTACAATATTAGTGTTAGGTATATTACAACATACATAAAGGATTTATGCCAAAACTCAGAACAACTTATGACTTCTTTATGAAGTATATAAAAAACGGATTTTATCAATAGCTTCATTTAAGTACAAAGTTGAGATTTGTTAATTATCTCAAGAAAAATCAAGTAAAATTAACACAATTACATTTGATAATTTATCTGGTATAAAAAAAACTATGCGCATTGACAATATGGTAGAGGTTTTTTTTAATATATTTTTCAATATATTACTGCTACTGAGTCGCGCGGCGTTCCTCTACCGAGACAAAATAACTTTATTTTATTTGTTTTATAATTAAGCAAATAGGTTGTAAATATTTGTTCTGCACTTTTATTACTAGATTTTAGATTGAGCTAGATTGATTTATCGGCTATTAGGTAGCTTAGATGCTATAATTAACACTTAAGCTGAAAAATTTTTGGTCTAGCTACTTAAAACACATTTTTTCTGCAAAACTGGACTTTATGCATCAATATAGTTTCCTCAAGAGCGACACAATTAGTCCAACGCTTTTCTAACATTTCTATACCTTTTTTGTAGAAGGATTTGTCTTTGCCTTCAAAATAGGCCTCAGTTTCGGCGATAACTTCTTCATTGGAGCCAAATCTCTTTCCCGCGAGCATTTTTTTGAGGTCTGCGAAGAGATAATAATCGTTGGTGGCCAAACCTGGAGAATACGGTGGATGAGGAAGCAATTCGAACTTCAGTTCATGCAATTTTGCCACCGTAACCATTAACTTGTGACAGGATGCATTGTCTTGATGAAAGAGCACTTTTTTTCTTGTTCATTTGGGGCCGTTTCTTTGCGATTTATGCCTTCAAACGCACAAATAACTTTATATAATATTCATTATTGAAGGTTTTTCCCTTCTCGGCATAGTCGATGAAAATTACTCCATGTGCATCCCAAAATACAGGGGCCAAAACCTTCCTAGCCGACTGTTGTGTCTTTGGTCGGTTCGTGCGGCTTTCACCGACTACTGTTCACTCAGCTGAATGCCGATTTGATTCCGGTGTGTAGTGGTGGATCCATGTTTCATCCATTGTCACATATCGCATGAAAAAATCCTTTTATTGCGCTTGATCCAAACAGCGCTCAGAATCATCAACACGTTATTGTCTTGGGTCCATCGTGAGCAAACGGGGTATCCATTTCGAGCAGACTTTCTCATGCCTAAATTTTCATGCAAAATATGACCAACACGTTCTTTTGATATCTTTAGGGTGTCAGCTATCTCACGCAATTTCACTTTACGGTCATCCAAAACAATTTTGTGGACTTTCTATGTTTTCCTGTGTAACCACCTCATTTGGGGGACCAGAGCGTTCAGCAACATTTGGATCTGTACGACGGCGTTTAAATTCAGCATATCAGTAAATGATGAGTGATTTTCTAGAGTCAGAGTCCCCGTAACACTTATCAAGCCTTTGCTTTGCTTGAACGGCATGTTTTCCCATCAAAAAACAGTGATTAATCAACATACAAAATTCGATTTTTTCCATTGTTTTGAAAATATCAAAAATAGCATCACTAAAACCACTGTAACTTGTAAACTAATTGTCGAAATGTCATTAAATTTTGACACGTATCGTTTGAAGGTTGGTACTTCCTAAAATTATATGGATTTTTTAAAAAGGGCGACTAAAAACTTTTTAGTCTACATGTTACATTATTGACTATGAAAAACATACATATTGGATCTTAAGATATATACATGTCAGGGACCTAATTTACTTAGCCTAGGTAAGGATTTTATTTTATTTGCCTTTTTTTAAGTATTCCAATAGCGCAATTTATCATAATTCTTAAATATGAGATGTAAAATATACCAATTTGCTACCGAGGGTTGCTTCAGGTGGTTGAAACTGAAAATTCTAACGGTAGGTTTAAAACCTACAAAAGCGCCGGCAAATTTTTATATAAAATCACTAGAACTGACATTAAAAGGAAAGTATAAGATGGCAAACAATAAATTTTTGATACCCGTTAACAGAATTCTTTAAAATTAATATGGTCTGTTTCTCAAACACCAATTTCAGTGTGCTTAGTAAGATCTTGTCCAACTTGAATTAACTTTTCACCAATATTGTGCTGACCAATTCTTGGATTCAGACTTTTTAAAAAATTTATAGCTTTAGGTGTTTAACAAAGTTTAACCTTACCCTACATTCCTCCAGTTTGACTATATCAGCTATATCTTTCTTCTCCTCATAAGTTAAATCGGGAGCTAATTTCAATAATAGTGGAGGCTTAGGATTGACATCTAATCTATTTCTAGCGTTTATTACAGCCTTTAGTAGTTTTTTCAAGTTGTCTTTATGTTGTAAAGCTCGTAAGTTGGGTGTATTAGGACTAAAATGTATTAAATTGATGTGCTATAAAACATTGGCATTACATTTTCTAAAAACTTACCTACTAATATTAATAACCAAATAATCTGAAACATTTCCAAATATTTTAATACCTTCAACATAATCTTTTATAGAATCTTCTGATGTCTTATTTTTTCCTAAATTGACACCAATTATAGGTTTGTCTGGCTCTGTTATTACATTTTCTATTCTTTTTAATACTTCTCCATGACCTTGGCTATTAAATCCATATCTATAAAAAAAAAATTACCAAATAAGAGTTTAAATAACTGGTCAAGTACAAGTTGAACTTGCGCAATTAGTGTCCGTATGTTAATTGCTTTTAAAATAAAATTTTTTGTTACGGAGGTATAAAATGATCAATGATTTT
Source organism: Pachyrhynchus sulphureomaculatus (assembly GCA_019049505.1). Classification (NCBI taxonomy): domain Eukaryota; kingdom Metazoa; phylum Arthropoda; class Insecta; order Coleoptera; family Curculionidae; genus Pachyrhynchus; species Pachyrhynchus sulphureomaculatus. Next base: position 134,203,905 of record CM032454.1, on the reverse strand, counting down.
ACAAAACACACCCCAAATGAGTTTTCAACAAAGTTTTTTCCGATCTTTACTGCAAACTGATGACTTTAAAATTTTTGTTTTTTTTTATATAGCAGATAAATTATTAACGGTAATACACTTGTGATAATTTTCGTTCAATCTACAACTTGTGAAGAATATTCCAAAATTATTTCAAAATTTTTTGAACAGTACTTTTCGAGATGCAGCGATTTTTTAAAAATATTACAAAGAAGAGTGTGCGCAAGTATTACATTATATATATTTTTGAACTCGTATTTCAGCTTTCCTTTGACACTCCACTCGATGACTTGGTAAAAAAAATTGTTTCCACTTTCGGTTTGACCCACAAAACTAACCCCTTAAGTCAAAATTTAACCTTCAAAACTACACGGCTCTGATGAGACCATCAATTCCTATATTAGTACCAAATTTCAACTTTCTATGTCAAATAGTTTCGGAGACAATCGGGTGTGACTGACAGACAGGCAGACAGACGGACGGGCAGACACCGAAGTGATCTTATAAGTTTTCCGTACGGAGCACTAAAAACTTCTCAATTAAAAAGTACAAAAACTTATAATGAGCCCATTCAAATCTTCTGTTTATCAAATTAGCTAAATTTTGATATGGTGTAGTTTATCATTTTTCTCCAAGTTTATTGTAGGCAGAACTTAATTTTATAATTATTCGTGAATAGAATCTTGCTTGACAGTCTAAGGTTTATAATCTAATTTCGTCACGTACAAATAAATCACAGAAATTTTGAACTAAGAAAAGAATATACTACAAGTTTATGCAACAATGTATTAGTCACATTCTAGAAGTTAGTAACAAAAATTTAGCAAACAAAAATACCCATTACACAAGAATACAAAAAAAATTGTCTGCCCTTTAAGTGAGACACGTGTTTTCTTAAGTATTTGTTTAAGCTGAATCCAAAAAAATAATAAAAAAGACAAGGTTTCTTCAGAAAACACACTTAAAGTTGCTAGAAAACTATTAAGTTGAAACAAATACATTTTAAAAAAATAATGTTAAACTATATAATCATTAAAATTATGGAATAAAACTATTATTTCGGAGATCCTTAAATGTTCTGAATCTACATTTATCATAAATACTTAAAAATATTAGGTTTTAGGGTTCATGTTTAACAAAAAACACGCGTACACCACCTTTAACTAAGTTACGTAGCAAAATGCTGTTTAAAATAAATATGTGCAACCGCTAAATTAAAAAATTGTCTTTAATTTTTATTAATATTGAACAAAACTATTATTTCATTGCATTTATTTACTTAAAAAAGCATTTTACCAACCCATATCATCCTTGTAAATATTAAAAGCTAGTTTTTTTGTTGAAACTGAACATAAAACTTAATTTTTTGATGTCAAGTCAGGATTAAGAACTTTTTTAAAAAAACACTGGAAATAATAATTTTGTTTAAGATAGATAGATATTTAAGGTTTTGGGCGCATCAACATCAAGGTTACTTAGCGCCCCAGTGCGCTAGTTAGTTAGGACTGATTTTGAAGTTATACTATAAAATTGACTTCTCTCAAAAATTTTCTGATATTGCCTTTATTATTCTCATAGGAATTGATGACAGAGACTAGATTGGAGGGTATGTTCAGCGAGGTTCTCAAGTTTTGATAATGTGCATCCTTGAAAACGTGTTTTACAGTGAAGGGGCTCATACACATGGAGTATGTTGGCTGATGTTCGGCTTTTAACAAATAAAGGTGTGTGCTATAGGTATGTCCAATTGCTAACCTACATCTAATAACGTTATCCCTTCCATGTTGTAAGAGTGAAGGGGAGAGTATACAATGGGTTTAATCGACCACAATTTATTAAGAGGGTCTTCGAGGTCCCACTTCAATTGAAATGTGTTAAGAGATGGTTAGCAGATAATTTTTGAAATCACTTGGATGATTTTCTCCAATGTAGGGAGTCCCACTTGTAATTGCGGTTTTAGCTAAAAGGTCGCCCCTGTCGTTACCGTGATTATTGATATAACTAGGTAGCCATAATAAAGAGAAAGTCTTATGTCTCAAAGCCGCTATATAGAGCAGATCATAAATTTGTCGTATGTAATTGTAGTTCAAATTTTTTGACTGTACTGACTAGAGAACACTTAGGGAGTCTGTAACTATTAGGAATTTATGGGAGGTTGATATAGAAAGGGCAAAGCGTATACCTTCTTGATGGCCAGCAGTTCAGCTGTGAAGATAGACAAGTAATAAGGTAATTTATACATCATGTTTGTAGTTGACATGTGGAAGGCCGATTCCACTCCCGCATGAGTCTTGGAACCATCAGTGTATATGATGTCGTATTGGGAGTAATTCCGTGATAATTTATCCAAGAATGTTTTGTTAATGTAGGTAGTGGAGAATTCATTTTTATTGAAAGACCTCATTGAAAGATCTATTGGGGGACATGGAGTTAGCCACGGTGGAAAAGTAGAGTGTAATGGGTAGTCAAATTTAGGTGGAAGGATATTGTGTAAGGAGAGCAAGGAGCTGATCCTGCTTGGGATGAAGCAAGAGGGAGAAATGTGATTAGGTCGATGCATGTTAAAAAGGTTCAAATGATCTTTGGAATGGGGGCGGAAGAGACAGGAAGAGTAGTATTTTAGTAGAGAATGATGTCGTTTGTTGGAGGGGAGGGAGAGGGGCCACATATTGCAGGTTGGATATGGGAGAGGTGCAAAAAAAACCTATTACATATCGGAGGGACCGATTTTGAATTATTTCTATAATCTCTTAATGTACGGAGATGCGGCATCATAAATGAAATCTCCATATACAAGCTATGAGATTAAGGATTTGTATATCTTAAGCAGCACAATTTTTAATTTAGCGGTTGCACATATTTATTTCAAACAGCATTTTGCTATGTAGCTTAGTTAAAAGTGTAGGCGTGTTTTTTTTTGTTAAAAATGAACACTAAAACCTAATATTGTTAAGTTTTTATGATAAATGTAGATTCAGAACATTTTAAAGATGTCTGAAATAGTCGTTTTATTCCATAATTGTAAGGATTATACAGTTTTACATTATTTCAATGTATTTTTTTTCAATTTAATAGTTTTCTGGCAACTTTAAGTGTGTTTTCTGGAAAAAGTTCACGGTCGATGTATTTTTTTATGATTTTTTTTGGATTCAACATAAGAAAATACTTAAGAAAACACGTGTCTCACTTAAAAGACAGAGATTTTTTCTGTTGTATACCTGTGTTATATACTCCATAATTATAATTATTATATTATTATTATTATTTTATTATTATTATAATATTATTATTATATTTATTACTATTATAAAAAGCAGTAGTTTAAAGTATAAATTTCATGCATATACTAAGACAGATTCGGTACTCTCATTGAAAGACGTATAATTTAGCAATCTTTTTAAAAGATATTTACATGCTTTTTAAGATAGGTCGTTTAACTTGCTGTACACCTAATACTATAAGGAATATAGTTATATTTTGTGAGAATTTAGCTGCGATCTAGATATGCTTAAACCTATCATTATTTAAAATTAAAAAAGCCTGTACATATGATAGTTCTGCAGTGCAACCTTAAGGTATTCAGACATTGATAAAACTTGTCGCGATTAATTGCAGCAATATACCTATTAATTATAGCCATATCCTGTGGTAATCGAAAAACTCTAGGTTTTTCATTTCCAGGTTGTGGTAAAGGAGTAACAGATCCAATTTCAACAAATCCAAATCCGATATCTTTCAGACCCATAATAGCATTACCATCTTTGTCAAAACCAGCTGCAATACCAACTGGGTTTGAAAATTCTTTCCCGAAAACGTTAATTTTCTAGAAAAGTATATTTTATTCAATTTTATATAGGTAAAATAAAATTACAATTGACCTGATTTGAAAGATGAGAAAATAATTTAACTATTATATTATAAAACACATTCTACGAGGGTAAATCAAATATAAACTGGAATTCTTCTTTCAACTCTCGTGAGGTAATCCGGTCTCCTCGCCTTCCTATTATTAGTTGCGTAGGGGTGTCAAGAGTAGAAGAGACCACTCGATCGATTTTGTCGTCAGTAGCGCCATGTCAGCGTAGTACCAATGTCGATTGAGCAACGGATTATTATCAAGTTTTTAACGCTAGAAAACGTAAAACCTTTTGAAATATTGCAAAAACTGACGAAATAGTTCGATAAAAAGACGCCTTTGAAAACTCAAGCCTATGACTGAAAGAAATTTTTTTATAGCCCGAAAACGGGAAAATTGTCAGTCATTCTCACCGACCTCCGACCGGCATCACGTATTCGAACATTAAGGCGGTTAATTTTCTTCATGAGCGATGTACCATTAACGCTGCCTACTACTGCCAACTCATCCATCAAATTAGACTCGCTTATCGACAAAAAAAGCGAGACATGCCCATTCGGAGTGTAGAACTGCTTCACAACAACACTTGGCTCCATACAGCTGCACTGACGTAACATAAATTGGAAGAAACGCACTGGAAACCCTTGGAACACCCGCCCTACAGCCCAGATTTGTCGCCTTGCGACTTTTATTCGTTTGGTCTTTGAAAGAAGCGTTGGGAGGTAAGCAATTCGAAAATGACGAAGGCGTAGAATCGTTCGTGCGAAATTGACTCCTGACGCGGTTGCTTTTTTGGATTTTTTTTTCAGTACTGTAAAAATAATTAAAAAAAAAAAAAAGAATTTCGATTTATATTTGATTTCTCCTCATATTAAATCAATTAGCAGTAATCAGTGATAGAACTGCTAAAAAAAATTAGGCAAAAAATACAGGTAATAAAGAAATCATACTGCCAATAACCAAGACATTAATTTGAGTTTTCAGCAATAACAATGATTCTTGTTTATTTATTTTAGCTGCTGCTTTCTTATTTTACTTTCATATTGTACAGAGTAGTTATACTGAGCTTATATTAACGTTGAGAACTTTGTACAAATGCTCAAGCTATTCAAACTTTACATTTAATTTAAAATACATAAATGAAGTAATGTAGAGAATTCAGAAAGTATATGAATGAAAAGTTAAATACATAATGTTTTTGATTTCAAATAAACAATAATGTGCCCCTAAAATCATAGAGATCTACCAACCCACATATTTTATTTACATTTAAAATTCTAAGCAACTCTACATAAGATACAATGTATATACGTTTAAATTTATCTGACATCTAAAAACTGCTCTTTTCTACACTTTAATTGGCAGTAATGTCTTTATTTTTAATCTTCTTGAAGTGTTATATCCGATACGGATGTAGGAGACCCTCTCGCCTTTTCCTATGGTTTGTGCTTTTTTGTGTTCCAGAGACAAATGAGGCCTACGGTCTAATGCCGGTTCCGAACGGCCAAAGTGAGAGGGCTTTACTAGGCATGATACTACGGGTAGTTTACCATTGCCTCCTGAGATAGGCGGCCCTTACATAATATATTTTTTTATTTATTTTATTATTTTCTGATCTGAATTTTTGAAACACTAACCAAGAATAGCAAATTCCATTGGTAATGGACAGTGACTAATCTGTCACTTCCTAAATCTATAACAGGAATTAGCAACTTATTTATTTGTATTTCGCACTGTTTTGGTATTACAGTCAATGTATTAAAAAATAGTATCTTTCAGTTATTACTTTATATAAACTTGCACAGGATTTTAGGTAAAATTCAATGATAAAAATGACATGTTCCAATTAAAATACAAATTTGGTACACATTTAAGATTTTTAAATACTCTATATATTTACCAACTATATAATATTAATACTTTTTTTAAAACCATTTAAAACATAATTTCCTTTCTATTTCTTGTATACAGTCAATGTATATTCAAAATCAATATAAACTACTAAAATTTAATGAAGTCCATTTTTCAGCAGTTTTTGACTGTTTTCTCATCCGTCAATTCATCCCAAACGCGTTTTGTCGCTTCACGACTCTTCAGCTTAGCTAGGATCGGCGGAGAAAAAGAACAAAATTTAAAGTACTTATAACAGTACTAGCATAAAGAATAAATAAGATATAAATAATTAACACCTCTGACTGATGTAAACCTAGTTTTGAAGGCGTATAAAGCACTGCCAAACAGTAATTGGTAACAACTTGCTGAACAATTCTTCTATCAGTCTCTGGCCTTAAACGTACCCTGACAGAGGGCAGGTACACTTTCAAAAACCACGAAAATTCTTATACTACTATTAAAACTACACAAAATTTATCGACCATGACACTGAAAAAAATATAGAATCTATCTCTACTTAAAGTACCAAATCGAAAAATTTTGTTCGGGAGTTATCGAGCCAATAAACTGATCGACAGATCAAGACAAATGGAATGAATACAACACTTTGTTCTAGCAAAAAAAGTAAGAAATATCCACCATGCATATACTAAAAATTTCTAATGTCAAAATAACCTTTATTGAATTCACTACAATTTTATATTTGAGAATAGAAATATCACATTAGTCTAATGTCAATTTAGCAGGGGATATGGCAAGAATGTCAGTTTTGTGATTTAGTGACACTATTGACAAATACCATGTAACCAAGTTTTATGATAAGTGTAAAGTATAGAACAAGACCATAAGAGTACCATCATTTGATTCAGAACCTACATTCAACTGTATGTTCCTTCTGGCTGAGAGTACCTAGATGTTAAATAAAATTAATTTGGACAGGATTTCTCTCTCTGGTCCATTCGCCATGCTATAAGTCTCTCCAATCACATCATAACACAAAAAAGTAGTTCCTCTCAGGCCATACCCTTAATAGTTATTTTAACGTCCACTATTGGAAAAATTTTATTTTGTATAAAATATTTTTTGTTTAAACAGAAATATATTACCAAAGCATCACAATCCTTATATCTACTTTTTGGAACTAGTCGAAGTGCACTTGTAGAAACTGCTAATTTATGTGCTTGTTCAGGATCTAGTAAATGAACTATAGGCATTACAACATTTTTATAAAATTTCTCATCTCCTTTGTATAAACATATCCCAGAATATACACCACATGAGCTTATAGTGACATACAGCAAAGATTTCATTTTATGCTGAAAAGATAAAATCTTTTCAAAAAAAATTTCCCTAAAAATACAGTCGACACTCTATATAGTGAAAGACCAAAATGTTGACCGAAATTTCACTATAGAAAGTTTTTCACTATATAAAGAAAAAATCTGTATATATGGCTATGTATGTATTTTATATTGGTAATCATTTACTTGTATTTTATAAGGTAGAAGCAACAAAAAAAATTGCAAAATTGAATTATTAGAAAAGATTTTATTAAACATTTGAAAGTTTTAATAGTACATAGCATGTACAGGGCTAAATACATACATAAAGTCCGTACATTATATTTTTACCCGTGCGTCATAGTTTTCAGGCCATATAACAGACGACTATTATATTATTTGTCTCTTTTCACCAATAAATCGTAGGTATTGGTAAAAAGAGACAAAAAATATAATAGTCGTCTGGGATATTGCCTGAAAACTATGACGCACGTGTAAAGATATAACGTACGGACTTTATGTATGTATGTACTACGTACGAAATAAAAAGAATAATACAAAATCTGTTAATACATATGTACATACTATGTACATACGTACTAGGAAAAATAATCAGTTATTTTCTTTTGAACATTACTTTTGAAAAATAATTGTTACTCAACAAAATTCTCGCATTTATTCAACTGCATAAAGATTTGAGCAGGTACACTTTCCTGCCCCCTGAGAGTAGTTTGCACAATGTTAAATGCATTTCTTATTTCATTTTCACTAAATTTAGCAGGACATTCCCTGGTTTCAGTTTCTTCTTCATGATCTTCTATACTTTTTATATCGTCAATTATATCTTGGTCAGTTGGGAGATCTGTTGTGCCAACATCATTGTCGATTTCTAAGAAATCTTCAAGTAAAAAATCTGGTCGACGGTAGCAGTTTTTTTTAGAATACCCCATTGCCTTTTTAAGGTAGCGAGATCCATTTCGTCTTCTTCTTCCCATTCGTCAATTTTTTCAGTAAAACCTGCTTTAGAAAAGCAGTTTTTGATAGTTTTCTGAGAAATATTTTCACTCCATACTTTAGCGACTTCGGTTATACACTCTTTAAGGGTAATCAATTTTTGGACTGGAAGGTTGTTATCAATCGCATTAACAATTTTGTGAACAATTCTGTTTCGGTAATGATGTTTTATATTTTTTATAATACCCTGGTCCATAAGTTGCAATTTGGAGGTCATATTTGGTGGAAAGAAGATCAATTCAATATTCCTTAATTTTTTACTTACAGTGACTGGATGTGCAAGGACACATTGATCCATCTTTTGAAAATCTCAGAAGTCATCCATGCCTTTTTATTATTGGCGTAATCTAACTCCAGAGATTTAACTCCTTTTAAACAACGGGGATTTTTGCTTTTACCTATGAGCAGTAATTTCAGTTTTTCTGAGCCATCCATGTTTGCTCCAACCATAAGTGTCACCCTTTCTTTACTTGTTTTAACACCAAAGCATTTATCACTTTTAAAAGCAAAAGTTTTATTTGGCAAACATTTAAAAAACAAACCAGTTTCATCACAATTGAAAACGTTTTTTGGCTCGTACTTTTTCGATGCACTTTTTAAAAACAGTTTCAGTCCAAATGACACAGTCCTCCTGACTAACGCTTGAAACAATTGAATTGCGAGTCTTCCAGACACTCAACCACCCTTCACTAGATTGAAAATGAACGCAGTTAAATTCTTTAGCAAATTGTAGAGCCTTTATTAAATCTCCCGATATTGGTACGTTTTGATGCGTATGGGCCACTTGAAACCATCATAAAACTGCTTCATTTACATCCTCATAAGTACTCACCTGTACTCGTTTTCGACTGCTTGGAACACTAGGTTTCTTGATGATACTGTCGCGACTTTTTATTATCAGAGAGACGCAACTTGGAGAAACACTTGCAGCAACATCAATTTTTTTGCAGCTTTTATCAACTTCCTCCAAAACTTTAATTTTCTCAGCTAAACTTAAACACACACATCTTACTTGATTCTTAACAAAAAGAAACTGAACCTGAATTTGCGAATTACTAGGCCTCGACTATAAAATGGGTTTTTCCCCGGGTTTCTATAAAATGGGTTATTTCCCCGAGTTTCTCACAGAAATCTACCTGATTTATTGCCAACCATTAGGCGTTATAAACGCGTTAAGAACCTTTTCAAAAGAATGCGTCATAAAAATGGAATTCGTGCTAATGTTAGATAAAAATGGGAAACCCGAAATGGCCAAGATCTCAATAAATGCATAAAAATTTATACATAAAATTCCGGTAAAAATTTTATTATAAGGAGTGTTACTATTTTATAGATTCACTATATGCAGGGCTTTTTACATGAAATTTCATTAAAATATTCTAGGTCTTGAAAAAATTGCACTATAAAGAGTTTTTCACTATATAAAGTTTCACTATAAACAGTGTCGACTGTATTTAATTTGGGAACTAAAATTTCAAACTTGAAAAATAAAATGTAACTCTCACTTTCTAGGTACAGTTAACTTATCAAATTTTTATATAGCAAATTGTCATAAGAAGCTCTTTAAATAAAATTAAAATGAGCTGTTTCCAAATATTAGTACCTAAAAGGCCTACAAACACCCAAAAATTTCAACAGAAATTTTTCTGCGAAAATAATGTGTGTCCCTACTTGGCAATGGTTTTTTTACATAAATTTGTCTTAAAGATCAATTTGGGTACTTATATGGTAAAAATAAAATTTCAAGCCCCTACAGTACAAAAGCCCCTACATCCTATCCTATTTGTGTTAAGGTTTGATTGAAACATAACTATTTTGTGGTTATTGACAGCACCAAGAGCTATATGGTCATAATAATAATAATAAAATGTCTTTATTGTAATTAAATGGTAGGATTACAATTGGCAGAGTTGAAGTTACACTTCCTATCTCAACCATTAAATGCAAATACATATTGTATAAAAATTATAATGGGAAATCAAGTGATGTCTCTCATTTCCCGTCCATAAACCACAATATAGGGCCATACCCTTAATAATTTAATTTGTCAGTCACTGACAAAATTTGTCATTTTTTAAGGCTTGTAAATCTTCAAGATGCTTACAGAGAATATCCCATTTTTATTGGATTAAGTCAAATTAGTTATTAACAATCTATCCAATTTTGGTATTACCAATTCTGTGGAAAGTAAAATTAAAGAGATGGGACATCAAGGTAAAATTGGCCAATGTTAATAGTCTCCCTTTGCGTTGTAAGAGAACTTGATTGAAGCTCTACCTTACCCCTAAATTAGGACAAAATTGTTACATACCCGAAACGAGAGTTTCATATTCACTCCTTACAAATTAGAGTTTAAAAAACTAAAATATCCTTTTAAATAAATAATTTAAATAAGTGAGGTTAGGTTCTACACTCCTCTACTTTTGCAATAAGTCTGTACGAGTAACCAATTTTTTTTAATTCTAAAAAGTCACTAACCTAAGCTATTTTTTATTGTTGTAAGTCTCTCCAGTTGAGATCCGATGCACATGCCAAAATTTCGTGTCGACTTGACCAGAAAACATTGATGGCATTGGTAGAAAAAATAACCTTTTTATACCTTATAAGGAAAACAAAATAAAATCGAGAAGATATTAGATTTTTCACTATAAAGGTAAATATGTACTACATAGACTCAAAAATATTTACTTAACACTATTTGTTTTTGTTCAGGTCACTATGAATCGAAGTGCAAGTATGAGAGAATGGGAGGCAACAGCAAAAGCATCTGCAACTTCCAAAATAATAAACATGTTTAACAGACCTGGCCAACTGGAGAAAATAGATCAAATTAAACAAAGATTTACACGCAAAAAGGCCTCAGTTGAAGCTCTTCTTAAATCGGCCATGCAACAACAACTAGATGGAGTTCGCACTGGTATAAGCCAACTACATAATTGTTTAGATCAGTCTGTTGAAATTAATAACAGTGTTAGAAAGACTTTTAGTTTATTTTCTGAAGTACCATATTTGTGCAATGCATTGAATGAAGTAAGAGATGAAAATATGAGACACTCGCAATATGTTACAGCCAAAGAAAACTTGAAACATATCTTCACTGTTCCCGAGAGTGTAGAAAAGACAAAGCAGTGGATAAATGAGGGCAAATTATTACATGCTCATCAGTGCTTAAGAGATCTAGAGAACTCCAGAGATGATTTGTTATATGAATTACATAAATTACCCAATCAGTCACCTCACGACAAGTCATTATTGAAAGCATATTTTGCTGATGTTGAAGTTTTGTCAACTCTATTGGAGAAGCAACTGGTTTTTGTTTTATCGAGAACATTAAATACTGTAAGAAAGGATCCTGCAGTTATTGTAACTGCTCTTCGAATTATTAAAAGGGAGGAGAAAGCTGATGAAATTGCACTAAAACAAGAAAAGCAGACTGGTTTCTTAGCACCTGGAAGACCAAAGAAATGGAAGCAAATGGCATTTAGTATTTTAGAAAAATCTGTCGAATCTAGAATTGAAGGTACTCAAGTAGAAGAAAGAGAAGATAACAAACTGTGGCTAGTAAGATACCTAGAATTAATTAGACAGCTTATTTTAGAAGATTTAAGAGTTGTCAAAACTCTTTGTATCCCTTGTTTTCCTCCAGACTACAACATAATTGATAGATACCTTCAAATGTATCATAAATGTCTTTCTATTCATTTACAAGAAATGATACAAAATGGGTTGAATGGAAATGAATATGTTACAATGTTATCTTGGGTTCTTAGAACTTATGAATCTAAAGATATGCTTGGACATCCAGATTTAGTTGAGCATACTAAAAAATTGGGACCAGTTTTACCTCAAGCTGTAATTGACAGATTAGAATCGAACTACTTAAAGAATATAGAAACTAATTACACAGAGTGGATGCAAAACACCCTTAAATCTGAAAAAGAAGAATGGAGGTCTAGTACTGCTCCAGATTCAGACACTCATTCCAGAACAGCAGCACCAATAATAATATTCCAAATGATAAATCAGAATTTGGAGGTAGCAAAGACAATTAGTGAAGATATGACCTTAAAAGTTCTTATTCTCAGTGTGGAGCAAGTTATAAAGTTTAGAGATTCTTTCCGAGATGCTGTGATAGATTTTAAAAATAAGTATTTTGAAGATCGTAAACAGGTTCCATATTTTACACAGTATATGATTATTATCCAAAATCATTGCTTACAATTTGTTGATTTGGGTACTCAGTTAGAAAAACAATATTCTGCAATTTTGACTAGTCACAATGTTAATGACAATTTTAATAGATTGCGTGGCACATTCATACAGTTAAGAAATGAAGCTGGAAACTTCCTTTTAGAAGAATTATTTGTAGATTTGGATCAACACTTTGAAAAACTGTTTAATAGTCAATGGCTTTCAAGTCTAGATTCCTTAGAGACCATTTATGCAACCTTAGATGACTACTTCCAAGATTACAATAGGTTAGTAGAAGCTAACTATAATTTTATAGTAGATCAAGCAAGAAACACAGTTGCAAAACGTTATCTGACTGGAATGCTATCAAAAAGAACATCATTTAAAACATATGAAGATTGCACCAAAGCTGCAAATAAAATAGTAAAGGAAGTGGACCGATTAAATCATCTTTTTAACACTTTAAGTCGAAATCCTGATCAAGGTGAAGATGACCCTTTCGAAGCCATTATTATGTTATCAGAAGTTATCAAGAGTGATGATGATATGATATCATTTGATTTACATAGAGTAGTTGAAAAGTATCCGGACATTTCAGAAGACCATCTTCTAAGACTCTTAAGTTTAAGGGGAGATTTGTCTAGATCTGATATTAAAGATAAAGTAGCACATGTTGATAGACCTAAAGTAACACATAGGAGTAGTATATTTAAAGCATTGGTGTTTCCAAAGTTAATTAACCTTAATTTTTAGATTAGACTTATTCTTCAATATGTATATAAAATAAGACTACTGGGTATTACCATATCAATACCGCCTATGAGAATAAAAGAATTAAACTAATGATGTACGCTATAATTTCCGCAAAGCGGACTATTTGTCTTTATATCATATGTTGCATACCACGGATTGGACATTTCTTAAATCTTATGATAATGTTAATCTAGCCCTCAACAGTTTCTATGAGAAACTATATGACATATTTAATAAGTGCATACCTAAAACTAATAATAAATCAAAAAATTATCCTACTTGGTTTAACACAGAAATAATAAATAAACTCAAGTATAAACAAAATTGAGAAAAAAATATAAAAGGACTAATGATTTACTGGTATTGTTAGAATTTAAAAAAATGCTGGCTCAACTGAAAAAGGATATAAGAAGTACTCAATGTGCATACTTGATAACAGTACAGAACAATATTGGAACAAGCCCTTGTTTATTTTGGTCCTTTATAAATAATAAAAAGGGGTCACTGCACATACCAAATAAAATGTTTTTTAATATAGAGGAGTTTATGGAGGTGATGAAATATCTAATGCATTTGCTAATTACTTTGAAAGCGTCTACTTTAATGATTTAGGTGGCAGTAATGATAATCGTGAAAGTGTCAATCATCACGGTGTTCTAATTGATAAAATTGATATAGTTAATGTTGTAGAGACATTGAGGGAGTTGAAGGACGATAGAGCAACAGGTCCAGATGGCATTCCCCCATACATATTTAAGGGCTTTGAGGATATATTATGTTATCCGCTACTGTTTAGTTTGAGTCTTAAAACAAATATGTTTCCCCACCTGTGGAAAAGAACAAGAATATGTCCAGTTTTTTAAAAGGGTAGCAAAAATGATATAAAGAGCTATAAAGATTGCAATATCAACGACAACTAAAGTTTTTGAAAAAGATTATTTATAACAGTATATCAACGTCGATTCTCACAGTATAAGTACCTAGTGGCACGGCAAGGAGTTTGATGAATTTGAGTTTTTAAAATCTTACCTTTATAATCGTGAACATGTAGTAAAGATAAAGGGGTATGAGTCTAAACCTTTTACACCTATATCCGGGGTTCCACAGGGGTCCAACCTAGGACCTCTGCTCTTTTTACTCTTTATCAACGGCATCACCGGTGTGGTTAAAAATGCATCCTGCCTGTTATTTGCTGACGACTTAAAACTTTATTATGAAATCAGATCGGCTGCTGACTGCCGGATGTTGCAGAATGATATAGACAACGTTGTAAAATGGGCAATTGACAATAAGATTTACTTTAGTGTAAGTGTACTGTTGTTTCTTATACTAGAAAACTGAAGCCGATAAAGTTTATATATAACATTGAGAATGTCCCACTCTTGTATGAGGATAAGATAAAGGACTTAGGGGTGATTTTTGATTCCAAATTGACGTCTCATTGATGATCCGGCATTTCTGTCCAGCTTATATTTCAGTGTGCCAACGTACAAGAAATCATAGCACTTTCTATATACCAGATGTAGCCCATAATAACCATCATCTGGGATCTCCATTGTATAATGCTTGCATGCTATACAATGGAATCCAGAACAGGTAGATATATTTAATAAGTGCAGTGTTTTCAAAACTAAATTGCGCGCGTTGTTTTAAGTGTATGTAGAGTATTATGTAATATTATTTAAATTAAGTTCTGGTACTTTGTAATTGGAAAGATCTCTCTGATCAATCTGTAAAGTGCAGTAAATACTATAAATAAATAAGTAATTGTTTTTAATAATTTTTGTATTTTTCATGATGTAAATGTTAAATAAAAATATTTATTTCAATATTAAATTTATTAAAAAAACACTTATAAAAAAATATTACAAAGTAATACCATTAATTAAATATATGGCTTCGTTGTCACATCCACAAATGACTTTATTTTTATTTAAATCTAAACTATTAATTGGCTTTCCTAAAGTTGGCATAAGAGTGAAAACCTCTAATTTATTTTTTACATTATCTGGAGCCAACCATACATTAATATCAGGGTTGTCAAATCCAATAGCAGAGTGCTTTTTATTTTTTGTAGACCAATGCCATATTTCTCCAGCACTGGAACAGCTAAAAAGTTGGTCAGGATCATCTGGATGAAATTGTATTTCTGTTATTGCACCTTCGTGAGCATTTAGCACATTTACCGGGAAGGTATTTTGTCGTAAATCCCACGTGGTTAGGGCGCCCAATTCATCTCCTGTAATAATTATTATTTACTGTAGACTAAAATATATATAACACGGTACCTACCAGGTGTATAAGTATGAAATGCGGATTTCAGACAACAGATGTGCACCAATGCAGTTTGTGTTATAAAGATTTGACACTGCGCAATTTGGTTGTGTCATCAACTAGTGTCGGACGCGCACGAGTGATAAATTGGAAAAAAGTGTGTGCATAGTGTTGTGTTCAATATGTCGAAATTTATACCGCACAAAGAGCACAGAAAACTGAGGAAATTCATAACCACCTGGGAACCGATTAGTGAAAGAATCATAAAGATGAATCTCAAAATATTAGGTAATAACACGACCTTACTGGGGGTATACGCTGTCAACGACGACGATCTGGCTAATAACAAGGATTCATTTTTTGAACAACTAAATCAGGAAATACGCGAAATTGGAACATCAAGAGAGATATTACTTTGGGTGATCTAAATGGAAGAATAGGAAGGAAAGAACACGATAAAGAGGTAGGAAAATATGGCGAAGAAGTTACTAACGACAACGGAAGAAGAATTATAGAGATATGTGAACAAAACAACCTTACAATATTAAACGGACACTACCAGCATAGGGATATCCATAAATATACGTGGAGACAAACAACAAGAGATTTAAAAAGTATTATCGACTATATGATAATACGACCGAGATCTAGATTAAACTTCCTAGATATAAGAGTCCAAAGAGGGGCTTCATGTGGCAGCGACCACTACCTTGTGAAAGGAAAGATAACCTCACGAACAACACGGGAAAGCAAACTGGAAGATACAAGTACACAGCACACAACAAGTGAAACAACAATAAGATATAATACAGACAGCTTACAAAATGAAAGTATCAGAAATCTATACAAGAGTAGACTGGACCAAAAGATACAACGGACGGATTTGTTAATATAGAAGAAGAATATAAGTATATAAAGGAATGCCTACACGCAGCCGCACTGGAAGCATTAGGGTACCAAGAGAAAAGGGGAAAACAGCAAAAACCATATTGGTGGGATGAAGAAATTAAATACGAAATTGAAGAAAAACGGAAAAGCTATCACAAATACTTAAGTTCAAAGAGCACAAACGACAAAGTAAAATACAAAGAATCCCAAGCTAGAGTACGCAAAATGATTAGTGACAAAAAGAACAACCAATGGGAAAAGACATGCTCAAGACTCAACACTTACATAGGAGGAAGAAAAAGCACAGAAAGCTGGAGACTTCTTAAAAATATGAGAACAGAACGGGAAAGAGAAATCTTCTCACCAATAACACCAGAAAAATGGAACCAATATTTTACAAATATGCTAACAGAAGAGATAGACCATAGTTCAAAAGTACCCAACATGGAAACCCAAATATAGTTATACGAGGATCCCCAATAAGGATAACAACATCAGAAGTTAAACAAGTATGTAAAACGCTAAAAAATGGTAGAGGTCCAGGACCAGGAAACATCCCAGGAGAGATAGTAAAATACGGAACTGAAAAGCTATTTAGCGCTTTGAGGAACTTATTCCAAAGATGCATTAACACATCAGAAGTACCTGAGGAATGGAAAATATCGTACATATCAACAATTCATAAGAAAGGAGACAAAAATAATTGCGATAACTATAGGGGAATAACGGTTACAGGATCTATTAGCAGAATATACGGAAAAATACTTAAAAATAGAATAGAAACGGAATGCGCGGACGTAGAAGCTGAAGAACAGGCAGGCTTTAGAGCAGGAAGATCCACAATAGACCATCTTTTCTCACTGACACAAATCCTAGAAAAGAAAACCGCATTTGATCAGGAAGTCCATGTCTTGTTTGTTGATTTAAAAAAGGCCTACGACAGCGTGCCCCTAATGAGATTGTGGGAAACACTACAACAGAGTAATGTAAGCACCGAAATATTTAAAGCCGTAAAATCCTTATACCAAGACGCAAGAAGTAGTGTGAAAACCAAATATGGTATAACAACAGGGTTCCAGGTCACAAAGGGTCTCAAACAGGGCTGCTGTATATCCCCAACGCTATTTAAAATCTATTTGGAGAGTGCACTGAAGAACTGGAAAGGGAAATGCAGCAGTATGGGATTACCACTGGATGAGTATCGTCATTGTACACGCTGTCATTCGCAGACGACCAGGTAGTAGTCGCTCAGGACATCGATGATATGGAATACATGACACGAAAACTTATGGAGGAATATGAAAAATGGGGCCTAGAAGTCAATATTAAAAAGACCGAGTACATGTGCGTCGGAGGACAACAGCAGGACTTGAAACTGGCCACAGGACACACCATCAAACACTGTGCCAGTTATAAGTATTTGGGAACGGGAATATCTAGGGACGGAACACTGGAAGAAGCAATATTCGAGAGGAATATCCAAGGAAAAAAAGCGATTGCAATGCTTAATAGTATACTATGGGACAAAAACATAACCACTGAAAATAAGAAGAGAATTTACAACTCAATAGTCAAAAGTATAATAACTTACAGCTCCCAGGTGTGGCCATTGAAGGAAAGAGCAGAAAAAAATACTAAAAGCTACAGAAATGGATTTCTGGAGACGAGCAGCCGGAAAATCCAGAAAAGACCGCATACCAAATGACACGATAAGACGAGCTTTACAAATAAAGCACGATATAGTGGATGAAATCAGAACCCAACAGTTGGTATGGTACGGACATGTACAGAGAATGTCACAAGACCGACTACCTAAAAAGATCTTAAATCGGAACCCTCATGGAAAAAGAAAGCGAGGAAGACCACGCCAGAGCTGGAGAGCAGGAATCAACAAGGAAGTACTAGAGAGAGATCTGGAGGAGGAGAGATGGAGAAACCGGGAGGAGTGGAAATTAGGCATCGGAAGACGGAAGACGTTATAAAACCGATTGATATATATATATATATATATATATATATATATATATATATATATATATATATATATATATATATATATATATATATATATATATATATATATATATATTATATATAATTTTTTGTTTTATATAAGAATACTGCTGTTGAATATATATTATATCGATATATGAATATGCTATATATATATATATATGGTTTCGGCGTTTAGTGGTTTATGTTTGAGAATCCCAACCGCGCAAAAAAATAAAAAATCATGGGATGAGCAAACCCCAGGCGCACCATCCACATCGACCGAAAAGACCGAATACTTTGGCAGAAAGACGATGCTCGTGTGACATTTTGTGTTTGGTGGGATCCAGTTACAGGGGGCGTGGTCTATTATGAGCTGTTAAAACCTGGGGGAAACGGTTAATACTAAACGTTACTAAACAACAATTGACCCATTTGAACCGTCCGCTGCTTGAAAAAAGGCCAGAATACCGAAAGAGGCAACACAAAGTTATTTTTCTTCATGACAATGTTCCATCACATACGGCAAAACCAGTTCGCAACACGTTGGAAGCACTACCCCGTGCGGCTTACTCACCAGACTTGGCTCCTTCCGATTACCACTTGTTTGCATCGATGGGTCACGCACTTGCTGAGCAGCGCTTTGGTTCGTACGAAGATGTGAAAAAATGGCTCGATGAATGGTTCGCAGCAAAAGGGGAAGATTTTTACTGGCGTGGTATTCACTAATTGCCCGAAAGATGGGAAAAATATATAACAAGCGATGGAGCATACTTTGAATAAGGCACTTTTTATCATTCTTCCGAATTTAACATGTTTTTTTAGAAAAGAAATCCGCATTTCATATTTGTACAGCTGGTAGCTATTCTCTCGTAAAACTACCTCACTTTTACAAGAAATTAAAATTTTAACAGAAATTTTTCTTTAACAAAGCTAAACCTTCCTGCATGTCTTTGAAAGTTTGAAGCTTCATATTTTTTTAATAAACTGAATTATTTTGCAGAGTTTAGTAATTTTAGCATCGAGAATTTTGTCACTAAACTTAAAGGTATTTAAAAGAACACTTCCTCCACAATTTGAATGTGGGGAATTTTTAAATAACCCTTTAAAAAAGAGCAAGTAGTTAGTATTTTCAGCTTCAGTAGCTTTAGATCAGGATAATTAGTAATTTATTCATCAATAACATTTAAATAGAACCCAAAAACTCTCAAGAGGCTATAAACTATTTAAAAGAACTTAAAATGCCTATTAAATGAAAAACTTTTGAATAAAGCTTTAATCTTAAAGAGCTTCAACTGTATACATCAAGAATGTTTGTCTAAGTATCTTAAACACTGAAAAGTTTTGAATAAGATTGTATCCCTTGACGTGAAAGTCTTAAATATAAGAAGCGCTTAGTAATATAAACATTAATAATACCAGAATATAGTTTAAAGTTCTTCAAATGAGTTGTGAGTTTCTAAATGTTCAAGAGAGGCGGCCATAGCGTAGTAGTTAAAGTATCTGCTTTTTTACGCCAGCGACCCGAACTCTTATCTAGGCTCGGGAATAATAAAAAAAGATAAATAAATAATAAAATAAAATTTACAACGTGACGATCGCCTCTCTCAGAAAAGCAATGGCAAACCACTCATAGTATCATGCCTAGTAAAGCTCTCTCACTTTGGGCGTTTGGAACCGGCATTAAACTGTAGGTCTGTTTGTCTGTGGAAATACTTAAAAAGGTACTAACCACAGGCAAAGGCAAGAGGATCGTCTACGTCCGTATCGGATATGGCACTTCAAGAAGAATAATTCAAGAACTTTTAAAAGGAACTCCTAACTTTGTAAGAGCTCCGAGTACTTGTACAAGGTATTAAGAAGTTCTGTATATAGTGTAAATCTTTAAATGAGCTTTAAGTACTTCATAATTTAAGTATTATAATCTTTTGAATTAGGTTATAAACTTTAATTACTCTGGAGTTAATGTACATATCCACAACAAACCAGGCGTCAAATTTTTCAAAACGAACTTTAAGTTAATATTCTAAGTACAAAGAACTTCAGAGTGAATTTTATGAATTTATATAAACTATAAAATTTAATTTTCCGAAAACCGGTCAAGTGCAAGTTGAACTTACACAATTAGTGTTCCGTACGTTGATTGTTTTTAAAATAAAAATTTTTGGTAGGGTGGTATAAAATGATCAGTGACTTCACAAGACACACCCCAAATGAGTTTTCAACAAAGTTTGTTTCCAATCTTTACTGAAAACTGGTGACCTTGAAATTTTGTTTTTTTTTTTTTTCTATACCAAATAAATTATTAAAGGTAATTTTCGTTCAATCTATATCCCGTGGAGAATATTCCAGAATTTTTTCAAAATTTTTTTGATCAGTACTTTTCGAGATAAGGTAGGGGACAGCGATTTTTTAAAAGTAATACGAAGAAAAGTGTGCGCAAGTATTACATTATATATATATTTTTTACTCGTGTTTTCACAAGCTTTCATTTGACACCACACTCGATGACCTAGTAAAAAAAATTTCTTTTCAATTCCGATTTCACCCCTCACAACGAACCCCTTATGTCAAAATTTATATTACGGTGGTATAAAATGATCAGTGACTTCACAAAACACACCCCAAATGAGTTTTCAATAAAGTTTGTTTCCAATCTTTACTGAAATCTGATGACCTTGAAATTTTTGTTTTTTTATATACCATATAAATTATTAAAGGTAATGCAGTCGTGATAATTTTCGTTCAATCTACACCCCGTGGAGAATATTCCAGAATTTTTTCAAAATGTTTTGATAAGTACTATTCGAGATAAGGCCCGGGACAGCGATTTTTCGCGAATTTTTAAAAATAATACAAAGAAAAGTGCGCGCAAGTATAATATTATATATATATTTTTTACTCGTGTTTTCACAAGCTTTCATTTGACACCACACTCGATGACCTAGTAAAAAATTTTTTTTTTTCACTTCCGACTTCACCCCCCAAAACTAACCCCTTAAGTCAAAATTTAATTCTCAAAACTACATGGCTCTGATGAGGCCATCAATTCCTAAATTATTACCAAATTTCACCTTCCTATGTCAAATAGTTTCGGAGAAAATCGGGTGTGACAGACAGACAGACAGACAGACACCGAAGTGATCCTATAAGTGTTCCGTACGGAACACTAAAAAAACGATGTCTCTTTCAAAAGGGATTAAGGCTTTTTCACCTAAACGTTTTAGGTAAAGTTTGTCAAGTAAGAACGTATCCGCGATAATTCATTTTTGGTAGATGCGATTCTAGCGATTTAACAAAAAATCGGTAGAGGGAACGTACGACGCATTTTAGTAAAAGTATCAGTCGATTCCGAACTTTCGTGGAAATCACATAAAATCCAAAATAAGTCACTTGTTTGCGCGTCGATTCGAGGCAGTCTTTCTTTGTTCCCATCCAAAGGTGCCTAAAATGACACATTCCGCTGCCGCTAAATATATTAAAAAGTCGGTATCGTTTGTGAAGACATGGGTAAATCGTTTTAACGAGACGAAAAATGTGGACGACTTGCTAAAACGTGGATCAGTAGACAAAGTCACTTGGAAAGTCGAAAAACGAATCATGTCGTTGTTTTCACAGGACCCGAAATTGACGCTCATACTCATGATGTTAAATTCCGAAGTATGTTGAAGAAACCTTTGCTAGGCGAAAATCACATTGCGAAGCGGCTCGCAGGCCCACGATAACATACTAGAGTGGCCCTCACAATCGCCGGATGTTAACCCTATTGAAAACCTTTGGTCCCTTGTAAAGAGAAAGTTCAGAAAACTTCAACTCAGTTGTCTCGTAAGAATCGAAAAATTTGCAGAGTAGAGTATACAGAAAATCTCGTCGGCAGCATGCCTCGAAGATGCCAGGCAATTACTAAAGTAATTGCGCCGTTGTTAGCACATAAATACACTGATGGCAAAAAACACTTTTTCAAGAATTCGAGCGGTCACGTTCTTAGTTGACACACTGTATTTAAGGATTAAGAGCTTTTAGATGGGGGACTTTTAGCTCTTAGAGAGAGTTTCAAGTAATTGATAATTTTCGATTCAAAAACCCTGAAACAGACTTAGTTAAGATTTTTTACCTGCAATTACTATGTGTCTCTGAGTAGGATGAAATCTCAAATATGTAGCAGTTACTTGATCTCCGCTTAACATGAAAGTATTACTGGGTTTATTACTGGCAGATCTCAAATCCCAAACTTTCATTTGACCTCTTAAATTGCTAGTCAAAACTTCATTGTGTTTTAAGAATATAACACATTGAATGGAACAACTATCAGCATTATCTAAAATTAAAAAGAGTTTTTTGAAAAAACAACTGGGGAATACATTCTCTATGACACATTATTACTTCTAACTAATACTAATAATCAAAATAATACAATAAAAATTTACTAAAAAGTGTTTACATATTTGTTCAGAAAATTATACCTTTAATCAATTTTTTAACCCGAAAATAGTCTACGAGGGTAAATCAAATATAAGCCGGAATTATTCTCTCAACTCTCGTGAGGTAATCCGTGTCAGGAGTGGAAAAGACTACTCGATCGACTCTCTCAATCGATTTTGCCATCAGTAGCGCCATCTCAGAGCAGCAGGTACTAGTGTCGATTGAGCAACGCATTATTATCAAGTTTTTAACGCTAGAAAACATAAAACCTCTTAAATTTTGACAAAACAGTTCGGTAACAAAAGGCGCTTTCCAAAACCCACGTCTATGACTAGTACAAGAACTTTTCCTATGGCTGGAAAACGGTGGAAAATCTGAGTCTGACTTCGGACCAGCATCACAGATTCGAACATTAACACGGTTAATTTTCTGAGCGATATACCATTAACGCTGCCTACTATTCCTAACTACTCGATCACGTTAGACTCACTTATCAACAAAAAAGGCGATACATGCCCATTCGGAGTGTGGAACTGCTTCATAACGCTCATACAGCTGCATTGACTCAACAAAAACTGAAACAAATACGCTGGAAACCCTTGAAACACCCGCTCTACAGCCTGGATTTGTCGCCTTGCGACTTTTGTTTGGCCCGTTAAAAGAAGCGTTGGGAGGCAAGCATTTCGAAAATGACGAAAGCTTAGAATCGTTCGTGCGTAATTGGTTCCTGACTCGACCTGCTTCATTTTACGATGTTTTGAAAAAACTTTCTTTTTAGAAAATGTAGAAAAATAAGATTTTTTTTTTTTATTTTTTTATTATTGTAAAAATAATTCCGGTTTATATTTGATTTAGGCTCGTTTCAGTAAACCCAATATAGTAGCGAAAGTGAGTAAAAGTTGGTGACGAGAATTGGAAGGCCCGTGTATCGACGGGTTCCTCTTTCAAAATGGCCGCTCAATGTTTACATCTTATCTCGGAGTGAGTCTTTTGAAATGTATTGTCGATCGTGTCTCGATGTGACTGCAGTTTATATAAATTTAAAGAGGAGGAAGAGGGAGTTTGTATAAAAAGGGAATTAAAAACATTTGTAAGTGAAGAGAATCGAAAAGGTTGACAAACAATTTATATAATCATGCGGAAAGTAGGTTATTGTTGTACCACTGGTAACTGTAAAAATATTTCAAAAAGTACGCCGGAAGTAAGTTTGTTCTTCTTCCCCAAAGATGTTAAAAAGTAAGGGATTTAATTAGAGAATATCAATTGCGTAAGAAATAGTACGCGGATAAATTGAATAATTTTGAGAAGCTATTTCTTTTATGACATTTTTTTGGTTATAGAGCAAAGATTTGGCTTGCTGCAACCAAATGCGTCATTAATTGTGCAAAAATAAAAAATATGCTCACTTTTTTTTTTTAGAAAATGCCTTCCTGTCAAGTACTTGTATCTATCTCTTTTCTAACAAAGCGCTGTATTAACTGGACATTTTATTAAATCAAAATCATCTATGATTTTGAATGATAAAACTTTGCACAGTAACAATATTTCTATTTAAAATCTGCTGGTCGCCTTTTTAACATGGCGGACTGCCAAGAGACCTCTTGAAAAGTGAGATCTGACTTTTCCTATACGGTTACTCCCGAGTTTTGCTACTGCGGTGACTGTGCCCTCGTACCAGATCAATGAGGAAAATAAACTTCTCCATACGATTTGAGTACTGTGAAATTCGAAAAACCAATAAAACTATATAAAGAATTAAAATACAATGACGTCCGTTCATAACAAACTCCAAAAAATCAATAAAAATAGTTCGCTTTATCCGAAGTTGGTTACAAACAGTAAACAAAATCTAATATCATTTTTCACTACTTTTTTATATGGATTAGGCGCTAATCCTTAGAAAAATGAATAATAATTATTAAATTAAAAGAAAACGTTCAAAGGAAAATAAAACAAATCACACTAAAGTTATTATTATCTATGTTGGTATATATACGAGTATAAACGAAAATATTAAAATACGTAGTTCATTACAACAAAATCAGTAATTTTTGTTTGCACAATTTTACTTGAAAAAGAAATTGTGTTTATATAATTGTCAAGGTCACAAAAATTACTCCCTACATGTTCAGGAACTTCACGAGATTCCAAAAAATTGCGAGTTTTAGTCATTTTCCTAGTCATTTCTCAAATGGATGGAATATAAATATTATCTTCTTCCCCAAGCTCGTCTTCGTTGTCATTATCGCTTAAAATCTTTCCAGAAGTCACTGATGTCACAATTTGATCATCAGTTAATATTTCTCTCGTCATTAATTCATTATCAGCACATACATATTCTTCAAAATTAAAGTGACTAAACATCTTTTTAATCTCGATTTTACTGGTAAATGTTTGTTTTTAAAACACCTGGAAATGGCAGAGCTTCCTATCACCAACAATTTTCTTTTCTCTATTCCAGACATATTTGCAGTTACCAACACAGTAATCCTTACTTTTGATAATTTTCCACCAGCACAATTCGCTGCGACAAGCTTTAATGCCTTATCAGGCGTCATCTTGTAAAACAAACCCGCTTCAGCCGCATTAAAAATGTCCACATATTCATAACTTTCTCGAATTTCCGGCCATACATTGGCCAACAACTGATCAACAACAGTCATATTCACTCCTGCAGTTTCTCCTATTTACCCTGCAGGGGATGAAAAGTGGATTTATTTTGAGAATCCCAAGCGCAAAAAATCATGGGTAGACCCAGGCGCACCATCCACATCGACTGCAAAAAGACTGTGTTTGGTGGGACCACAGGGGCGTGGTCTATTATGAGCTATTAAAACCTGGGGAAACAGTTAATACTAAACGTTACCAACAACAATTGACCGATTTGAACCGTTCGGTGCTTGAAAAAAAGGCCAGAATACCGGAAGAGGCAACACCAAGTCATTTTTCTTCATGACAATGCTCCATCACATACGGCAAAACCAGTTCGCGACACGTTGGAAGCACTCAGCTGGGAAGTTCTACCCCATGCGGCTTACTCACCAGACTTGACTCTTTCCGATTACCAATTCTTTGCATCGATGGGTCACACACTTGCTGAGCAGCACTTTGGTTGGTACGAAAGGGGAAGATTTTTACTGGCGTGGTATTCACAAATTGCCGGAAAGATGGGAAAAATGTATAACAATCAATGGAGCATACTTTGAATAAAGCACTTTTTATCATTCTTCCGAATTTAACATGTTTTTTTTTAGAAAAAAAAATCCGCATTTCATACTTGTACACCTGGTATGTCGCTTTTTAAATCTTTCTATCCAACTTCTAGAACAGTTAAACTTGGTGTTCTCTATTTTCATTCCCAATTCACTAGCTTTCTCTTGTAAAATATAGCCAGTAATAGGAATATATTCAAGTCGTTTTTGACATTGAAGGAGTTCTTTATCAACTTGGTCATGTGTAGATTTTCTTACTTTTTTACAACTAAAGTTTCTTTCATCATAGATTGATATAATTTCTTGCCTCTCTTCCATATGGTAAAAACCATAGATTTAGTTAAATTCAACTGTTTGTAAACATCACTTTGTTTAACTCCATTTTCTATTTTCCATATAATATCGTGTTTGTCTTTTAAAGTAAACGGCTTTACGTTTTTGTGTACTCATTTTAAAATAAAAACTTAAACATTCACTTTGCTACTTTGATCAAATATGCATTAGAACCACATAACACAAGTGAACTGAAAATAATACTGCTCAAACTAGCGACGCGGGGGAAACAAGTAGAATAGGGGTTCCCAGCGAGTTTCGGTGAATTCCCTATATCAAGTCGCGCGACATCGAGCAGAGGGAGTGGCAAGTTCCTTATAAATGGACACAAAACATCAAAATTTAGTTTGCTTTATGTGGAAGTTTGTTATAACTGATAAAAATTTGCATTGGTCTTATGGAAGATTTTTTGTGCATTATAAAACAGTTTGTTTTAACCGGAAATTCGCTATAAACGGGTTCGTTATAAGCAAACTTCACTGTAGTAATCTTTGCATAGTCTTATTGATACAACAAAATATCTTGTCAGTATTTCACATCATGATGTAAAGACTGAATATATATATTCATTTATTGTTTTTGATTCAACTTATACAAATGCACAGAAAATATTTCATACATTATATTTGGAAATTAATAGTACTGTAACAAGACTAGCCGACTTTCATGACCACTTTTCTTATTTGTCACATAAACTACTATTTTTCGAATTATTAAAAAATATTTTTTTTGATATGATTTGTAATTGATTTATTTTGCACAAAATAATTTGATCTGCTGTGATATATCTAAAAGTAATATTTTCAGAATGTTATAAAAAATATTCCAGAAAAAGTTGTGATGTGCTTGAAAAGCTTGATCAGTTATTAGTTAATTAATAAACTCCAATCTCTTACATTAATGGCATAAATAGCTACTGTCTTTATCTGTATAATGGATTTTGTTGTACATCACAGATTAAATGTTACAATAATAAGTTGTTTTTTCTTAAAATACAAGAGCTTTCTTCATTCTAATTGCTTACCAATTTTTCTTACAATGTTTGGTGACTGTGCAGTTAATATATTTACTCTGCCATCTTCCCCCACAGTAACTAAATCACTCTCATGAAAAGCTAAAGCAGTACATGGACTAGATTCATTGTTACTAAAATAATGAATATTATCCCATGACATATTCTTTTTTAGAACACTGTCACCACCGTGGGTAGTTGTTATGTTGAATAAATGGGCTGATCCTGAAGAAGAGCTGCTCGCAAAATAATCAGCATTAAGAAACTAAAATTATAAATAACCAATTAATTAAAATACTAAAGAGAACATGCATTCAGAGGAAAGTTGAGAGTGTTGGAAGTAATTAGCATACAAGAAGACATTGAAGTGCCAAGTGTAAGTATGATATATATCTACAATATGGGAGCGGAAGCTCTATTTTTGTTTTACTGAAATCTTCTATAAAAAACCGGTCAAGTGCAAGTTGAACTTGCGCAATTAGTGTTCTGTACGTTGATTGCTTTTAAGGTAAAAATTTTTGTTACAGATGTATAAAATGATCAGTGACACCCCAAATGAGTTTTCAACAAAGTTTGTTTGTAATCTTTACTGAAATCTGATGACCTTGAAATTTTTGTTTTTTTACATACCAGAAAAATTATTAAAGGTAATGCACTCGTGATAATTTTCGTTCAATCTACACCCTGTGGAGAATATTCCGGAATTTTTTCAAAATTTTTTGATAAGTACTTTTCGAGATAAGGCGCGGGACAGCGATTTTTCGCGATTTTTTAAAATTAATAAAAAGAAAAGTGCTCGCAAGTATTACATTATATATACATTTTTTACCCGTGTTTTCACAAGCTTTCATTTGACACCACACTCGATGACCTAGTAAAAAAATTTTTTTTTCACTTCCGATTTCACCCCCCAAAATTAGCCCCTTAAGTCAAAATTGAACTCTTAAAACTACATGGCTCTGATGAGGCCATCAATTCCTATATTATTACCAAATTTCGACTTTCTATGTCAAATAGTTTCGGAGAAAATCGAGTGTGACAGACAGACAGACACCGAAGTGATCTTATAAGTGTTCCGTACAGAACACTAAAAAAGAAGTTTTAATAAAAAAAAATAACTTTTTTTTTGCTGAACAAATGTTTAGATAGATCGACTCTTTTAAATAATTAAACTATATTTGTTTCATATGGAATATTTCGGCAAGGCAAACACCAAAATACCTCATCTAATAAACTGAACAATCTACCAATTTGAATGCAGAATGATATCTCATCTTTACTGTAGATAAACCTGACATCTTTAACAATTTTCTTTATGTTATTGCCAAAATCCATATTTTATTAAAATTAGTATCTCAGAGCAAGACTAATATAAAAAGATTTGATATCATTTTATTTGGTTTAAAACTTTTTATGAGCTCTATTATATATTTCTAATTTTCTTTTTTAAAAATAAATTTTATCTAAAATGAGTTTCCCAATATAACATAATCTGGATTGGGATATTTAATTGCATTTTTCTTTCATAATAAATATATTCACCTTTAATTCTGTAACATCACCACAATAATGATATGTATCTAATGTAAATGGATAAATATCATCCTCTTCAACATTCTCATAAAAATCCCAAAGTCTAATGGTATTCTCATCATTATCCACACTCCCTGTTACAAAAAAATGGGGATCATTGAATGCTTCAGGCCTCCAACGAATTTTATTAATTTTTTCTGATACAAATGTTCCATGAAGATTATGAGACATATTACTAGCTATACTTTCCGCGTACATTGTCCCAAAATACTTTAAACTCTAGTGTGCAATCTTTAATTTTTTCTAGAGCTTAGTAGTTACTAAGAAATCCTACCTAAAACCAATTTCGAACAATACAAAAATGTATATTTTATGTATTAATATTTTATGACTTGTGCTACTTTTTATTTATTTTAAATCCGAACTGCTTAGTGCAAAAATATGATTGTATAAATTTTCTTTTAAAAACAGTAAAATTAAAAATTAACCTCAATCTCTCAAACGGTTGTTAATTCGTTTATTTGTAAAGGTACATTTGATACGATTGTTGTGTGATACATTTACGACCGGTAAACCAGGGTTGAACTTAAACAATTATCAAAACGCGCCGGCTAGAAATATAAAAATTACCAATCAACCAAAAAGTTGTGACGTCAATCACTGGTTAAACACTATCGGACTCGAATCCCTTGTCTATGCTAAACACTACAAAAACGGTAACCTATGGAAAGTGAGATGACTGTAGGAAACAAAAAAAAATGTTTTTGACTGACAATTAAAAATGTATTTTAAGTGTTTTAACAGGGATATAAGATTTCTTTAGAGTAATTTAATAAAAAAACTTGCACATTTAATTTCGTGGCCACATGGTTTGTTTGGTTCGTAGATTACTATGGACACTTACTTTACAGCATTCAATCAACAATTATGTAATCGCAAGTATAGAGAAATCAGGTTACGCCCTTAGCAAATTGTACAACCCTCACACATTTACTACATTGTCCTCGCACTTGTGTGTTTCCAACCCATTCTATGTTACTTGCAGACTTACTATTCAATTGACTTAAGCGTCGACTCATATTTTAACACAGTGTGTCTAAAACATGTTTTACAATGGATTCTTGCACTGGATTAATTGCGAGATTTCCGAACACCGACAAAAAACAGGGCCAACATGTGTCTACACGAAGAAAAAGTCTGAGAATATCAGTTTAGAAATCAACTTGCTTTATTTGGTTTTAGTGTTGATGGTTTTCATCCCACAGTTGGTTAGATTTAAATTTTATTCTCTCTCTCTCTTTCTTGATCTTAACGAAGATTGAACGCAGCTCGATATAGGAAAGAACATATCCTAGCCAACGAGAAAATGGTTAGCATCTCTCCATGTTCGCTTTTTAACCATATTATTCCTTGGTGCGATATGACATGAAAAGAAATGGGCAATATATCTTCACTACGTAACGGCTCTCGTTAGCCAATTACAAGACCGGTTTCTCACCATAGAAATAATTTCTCACCCGTGAATTTTAAAAAGTATAGTTTTATGAACAGTTGGCTAAGGCCGCGTGTTTTAATTTATCAATTGATCCATGGCTCGCATCCGTAGAGATTTGAACCATTCCGACACAATGATGACATAACATTACTCCGAGTCAAAATGAGTATATTAAAAAAATGAAAGGGCTGATTTTAGTTGCTTAAAAAAAAACTTCGCAACAGTGCAGGGAAGATGTTTATAGCAACCAGAATTTGATAGGATTAACAATTCTACTTAAAACAGAGTTAATCCCACCATATCCCCTGCGTTTCTCTGTTTACAGTGTTGTGAAATAGCATTTCGCTTAATTACGAATACCTATCCTGTGTGATTTGGCAACCTTGTTTGTCATTTGTCACTGTCACGTTCCAAGGACGGTTTTGTTTTTTTTTCTTGTTTTCTTTTTAAGTTTTTGGGATTATCTTTGTTTTTAAAAGTGCTCTTGTCCCAATAGTTTAATATTTATAATTTATTTACCAAATTTCAAATAATCGTTTATTAATATAGGTAAGTTTTCAATTACTGATGTTTCACTATTAATCTACAAACAAAGGCCCCATTGTAAACACTTTTCTTTTAGTTTCAATCGTTCAAAATGGACGAGGCCGCAGCCCTAACTCATCATCGACCTCCAATTAACATGCTGCCTCCAACGCCTGCCGGTTTAGAAACATTATATAGCTCTTGCAGGAAAATATACCCTGATCAAGTTAATCCTTTACAAGTCACTGCTTTATTAAAGTATTGGTAAGTACTATTATAAAATGCCGTTTAAGTATCCAGTTATATTACATTGTCTTAATTTTAATCTTCTTATTTTCAAAATGGAAAATCATAATACATTCATAACTGGCTGTCACCCCTTTGTTTTTTTCACCTTATGTCATTAAATACACAATTTCCTGTTGGGGTGCTATTTTTAGTTTTTAGATAGGTTTAGCGGTTCTGATATATTTTAAGAGTGTAGTTCTTTCCCCTGAAATCTGTCATGTAACCAAAAAGGGAGTAGTATTTATATAGTTAGTTAATTTATACCATCTGTCTAAAATACATTTTAATATTTTACACACATGCATTGGAAAATTAGGATAATTTATTGTTGTAACTGAATTATTTATGAATTGCTTAAATAAGATTAGTAGTTAAAATACAACACTACAAGATATACTTATTCTAAATACATAATTATAATTTTTACTGTACTTTGTTTCATTGTTGTCTGCCTCTCTGACTCTGCTTACTTTTTAGAATTATGCTTCTGAATTAGTACTTACCTTGATCTTTCTGTTATCACTAGTTACTACAATTCTACAATCTTCATCATAATTTAAAGTAACTTCAATGAATATATGCCATCAGCTGTTTTAAAATAAAGAAGAGGTACCAATAATTAACTGTGATTTTGATTGACATAAATTAGATCAATTCATATCACTTGATGCTTTTGTGTAGATGTATAAAGAAATAAATACAGTATAGAAAGACCAAATAATACTAGATTTTTTTTTCAATTGGATACAGCAAATATAACGCATGTTCTGAATTTGAAAAAAAATTTCTGGTGGCTTATATCTTTTATTTATTCAGTGACAATCTCAGAATTCTTCCAAAAAAAAATCAAATTTTATTTTCTTTGTGAAGAAATTGTTAGTTATTACAAGGTTAATGTTATATGAACTCCAATCAAATGCAGTGAAACATCTCAGGAATGAAATGCTTTAATAAATTCTTTATTGGAAGAAGGCCTAAAAAAGTCTAAAAACAAACCATCCACTCTTTATTAGCATATGATCATTAGTTTAAATTATATTTAAAGGTATTTTCAGGTGGAGTGTACTAAAACTAACTGTTAAAAGGAAATTTTCTAATAAATATTAAAAGTAACAAGAATATCATAAAATCTTAAAGAGTAAAATGTAAATGCATGAAGAGCCAATAGCAACAGTATTAAGCTAAATTTATACTGGTAGATGCTAATATTAGCTTCAACTAATAAAACTGAACTTTTGACTGTTTACCTTGGCATCACAGATATACCATTTACTCTGAATTTGTTTAAATAGAATAGTTATTGTTATTAAAAAAATGTCTGGTAATAGTATAAGGAAGAATTTAGACTTTAATGTTATTATTATTAAAATTTTGTTTTTATATTCTTTGTATTTTTAGTTTTAATCCTGTATAGTGACTTCAGTCAAAATTATTACACTGAGAGGATTGGGATAAGATTACATAGTGACCTCAGAAATAAAAATTAGTAGCATTATTTGACTTTTTCCTTGCTTTTAGTTAGGAAATAGCTAATTTTAAACATAATTATTTTCAATCACATATATCAGGGATCTCAGGGATTTGAGTGGTGGTGAGAGGGGGATTAGTTTTCATTATACCATGACATTTTCACTATTTTCAGTGTTTCTAGAGTCAGTTAGCCAAGGGAACTACGATGTGATTAAAAAGTTACTGCAGAAGAGTCTCTGTGATAAGTGCTTCTTAAATGTAGTGCCAAGATATCTGTACAATGATTTCTTTATATTCAGTCAAAATTCCAAATATATATAGTTTTAATAAATTCCTATTTTCAAATAAATTTTGTGGAGTTTTTATACTAATATTGGAATGTTTCCTGGCTTAGTTGAAAGGATAAACAATTTTTAAGCATAATTACTTATAGTTAAACATATAAGGTTTAGAAAGGGGGTTAGAGGAGACAATTAAGAATGTATAAAGTTATATCCTTTGAAATATTCTTGGAGTCAAAGAATCTGAAATTCGATTTATATGGGATCGGATCACAGAGTGAACTCAGAAATAAAAATTAATACCACTATTTGACTTTTTCCTTACTTTTACTTAGGAAAGAGCTAATTTTAAACAGAATTATTTTTAATCACATATGTCAAGGATCTAAAGGATTTGAGAGGTGGTTAGTTTCCAATATACTATATGCCATTTTCATTGTTTTCAGTATTCCTAGGGTCAGTGATTAAAAAAATTATCCCAAAAGAGTCAAATGCTTCTTAAATGTGGTGCGAAGATATCTATATAAAGAGATAATTAAAGATTTGACTGAAATGTTTAAAATATAGGTAGTACTTTTGCAATAGTAATAAATAAGTAACCTGTTTCTAATTGCAAATGCTTATTTAAAATCCATAAATATCATTACTTGGATATAAAATTTTGTTAGATCTTTATTAGTTCCTGTGCTAAGAATATCCTAATAATTTTTTTTTTATACCTTTTTCACAGACAGAATTATTTAAACTTAACCAAGATAGGTAAAAACCCTCTTAGGATATTGAACAATAACTTTTACTTACCAGAGTAGTTATGACTTTTACTTGCCAGAGTGGTTATGGCTAACCGACTTAATCAATTTTTTTTAAATAGGTTAGGTGGCCCAGATCCTCTTGACTACATATCTATGTATGCAAATCCAGGCAATCTGGATGAAAACATCCCGCCACATTGGCACTACATAAGTTTTGGTTTATCAGATTTACATGGAGATGGTAGAGTACATGATCTGTCTGGTCCTGATGGGCCTTCAGGATTTGGATTTGAGCTGACATTTAGATTAAAACGAGAACCTGGAGAAACAAGTCCACCTACATGGCCAGCAACGTTGATGCAATCTCTTGCCAAATATGTTTTTCAATCAGGTAAAGCTGTTTTGTAAGAAAATAATTTATAGGGTACCTGAAAGTAGTAATAAAATAAAATAGTTTAAAATACATTCAATGTCTTCTATTAGGTAAAGATTGATATATGGTTGTGTCATTGTATTTTTAAATACTTTTTGTATTATATATTCAAAGCCATAGCATCTTCTAGTATTTCTGTCCTGTATTATGAGAGCTACATTTTAAATTTTTACAAAAACAATGAAAGAAAAAAAAATTTTTGTAACAAATCATTTTGTTGTTTCTCATAATATTCGCCTTTAAGATTTATACATTTTTTGCATGCATTCAAACCAATTCTCGAAACATTTTTTCCACTCTGAAATTGGTACCTCAAAAACATGGTTTTGGAAGGATTCAATAGCTTCTTGAGTTCACGCATTTTTTTGGTAACAAAAAGCAGTTTTTAGGCGATAAATCAGGTGAATATAGGCAACGAGGTTGATTCAATGTTTTTCTCCGTCAAATAATCAATTGTTTGACGTGCTGTGTGAGAGCTGGCATTGTTATGATACGACCTTTTCGTTTATTTTTTCTGATTTCATCGATGACTTCTGGTAAACAAATTGTTGTATGCCATTCAGCATTAACTGTTCTTCGATCCTCTAAAGCAATGGTTGCAACAAGTCTAGTATAACCAAAGAATCAAGCGATCATTTTCTTAGAAGTGATTCGCGAATGGACCACTTTTGTTGGATTCGGTTCATCTTGAAACACACAAACATTTCCGGCTCGTACGAATATATCCAAGTTTCGTCTCCTGTTACGATGTTGTATATCGATTTTACATGTCCTCGGTCGAATTTTTTGAGCATTTCCTTGCACCAATTGACACGAGCCTGTTTTTGAGTTTCGGTCAAATTATGCGGATTCTAACGAGAACAGATCTTTTTCACAGCTAAATGTTCATGCAAAATCGAATATACTGTAGTCTTCCATATGCCTAAGGATGTCTCTATCTTACGGTAAGTCATATGCCGATCCTCTTGAATCATGTTGCGCACAGCATCAATATTTTGGAACAACTACCGATTTAGGTCGACCTTCACGAAATTTATCACTGACGGAAGCACAACCATAACGAAATTCTGCAAGCCAATTGTAAACAGTCTTTTCTGATGGTGATTCATTACCAAAAGTTGAACGAAGCGATTCGAGGCATTGTTGTTGAGTTAGACCTTTACTAAATTCGTAAAAAATCATCCAACGAAAACCTTCACGTGAAATTTCGTTTTGTTCACAAAACTGTTTTTTTTTTTAAACGCTCACTGTAAAGAAACTACTTGGCCAATTTCTCAGTTGCCACTGTTTTAAAAGTAACAAATGTCAAGTTTTGGGACAACGGTAATGTTACATCTCGATAACGCCATCTAGTGGTAGTTTGTAAAAACTTAAAGGGCAGCCTTTGTATTACTCTAGAAAACAACGTACTCAACACTTGCTGTAGTTGTAAACTTACTTTACCTGATACCTGAACTAACTTATATAACTTGTTTAATTTTACTTGAAATTCTACAAGTACTGTATCTAGATTTAGTGGCTTTCGAAATATTGACAGGTTGACTGTAAAATTTAGGGAAAAATGACTGAACACTTTCTTAGTTTTTACACCTTATTTAAAAATGTCAAGTTCCTGTTAATTTTGAGTTGGAAAATTTCGGGTGCTTCATTTTTGACGTTGGTCATTTTTCACTTAATTGCATTAGTAAAATGCTATAACTTGCTAAAAATAACATTTTTTAAACTTCCTATAGTATTTTATAACAGACAATTGATGCATGAATGATATGTGCCACATCAATTTACTAACAATATTCAGGAGTTTTTAGATTTACTTGCAAAGGCAGGCTACCTTCAAAATTAAATTTGAAGTTTAGTGTGACAACCTACCCATAACAAAAACCCATATTTCACCCATGACTATAGTAGTGATCCAATGACCCATTTGACCGCGTTAAGGAAGACTTTGATATCATTTTGGCTGCTATGAAAGCTTACAGGAAATGCCTTTCCAATGGCAAGCCTTGGTTCGACCGAAAATGCAGAGGAGCTGTTTATTTTATTTTTTTTTTATTTACTTATTTCAAATTACATGCATTTACACACGCGTGCAAACAAAACATAAAATGAAATGACGTCAACATACAAAAAAGGAAATATTCATTAATTTGATACAATTTACATAAACAGTTACATACTTTACATGTTCAAATAATCATTAATACTATATGGTTCTAAACCTAACAGTAATTTTTTTCAATTTTTTTAAACATTTTTTCATTTTTTTAAACATTTTTTCAGTTGGCGCATTTTTGATTCTATCATCTAATTTATTATACAGTTTACGGATGCGAAACCCCCGACATATGCACCGCTTTGGGAGGAAAACGCTACATCCTCGCTTTCCATGAAAAATAAAGACTCAAGTCGCCAACCGTTCTTCGATGTTCCAGCGAATCAAACAGACGGACCGCTCTTCTCTGAACAGAATCCAACAAATGCATGGGAGCAGTATTCCATAGTTGGTCGAATTTGGGCTTTGTAAAGAATTAACAGTTGCTGTGGGGTGTAAAGCTTTCTGGTTCTAAATAATATTCCCAACTTTTGAGAAGCTCTCCTTGCTATGCCTGCAACATGTTCATGCCAAGACATATGCCCCGACATAACTATGTCGGGTTTGAACTTTTTTAGAAAAAACTGCCGCTTGGGTTTTTGTAGCGTTAAATTGTTACTGTCACCCCAAGATAGGATTTCTTCCAGGTCTTTGTTAAGTAAACGACCTCCTGCTATGCGGATATTCGCCTGAGCAGCCGATGTCCGAGCGTTCAAGGTGAATGAAGAGACAAGCGTACTGTCATCTGCAAAGCTATAGATTGGATTCCCGGTCTTTTCCAGCAGATCGTTAATGTAAATGAGAAAGAGAGTAGGAGACAGTATGGAGCCCTTCGACCGCCACTCTTAAAGAACGCTCTCTGAGGAAAACATGAGAGCCACAAACAGAACCTTTCAGACATACCATAAGAGCGCAACTTAGCCAACAGTCCATCGTGCCAAACACGGTCGAATGAATGCCTTGGATATGTCAAGAGCAACCGCTCGAGATTCTCCAAAGTGTTCAATTGCGTTGTTCCAAACATGTGTTACATAAGTCAGAAGATCGATCGCTAATAATATTGAATCGTTCAAGATATTTTAGAAGATGCTCATTGATAACCTTTTCCATGACTTTCGATATTATTGAAAGCAGTGCAACTGGTCGGTAGTTATTTGGCAAGGTCTTCTTACCTTTTTTAGGTATCGGCTGGACCGTGGCACATTTCCAGAAGGACGGAAATATTCCCTTTCTGTAGGATAGGTTAAAAAGTCTACAGAAAAACTGGTGTGTTAGTTCCCTTGCACAGTTTTTGAGAACTATGGCAGTATTCCGTCAGCGCCAGAAGCCTTCTTGGTGTCTAGCTTCATTAAAATACGCTTTATGATGCGCTGTCTGAAGACAACATCGGGCATCCTTGACTGCAATATGGGAATAGTAGGTGGTGTTTTTCCTTGGAAATCGACAGTAGAATGTGAAGCAAAGAGTTCAGCCAACAAGTTCGCTCTCTCAACAGGTGTGGTTGCAATGGAATTATCTGGCCTTGGACTTGGGACAAGCGAGAAGTTTGTTTCTAATTCGTTGATTGTGTGCCTCCTTGGTTTCGTCGATAATTCCCTTGCATCTGTTCCGGGCATTGAACAAAGATGTTTCGATTTAAGGTGTTAGGATTTTCACGCCATTGTCGGTAGGCAATATGTTTAGAAGCAACAGCTTCTTTGCACAAGGCTTGCCGTTGGAGGAGCATTTCTTCCCTGCCAAAAATAACATCGGAGACCTCCCTGGCGCAGTCAGATGGGTTATCGGATCGAAAACAAACGTCCATCCAAGGGAAAGTTCGAAAGCATGAGATCTTCCCATTTAGCAATTTGTAGTGCCAAATCTTGCGCGGCCTAGGCGCCTCTCTGTCACTGAGGAACCTAACGGCGGATTTACGGTGACCGTGTAAATCTCCGGATTGGTGGTTAAAAACAGATGGCGAACTCCCCGTCTCGATCAGGGATCCGTGTTGGTTCGTCAATAAGCTGAGTTAAGCCATAACTGATTGAGAAATTCAGCTTCACGACCTTGTTCGTCGGTAGTATTTGAATATTTGAGCCAGTTGATATTGTGGACATTAAAGTCGCCCAGGACGGCAATTTCGGCACTTGGATAGTTACTTTGTAAATGATCGATGGTGTCTGCAAGAGAAGCGAAAAGTGTTCTTTTGTCAATACAGGATACATATAATAAAACTGCTTAAATAAAGCCAAACTTTGGGCTTTCATTGTGCTTGCATTCCCGCTTGAGACCATAAGAATGTCTAGTGTGTATAAAGCAAAACAGTTAATTACCCCTTGATACCCCCAAAACGTCAT
The DNA here is from genome assembly GCA_019049505.1 of Pachyrhynchus sulphureomaculatus. NCBI lineage: Eukaryota > Metazoa > Arthropoda > Insecta > Coleoptera > Curculionidae > Pachyrhynchus > Pachyrhynchus sulphureomaculatus. The sequence goes on along the minus strand of CM032454.1, from coordinate 134,165,562 downwards.
TGCTTTTGATTCGAAAAATTTGACGCCCAAAATATTATACAAATCATTGTTCTCTTTGCAGGCTTTCAGGCTCGGACAGGTATTTAGATACAAACCTAAGACAGAAACAAATTTTATTTAATTTATTACTAAGATATTCAATATGTGGGATCAATCTAGGAATTCATCTATTTTCAGGCCTAAGAATTTTGTGTTGCTCTGACATGGGTACTGATTATTGTCTATGTTGACAGCTTCAGGTTTTTCTTTTTTATTTAATTTGGTTCTAAAAAGGATCATGTTAGTCTTTTCTTTATTTATTATTAATTTATTTTTTTCAAACCAACTGCTTGTTTTCAAGAAAAAATCTTCTGCCTTTGTAATAACTTCAGAAATTTCCCTTCCTGCCACAAGCAAGTTTGTGTCATCAGCATAAGATATAATTCCATTATACTGTATACTATTAAAGTTTACTTCTAAGTTCAGATCATTTGTGAAAATTATGAATAAGAGAAGGCCCAAAATACTCCCTTGAGGAATTCCCACTCCATTTTGAAGTATCTCTGATTTAAAACATGACTCTTTATTTTGTATCACTACTCTCTGCGTTCTATTCTTTACATATGTGCTGAACCATCTGAGAGCATTTCCTCTGATTCCATACAAGTCCACTTTTCTCAAAAGTAACTCTGTGTCTAAGCAATCATAAGCTTTTGAAAGATCTAGAAAGAGACCCATCGCCATTTCACCTCCCTCCAGGTGTCCCAAGACATCCTGCACAAACCGGAATACTGCTGTCTGTGTTGATCTTTTTTCTATATAGCCATGTTGTGTATCTGTTAGCAGATCACACTCTCTCAAAAAACCAACTAATCGATCACGCATGACCAATTCAAACAGCCTCGAGAATCCCGGTAAAAGACTAATCGGTCGATAATTATTCAATACATCTAGGTCCCCTTTTTATAGAATGGTTTAATTACAGCTAATTTTAATTGGTTGGGACAAATACCTTCTCGCATAGAATTATTAATTATATAACGAAGAACTTTTGTGACAACAGGAATACTGAGCTTAAGTAAACTTGTAGGAATCTCATCGTCTCCACTACTATGTTTGTTTTTTATTTTTGTTGACAATTGCAGAATTTCTTTGATAGTGACCGGTTTGAAATATAGGGATCTCCTATTTGGCTGAATTTGAGTATACCATTTAACTTTCTTCATGTTCTGTACTAGTTCAGGTACAATGCTTAATAAAAAAATCATTGTATTTGAGTACGTCCGGATTTCCTGTCATCACAAAATTGTTTGCTTTTGCTTCACCAGTAATTTCATTATATATAGACCACATACATTTATTGTTATTGTCTGACATGTTAATTTTATCCTGATATTTCTGAGATCTTATTTTGATCAATAGATCGTTATAATTTCTGTTGACTATTGCTTCTAAATATCTTACCTACCGAAAATGGTGTGAAAATGTTAACATCATAAATCGCAACATCTTTGTTTGTGCCCAGAACAGATGCAAAGAAATTATTAACGAAACCAAGGAGGCACACAATCAACGAATTAAAAACAAACTTCTTGCCTGCCCCGACAGTACCAGGTCCGTTTGGTCAGTTGCTAAAGCCGTTAGTCAAAATTTCACCAAATCCAATATACCACCACTCACATAGCCAGATAATACTATTGCAATAACACCAGTTGAGAAAGCCAACTTGTTGGTTAAACTCTTTGCTTCACATTCTAGTGTCGTTTTCTAAGGAAAAACACCACCCACTATTCCCATATTTCAGTCAGGAATGCCCGATATTGTCTTCAGATAGCTTATCATAAAATATATTTTAATGAAACTAGACCCCAAAAAAGCTTCTGGCGCTGATGGAATACTTGCCATAGTACTTAAAAATGCGCAAGCGAACTATCTTCAGTTTTTTGTAAACTTTTTAACCTATCCTACATAAAGGGAATATTTCCTTCCTGTTGGAAATGCACTACAATTCAGCCGATACCCGAAAAGGCAAGATAAAGTTTCCAAAAAACTACCGATCAGTCGCACTGCTTTCAATGATATTGGAAGTTAGGGAAAAGGCTATCAATAAGAATCTTTTAAAATATCCAAAAGGATTTAATATTATTAGCAGTCATCAATATGGCTTTCGTAAGCAACGATCAACAGGAGATCTTCTAACCTATATAACATATGTTTGGAGCAACGCAATTGAACATTTTGGAGAATCTCGAGCGGTTGCACTTGATATATGTAAGGCATTCGACCGTGTTTGACATGACAGATTGTTGGCTAAGTTACGCTCTTATGGTATGTCTGAAAGGCTTTATTTATTACTCTCGGGTTTCCTCAGAGAGCGTTCTTTACGAGTGGCAGTCGACGGCGTGCTTTCTAATACCTTCACTATCAACGTCGGTGTGCCCCATACTGTCTCCTACTCTCTTTCTCATTTACATTACGATCTGCTGGAAAGGACTAGAAATTTCGATTTATAGCGTTGCAGATGACAGACTCTTGTTTCTTCATTCACTTCGAACGTTCGAACATCGCCTAGTCTTGCAAATATTCGCAGACAGCAGAAAGTCGTTGAACTTAACCAGACCTGGAAAAAATTCTATCTTGGGGAGATTGTAACCAAGTAGAATTTAACTCTACAAAAACCTAGACGGCAGTTTTTTCTAAAGAAGTTAACGTTGCGGAACCAGACATAGTTATGTGGGGACAGTCCATTCCTCTAGCATCGTCACTCAAGTTGCTGGGCGTTAACTTGTCTTGGCATGAACATGTTGCGTAGCAAGGAAACCTCAAAAGCTGGGAATACTGTTTCGAACTAGTCAGCGTTACACTCCACAACAACTGTTAATTCATTAAAGCTCAAATTCGACCAATTATGGAATACTGCTTCTATGTTTGGGGTTTGCTCCCAAACATACACTGCAGTTGTTGAATTCTATTTAGAAGAGATCCATTGGCCTGATTAGCGACCTAGAACTCTCCAGAAACCTTAATTTACTTATTTATACGATGAATTCTTACAGAGCAACAACTCCAAATAGTAAAACAATAATCATAGTTACAAAAAAAAAAGAATACACACGTAATAATTTACAAAAACAAGTAATAATAAAGATAGCAGATAAATTGTTACTGTCGTTGCCTTAGAGTTGCTGTATTAATATGTCTATACCTTATTTTGTTTTTAAATGTTGTCATATTATATCTAAACAGATCTAAATCACTAAAATTTGCATTATAATTACTTAACAGTCTATTGGAAAAACTTTGTGTTCCATAAGTAGTATGATGAAAAGTGATATGAAACAGTTGTTGAGATCTAGTGGTCCTGTTTGGAAACCGAAAATCGACGTGGGACAGCAAAGTATGACAGTTTATCTGACGGTTAAGTAATTTGTAAAAAAATAAAACTAAAGCATTGCATCTTCGTGTTTCATGTGTTTCTATACCTACTAATTGAGTGAGTCAAGTATGGTACATTGCTGTAGGGAAACTTCAGTTTGTATAAAATGAATTTTACAAGCTTATTTTGGACAGACTCCAGACGATTAATATGACAGTTATAAACGGACCCCATATGACACTATTATACTCCAAAACACTCCTCCTAACAAGACAATTATGATAGACTTAATAGCTCCAGTATCACAGATATCATAACAGGTACGGAGTACATGCTTTGGTACAATGTGACTATTAAAACTCAAGTCACTGCTAAAAAAACCCAAATCATTAAAACTATCAATGAGTTTGCTATCTCAGTAATTAAAATTAATACGATATTTGCGTTTATTATCAATGTGACTAGCTTGTTTAACACTTTTGAATATCAACCTCTTGGAACATCGAAGAATGGTTGGTGACTTGAGTTGAATGTGGCCTACTTAATTCCTCTCAGAGCGGTGCATGTTATTAATATACGTCGCGCTAATACATCACATCCGTATGGGGTTCAGCTTGTTACTCCTCATACAACACTTTTCAGGCAGTCTTTTATATGGAGAACATCATCCCTTTGAAATGATTTGCTTGGGACTGTATTTTCCACCGAGTACAACTTACAGCTATTCAAGGTTAACGTGAATCGCTTCTTCGCCACGCTCCTGTCTCGCTTTTGGGATTTCCCTGCAGCATGTGTGCCACGCCCATAAAAAAGTGAAAAAAAAACACGGCAAGCAATAATTTTTATTAATTTATGTTGCTGTTTATTATTACAGTTATTAATTACTTTTTTTAGGAAATACATTGTGTTCAGGGGACCATGTTTCTTGGCACTGTGCATTGGACAACAGTGAATCGAGAATACAACACATGTTAATGACAACCGAACCTCAACTGAACAGCACTCAGACCCCTTTTGGTACAGTTGACTTTGTGCAGATTGTTGGAATTTGTACAGAAGAGTTAAAAGCTACTCAACAGTGGAATGGTGCTGGCATTCTAGATATACTTAAAAGATTACCTGCGTAAGTGCACTTAGTTAGGTTTAAATTGCTGTACTCGATTCTTGCTATTTTGAATTGATTAATAGTTCTGTTTGATTTTAAAAAAAAACAAAGTTTTTACGAATATGTAAGCATATCAGAGCAAAACTGCACTGAGTCACTATAAAGGGTTTTCAAGTTAAAAGGTCCCTTAAAAAAGAAGTCTTCTTTTCATGAAAAAATGCACAATTACATGAAAACATTTTCAAATAAGGACATAATTTGTTTTTTTTTTCCTCCTCATACCTTGCCCTTTAATTTTATAACGTGTGTTAGTTGAAATCATAAAAAATTTACCAAATCAGTATGCATATCTGTGGAGATATTTACTTTAATTTGTTAGCTGTCAATTTAGCCTTTCCAACTTTACTTAGAAAATCATAATATAGACTTAAAAGGAGCATAAACAAAATTTAATGCAATCTAAATCCTTCATAAAACAAAATATGAGTTTTTCACAATGGCTTGTAATAAAAAATTGTATCGAGTACTCCTGTTCATATCCTTTTTCCATTAAGTATCTCGGAAAGTACTGACGATAGAGACTTGATTTTTAACCTTGTTAGATTCGTCCGCGTTTATTAAATATGGTATTATTAAAACCGTGTGCTTATCTTGATTTCAACCTTATTAAATGAGAGGGTATTAAGATAATGTTACTATTGACAGTATAGCATTTTTAAGTTTCTTATAAGACAGATATAAACAAGATATTAATAATAATTTTGAAATTCAGAGTATTAAAAAAATGAATATAAAAACCTGCATCTGTTTTCCTGTTATTCTAAGGCCGGGTTGTATTAGTAAAATTTTTTATATAAATTTTAATCTCTAGGAAGCCAGATTACTTCAGACTTACCCTTTAAGAAAACATGTATTTTTGACAGATGCTAGAATTAAGTCAAAATATTTTCATTCCAAGTTTTTAAGGCCTCGTAACAGCCCAAAAAAAGACAAATAAACGGAAAAATAATTTTAAAGCATAGTCACCTTATGAATTTCCCACTTTTTCCCTGTAATTATAGTACCGATAAAGCTACATTTTTACTAAATAGGAATCTTCAATATTTTTTCATTTTCGATCAGATAAACAACATACCCTAGATATGTGGTTATCCTGGGGGCATGTGATATTAAGGGTTCCGGGTTCAGTCCCAATAGGTCAGTGTACACTTATTTATCAATGTTTTTGATATATTTGGCCTGGCCACATACATAGGTAGCAGTTGTTGCAGAAATGTTGAGGCGTATTCGAAAAGTAAGGGGCCGTTTGTTTATATTTAAATTTTAGCGAATCTGAACAAAGTTGTACACATGCAGCGCCATCTATTGACTTGTTTTGGAAGCCACTGAAGTTATTGTTTTAATTCAGTAGTAGTTTGCCTGTCGATGAATGCAAACCACCATGTCCGTGAGAATATGTTTTTAGCGTTCCATACGGAACACTTATAAGATCACTTCGGTGTCTGTCTATCACACCCGATTTTCTCTGAAACTATTTGACATAGAAAGTTTAAATTTGGTACTAACATAGGAATTGATGGCCCCATCAGAGCCGTGTAGTTTTGAAAGTTAAATTTGGATTTAAGGAGTTAGTTTTAGGGGGTGAAATCGGAAGTGAAAAAAAAATGTTTATATCAGGTCATCGAGTGGGGTGTCAAATGAAAGCTTGTAAAAACATGAGTTGAAAAATATATATAATGTAATACTTGCGCACACTTTTCTTTGTATTATTTTAAAAAAATTGCTGTCCCCTCCTTATCTCGAAAGTAACTGATGAAAACATTTTGAAAAAATTCTGGAATATTCTCCACAGGGTGTAGATTGAACGAAAATTATCATGAGTGCATTACCTTTAATAATTTATCTGGTATATAAAAAAAAAAAAAAGAAATTTCAAGGTCATCAGTTTTCAGTAAAGATCAGAAAAAAACTTTTTTGAAAACTCATTTAGGGTGTGTTTTGCGAAGTCATACATTTTTATACCTACTACCTAGATGAGGATCTATAATTACATACATACATACATACATACATATATATATATATATATATATATATATATATATATATATATATATATACATACATATATATATATATATATATATATATATATATATATATATATATATATATATATATATATATATACATATACATACATACATATATATATATATATATATATATATATATATATATATATATATATATATATATATACATATACATATATATACATATATATATATATATATATATATATATATATATATATATATATATATATATATATATATATATATATATATATATATAAACATTTCATTTTAAGTTCCTATGAAATTTGTGCTCTATAACGAATGGATTTAACGTTTCAATGTTATATTAATATCACTATACACTCTATTCTAAATAATACTGTTCTTCTTAATAGTGCTGGTGGCCCTTGGCACATAACAGATATGAGAAGAGGAGAAAGTATTTTTGAGTTAGATCCTTATGCTCAGGAAGAAGTGGAGAGAGGTTTTGAACTAGAAGGTTCGAATTTAAGTGGAGTGTCGGGCCGATGCTCCTGGTCAGAACAAGATTGTTTTAATGGAAAAGACCGTAAAGACGTGAATTCCAGACTAGAGGCACCTTATCATCAAAGTTTACTAGGTAGCTATATTTGTTAAAAATCATATTCTGACTAAAACTACTAAAAATTTTGGAAATCATTGATGCAAAATTAACATGGCAAACGCTGGGCGACAACATTTGTTCCAACTCATTTGGCGATACAGATATACTTTGCACCATACATGCAGTAGCAGTATTTGAAGTAAAAACGTTTCCAATTAGATTTTACCCCCTGTCGAACATTTTCTGAAGCTTTATAAATCTATTATTTGCAAACTTAACTGTACGAAGTTATAAGTTTTTTGAAAAAGTGAAACTTTTGCATATATATTCTATTTTTCTACCTAAATGTTATCAAGTTGTTTATGTATATATTTCATTTCATTTATATCATTAATCACCGATTCGGTTGGTGACAGTGAACTCTGGGTCCGGTTCAGTAAGAAATTGTAGTTTTTGGGATTGGATCGTTCCAAATTGGAGTGACTCCGACGTTTCGCCTACGATTACATCTTCAGGGATCTTTACTTAGATTAGAACCTTGAAGAACTTCAGGGAAGTACAAGCCTAATACTTATATCTGGTTAGTGTTTACTAGACTGTGTCAATGCAATATCGTTGAATTCCATATATGATTCAGAAAGTAACCTGTATCTCTATTAAAGTTATAAATTTCGATTTAATCCCTCGTTTATAAAAGTTGGAGATCCGATTAGTGAATCCTTATTACAAGTTTATCTCATTGTTAGGTATTGTACAACAGTTGGATATAACTATTGACTTTGTTGCTTTTGATGCTCTAATTTTGAAGAGCAAAGATTTCTGAGAATTCCTGCGTAATATAGTATGGGCCAACGTCGTAACTTCACTCTATGGGCCAACGAGTACAATTGACAGCGATTCAAGAACAACGTAATCGCTTTTTTTCACTCCTGGAGCGCTTTAGGGACTTCCCTCACCACGGGTGCTAAAAAAAACGGTCTAATCTCAAGACACGTAATTTCTTGTCTGATCCAGACTGTTGAAATTTTTATTTCATTTTATTATGGTTTGGTCCATTTTAGACTTTTTAGCATAAAAAATCTAGATCGTGTCGAACTAAAATTTCAGTGTCATTATATTATTATACTCAATACTAAATACTGTTTATTCATGCTAAATTATATAAAAAATCGTCTTACACATGTCAATAAATAATGATATATTAAAAAAAAGTAGCTACTGTACTGATCAAAATAATAAGATTACTACAGAAATGTTGATACATATAATTGCTATCACTATGCCACTTACACTTAAGAAACATTAAGACAGTATGAAAACAAAACTCCTCAAAAATAAAACTCAAAACTAAACTTAAAACCTAAAACTTATAACAGGTACTTGTTTATGGAGTAAAAAGCATTTTCTATCAGAATTTTTTTAACCTTTTTTCAAATTCTTGGTCTGTTAGATCTCTAATCTTTTGCGGTAATACATTAAAAAATTTAACGGCCCAGTACCCAGGTCCCGTTCGACATCTCTTCAGCCTCCAATATGTTGGAATTAGATTTTCGTTATGCCTGGTGTCATGACAATGCACATCTCCATGGCTTCTGTAGGAATGAACATATTGCTTTAAGAACCGGAGATTCTCAAGAATGTACTGTGAAGGAACCGCTAAAATTCCAAACAATACAAATGACTATCGGCAGTCATCCCTGAAATCAAGTCCATCCAGTATTCTCAGTGTCTTATGCTGCAAGCTGAACACTCGGTAGGTCTGTGCAGAGTGTCCCCAGATGAGAATGGAATAAGCAAGATGAGAGTAAAATATTAAGTAATGGGCATTTTGTAATACTTGCTGAGTTACAGAGTGTGCAAGATTTCGGAGTACAAAAAGATGTCTGCTCAATTTTTTACACATCTTGCCTATGTGTATACCCCAATGCAACTTTGGATCCAAATATACACCCAGAAATCTCCCCTTACCTACTTCCTCATTCAACTCATACACCTTCCTCAATGAAAAAACAACCCGTTTGGTTTTGTCGCTATTCAAAGCCATTACATCAAACCATTGTTTAGCCCCCTTTCGCGCCGCCAAGGAACCTTCAAGGGTGTTCCTCAATTGTATTAGCTGCGAATGCCACCGTGGTGTCGTCAGCAAAGAGCGTGTACTTAGCTGCATTGTTAATATCTGGCAAGTCGTTAATATATATCAAAATAAAGTATTAAATGTGATGTATTAATTTTATAATTTGTATTTAACTTTACCATTTTTATCCTATTTCAGGCAGCTCTTTAGAATCATCAGAACTATTACGTATCAGAAAATTAGATGGCGTTCATCTAATTTTCAACCTGGAGGCTGGCAGTTTACTTCCTTTAGCTATAAGGTAATACTTTTACCTTAATTCATCAATTATTCAAGTTAAAACAAAGCCACATTTTTTTTGTTAAAATACTGCTTTTTTTGTAAAATTTGTGTGATGCTCTTAATTATACTGGCAGCTAAAAATAATGAGGTGCATCGCTGGTTTAATCTTAAGCAGTTATTGGTAGTACGATGGTTGTACGTTCGGGTATTCATCTTTACAAATACTAAATCATCTAATGTCATCTTTCTGGAACATATGCATTTCAACCAACGATACAATCATTCTGAAATTGCCCTGTCTAAAGATAACTTAATGTTATTTCAGTTTATGAGTATTTCATCCACATCACATATTTTATTGAATTTTCGGTTTTATTAACCTATATTTATACTGGTGTGTTCAATATAGTTTGATTTATTTTTATTTCGTTATTTCTTTCAGGGGTCGTGTTAAACACGGCAGACACTTTACTTTTAAATCCGTTCTTGGAGAAACAGCAGTAACCTTGGTGGCCCATTCGGTTACAGGAACATTAGTACATCCAGATTATCCCTACGTATCACAAGGGTCATGGTTACAAGTTCTGATACCAGACGATTTAGCTCAAGATATGGCTGTTACATTTCAATCTTTAGCTAGTCCGGAAGCATTGTCTTTACCTAAGACGTTTTCTTGGCCAGATAAGAAATTATCTATTACAATAGTTGCAGATAAAATTTAATTTCTAGATTTCTTCAAATGATTAGAAATTATAGGATACATGGCCGTAATTACAAGAAATGTATTTTGCCGTGATTTGTTGGTCAGTAGTCTTAAAGTTTTTTCTTGAAAAATTCAGAATGGTTTGCTGACTTTCAATCCCTCAGAGGAAACAAGACAAGATTTAAAATGGTGACGTATAAATACTTTCTGTCTCTCTCTACTTCGATATACATGTATGTATGTATATATATATATATATATATATATATATATATATATATTCCTATATATATATACATATATATATATATATATATATATAGGGTGATTACAAAAGTTCGTGTCGAATTAGAAACCAAATTAAATGCAACACATTTTCATCAAAAAATAGTATTTATTATTCAAGAATCTAATATAGTGTATCATTTTTCTATAACTGTCTCCCATCGTTTTATAAGTTTTTGAATTCCTTCTTTGTAGAAACTGCGTGGTTTCTCGTCAAAGAATTGAAAGTCGTAAAGTAGTTTTTGACTGCTTTCATAGGATCAAATTTTTTGCCGTTCAAATTACTTTGCAGAGAACGAGCAAATAAACTTTTTTTAAGGTTATGTTAACTCACGACGCATTTACATAACTGTCCGTTAATAATATGATTATAAAAGAAACATCAGTACAGTCAGGAGTGTATGCTTCTGCCATCTATGAAAATCAGAAGGGCACGAACTTCTGCAATCACCCAATATATATATATATATATATATATATATATATATATATATATATATATATATATATATATATATATATATATATATATATATATATATAAATAAATAACCATAAATATAACCTCACAGACAGTAGAAATGTAGTACATTGGTTGCAGAATTTTATATATTCATAATTAAAAAAAAAAAAAAATTAATGATCAATTTGATGACACCAAAAACCCATTTTCATTAAAATTGTCGCTTATTTCATTTTGCCTTTAATAATGTTATATAATTTATTGATGTGTTTATTTTCTTAGGGAGTGCCATAACTTAAATATTGCATAAATCCATGTAACCATAATATTTATTGTAATTTTCTAATTTTTATGTTTTTGTATATAAGTTATTACAAATTCATTTTTCACTATTAAAATCTCCTAAAGGGTTAAAGGTAAAAAAGTTAAGTTAGGAAAACATATTGTAGTTTAATGTTTAATAAAAATGAGTTATATAAAACAGAGTTAAAGAAAACAAAGGCCTTGCTATGAAAAAGAAATAAACAAGCGGAGTGTCTAGCTCTAAATGTGGATTAGTTAAGATGTTTACAAATTAAATTATTAGATATTGCCATATGCCAAATTTATTTACATTACATTACAACAATTAGAAAGACTTTTAATCCATCATATTTAATTTGCCATCGTCAATGTATAAAATTGAGTATTAAATCTAGGCCCTTGAAAGTCCCCCATTACCGTTTTTGTTAAAAATTGGGACAATAAAAAATTTTAAGTCATCATATTAGTTGGCTTTGATTTTAGACGGCTTAAATTTATATTCGGAATTTAATCTATCCCATTCTATACTGTTTTTGCTCTCTAATAGATAAAAAAAAGCTTTATTAACGTCTGTGGTTTTCGATTTTTCGACATTTACCAGTTTTCTTTGCCCTGACGTCACACATTTTTTCCATTTTCTTTTAATGCTATGATTAATGATAACTTCTGGAAAATCAGTTTTTTGAGCATTATAAGCTGGATACTTCACAGCTTATGGGTAAAATAATAAAAAAAAAAACATTAAAGTATATCACCACAAGAGCAGCTGAAATTATGGGTAGTTAAAAATGTCTCTAAAATGCCACTTTCTCGCATTTTGAATCTCTCAAATACGCTTCCTATTTTGCCAATTTTATATATATTTATATATGTTTAAAACATATATTTGCCCCTTATAGTTTGCTCGAGCAGATTTTTGTGGATGGTATTCTTGGATTGTCTCTTCTGTGTTAAAAGTTGAAAAAGGCCGGCCGGGAAAGAGAAGGATCAAATTCCTAGCGCTTTATATTTGTTGTTGTTTACATTATCAAATCGTGAACTCTTTTTTTAAAATTTTTCATAGGTTGAACAGAATAAAACTAAATTTTAAAAAACTCTGGAAACTTATACCGTAAAAGCTACTCGTGCATAAGATAAAAGCTATTTATTTATTATTAGTAGTACTTCTTTTCCAGAAAAGAAAAACTATGGAGCTACTCACCGGGTTGCCACATATATTTTATGTTTAACACTCCTAAGACCAGTCTTATCTTTTCTTTCTCATGGAACACCTTATATGCTGATGTATTAAATTCTTTCCTTTGCTACGAAATCAATGCTCAGAGTTCTTAAGAAAAAACGTTAATTAAAACGTATAATATAAAGAATATTTTTAGTCTTGCAGGTGTTATGAAAATATACAAACGTATTTTTGTGAAAAAATAGATAATTTAATTTTATTCTGTCTCGATTATATTTTGTCGCACAGTTGTCCTGGTATAATAGGATTGAAATTCTTATGCACTCAATCAAGACTTTTATTATTAAATGAACTAATTCATAATTTTAATAGTATTTAAATCAATTATAGTTGCGTGTTCATAGTCTTTTATTAAGTGCCTTCTATTGTAGGAGGGCTACCTTGTAAGTGTTTACATAAAAAAATTTGTTACAAATCGTTTGTTTCTCAAAATATTCGCCTTTAAGATTTTACACTTTCGCATGCGTTTGAGTCAATTCTCAAAACATTTTTTCCACTCTAAAGTGGGTACCTCAAAAACATGGTTTTGGAAGGATTCAACCGCTCCTTGAGATGATGAAAATCGCTGTCCGTGCATTTTTTTGACATTTGGGAACAAAAAGCAGTCGTTAGGTGATAGATCAGGTGAATACGGGCAATGAGACATTAATTCGATGTTTTTTTTCCGTCAAATAATCGATTATTTGACGTGCTGTATGAGAGCTGGCATTGTCATGATGAAGCATGATGCGACCTTTTCGGTCGTTTTTCCTGATTTCATCGATGACTTCTGGCAAACAAACTGTTGTATACTATTCAGCATTAACTGTTCTTCGATCCTCTAAAGCAACGGTTGCAACATGTCCAGTATAACTAAGGAACAAGCGATCATTTTCTTGGAAGTGCTTCGCGAACGAACCACTTTTGTTGGATTCAGTTCTTCTTGGAACACCCAAACAGTTGATTGTTGCTTAGTTTCTGGCTTGTGCAAATATATCCAAGTTTCGTCTCCTCTTACGAAGTTGGTACGGTTTTTGCATGTCCTCGGTCGAATTTTTTGAGCATTTCGTTACACCAATTGACACGAGCCTGTTTTTGAGTTTCGGTCAAATTCTGTGGAATCCATCGGGAACAGATCTTTTTTTTTTACAGCTAAATGTTCATGCAAAATCGAATGTATTGGAGTCTTTGATATGCCTAAGGATACCTCTATCTCACGGTAAGTCACATGGCGATCCTCCACAATCATGTTACGCATGGCATCATGTTTTTTGAAATAACAACCGATTTCGGTTGCCGTTCAGGAAATTTATCGCTGACGGCAACAGTCTTCTGATGCTGATTCATTACGAAAAATGAACGAATCGATTCGAGGCATTGTTCTCCAGTTAGGCCTTTACTAAAATCGTAAAAAAATCATCCATCGAAAACCTTCACGTGAAATTTCCATTTACTCACTAAACTATTTTTTTTTTAAAACGCGCACTGTGAACAAACTATTCGGCCAATTTTTGAGTTGCCACTGTTAACAATAATAAATGTCAAATTTTACAACAATGGTAATGTCACATCTCGATAGTACCGTCTAGTGGTAGTTTGTAAAAACTTAAAAAAAGGCGGCCCTCGTACTAAAATCGTATTTTGTAATAAAGTTTTAAGCAAAATTTCGGTTATAGTGTAAAAAACTCTTAGTATATTATGAAGAATATATGCACACTAGGAGTATTTTTAATTTAATATATTTAACGTATGTAATTATTGGATAATTCCTAAAGTAATATATTTTAAAACGATACATATTTTTATACCGTAGTAAATAAATAACAGCATGAGGAAAAGTAAATAAAATATATTTATTTTCCGATGCTTAACCCATTGTACATTTTTGTTGTGATATTTATTTTTTTATTTCGACCTCGACTCAACCAATTTTAATAATCTTATATATTTTTTACCATAAAGACTTTTTATAATATCCTATATTTTGCTGACGCAGCTAGTTTATATGTATTTATACATGTAACCTTTCAGTATTTGGCGATAATTTCGTACAATATACAAATTTGGATAACATTTGTAAAAGCCCCTGCATATTAGCACATTTATTATGGAATTACACTTTATCTTGTACTATAATGGTTTTTTCCATCATGCCGATGACCTATTATTTGATTTTAATTTTTGTTTCATCCGGTCCTGTAAACTATATGTAATATGCTACTTGCTTCAGGAACTCACTGGTCCTTAAGACTTCGGTACCGTTAGGAGGGGCTTGTTTATTCTTTGTTCAGATAACTTGCGCTTATGTTGAGATGAAAGACTGCGAAAGACAATAATAGAACACGACAAACACTGGAGAGTTGTAAATACGCAATGACATCGTCGCATGGAGATACTAACTGGTTGAGAAGAATTTTGGGTGACTTTTTAAAAATCTTTTTTTTTTTAAATATTTAACAAAGTAACTTTATTTAGTGAGTACTGATTCGGTAAAAATAGTACTCTAACTTAAAATACACCGCTTATAGGATCCCTCCTATTTGAATGTAACCAAGTGGGAGAAAAACAGTCTTTGGCGGGATTAAAGAAATGGAGCAATGAGGAAGTGGATAATATAGTAGGAGAGGATTTTGAAGTATGAAATGAAAGTATGGAAAGGGAACGGAATAGAGTCGTAATATTTGCATGTATTAATTTTAACCAACTTGCTTAGTAGGTTGGTTAACGAATTTTTACGCGAGGAGAATTTTTGTGATATGACTGCTTCACATTCCTGGACCCAGTAATTAATGCCCGATATCCCGAAAATGCTTTATTGACAGGGCCTCGTTTCCTTAATACTTTTGATCGGCATGCTGAGAAAAACTGTTTTGTTACCCTATATTGGAATGTACATATGTTTTTATTTTTTTGTTATATATTGACTTCTATTTTTTGAATTTATGTATATATATATTTATATATATATATATATATATATATATATATATATATATATATATATATATATATATATATATATATATATATATATTCTGGCCGTTCTTCAGTTTTTCGTTTTAGGTGGTATGCAAATGTAATTATTTTTACTACAGTTTTTTCCAATGTCTGTTCGTTTAAGTTATTTATATTTAGGGATTGTGTGCAAGTGTTAAGTTATAATATCTATTTATTTATTTAATTATATCTTTACTACGTAATAAAAATATTTTACAATACTTAACTCTTTAAATTCAATCCATTGTGTTTACTTAAACTCTCTGAACATTACTACCCGAGGCAATTAGTTGCATCAACTAGTTGCACCTTTCCCTATTTTCCCGCGTTTGAAACTCACAAAAATTCGTTTGTTATTGTGCGTTTTCTCTTTTATTTCTGTCCATGCGCGCCTAAAATATGTCGTAAAACCACTTGAAACAGATTACCGCGAATCGCGATAATATTCGACGATATTTAGAATATAACATTTTAAGAAACGCAAAACATCTGGAATATTATCACATCTTATTGTTTCTGTGATTGCGGGCGTTGTTTTATGCCTTCACATAAAATGAACTACTAAAATTATGAATAGATATAGAATGATTTTTTAACACTGTGCGGTTAGGCCAGTTGAAAATGTGTGAAATTTAAACAAGTCGCATTAAACTGCAGTAATATATCATCAGGGTATTGTGATAGGAGATAATTCATTTTTTGTAGATGCGATTCTAGCCAGTCAACAAAAAATCGGTAGAGGGAACCTTTACGACGCATTTTAGTAAAAGTATCGGTCGATTCCGAACTTTCGTCGAAATCATATAAACTCGAAAATGAGTCACTTATTTACGCATCGGTTCGAGGCAGTCTCTTTGTTCCCATCCAAAGGGGTCTAAAATGACACATTCCGCGGCAGCTAAATATATTAAAAAGTCGGTATCCTTTGTGAAGAAGTGGGTAAATCGTTTTAACGAGACGAAAAATGTCGACGACTTACCAAAACGTGGCTCGGTAGGCAGTCACTCCGAAAGTCGAAAAGCAAATCGTGTCTCTATTTTCAACCCGAAATTGACGCTGCGTCAAAGAACGGCAAAATTAGGAAAATCGGGTTTGAATAGGTCCCATGAGATCATTCGACAACATCTTCGTGCTCATTTGTCAAATTCTGAAGCACGTTGAAGAAACCTGGCTTCTTCGATTGTGGCCCTCAATCGAAGAACGCAAACCCTATTGGAAACGTTTGGTACCTTGTAAAGAGAAAACTCGGAGCAAAGACTCTGAGGACGTTGACTCAGTTATGTCGTGAGATCCGAAAAATTTGTAGTGTGCAGAAAACCTCATCGACAGCATACCTCGAGGATGTCAGGCGATTGTTGATGCAGGAGGCGATTTGACAACTTACTAAGGTAATTGCGCCGTTGTTAGCACTCTAGAGAATACATTGATGGCAAAAAATATTCTTGAAACACATTTTTTCAAGAATACGAGCGGTCACGTCTTACTTAACAGACTGTATTAAGATTTTTTTTAGATAATTCGATTTAAACATGTAAATGGCACTATTTCCGATCCATGTTAATGTTTTTTTTTTCTTTTTTAAGACCTCGCAGGTTGCAGATTATCATTTGGCGATTAGAAGATGCATCTAAACATTTTACCTTTGGATTGTTATAATATTTAAATATTGAGATTTAAATTACCCCTAGTAACTACGTTAATAAAATCCAGTAAATATGCAGTTCTGAAACTCTTTTGAACAGCCTATTTATCGTTTTTCTACAAGTTTTATCGTACAACGCACTAATTCTACTAGTTATTTTTTGTATTTAAAATGCGTCAAAAACTTTAAGTACAAATTCAACAAAGATGTTTTACGCAACATGTAAATATCGTAATATAGAATTTAATCCACGAACCCCCGATCGTCGGCTTTGCAATTGGAATCAAGGTTTTCACTTCAGATTACGCCAAGGTTTATTAACTTTTTATATGTGGTTCTTAAATCCCTTCTGCTGTTGTTATTGCATTGCGGGATACCCATGATGATTGGCTATACGGCACGCTCTAGTTGTCCAGAATCCTTGGACCTCGTACTCCTAATGCAAGGGTATGACTTACTAATGGTTTTCAGCGTGTCGCCTGTCTGAAACTTTTTTGGCTTTAAATGGGATGACGACTTCCAGCGACGGACACTACCACGGAGTGGCGCGACAAATTGGTCCTAGTGAAACAGCACTAAGAGGCTTACACAGGCCATTCCGCCGTCTCACGTTATCGCTAACAGTCATCTTGTTATTTTATTTTCGGACATTTTGGAGAAATGGTTTTAAGTGACACGACGACAGCTAGCGACGGCGTGGCACCACTTAGTTGTGCGGCAGAGTGGTTGGTGTATACCGACACTTAATCTGTTCAATGAGTAACGGTCATTTGTCATTACAGCTCCCTACGCGGGTCACTCAGCAGCACGATTTTGTGGCATCACACAGTCGCTGGCAGTAATCTTCCCGTTTAAAATCATTATTTCGTACTAAATACTTTCAGACTAGCGACAGTCGTTTGCGATGGTCGGGCGTCTGAAAGTATTCATTTAGAAATAATGGTTTTAAATAGGTTGACGACTTCCAGGGGTCGTATGGTTCTATGACCATAGACTACTACTTATTGCTTTTGATTACCAGTTGCGCGATATATATTCGGTACGACTATAGGAAACTTTTCGTTGACGGAAACGTTGCTTTGTTCAACTTGATAAATATCATTTAATTTTTCCCGATAAATAGACGTAAAATAACTATATGCAAAACGCTGTATGGCAGAACTGCTCAAACAAAAAAAATCTATAAATGAGTGATATCGCCAAACCGCTCAATTAAGTGGTTGTCTGGCACTGTAACTATTTAGTTACTTCTGTTACAATCAATGCTATCATATTTTAATGTGTTGTTTCAGACAAGTGGAATGTTTGATATATGAAGAAAATAATGTAATTCTGATTAAAGCAGGAAAACATGCCTCTTAAATCTGGTCAATAAACGACGACCAGTAACATTTAAGCAATAGAGTAGGGGTTAGCCAGTTTTGTTTCTAAATCCTGTATATTTGGTTGTTCAAAATGAAAATGAATTTTTAGTTTACATTGTCTGAAAAATATTATAATATGAACATGAAGGAAAGAAATCGCTTTTTGTGTCAAAAAATTTGCAATGTAATCGTAACAACGATACTCGGACGTAAATATCGATCTTCAAACACGTCCTTTTATCTGTCATTTCCTCTTTTGACAATTGACAGATTTGTGGTTGACAGTGTGTCAACAAAAAATAAATAATATTGGTGTAATAATCTACAAAATAAAAGGAAAGGTTTTTTAAAAATATTTTTAGGAAATATTGTACTTGTTAACATTTAGACTTTATGTTTCATAGTATATAATCTGCTTAAAAAGTTGCCAAATGTTAGATTCATCCCCCGAAGAGGAAGATTTTCCGGGGAGACTACTCCATCAGGTAATATTCAATAGTAACATCTAACATTAAAATTATTATTTTTATTTTCTTCGTCACTAAAAATAGTAACATTACTTAAAATTTCTCTTTTACTTAGCCAAAAACTAAAGATATAGAATGTAAAATACCTTTGATAACAGTACCAACAATACTTTTCAATGAATTCAGAACAACTTTCTAGTTTTAACTTTTTTTAAGTTTTGTTTTATTTATATATTTCTCGTGGCTTTTCACGTGTTGATTAAATCAGCATTGTGACAGTAGCAAATACAGCCTCTGTAACTAGACTATCATTTACATTACTTTGGAACAACCAACTGAATTTAATAAAGCTTGGTTTTTTCTTTATATATTTCGTCATAGAAAAGAAAAGAAAATACCGTATAAACTGGTGAATTTTAATGATTCCTTGTAAACAAATTTTCTGATAAATTATTATTATTTGATTGGTGTTATCATCTTCTCTTAGTATAAGCTACAAGTAGATGATAATACATAAAACACAATTAAAATAATAACCAATATTTGTGATTGTCAATAGTTATATTTACCTCTACCTTCAATCTAATTTTATTTTCAAAGACACATATAGCATCCCAGTATTGATAGAGTTCAAAATTGAAGCTGTGGTAGAGTTTTTACCCAGATTAACAAAATGACACACACACAAATTTAACATATTTCTTAAGAGACAAGTGCTGGAAAAATTCTTGTCTTACTGAAATTACAATAAAATTGATGTGAAAAAATATAGGATATAATAAGATTAAAAGTTAATTTGTATTTGTATTATAAATGTTACCCTGTCTGTGGCCTTGTATATACAGTTTAGAGCTTTAAGATTTATAAATTCAGATAGATATTGAGCTATCCTTCGAAGATGTTTTATGTCATTTAAAAATTCTTGTTTTATCAATTTTTGAAAACATTTTTAGGATGTACACACTTTATCTTTTGGGCATACATTCCACTGGTATACATCTCTGTTAATGGGAATATTTTTTCTTTGCAAGATTATACTTCTTTCCTTTGCTAATTTTCGAAAAAATCTTCTTAAATTTTTGTTTGTCATGTGGCAGAAAACATTGATGATTAAGAAATTTGTTCACCCTATTGTTGTTCTTTATACCTAGAAGCTTTTATTTAATATTGAAAAATATTTTAGTTTGAGTATTTTATTATATTAGATATTATTTCTTATGTGATTTGTAGAGAAATTAATTAAATAATCATTCTATTCTAGGCAGCATTATGGGACAATACAGAATTACTTGAAGATCTACTAGAAGGTGGGCAACAAACTTTTATCAATTCACAAGATAGTTGGGGGAGAACCCCTCTACATGCAGCTGTTATAACTGATAATTCAAAATGCTCACAGTTGTTGCTAAATGCTGGGGCTGATCCTAATATTCAATGTGGACCTCGAGGAGAGTATAAGGTACTTTTTTAAATTATTTTAATTTAACAAACACTATCTCTAGAATTTCTTTAAAATTATTATCATTTGTAATTATTAATGTCAAAAAATTAGTCTAATTTTTAATCTAAGAAATAAAAACATTGTTATCTGTGATTTGAAAATTGGATTGATTGTTATTTATGCTAGCATATAGATCATATATAACTATTAAAGCCCCTGGGTAGATCGCATTCTGGGAATGGGGGTCTAACTGAAGGAAATAGAAAGGACTTGATGATAATAATAGATAGAACATTGCCATCTGAAATAAATACATTATTTGAATTGAGGTCAGATATGTTCCTGATTACAAATATTGCTTATAGAAGGGATAATCAGCTCTTCACCTAATTGTGTCTTGTTTGTCAGTCACAAGGATAAAATGCACTTACCTGGAATTTCCAATTAACACTTAGGCTGAAAAGTTTTTGGTCTAGCTACTTAAAAGACAATTTTTTTTGCAAAATTCGACTTTATTCATCAACATAGTCTCCTTCAAGAACGATACAATTAGTCCTTGAAGGAAGTCTTTTCTTGTAGAAGGATTTGCCTTTGCCTTCAAAATAGGCCTCAGTTTTGGTGAAACTTTTTGTTTTTGGTCCACAGTGAGCAAACACGGTACCCATTTCGAACAGAGTTTTCTCATGCCCAAATGTTCATGCAAAATATGACCAACATGTTCTTTTGATATCTTTAGGGTGTCGGCGATCTCACGCGATTTCACTTTACGGTCATCCAAAACAATTTTGTGGATTTTCTTTGTTTTCTGGTGTAACTACCTCATTTGGGTGTCCAGAGCGTTCAGCATCATTTGGGTCAGTACGACCACGTTTAAATTCAGCATATCAGTAAATGATGAGTGATTTTCCAGGGGCAGAGTACCAATAACACTTATCAAGCCATTGGTTTGCTTGAACAGTATTTTTTCCCATCAAAACACAGTGTTTAATCGATACACAAAATTCGATTTTTTCCATTATTTTGAAACTATCAAAAGTAGCATCACTAAACCACTGTAACTTGTAAACTAATCTTTGAAATTTCATGAAGTTGTGACACATATTTTTCGAAGGTTGGTACTTCCTAAAAACCATATAGATTTTTTGAAAAGGGCGTGTCAGACCAAAAACTTTTCAACCTACGTGTTATTTTGGACCAGGACTAGGCTAGGAGGATGAATTTAGTCCGGAATAATGCTAGACTTTCTAAAGAATATCTGTCTTCCATGATCCCAAAACAGGGCATGTACATATTGGTCATTTAAGAGGCCTGAGTACCTAAGACTTATAGCATTTATAATATATTTGTATTTTATGAATGTGAAATGTTTTAAGTTGTTTTTTTGACTGAAAATGTATTTTTATACATGAATGCTCATTTAAAGATTAGTTAATAAAAAGCAGCTTGCTTTTAAAATTTATTATTTTAAAAAGTGCATTTTGTCTATTTAGAAAGTTAGGAAGTGTCAAAGTGTTCATTAGAAAATGCTTCTTAAAATAAAAAAAATTGTTTAACTTCAGCCATCATGTTTTTAGGATATATCTTTTTCTTCTTCTTTTTCTTCTTTATAAGCCACTGCTTCTCCACTGCAGGAAATAAGCCTCTTCAAGTTTCTTCCTGTGCAAGATGTAGCCATCTATTACCTGCTATCAACCTAATATCGTCAGTCCATCTTTTCATTGGTCTTCCGACAGTTCGTCTGCTCTCCCAAGATCTCCATTTAAGTAATTTTGTTGTCCATCTACCTTCAGGCGTTCTTGCCACATGCCCTGCCCACTTTAATTTTGCTATTCTTTCACTGATACTGACTTGTAATTCTTGTTGTTCATCTGATATCATCGCTTTTAATATGTTCTCGTAAACTAAAATCTAATATCTGTCTTTCCATGGCCCGTTGAGTATGTTGGAGTCGACAAAGATTATTTTTTGTAAAGATCATGGTTTTTAGCTCATACATACTCACTGGAAGTATGCAGCTTTTATACACTGTTCTTTTTAAGGTCGTGGGGATATATATGAGATTTTACTTCAGTCTTCAAGTATTTATTTTTCCAAATGGTGTCACTCAAGCATCCTATTCCTATTCTATTGGCTATTTGTTCTTTTATTTCTTCCTCTATGTTGTTATATAATTTGATTCCCAAATATTTAATTGTCATCACCTGCTCTATAATGTGAATATCAATTTCCTGCTTGCACCTAATTGGTTCTTTGGAGATAACTACTGATTTGGTTTTTTCAGCCGATATTTTCGTATTAAATTTCTTTGCTGTTGTATTAAACTGATGTAAGTCTCTACAAGTCATCTTCATTCTCAGCAACTAAGGCAGTGTCGTCGGCGTAACACAATATTTGTATCTCTTTATTGCCCATTTTATTGCCTTTTTTGTTTTTACCTGTTTAATTATTTCATCTAATTTAATGTTAAACAGTGGGAGACTCGGTGAGTCTCCTTGTCTAATACCAGTTGTTACCTCTATGGGTTCAGTTAACTCTGAATTTACTCTCGTTTCTATTTTATTTCTTTTGAAAATGTTCTTAGTTTTATTGTATCCAATGAAATATTTTTGTCATAAAGTGTGTGCACTACATCTTCCAGTTGTAGTCTATCAAATGCTGTTACCAAATCTATAACGGGTAAGAACGCTGGTCTATTATACTCAATTGATTTTTCAGTAATTTGTCTGATTACAAATACTGCGTCGTTACAGGATCTTCTACTCCTGAATCCTTGTTGTTCTTCGGGAAGCTATATAAGTGGAATTATTTTATTGGTAACAATTTTCGTCGTCACTTTTAGAGTTATGCACAAAAGGTTAATTTCTCGATAATTATTCGGATCGGTTTTTTCTCCTTTTTTAAAAAGTGATATCATTATGCTTGTTCTCCATTCTTCTGGTATTCGCGATCCCTTTATTATTTTGTTCGTGAGCTTTGTGAATTCTCTAGTCAGTTTCACTCCTCTGTACTTTAATAGTTACTAGCTGATTTTCGGTTTAAATTTTTTGAGAGTTTCTTCCACCTGTTTACCATCTATGTCTAATGTTTCATTGATTACTATTTCTGGTGTTTCAGGTGCCAAATTTTCTGTTGTATTATACAATTGCTTTATATAATTTCTCCATGTATCTTTTTCGATCTACATTACTTCTATTAATTCTTTCATTTCCTTTCGCTATCCATGTATCATTCTCCAAATCTCCTTTTGCATACCATAAAAGTCGTGTTCTATTTCTTTAGAGAATTTTTCCCAATGTTCCATTTTCTTTTTTCTCACTAGTGCTTTTGTTTCATTGCGAACTGTCTTATATTCTTCATATGTCTCTCTGGTTTCTCTTGATCTATATTTAAGTAGGCTTTTGTTTTTTCTTGGCATTTTAATTTCACTTCCTCACAGAACCAAGGTGTATTATCTGTGAATCTCAAGTGATGTAAATATTTGTCATCAATTTTAATTCCCTTCCCTTCCTACTCAAGACTTTTAAATACATCCTCCAAGGCTAGGGTAAACAATTTTGGTGAAATTGTCTCGCCCTGCTTAACACCTTTCTTGAATTTTATGCGTTCTCTTTTTCGATCTTCATCTAATTTAACCGTTAATGTCGCATTTTTATATATGAATTGTAGGAGTTCGGTATATTTTGAGTCTATTCTGTCATGAGCTAAGGACTGCATAATTGCCCGATGTTCCAGGGAGTCGAAAGTCTTCTCATAATCGATGAAAGAGAGGTGCAACTTAATATTATATTCAGTCGCTTTTTCTATTAAAAGGCTGGTTATGATCTGTTGTTTCCACATTCCTTACGAATGCCCGCCTATTCGACTGGTTGGTAGTCATCGAACTTATTTGTTAGATGGTTTGTGACCATTTTAGTAAGAAGCTTGTACAAATGCGGTACCAAGCTGATGGGGCGATAGTTCCCAAGGTTTTCGTGATCGCCTTTCTTGAATAAAAATATGATCTTACTGTTTTGTCAATGTACAGGTATTCTTTTTTTTTCAATACATTTGTTGAATATCTTTTTTTTACTTGATATATATATATATATATATATATATATATATATAAATATATAAATATATATATATATATATATATATATATATATATTTATATATATATATATATATATATATATATATATAAATATATAAATATATATAAATATATAAATATATATATATATATATATATATATATATATATATATATATATATATATATATATATTTATATATATATATATATATATATATATATATATATATATAAATATATAAATATATAAATATATATATATATATATATATATATATATATATATATATATATATTTATATATATATATATATATATATATATATATATATATTTATATATTTATATATATATATATATATATATATATATATATATATATATATATATATAAATATAAAATATATAAATATATAAATATATATATATATATATATATATATATATATATATATATATATATATATATATATATATATATATATATATATATATATATATATATATATATATATATATATATATATATATATATATATATATATATATATATATATATATATATATATATATATATATATATATATATATATATATATATATATATATATATATATATATATATATATATATATATATATATATATATATATATATATATATATATATATATATATATATATATATATATATATATATATATATATATATATATATATATATATATATATATATATATATATATATTATATATATATATATATATATATATATATATATATATATATATATATATATATATATATATATATATATATATATATATATATATATATATATATATATATATATATAATATATATATATATATATATATATATATATATATATATATATATATATATATATATATATATATATATATATATATATATATATAATTATTGTTCCAGACTCCTTTGCATTTGTGTGCTGAATATGGGCACTATAACAATATCAAAACTCTTCTGCAACACAATGCTGATATTCAGATAAAAGATGCGAATGGACTAGTTCCTCTAGATATAGCTGAAAAATGTGGCCAAATGAGATGTGTTGAATTATTTAAAGAAGCAGCCGGTAAGTTTCGTATGTTAAATTTACTGAAATATTATTTTTGACAGGTTTAATGTACATTTTTAGTTTTAGAATCTACACTGGTGAACAAAAAAATCGACTCAAACAATTAAATTTATTAATAAAAGACAAAATCAATATTTTATATTACCCCCTAGCCCTTATTACTGCTTCCAGCCTGTTCTTCATGGATCGGGTGAGTTTTTTCACCACTGTTTGTGGGATTCTTTCCCACCCTTGCGTCATTGCAACCTTTAAGTCCCTCAGCGATACAGGGGCTGGATTTCAAGCCCAAACCCTATGTGCTTGATTGGATTGTGGTCAGGACTCTGCACAGGCCGGTTTAATGCGGGTATTCCCACTTCCGCTAGGTATGTGGCCTCGCATTGTCGTGCCTTAGCACGAAGCTATCGCCAACAAACCCAGCGTAAGAAACGACGTACTCCTACAGGATCTCCTCAATGTACCGGTGAGCAATTAATCAATCCACCGCTATGAGTCTTATCAGTCACGAAATCGGTTTTCGCATCCAGTGAGATGACGGAACCTCCTCCTTAGGTGACAGTTTCAGTAATGCGGCAATGCGCATAGCGCTTCCCAGGCCTCCTTTAGACTCGTCTTCTTCTATCATTGTCATGTAGGCACATTTGGGACTCATCGAAGAATAACACAGAGCGCCATTGCAGATCTGAGTCGCGGGTTGTCGATCGGCTTCTTTTAATTTGGGTCCTTTAGCTGGTTTCTTTGGAGTTAGGTTAGCTTCTTTAAGTCTTCTTTTGTTTGTTCAATGACAGCCCAAACTTATCGGAGCTCCTGCTGGACCTCAACGCCGGTCAAGTGACGATTTCTTAGAGTTGTGTTGATAATAAAGCGGTTGTCTCGCTCCGAGGTACGCCTTGTTCTTCTTGATCCTAGTCTCCGGGTAAAAGCGCCAGTCTCTTGGTAACGTTTGTAGGCTCTGGAGACAGCTGACTGGCTCAGGTGCAGTTGCACGTTGGCTATGTCCTTGCAATAGGGCGATGACTTGTGCCGTTTCTTCCGTAATTAGTGAGCAACTATGGCAGAGATGTTGACGGTTCAAGTTCCGATAAAGGAATGTTAGGAAAATGCCGTTACATGTGTTTTTATAGGGATGAATGCTCTCAACGAATACGTTGCTGAGCGGACAAAAACGATTCTATTGAGTAAAACCATTTTAATTAAAACTTTTTGGAAATCCAAATATTTTTGGTATTATTGGAAAGAGTAGAAAATTAACATTCCAATGATACCAAAAATAATACCGCTGTTTGAAAATTAAATTCAAGAATCGGTGTTAAATGAAGCAAAATCGTTTGATTCGATTTTTTTGCTTACCAGTGTATTAGATTATATCAGATTTTCTTTGGCTTTTTTAAAACTTTTTCCAAAATTTGATTCATGGTATGGTACGGTTGTAAAGGCTTATGTCTATGCACATAGACTACAATTACTTTTGTTTCAATAGATTTAACATTTAGGGAGTGTCAGCTAGGTGGGATCCGAACCACATAATCGGCAGATGGCACTCTTAGTTCACTTATTTTTTTACGGTTTTGTGCTACTTACTATGAACTTCAATGGGGAATTATTACCCGCGAGGCTGGGGCCGGCAAATTTAATGTATAATAT
Source organism: Pachyrhynchus sulphureomaculatus (assembly GCA_019049505.1). Lineage (NCBI taxonomy): Eukaryota > Metazoa > Arthropoda > Insecta > Coleoptera > Curculionidae > Pachyrhynchus > Pachyrhynchus sulphureomaculatus. The sequence continues at coordinate 134,138,354 of CM032454.1, read as the reverse complement.
AAAATTTGGACCCAGAAAATTTTAATTGTTATATGGTGGAAGTGCAAACTAAAATTTAGGGATTTCAAAGGTATTTTAAGGCATATAAAAGCGTTTTGAAAAATTAATAGAAAAGCTTCCTCTATGTGACAGACTTTATAAGAGGCTCTATATAACACAAACTATGGTTGGTTTCAAAAGCATATGGTGTCTTGGATAATAATAATAATGCAATTTCCTTTTTTATTTTCATCAAGCTATCAAACTAGCAGATAATACAGAAAACTGAACAGAAAAAACTTACTGAAAAACATGATTTTTTTTCCTTCTTTATACCTGATTTTTAGTGTTCCATATCAAAATTGAAAAACAGAACACTTATGGAATCACTTCGGTGTCTGTCTGTCACAGCCATTTTTCTCTGAAACTATTTGACATGGAAAGATGAAATTTGTTACAACTATACAAATTGATGGTCCAATCACAGCCTACACGGCTGTGATTGGACCATCAATCACTTCCTCGCAGAACCAAGGTGTATTATCTGCGAATCTCAAGTGATGTAAATATTTGTCATCAATTTTAATTCCCTTCCCTTCTTACTTAAGACATTTAAATACATCCTTCAAGGCTAGGGTAAACAATTTTGGTGAAATTGTGGCGCCCTGCTTAACACCTTTCTTGATTTTTATGGGTTCTCTTTTTCGATCTTCATCTAATTTAACCGCTAATGTCACATTTTTATATATGAGTTGTAGGAGTTCGGTATATCTTGAGTTTATTCTGGCATGAGCTAAGAACTGCATAATTGCCCGATGTTCCAGGGAGTCGAAAGTCTTCTTATAATCGATGAAAGAGAGGTGCAGCTTAATATTATATTCAGTCGCTTTTTCTATTGAAAGACGGAGCGTCTGGTTATGATCTGTTGTTCCACATTCCTTACGAAAGTCCGCCTATTCGACTGGTTGTTAGTCATCGAACTTATTTGTTAGACGGTTTGTGACCATTTTAGTAAGAAGCTTGTACAAATGCGGTAACAAGCTGATGGGGTGATAGTTCTCAAGGTTTTTCGTGATCGCCTTTCTTGAATAAAAATATGATCTCACTGTTTTGTCAATGTACAGGTATTGTTTGTTTTTCAATACATTTGAAGATCACTTCGGTGTCGGTCTGTCTGTCACACCCGATTTTCTCCGAGACTATTTGACATAGAATGTTGAAATTTGGTACTAATATAGGAATCGATGGCCTCATTAGAGCCATGTAGTTTTGAAAGTTCAATTTTGACTTAAGGGGTTAGTTTTGGGGAATGAAATCGGAAGTAAAAAACAAATTAAAGGTCATCAAGTGGGGTGTTCAATGAAAGCTTTACAAAACACAAGTTCAAAAATATATATGATGTAATACTCGCACAAACTTTTGTATCATTTTAAAAAAATTGCTAAAAGTCACTGTCCCCTATCTCTAAGAGTACTAAAAAAAATTTTGAAAAAATTCTACAATGTTCTCCATAAGGAGTAGATTGAATGAAAGTTATCACATAATTTATCTAGTATGTAGAAACAGAGATTGAAATTTTGTTTTATTTTAAAAGCAGTCACGGTACGGAACACTAATTGCGTAAGTCCGACTTGTAGTTGACTGGTTTTTAGCTTTTATTTCAGTATGATGCATGATAATGTCTTCCCAAGTAAGCGATCCCGCACATTTACGGAAATTGGCTTTAGGTCAAATTGGTCAGAAATTGGATATGCTGTAGGTTTTGACCTTCTGATTAAAAATTTTCATGGGACCAACGTTCGAAAATGAACACACACGCCCATAAACATACGTGCGCGCGCGCGTGAACACGCACACATACACACACGTTGCGTTACTCCGTCCGAAATCTCCGGAAATCCCAAACTACTGCTTAATGATCGACAACGGTGCCTATCACGGCCAGCCAATTTATGACCCATTATTTCTGATATTTTGATGTATGTATACTGTTATTTGATTATTTTTTTTATTCATTTTCAGAGTACTTTTGTTGTTTTATTAGTTTTTTTTTTTTATTAATATCTTTCTGCCTAAATTTTAAAAAAAAATGCCTTTCAACGGCGACGAGACAGTTCAATATCGTGTTGTCTGTAACGAGACAATAGGCTCCGTCGCACTGTGGTCCAACAATTTAATTTTTCGTTCAAAATTTTTTACAGGTCTTAATTTCCAACCGATTTGGTTAATTTTTTTTTAATTACTCGTAACTAAATTTCCAAAAAATCTCTGGAAGCTGATTTTTGAATTATGGCTAATTTTTGGTTATTTTTCTACCATTTTTGGATAATTTTTAGTAATTTTTTCGAAGTTTGCTGTATTTGAATGAACAAACCAAAGCAATTTATATTTCTCGATCCACATTATCTGAAATTTATTGTTTCAGGACCTAAAGGTCTCAACGTGAATCAACAGCTATTTTTCAAACCTAAATCGATTTGGTTTGTCCCAATCAATATTGTAAATCTGGTTTCGGATGGTTGTAGCTTCTACTTGATGGAAATTCATTATAAATACATAATAACACAATCTGACTAAAATGACGATATGTGGTCAAAATATAGTCAACTAATGGCAAATCTAAGTCACAGGTAAAGGTCACAGATATGATATTATCGCATATCTCTAGTGCTTGCAAATCACCTCAAACCAGTACCGAACGGATATCCCCATAAGGACCCCTATAAATGACTCAATCTCAGAAACTATCCATTTTCGAACGTTGGTCCCATGAGAACTTTTGATCAGGAGGTCAAAACCTACAAAATATCCAATTTCTGACCAATTTGACCTAAAGCCAATTTCCGTAAGAAATGTGCGGGGTTCTTTAAAAATATGTACATTACAATCTTATGAGTATCGCTCATAAGCAACCAGATATAAAATAAAAATATATATTTTTTAAAGACATATAGTTACTTATAGCACTATTTATTTAGGATAATATGATTATACAGGTTAGTATCATTTCCTCCATTTATTATTATAAGAATAATAACTTTTTACATAGATAAGATAAAACATCTTATATTACAAAGATCTCAGTATCTCGGAGAAAACCACTCGCTCATAAGTAACCAGATATAATTTTTATAACAAAAACCTTACATTAACTTTGCTGGAATAAGTATTTACCATATGTAGGTAGGGATTCTGATCTTTTAATTAAGACTGTATTTCCCGAACCGAAAATGGACCTGCAAGGCGGGAAAATCAAAGCAACGCATGAGTTGCACTTCCGCACACATGCCGCTCCTGAAGCGTTTTAGGGAATTCCCTGCAGCACGTGTGCTAGACCCATAAAAAAAAATCATGATCTAGAAGACTTTCAAACGTGGTGTGATTTTCTTAAATTCAATATCGGCAATACTAATTTTCAGTTTAATGTAATACTTGATACCACGTTTATTTTAAATTACTTTTGGTATCAAAGAGCATCTTTTTAGTGTTCCATACGGAACACCTATGTGATTGCTTCGGTATTCGTCTGTCCGTCTGTCTGTCACACTCGATTTTCTCCAAGACTATTCGACGTAGAAAGTTGAAATTTGGCACAAATATAGGAATTGATGGCCTAATCCGAGCGAAGTTAAATTTTGACTTAAGGGTTTTGGGGTGTGAAATCGGAACTGAAAATTTTTTTTTACCTGGTCACCAGGTGTCACATGAAAGGTTGTGAAAACACTAGTTCAAAAATATAGTAATATTTACGCACCCTTTTCTTTGTATTATTTTAAAAAAATGGTAAAAAATCTCGGTCCATCCCCCTATCTCGAAAAGTCCTGATCAAAAATTTTGAAAAAATTCTGGAATATACTTCATCGAGCGAAAATTATCACGAGTGGATTACGTTTGACAATTTATCTGGTATAAAAAAAATACTAAAAATATGTTTCGTGACAATGTGGTGTAGATTTTTTTAAACATAACTTTTAGAACATTACTACTACCGCGCGTTGCTCCTCTAGAGACAAAATAATTTTATTTTATTTGTTTAAAATTAAACAAATATTTAGGTAGTAAATATTTGTTTTACACTTTTATTACTAGATTCTAGATTGAGCTAGATTGATGTATTGGCTATTAGGTAGCTAAGATGCTATAACTATTATGCATTATTCACTAAGAAAAAACGTGAAAATACATATTGGATCTTAAGATGTCAGGGACTTAATTAACTTAGCTTGGGTAAGGATTTTATTTTATTTTAAAAGCAGTCACGGTACGGAACGCTAATTGCGCAACTTCAACTTGCACCTGACCGGTTTTAATTTAATGTCTAAAGTCCTAAATTAACGGTTAAAGGGAATAAATTAAGATTAAAGATGAACGAACTTCGTGGAGGTTGTGTCGCTCCCATGTTGTCATACGGCAAAGATTTTGAACATGAACATTTGAGCACTCGTATAATGTTAACAAAATAACGATATCTTTGATGTCCCATTTTAACCAACAAGGACAAAAATGAGTCACTACTCGAAAGTTCAAGTGTGTTTTATCAATGGTTTTAACACTTCAGTGTGGTGTTTTTAACGTATTTTTATTAAAGTGGTGATAATTTTTAATCTAGTTAAAAAATAATTTGCTCAAGGATGAATAAGTAAAATATTCTCGACAAAAAAGTTAATGCCTAATTTTTGTAAAAATTGCGAACCTACAAACAGCATCTAATACTAGGTTTGATATTAGACTACATTGAATATTTTGAAACGCAATGCATATTTGCCGCTCTGTTGAGGTTACCAAATTGTGAACTTTGTATTAGCTTACTGATGTGACAACCAACACCAGTCTGTTCAACTTAAAAATTACATGAAAATTTGTGAACCATATGATCCCATAAGTAAAGTAAATCCCAAGATATAAGATCCTGCCTTTTTGCTTTTTCAATGGGGCAATAAACGACCCTATTAAGGTTTTGTGCATAGTTGCCAGGTATTACGATAAACGTATTTTTATTTTACCTGCTTTGTATACCGCCCTCACTTGCACCTGCAATCATATTTGATCTATTTCTAATTATATATTTATTACCTGGCAACCCGGTTTGGAGCCCTTTAAGTATTTGATAATATAGGCCTAATGGCCACAGGTCCCCATTAGAATTCGAAGAATACTTTTTATTATTTTTATTTTTAGTTTTACTTAGAACTTATGACGTAATGGTTTTATTTTAATTATGTGGTGTCCGTGGGAAAATTTCAATAGTGGCTAAACAAATAGTGAAAAATGTTTACGACAGTTTGGTAAAAAGAAATTTGAATTGCAAGAAATCAGTGAACTAACAATAACCCCAATTTCTACGATTAAGGCTATTGTAGGAAAACCATCACTCAGGAACAGGAAACAACGGAAAGATTTTCAAATGCTTCATGTAGACGATTGTGAAAAAGACGTCATCATGAGAAAAATATATTCTATGTATGAAGAGCAGTTGGTGCTGACACTAGAGAAAATAAAATTAAGACTGGTGCAGGACGGGACCAATATATATTGTGGCCGATCAACCCTTCACAGAATTCTCTTAAGAATGAGATTCATGTTCCGAAAAATCAACAAAAGGCAAGTAGTGATGGAGTCACAAAGATTACGAATGTTGCGACATACTTATTTACAAGAAATTAAAAAGTATCGATCAGAGAATTAGCCAATAATTTACCTTGAAGAAACATGGTTCGATACCCACGACACTGTGCAAAAAGGATGGGTTGACAGCAGTACAAAATGTCGGACTAACGCACCTTCAAATAAAGGTAAACGAATAACCATTTTGCATGCTGGATCTAAAAGGTCTAAAAGGTTATCTGCAAAAAACATAAAATATTCTAATTTGGACTATCCCGAAGACACGACCGTAGAACTTTTTGAAAATTGGTTTCAAAATTCCATTTTGCCAAATGTTCCCGAACAGAGTGTTATAGTTATGGACAGTGCAAGTTACCATAGTCGCCTACTAAATAAGGTTCCTAATGCAGCCAACATCAAATCGGAAATACAGGAATATATGTTAGAAAGTGGCATTTATTTTGACTTCAGTTATAAAAAAAGGGATCTTTTGGAAGTTTTGAAAGACTATAAATTGAAAAAGAAATATGTTTGTGATAGTATGGCTGAGAAAATGGGACACACTGTTTTGCGGCTTCCTCCGTATTATTGTGTGTTTAATCCAGTTGAACATAACACATGGGCTGAAAAGTCCCGGGCCTAACACATAGATGGCGCTAGTTTTATTGCAGTCACCTTTTTTTCAGTTAATACTAACCTTCAAAAGACAGCTGTTAAAATTTCATGATATTCTATTCATTAGTTTGTGAGTTATTGTGCTAAGAGTGACGCTACTTTTGTTATTTTCAAAACAATGGATCAAAAACAATTTCGTGTTTTAATTTTACACTGCTTCTTGATGGGAAAAAATACCATTCAAGTGAAGCAATGGCTTGAAAAGTGTTATGGGGACTCCGCTCTATCAGAAACAACAATAAAACGTTGGTTTGCTGACTTCAAACGTGGTCGTAGAGACACCGATGATGCAGAACGCAGTGGACGTCCAAATGAGGCGGTAACACCAGAAAACATCAAAAAAATCCATAAAATCGTTTTGAATGATCGAAAAGTGAAGTTGCGTGAGTTAGCTGACATCGTAAAGATATCAAAAGAACGTGTTGGCTTTATATTGCATGAGCATTTGACTATGACAAAGCTCTGTTCAAAGTGGGTGCCGCGTTTGCTCACTGTTGATCAAAAACAAGAACGTGTTGATGATTCTGAGCAGTGTTTGGCCATGTTTAAACGTAACAAACCGGAATTTTTGCGTCGATATGTGACAATGGATGAAACATGGATCCATCACTTCACTCCGGAATGAAAACGATCGTCATCTGAGTGGACAGCAACTGGTGAACCTCGTCCAAAGCGCCCGAAAGCACAACAATCGGCTGGAAAGGTTATGGCCTCGGTATTTTGGGATGTGCGTGGTGTAATATTCATCGACTATCTTGAGAAAGGAAATACCATCAACAGTGAATATTATATAGCGTTATTGGAGCGTTTGAAGGCCGAAATTGCAAAGAAACGACCGCATATGGCAAAGAAAAAAATTTTGTTTCATCAAGACAACGCACCGTGTCACAAGTCAATCAAAACAATGGCAAAACTACATGAATTGAACTTCGAATTGCTCCCACATCCACCGTATTCGCCAGATTTGGCTCCCAGCGACTACTGGCTGTTCGCAGACCTGAAAAAAAAATGCTCGCCGGTAAGAAATTTCGCACGAATGAAGAGGTTATCGCTGAAACTGAGGCCTATTTTGAGGCAAAAGATAAATCGTTCTACAAAAGTGGTATTGAAATGTTAGAGCGGCGCTGGAATGATTGCGTTGCTCTTGATGGAGATTACGTTGATGAATAAAGCTAATTTTGAACCAAAAAAAACCGTGTTTTCTTTGTTAGGCCCGGGACTTTTCAGCCCATGTGTTATTTGGCATCAAGTTAAATCAAAAATAAGTTCACAAAATGTTTCTCCTACTTTAAGCGTGTCAGTGGTTGAATTAGTAAAAAAGTTATATCTGGAAGCCGGAAGAATTCCATTCAACACGTTGTTTAAGTTGAAGATTCATATATTTACGTAAATAATATAAAACCACTGATATTACCTCAGCTGATGACAGTGATAGTGAAACCGAATTAGGCTTAAGTTAAAATATATTTTTATTTATACAATATTCTTGTAAACCCATTCATTCAAACTGTATATTTGTACTTCTTATCCATTTGTTTTTACATGCATCTATGAATAAACATCTCCAAAAACACTTATAATTTTATTTAGTTGCATTAATGAATAAAATTCTTAAGTCCATCTCTGCAACCTATCATAAACAAAAGGTCGGAATTTTTATATTGCCCACTTAAAGCGGCAAAAATCAGAACCTTATATTTTGGAACAGGCTATACTCGTATAATACGTACTTTGTACAGAGAAGAAATTTCTATCTTAATTACGTAGCATTTACTGAATAATACGAGATAAAATCTTAATTTATTAATAGGAAGGAAGGTCAAGCTTATCCTAATACAGTAAACATAGTGTCGTAACCAGACTGCCTATGTAATTACATGCAATAGGATATTATCTGCATTATGAAAGAATATTTTGAAAAAGATTCAGCCAATTTTTTAGAGTAGGAAGTACATTACTACTGAATGTCAGTCAACAACTTTTGATTTTCAGTATTCCGCACTGAACACTTACGAGACCACTTCTGTGTCCGTCAGTCACACCCGATAGTTTTTAAATTTTGACTTATTGAGCTAGTTTTGCTTGTAAAAACATGAGTTCAAAAATAACTATGATATAATACTTGCACATACTTTTCTTTGTGTTATTTTTAGAGAAGTGGCCAAAAACTCCTTGGCCACTCATCCTATCTTGAAAAGTACTGATTAAAAAATGTTGACAAAACTCTAAAATAGTGGTCATAAAGTTTAGATTGAGCGAAAATTATTATGAGTAAATTTGATAATTTATCTGGTATAGAAAGAAAAAACTATGAAAACATGGTTTTCATAGTTTTGCTTGACAATATCAATATGGTGGAGGTTTTGTTAATATACTTCACAGTATATTACTACTCGCGCGTCTGTACCCAGACAAAAGAATTTTATTTTATTCGTTTATAATTAAACAAATATTTAGGTAGTAAATATTTTATTACTGGATTCTAGCTGATTCTGGGCTAGATTGATTGATTGGCTATTAGGTAGCTAAGATGCTATAACTATTATACATTATTGACTAAGAAAAAAACGTGAAAATACATATTTGATCTTAAGATATATACATGTGTCAGGGACCTAATTAACTTAGCCTAGGTACGGATTTTATTTTAAAGGCAATTACGGTTCGGAACACTAATTACGCAAGTCTAACTTGCACTTGACTGGTTTTTTAACTTATTTTAGAGCAATGTGTGTTTTTATGTTATTTTTTCCAAAAAAATAATTTAGGCATAACATTGCATTTACTTTCAGGATTAACTTTCATTATAAATATGAATTAGTAACTGTTCAAGCCGGCAAATTCTAGATACTGTAGTATTTTTAAATTGAGATAAGTATTTTAAATAAAATGCACTTCACTAACACAATCACCAAAGATTTATCGCATATATATATATATATATATATATATATATATATATATATATATATATATATATATATATATATATATATATATATATTTTTAACAGTGTATCTGGCATCTCGTGTGTGTCATTACCATTGTTGTAAAATTTGACATTTGTTATTGTTAAAATAGTAGCAGCTCAGAAATTGGCCGAGTAGTTGTTTACATAGAGCGTTTAAAAAAATAGTTTTGTGAACAAATGGAAATTTCACTTGAAGGTTTTCGTTGGATAATTTTTTACGATATTAATAAAGGCCTAACAATGCCTCGAATCGCTTCGTTTAACTTTTGGTAATGAATCGCGATCATAAAGATTATTTACAATTGATTTTCAGAATTTCGTCGTGGTCGTGCTTCCGTCAGCGATGAATTTCGTGAAGGTCGACCAAAATCGGTTGTTCCAAAAAACATCGATACTATGCGCAACATGATTGAAGAGGATCAGAATGTGACTTACTGTGAGATGGAGGTATAGTTAAGCAAATTGCAGACTACAGTATGTTCGATTTTGCATGAACATTTCGCTGTGAAAAAGATCTGTTCCCGATGGATACCGAATAATTTGACCGAAACTCAAAAACAGGCTCGTGTCAATTGGTGTAAGAAAATCCTCAAAAAATTCGATCGAAGGCATGCAAAATCCGTATACAAAATCGTAACAGGAGACGAAACTTAGATATATTCGTACGAGCCGGAAACTAAGCAACAATCACTATTTGGTTGTTCCAAGCTGAACCGAATCCAAAAAAGTGGCTGGCGAAGCACTTCTAAGAAAACGATCGTTTGTTTCTTTGGTTATACTGGACATGTTGCAACTATTGCTTTAGAGGGTCGAAGAACAGTTAATGCTGAATGGTATACAGCAATTTGTTTGCCAGAAGTCAGCGATGAAATCAGGAAAAATCACCGAAAATGTCGCATCATGCCAGCTCCCACACAGCACGTCAAACAATCGATTATTTGACGGAAAAAAACATCAAATTAATGTCTCATTGCCCATATTCACTTGATCTAACGCCAAACGACTACTTTTTGTTGTCTTTTGAATGTGGACAGCAATTTTCATCGCCTAAAGAAGTTGTTGAATATTTCCAAAACCATGTATTTGAGGTGCCAACTTCAGAGTAGAAAAAATGTTTCGACAATTGGTTCGAAGGCAAGCAAAAGTATCTAAATCTTAAAGGCGAATATTTTTTTTCATTGTTTTTGTAAAAACTTAAAAGGTAGCCCTCACACAATACTTTCTTTACGGAGGGAAGTAAGAAATAGTTTTAGCTGTGCCTAATACGACTCATAATACACGACACGAATGTTGTAAATGCATGTGAATTTTTCAAAGCCCCCATTGAAACAAATTTTAAGTGGAATACTCAGATTTTTACAATAAATTAGGATCATCACTGTTGGTTTATGCTAATTGTTATTGCTCTTAAATTTGTTCATAATCCAATATAAGTCAGTGAGTAAGTTTTGAAAGCGGAAATGAAAGATGAATTAATCAGTCTAAATACATTTATTCTTTACTATAATCTCTTTTAAGCTCAATACATTTTTTTCAGCGATTTTTCGATTCATTTACCCCATCTCTAAAGTCGTTTTCCGGAAGACTTTCAAAATACCCATTTACGGATGCTATCACCGCATCATTTGTTGAAAAATGCTTTTGAGGTTGTGAACTGACGGAAGTCAGGCGGAGCCTGATCTGGTTAATAGGATGGATGTTCCAACAATTCGTACTTTAACTCGACCAGTTTTGCCATTGCCAAAGCACCTCTGTGAACAGGTGCATTGTCATGATGAAAGATGATTTTATTCTTCCTCAGTTTTCTCGTACAGCTGGTGCAAAAAGTTGCAATAATACTCTCCTGAAATTGTTTTACCGGTTTGAAGGTAAAAAAACGGATGTCATAATTTTTTTGGACCACTTTGGCTGCTTTAGAGTTAAACAACCAGGCTCAGTCCACTGTGCGGTTTGTTGTCACAGTTCAAAATCATACTGGTAAACCCAAGTCTCATCCATAGTTACAAATCGACTCACAAAATCAGTTTTATTCTTTGTGAAACCAGCCGAATGTTGTTTAGAAAGTTTTTCTCGAGTGCGTTTTTGTTCCGATGTTAGCAAATGCGACAAATCTTGTGAATAGTTTTCTCATACTCAAAACATTAGTTAAGACCCACAGTTAATTGATGGTCTTCCAGCAGCAGTGTACCTGCAAAACAGTTTCTTCAGTTGTTTCAGTTTTTGGACGTCCTGAACGTGGATATATACATTGACGCTTGTACGACCACGTTTAAACTCTAGAATCCATCTATGAAGGAGCAGATTTCTTTAACATTTTCACTAACTTTGTATGGATTTCAGTTGCCGATAACCCTTCCAAAATAAAGAATTTTACACTGCACGATATTCGATTTTTTCCATTTTAAAAAAAATACTCAACTCTACTTTAACCAGCTGATAAACAATAAATGGCTTGACAAATCGGCTTGAAATTTAGGGTGTGTTCATATGACAGATGAAGCTTCAAAATGGTGTTCAATATTTGGTTCAAGTGATGCTCCATAGGTGTCGCTTTCAAAACTTATCGACTGAGCTGATATTAATAAAGTATTTATACTGTATATCAAAAAGAGGGATATTTAAAAGGCTTAAATTTTTGCGGCTACCGGCATCTTTTAAAGACGTTTAACCATCTCAAAAAAAAACATGTTTACTCTACCCAAAATAATCCCTATCCAATTACATTTATTGACAATAATAGAAAGTAGTTGTGATTAGGCGGCCGTTACTTTCAGTTTACCGTCGATTCTAATATTCATTGGTAATTTTAAGCCATTAAAAGGAGGATATTTGAACATATAAATGATTTTATGCGTGTTATTTTTTATTGAGTGTTATATTTTGACGTATTTTCAGCATTGTAAATTTGTTTATAAACCTGTAGAAATCAATACTATCTGTGCATTTATGCTATCTACGTGGGTAATTTTTAGATAATAAAAATCAACTGTAATAAACATGGTGACTAGTACATAATGGCTTAATTCAAACGCAGTCCTGAACTTGATCCTAATTCTCATTCAACCCTGTTATTCATTTATCTGTAATATATAGAAAATCATATATACCCGAAGGTAGGTGAATTGAGAAGAAGAAAATACTAATACATAACATTTATTTGTATAAACAAAAATTTATTTCTCAACCTAGTTTTCATTGAGCTCAATAAATTTCGTCCAGCGAAATGCCAATTTGTTAATTCCCTCAGGAAAAAAATTGTTTCGAACTCTACATAATACTTGTTTACAATATAGATAACCTCTTCATTCGACGAAAATCTCTCCCCCCCATCAAGCAAATTTTTGAAGTTAGAAAATGAAAAAGTTACGTGGGGCCAAATCTGGGGAATAGGGTAGGTGGGAAACTATTTTGAAGCCTATCTTGTGCACTTTTGTCATTGAAAAGGCCAGTGTGTGAGCAGATGCATTGCCTTGGTGAAGGAGCACTTTTTTGTGCGCTAATCTTGGTTGCTTCTGCTGCAACTCACTATGCGAACAGTCCAATAACCTTGCGTAATAAGAGCTGTTTTACCCTTTTCCAAACAATCAATCATGATGATATCCTGTGAATCTAATTCTTCAGAGGAAATCTCAATCGGACAGCCTGAACGTGCAGCATCTGCAGTGCCCGTATGGTCACGTTTAAATTTATTTATCCAGTAATAAATGGACTTGAGTGCTGGTGTCCCGTGAACTTCTTCCAGTTCAGTTTCTGTCAATGCCACAATCCACTTTTTTAAGTAAAAATATTTTTCATTTTACGATAATCGACCTTATTCATTTATAGTTATTGTAAAACAACTGAAAATAAACGAAGTCCATATTTCAGCAGTTTACCAACTGTTCCCTTGTTCGTCAAATCCATCCTGAGACGCGTTTCGTCGTATCACGGCTCGTCAGTCAGGCTAGGATTGACAAACAAGAGAACAGAATTTACTGGTACTTACCCCAGAAGTTACGGAGTGCAATGTTAGGATACAACGAATTGTACTAAGTACGCATACCTATTAGTCCATCGAAAGCTGACACAGTAGCTTTCGAGCCTCCTCAGGCATATATAGTTATTGTAAAACAACTGAAAATGGACGAAGTTCATATTTAAGCAGTTTACCAGCAGTTCCCTTCTTCGTCAAATCCATCCTGAGACACGTTTCACCGTATCACGGGTCGTCAGTCAGGCTAGGACTGACAAACAAGAGAATAGAATTTACTAATACTTATCCCAGAAGTTACGGAGTCCATTCGACCATTTTCAGTTGTTTTACAATAACTATATATGCCTGAGGAGGATCCTTCCAAAAACGCTAGCGGCTTTTAAGCGTTGACTGTGTCACCACTCTGGCGGCTCGAAAGCTGCTATATCAGCTTGCGATGGAGTAATAGGTATGCGTACTTAGAACAATTCGTTGTCTCCTACCTTGGTTCTCCTTATTCATTTTGGAAATAACATGTTTTGATTCTACATTAATTTAGGGAATCCATCTGAATATCGCATAATCTGTCTAATAGCTAGTCCGCCACTGCATTTCAGACTCTGTACTAAAATCTATTTTATGTAGCATATTTAATTAAATCCTAAAAAACATATTGAACAAGGATAGTGTATTAATGTATGTTATTATTTCTTATCTCTAAACTCAATAAAAAGATAAACTATTATGGTGCCATTATATCTAATTACCATTAAGAAAACAGTATTAATAATATATACTAAACCTGGCCAAAGAACATATGTATAAATAAAAAAAAACTTGAGTGATAAGCGTACTAACGAATAAACAGACAGAGATACGTTGATATATATATATATATATATATATATACATATATATATATACATATATATATATATATATATATATATATATATATATATATATATACATATATACATATATACATATATATATATATATATATATATATATATATATATATATATATTATATATATACATACATATATATATACATACATATATATATATATATACATACATATATATATATATATATATATATATATATATATATATATATATATATATATATATATATATATACATACATACATATATATATATATATACATACATATATATATACATACATATATATATATATATATATATATATATATATATATATATATATATATATATATATATATATATACATATATATATATATATATATATATATATATATATATATATATACATACATATACATACATATATATATATATATATATATATATATATATATATATATATATATATAATTTTGAGGGATTTTTCGTTAAAAATGTCAATTTATTGCAAAAAAAATGGTTACAAATTGATTATTCAAGTATTGTCCATTGCTAGCCACTAATTTCTCCCATCTTTATGGCAGCATATGAATAACACATTGAAAGAAAGAACGACTCCTCTTTTGAGGTTTTCCACGAATCGACCCATTTTTTGGTATCCTCATAAGAATGGAAGCACTGTTCAGATAGGCTGTGCGTTATCGATCAGAACAAATGATAACCAGAAGGAGCAATATCTGGAGAGTACGGAGGATGAGGTAGCACGTCCCATCCAAGCTCTTCTAGCGTTTCTTTGACGGGTTTGCAACATGTGGCCGAGCGTTGTCATGTTAAAAAATCACTTTGTCGTGTCTTTTGGCATATTGCGGTCGTTTTTCCTTCAACGCTCGGCTCAATTGCATCAGTTGTTGTCGGTAATATTCCACAGTAATAGTTTCGTTGGATTGAAGCAGCTCATAATACACTTCACTCAGCTTGTTCTACTAGATACATAAGCTTGGAGCCATGAATATTCGGCGTTGGCGAAGATGTTGATGGTCCTCCGGGCTTCACCCATGATTTTTTGCCCTTTGGATTATTGTAGCGTTTCCATTTTTCATCACCATTTACAATACGCTGTAAAAAACTTTTCCGAGTTGAAGCAGTTGTTCATAAGTGAAAAATCATTCAACGTCTCTCGGTTTCAATTCATATGGTACCCGATTTCCTTGCTTTTGAACCATTCCCAGTGCATGTAAGCTCTCGGAAATGGTTGTGCGATCAACTCCTAATGATTCTGCAAGTTTTTTTTCCATTTGGCACGGGTCTTCATCGAGTAATGCCTCCAATTCTTCAAACTTTATACTTTTTTGGCTGGCCTGGACGTTCTTTGTTTTTCGTGTCGAAATTACCACTTTTAAAGCGTGGAAACCAGTACTCACATGTTTTTATCGATGGAATATAATCACTGTAGGTTTCCGACAGCAATCGATGACTTTCAGCAATGCTTGTCTTCGAATTAAACAAGAAAAGTAATGCTTCCTGCAAATGGTGTTTTGTTAGCACGTAATTCGGCACATAATATGTTGTTTACACCTAAGCAAAATATAATTAAAGTTTAATGATGGGGCTTCACCATAAATATAGCAACAGATTGACCCGACACGTTATAAGTTACGCCCTCTCTTAGAAATCCCTCAATTAACACTCCTAGGATATATAGTGGCGTGCAAAAGTTTCCGGCCAGTGACATTTCATACTCTAATTTATTAAAAACAAGACTAATGATTTTTAATCATTATGATATGTGAGTATGAGATATATGAAACAAAATAATATAGTAAAAGAATATTATTTATGTTTGTAAATATGTTTATTATTATTATTCTTATATTTATATGTGCAAAAGTTTCCGGCCAGTTTGTACTACGAGAAAAATTATTAGTCCATATGCTCTATAATAGACTCAAATTATTATTATGTTAATATTTTGTAGCCATACCCTTTGCAGCAATAACAGCCGCACAACAATGTGGCATTGACTCAATTAATCGATTAATACAAGCAGGTGAAATTTTATCCCATTCTTCCTTCAATGATTTGAATAATGCGGCTTTATTTGAATATGTATGATTTCGAACTTGACGATCTAGCGTTTCCCATAAGTGTTCTATTAGGTTCAAGTTGATTCAGATGGCCAGCTTAAAACTCTCACATTTGAAGCAGAAAACCACTGTTTTAACAACTTGGAGGTCATTATCCTGCTGAAATATCCAATTCTGCGGCAATGTTTTTCTTCAGTATATGATAACAAATTGTTTTCTAAAATGTCCTTGTAAATATCAGCGTTCATATTTCCGTTGATCTCGATCAGTGGACCGACTCCTTGTGCAGAGAAAATTCCCCAAACCATCACACTTCCTCCACCGTGTTTTACAGTAGGAATTTGGTACCGAACATCATTTCTCGTACCATTAGGACGTCGTACATGTTGTCTACCATCGCTTCCAAAAAGATTAAATTTAGATTTGTCTGAGAAAGCTACTTTTTTCCAATCTTTGATTGTCGAATTTAGGTGATCTTTGGCAAATTGTAATCGGGCCTTCTTATTCTTTTGACTGTTTTTTAATACCTATACGGCCAAAAAGTTTTCTTTCCTAGGTTTTCATTCTTTAGCTCGCGTGCAGTTTCGGCAGCAGTTTTCTTGACAATCGCAGTTGATTTGCGTTTAATGATATGATCTAATTTTTTAGCCGTTTTTCTTGGTCTTCCACTACGCGGACGTTAAACTATATCCATAACGGTATTTTACAATATCGTTCACGGTTGATTTACCTATCGATAATAATGAAGCAATTCACGAGAAGACTTTCCTTCTTTTGAAAATTGTATTACTCTCTCACGAATTTGGATTTGCATATGCCGAGCCATGTTTATGCTTCCACAACCTTTTAGGAACCAAATGTGAACATTCAACGCGCTATTATTCGTAAATACGTCTTTGAACGTCCTACTGCGTCAATGTATATTATGTGGCCGGAAACTTTTGCACATATAAATATAAGAATAATAATAATAAATATATTCACAAACATAAATAATATTCTTTTACTATACTATTTTGTTTCCTATATCTCATACTCACATCTCATAATGATTAAAAATCATTAGTCTTTTTTTTTAAATTAGAGTACGAAATGTCACTGATCGGAAACTTTTGCACGCCAGTATATATATATATATATATATATATATATATATATATATATATATATATAATATATATATATATATATATATATATATATATATATATATATATATATATATATATATACAAATATATATATATATATATAAATATATATATATATATATATATATATATATATATATATATATATATATATTATATATATATATATATATATATATATATATATATATATATATATATATATATATATATATCGTGAGTTTCAAGTAGGCTGCTCATCATAAAACCTAAAAACTACATTTTAGCAGCCAAATTTATTAAAAAGGTCTAAAACTTATATTCAGTATGGTTGGAATTTAAAATTCTAATCTGCCAGTTGACTTTTGTTTTCGATGTCGTTATTTTAGTCATCGAGGAGATATTTTTATTACAAAAAGTATGTGTTTTTAGAATTTTGACATAAATTCTCCTTTTTATCGGTGTAATCATGAACAAAATACATATTCTGGGGTTGTACTGCACAGCTTTACCGTATACATTACTGATGCTTTTGTCACTTTAAACTCCTAAAGCCATGTATCCACTAGCCAACAATTGACGCGCAACACGTGACGTTCAACATGTTCGACAACGTTGCACAACAGCGCGCGACGTGACGCATGTTTCCGTGCAACATGCAGTTGCGTATCAAATCACTGATCGTGTGGACAGACAACGTTGCTAAACAAAAGTTCCTCGTCGACGTTTAACATAATGAGCAACATGTTGCGCGTCAATTGTTGCCTAGTGGATACAAGGCTTAATTGTCATTAGACGATAACTGCTAATTCACTAAGAAAGTTTAATTTTAAAACTAGTTTAATTTGGTACCTTTGACAAGAACACCATCAAACTAACTAAAGCTATAAAACTGAAAAGTAGAGAAATAAAGGTGCTAAAGCTATAAAGCTGAAAAGTAAAGACTGAAAAATTCGTTTTTATTTATGATTAAACCGATTAAATTGAAAAATGATTTTAAAATTCTGAAAAATAGTAACATTCCTACCTGTACAAAGGTTTAATTACCGATTTTTATTGTAATTTTCCTCTAAAGCCTCTTACACACGATCAAGCAAGTTGGTCCAACCAGTTTGTCATTCAAGTTGGTCAAATAAGTTTGACGTTACACCATCAAGTCAAATGGACAGACGGACAAACTTCTCATCAGTATGCACCGGTTACCAGTGAAGTGTGGATTGTTCCGCACATTGTGATTTATTGTTGTATTATTATTTGTTTTTTTTCGATTTCCATGATGGATATAAACCACTTATCTTATTTGTATGGACTGTTACTGAAAGACAAGAAGGTTAAAAGGAAAACAAACTGATAAAAGTAGAGCAAAGAATGGTTATTTAACGAGCACATTGTTGCCATATTGATTTATTGAACTAATTGAGGTGTGAGCCCTAAAATTGGCATAATTATATGAGGATGGACGATGATACTTACTTATTATTGCTCTTACTTGTTTTGCCAAAAAAAAAACATGACATAGCGAGAACACGAACTGGTTAGTTGGGTGGTTTGAAGGCTGGCTGACGTCCTGCATGATCAAATTTACTTGTCAAGCCGTCAATCTTCCAATAACTTTTCTGACAAATCCAGAAAACCATCTATCTCACCAATTTCGCGGCTACACCATCAAACTTACTTGACTAATTGGCTTGACTAGCCAAGTTGGACCAACCAATCAGATTTAAGTTTTTGGCGGTATTAGTAAATAATTATCGTTATATCAATATTTTCATATT
This sequence comes from Pachyrhynchus sulphureomaculatus, assembly GCA_019049505.1. NCBI lineage: Eukaryota > Metazoa > Arthropoda > Insecta > Coleoptera > Curculionidae > Pachyrhynchus > Pachyrhynchus sulphureomaculatus. Next base: position 134,119,286 of record CM032454.1, on the reverse strand, counting down.
TTACACAACAAAACAAGGTGTAATGATTGAAGAAATTTTGTCGATTTTCGAATCGAGTGTCAGTCAGTATTGACCGAGCTTTGATATCTGTAAAAAATGTTCGTACCAATCAATCTCTAATTTTTAAAACCAGTCTATGAAAATTGATTAAACTATTTTGAAACTACAGTCAGGATACCAAAGATTTATTTGTTTTTTTGACGAGTAGTTTATTTTCCACCCTAGGGAAAATATCTAAATAAAGGCTGTTCATAGAATAGCTAGGAAGTAACCTTTTTAAATGGTAGCGTCTGATATTTCATACTGTTTTAATAAACCGCGATAACCTTTGCTCTATAAATTAAATTTTAAAATCGTTACAGATAATAGGGCTTTTCAAATAACGTCGCCTCTCAGCTTGTCTGATTGTTTTCCTCAGTTTATATTCTATCAGGTTGTCGTGTGGACGCGTCCTGATCAGACTGCATTATCTTGAACTGATCTATTGGATTTAAATTAATAAATTAAAATATAATGAGTGCCTATAAAACCATAGGTCGCTGTTGTTTTACTACAGTGTTATTGGTAATTTTAGCCTATTTAATAATTTTATTATTAAAACGGAAGTTTAAATTCAATGGTTGGTTTATGACGGGAAATTAGCGTTCAAAATAGCGTAAGTAATAGTTTAATATTACGACTAGTGTTTAGATAAACCACAGAATATAATAGTTTTTAATTGAAGTCTTGTGAAAATTATTCCCTCGATGCTTTACTCACGGATGGCCATGATTTTCTGGCGGTCGTGTTTATCGATTTTGTTAAAATGGGGTGGTTATCAGCTGTTCGACTTGAACAACCCCTCTCGTGTCTTTGAAATGGGGTTATACCTTTAAATAGTAGTGATATGTTTTATATTTTTGGTATTTAGGTGTTTAAAAACCTTTTGATGCATATTTTTGATACTCTTTAAACAAATAGTAAAGAATAGTTTTATACTGAATGGCGAAGAGGCCTAGACGGCGTCGTGCGGCCGATTTGGCATTTGACGCCTCTGAGTACTTCTCCGATGATTTTACAGATTTTAATGACGATAGTGGCAAGTATTAATATAGTCATTAGTTTTATAAATATATTGGATACTTTTTATCAAATTTACCTAATTCTGTCGATTTTCGTCTACTTTTATATTCGTAATTTCATTTTTTCAAGTTGCTAAACGAACATATTCTAAACCATGCAATAATAATAGAAACGAAAGTATTTCATCAGCGTCTGATAGTCTTTATTGTACAATTACAAAGGTATGTTGGGAATGTGGAATCTTTGGCACAATGACACTACTCAGTATATATCACCACTACACTTTATTTTTACACTCGACGCGAGTTTCGCTAACCATGTTAGCTTCATCAGGAGCGATAATTGACTAAAGGTAAACTACAAATCTACCCTATTTATACTTAGCGTAACACCTAAATTACTCAGGCGGAACTAATGGCATAAGGCGAGGCCTTCAGTTCCGGTCAAGTAACCAGTAGAAGGGACTATAAAGAATAGGCACTCTGTCTTTTACATTTTATAATTTCTATACTTTCATATGCGTTCAACAATCTCCTATCAGATACATTTTTAATTAATCTTAGATTAGCTAATGTTACAGTATGATCAGCTTCAAGGGCATGTTCGGCAATGCTAGACTTTTCTGTTCTACTGTATTTTAAATGTGTCAAATGTTCTTTAAAATCGTGTTTCAATTGACCTTTTTGTTTGCCCAACATACTTTTTGTCGCAATCATTACAACTAATTTCATAAATTCCACTTTTCTCACAATTAGGAATCTTATCTTTGGGATTTCCTAAGATATTCCTCAGATTATCTGATGACTTATAGACTAAGGTGACGCCTACCTTTTAAATACCTTATTGAGTCCCCTGCTGTATTTCGGATTATATGGTATGGAGATATACATACTTTTCTTTGCGTGTAAAAAAGGTGGAATTCTGAATATTTAACCTGAACTTATGTCTATTTATTAACTCGTGTACTGAGTCATCGTCATAACTATTAACTCTAGTTATATTTCTAATACGATTCCTTTCATTATTAAAGTTTACTCTATTCAGAGGAAAAGGGACCAAACGATGAACAAAAAAATGTAATGCGGCTAATTTGTGTTGTTTGCAATGAAATGAATCATTAGGAATATTTCTATCTGTTACTGTGTCTTTTCTATAGATATCAAATTCTAACCTATTATTATTTTTAAAAATTAAAATATCTAGAAAAGGCAGTTGCATTACGTTTGATCATATATCTGATATATGGGGGGGAGTGAAATCGGAAATGTCACAAAAAAAAAAAAAAATTACCAAATCATTGAGTCAAATGAAGGCTTGTGAAAACACGAGTTCACAAATATATATGATATAATACTTGCGCACACTCTTCTTTGTATTATTTAAAAAAATCTCTGTCCCCCCATCCTGTCTTGAAAAGTACTGACCAAAAATTTTTGAAAAAAACTGAAATATTCTTCATACAGTGTAGATTGAGCGAAAATTATCACGAGTACATTACGTTTGACAATTTTTCTGGTATAAAAAAAACTACGTGCATTGACAATCTCGAGTAGGTTTCCCTACGGTATGGTGAAGATAAATATATTTTCAGTACCGCGCGTCTTGCCTCCAGCGACAAAATAATTTTATTTTATTTGTTTATAAGTAAACAAATATTTAGGTAGTAAATATATGTTTTACACTTTTATTAGTACGAGGGTGGTTTGAAAAGTTCGCGGCCTAGTCAAGAAAACAAAATAAAATACGTACAAAAATATTTTTATTTTTCGACGTAATCTCCACCTAGCTATATGCACTTCTTCCACCTCCTTCCCAAAGCTTCCACACCTGTTTCAAAAAAAGATTCCTCAAGGTCTTCAAAATACTGGTTAACTGCAGCTTCAACTTCTTCATTTGATGAAAATTTCTGGCCAACGAGGTGTATTTTTAGGTTTGGACACAGATAAAAATCCGAAAGTGCCAAATCAGGAGAATAAACCGAATTCGAAACCACAATCCTGAATTTGAGCCATAGACTCAACAGACGTGTAAACGCGAGCATTGTCCTGATGGAACAAAACTTTCTTTCTCAGTAATCCTGGGCGTTTCTCTTTAATTTCTTGACGTAAACGACGTAAAAGGGTGCAATAGTAAGTCGAGTTTATTGTTTCGCCTTTCGGAAGGTAGTCCACTATAATAATACCTTTAGCATCCAAAAAAAACTGATGCCATCACTTTTCCAGCCGACAGAAATGCCTTCGCTTTCTTTGGGGTCGGTTCACCAGATTTTTTTACTGCTTGGATTGTTGTTTTGACTCTGGAGTATAGTGGTGAACCCAGGCTTCGTCCATTGTCACAAATCTGTTAAAAAAACCTTGCAGATCAGCCTCTCCGCGAGAAATCTTGAGTCGAATTCGTTTTTGTTCAACTGAAGGCAATCTGGGGACCCACCTAGCGAAAACTTTAGAAAATCCAATAATATTTTGTGTTTGTTCATACGAGATGCCTATAGTGTCTGCAATCTCCACGATAGTTAATCTGTGGTCTTTCAATATGAGATCACACACTTTTCCGATGTTTTCTTCGGTCGTACACGTCATGGAGCGAGGGTCATCTTTGATGCTCTCTCGGCCACGTTTAAATTCTGCAACCAATTTTTTCGCAGTGGTATATAATGGAGCAGATTCCCCTAGTGTTGTTTTTATATCATCGTGGATCTCCTTTGCTGTTAATCTTTTTTTAAACAGGTACTTGATGGCCGCACGTTGTTCAGTTTTTTCCATTTTGCCAAAAACGCTGCACGTGCTCTCACCAAACTCGTTATAAACTAAAAACCACAAATTTTACAGCAACATAATTTTACACTGTGACAACCAAAGAAAGTATGAACTTATTGAGGGTACTATAATAAAAATATTATGATTATTTTTTGGTGAGGCCGCGAACTTTTCAATCCATTCTCGCAGATTCTATTAGGTAGGTAAGATGCTATAACTATTATACATTGTTGATAAAGAAAAAAACGTGAAAATACATATTAGATCTTAAGATATATACATATCAGGAACTTTTTGTATTTATTTTTTATTTTAAAAGCATTCGCCCTACAGAACACTAATTGCGCAAGCCCGACTTGCATTTGGCCGGTTTTTTTACTTATAAAATTAATATATTTAAAATCGGCGTTAAAAGCTCTTTTATTTTTTTTATTGTATTCTTATTTTCCATGGGTTATTAAAAGGACGTAACGTTTGCATTTTGGAAATTTTTTAGTAAGTGTCTATCGCAGCAGTATACTAAATTATTCAATCTGTAACAAAAAAATCTGTATTGTAGTTTAGATTCAATGAGAGATAATAAATGTATTTTTTTATTTGATTTTCTTTTGGAAATTGTGGCGTAGCCAAAGGAGACCAAGGGAGCATATGCCTATTCTACCCTTTTGTGAAAAGTGAGTGCAAGTTTTTAGAATTTCACTGTAGTTATGGGTTTTTCATGAAAAATCTTTCTTCTTTTTGCTTCCCTTACTAAAGGAAAATCTTGTATTCGTGCAAGAATCAGACTTCGAGATATTTGGATTTCTTCATGGTTCAGTGAGACTAGATCACACACATAGTCAGTTATTTCCATCAGTATGTCTGATTTAAACTTTGGTACACATATAATACTTGACGTAGGGATGGAAGCGTTACGTTTTGTGTAATGTCACCAAAGGGGGCAGGGAATAAGAGGAATTTGTTTAGAATAATTATTTACGGTCAAACATATAAGGAGCCGCGGAGGGTGTTAAAGGGGCTGTATCGGGTATCGTGTTACACGTCGTTTTCAGGGTTCTTGTAGGTAAGAATTTTGAAAATGTGTAATTTTTTTCACGATTATCAAGGTAGAGAGAGGGTTAGAGAGGTTGTTTCGTAATGCCTTATTATAAGTCCCTTTCGGGGTTTTGAGAGTCAATAAATCTGAAAATGGCGTTATTTTTTTTGTATTCTCACTTAATTGAACATGCAAGAAGTTAATGAGGTAAAGGAGGGGGTTGTTTTGAATATATTGCGTTGTACGTTCATTTTACGTTACTTGCAATCAACGAGTTTGAAAACTGTGTTATTTTTTAAAAATTTTCGGTTGGTCAAACATGTAAGAAGTTAATAAGGAAAGGGGGGGGGTTAGACTCGAACTTAGAACATGTCTTGTTATACGTTATTTTTAAGGTTTTTTAAAGCGAGGAATCTGAAAATTGTGTCATTTTTTAATATTTTTAGTTTTGGCAGAAATCCTGTGTAGAGAAAAGTATCAGATTTCAGTTGTCATTATCTCTGAAACCCATTCTATTTTTTACCTTTTTTATTATGTATCTAATATTTAAAATGTCGACTTATAGTGTTTGGATTAATTTTTTTTAGTTCTTATTTGCGAATTACGTGTGCAAGAAAAGTGCTTGATAAATTACTTTATTGATTTTTTTTCCTTAAAGAAACGTCCTTTGTACTAGCATGCCCCCTCCGCCCCTTGAATCTAGCTACTCTACAGTCTGTACATTTTTCCTTATAAAAGTATATATAGTTGAAATCTTCCCTTTTTTATTTGATACTTAACTCGACAAGTTATAAATATAAAATTTCTGTTTTGGATATGCGATGAAACACGCTTGCAGAGCCGGTGCTATCATAAAGCCACTGCGTAATGATTTAAGGGCCCGTAAAAGCTCAAAATTTGCTAAACTTAAACTTGAACTCCTCGCTTATAGAGGCAATATATTTTCTTTCATTTTTCCTAATAATGTCAATATTATTTATCTTTGAAATAAATTTTTATTTAGGAATATCTAAAAGAGAGCAAAATTTTTAAATAAATATATCTCCCTAATTATGTTTCAATAATAATGACATTTTGGATCTTTTAATATCTTAAAAACTATTTAAGTATAGAATGTTACATGAAATATATGTAGATTATATATATCCAGATATTGAAAAATACTTGGTGTCCGACTTCAATAAAACGCAGGGGTGCCTCGCTAGAAATTTTTAGTACACCCTGTATAAATTGAAGTATTTCTAAATCGTGAACCTTTATTTTAATACCGATAATGGTTTTTCTTCATCAGTTTATTAAATAGACTCATAATGATGATTCATTCAATCTATAACTCTGAGCCAGGGTTACTAATACAAATTATAACTCGTTCAAATCAATCCAGCAGTTTAGTTCTCAACAAATTTTTTTCCCACTATTTTACGTCGTTTTAATTTCAATGCCAATTTTTAATCCGACGAGGTTCCTAGGAAAACATTGCGCTTAAAAATAAGCGAATATTTAAAAAAGTGAAGGTATTTGGTCTTTAATTTATGAAAACTCATGAGTGCACTGTTTAGATTGTACGTCGTAAACTTAAAACGTCTGGCTTCGAATTATTTTATTATTAGCACTTAAATTTAATTTCTAAAGTGGTTTGAGTGTAATTCCCTGCTTATCTTGTTAGTAAATAGGGTTTTTATTATAGCAATACAATTCCATGAAAAATCCAATTAGAAGTTTATACAGAGAGGTAATGCTAGAAGTGAAGCTTTGTATTACGAGGTAAAAGTATTTCACTAGATAGTCTTGTGCACCAGAGATTCTTGGTCTACATAATATGTAATAAGTCCCAGGACTTCTGTGTTTCAAAAAGCTTCCTATAATTTCCCTTTTTTTTTATCGTTCACCTCCTCGCCTGAATCGGGATTTTTAACCTTTTTTTTTCATATCCTAAGGATATCGGAAAAGATGTAATACCTGTCAACGTTGTCCAAGTGCCGAAACATACATTTTTGTATTTCACGGCACCCTTTTAGACAACGCGGTAGTGCTGCCCGAACGTTATTGCATTCTGCAAACAACTACTACGTATGTATTCGACCTAAGCCAAATATGCTTAAATGAATTAACAAATTAGTGTACAGACCTGCCGGGATTGGAACCCGAGAGCTTCTGCACCTACTTTGGGAAATAAAGAAGGAAACTAGAAAAATGTAAAATTCAATTAAATCCTTTTGGAAATAAATCAGTTAATCTCGAACTTACAGATAAGACGGAATCAGATATAATTCTTTTAAAATTATATGCACGTTACGTTTTTTACTTGTTCATATGCATTTCATTAAATATAGTCTATATAAAAGTGCTCAAAAAAGCTATTTTAAAAACACATCTTTAAAATGTAGCTACACAAGTGGAATTGGAGGTGGCAAGGAAATTAGTCAGTTATGAAATCTGCCTGCTGGGAAATAACGATATTTAAATATTTGGTTACTTCGCGCTTAACATGTAAGATCGAGCATCATGGAAAAACTACATTGTTTGTCCAGCATTTAAAGGCACGTGGTCCAGTAATCCAGGCAAGATATGTTAGTAAAATGCAGATAAACTAAGCTAGTTATTTGATCTGATAATGTAGATGCACGAATGGTTCGCTTAACATTAGCAGCCCCTAAACTTATTAATTATTAAATATTGCTGTTGAAAATTTGATCGGCGTACACTATAAGGATTTTCTAATACCTATGCTGTGTGTGTATTTCAAAAATTCTACACTCAATGTCTGGTAAATGCTACCTCGTTGGCATTTTTCTAGTATAATTTTTCGCCTGAGTTATTTTAATATAAAGATTACTCGTATATTCTTAAGCAATCACACTATTAAAAAAACCGGCCAAGTGCAAGTCGGACTTGCGCATTTAGTGTTCCATACGGTGATTGCTTTAAAATAAAATAAAATAAATTCCTTACCTAGACTAAGTTAATTAGGTCCCTGACGTGTATATATTTTAAGATCCAATATGTTTTTTCACGTTTTTTCTTAGTCAATAATATATAATAGTTATTGCATCTTAGCTACCTAATAGCCAATAAATCAATCTAGTTCAATCTAGAATCTGGTAATAAAAGTGTAGAACAAATATTTACTACCTAAATATTTGTTTAATTGTAAACAAATAAAATAAAATTATTTTCTCTCGGTACAGGAACGACGCGAGACTCGGTAGTAGTACTGGAAAGTATATTACGGCACTGTACCATACTGTCAAGGCACATAGTTTTTTTTTGTACCAGATAAATTATCAAACGTAATTCACTCGCGATAATTGTCGAACAATCTACACTTTATGTAGTCTATTCTACAATTTTTTCAAAATTTTTTGATTAGGACTTTTCAAGATAGGGCGAGAGGGCAACGATTTTTGGCAATTTTTTAAAAGTAATACAAACAAAAGTGTGCTCAAGTATTACATCATATATATTTTTGAGCTCATGTTTTCACAAACTTTCGTTTGACACCCCACTCGATGACATGGTAAAATTTTTTTCACTTTCGATTTCACCCCCCAAAACACCTCTTAAGACAAAATTTAACTTTTAAAACTACACGGCTCCGATTGAACCTTCAATTCCTATATTGGTGTCAAATTTCCAATATGTTAAATAGTTTCGGAGAAGGAGAAAATCAGGTCTGACAGACAGACGGACGGACATTGAAGTGATCCCATAAGTTTTCCGTACGAAACACTAAAAAAGGATATTTATGCACACAATCACTATGAATCATCCCGCATCACTTTTGTATTAGAAGCAACTAAGAATATCCATAAAAATGTTTGTTTCTTGTAACGATTAAAAATCACTTGTCATAAAAACAAAATTAGCTGCGTTGTTATTAACAACATGGGCATCTTGTCGGATCTTAAATTTTTAGGAATAACATTGCAAAATATCAATGTAGTGTGCATTTTTTTGATATTTTGACAACATCCATAGTGCGTAAGTAAGAGAAGTGACTTATATTTGGGAGCACTACAACCTGTTATAAAATGCCTAACATACAAAAACACCCTTTATACAAATTCGACATACTTCCAGTTTCGAGTAAAATTGATTCAAAAACTAGATATACTGTTGCAATACCGCATTTTTTCATAAATTTTTCCGCATGGTAACCTCTACAATCTGAAATTATCGTAGCAGTAGCTAAAATACCCCATTGTTCTCATCTGGAAAAAATCTTTTATAATATCATATTTATTTTTAAATGGATATCACTCAAAAACAGTACATCCTATCGAAATGAAACAAGAGTCTTTTTTTCTTTAGAAACACCTAAATCTTTAAAATTGTTGAATGAAATAACTGTAAATAAAAATTGATTGCAATATTTACCATAAGCTTTGTCCCTTAGGATGTATTTTATTTAGTTTCATGGTTATAATGAATAGTTCAGGTTGGAGTCAAAATCGCTGTAAATAGCAGTTAAGAGACTCCTAAGGATTTTTTTGAGAAAGTTTTTGTTCTATTTTTTGTTCGCGTTTTAATAATTTAAAAATGCTCAGATTTTGGGCTTTATTTAGAATAATCACGATATTATTGACAAAATAAAATTATGTCTGCGTCATTTCATCTGACCCTGAGAACACCCTTTTGACAAGGTCAAGAAATTTTCACTAGTTTCCGAAATTCACCAAAACAATTACTAAAGACACTCAGCTCAATAGGCTACAATTAAAGATAATAACTTAAGTAGTATCTAAGAAAATGAACGGGGACAAAGAAACTGACGGATGGACCAACGCGTGAATCGCATCAGATTTCAGTTTTACATTTCGTTGTACGAATTTCAGAATTTAAAAAGTTGCATTAAAAATAATTGTATTATTTTTTAATGCTTGTTATTTTCTGGAACACTTATTAACTATTTTTTAAAATTACAGATGCTAAAGAAAAAGCGAGATTGGATATCCATGCTGCCATCGGGCATGCATGTGCTCAAGGAGATGCGAATTCTGTACAACAACTTTTATGCTCTCTACAAAAAGATGCTGAACTTATTGTTAATATGGCTCCAAGTGGAGCGAATACGCTACTATTTTCGTAAGTAAAGTGGAACGTTCTTTTCTCATAATTATACTTAAATTTGTATTTAACTAATAAAACATACTTCTGAAAAATAATAACTTGCTGTAAATCCTTACTCTAATCGTGTACAGTCGGTCAAGTAAGAACGGGTCGCTTATAACTATAGTCAGGAAAAGAAATTCTTTTTTTTTTGAGGTTGTTGTTGGTACCCCTGCAAACAATGCTTTGTAAAGAGATATTCATTTCTAACCTTATTTGTACTTAGATACACATTATCGTTAATACATTAACGAACATGAGTGATCCATACGCTTATGTTTCGCGCATAGAGGCTGTGTTCCTATATAATCATCTAAAAGATCTGAAAATGATGCCTTTAGCGGCTTCTAAGTATATGAGCAAGTCAAGGGCGTTCGTTAGCAAGTGGGTGAAACGATTCTCTCAGTTAAAAAATGTTGATTTACCAGAACGGGATTCGAGAGGAAGAGTGTCGGACAAGGACGAAAAAATGATTATTAATATGTTTTCATGAAATCTTCAATTAACTTTGCGCCAAGGGGTGCAAAAACTAAAGCAGAAAGATTTGGATATATCATATGAACCGATTCCGGGGTAACGATCTGAATTGGCGGGGTACAACCAAAAACCCATTGCTGAGCGAAAAACACAGAGAGAAACAACTCACGTAGGCAGAGGAAAAGTCAGTTCAAAAAGTCTCCCTACACCACCTGCTTTCTATACTATTGTTCTGTTATGTTTAACTAATTAATTGGAACTATGAGAAAAAATGTTTAAATTAATATTTGAAACTTGACCAACGAGGATTAGTATTAAAAACAACTACGGAACATTTTATTTAGAAGTTCCATCATTGTTATAAAAATGTAAACAAAATGAATGTCAAAAAAGTCTCCATACACTCAAGAACTGCATTGGAAAAAACACGTTATAATCAGCCGCATTTTATCAAGCTATCTGTTGCTCGCTAAACTGAAAACAAATGAATAATTTTCGGCCATACTTTATAACCTGTCACTTGTTGCTAGTAATTTTGCAGTAGGTTTTCAAAGTAGTATTAAAAATGAGCGAGAGAAATTGTGAAATTCCATTTAAAATTCGAAATTGATTTGTGGAAAGATGGAAAAACAGAAATATGGGGAAAATTGTTAAAAAGCCGCATGCTACAGTACATTGTAAACCAGTATAAATCAACGGGTTTCTATAAAATTCGATCACGCTCCGGTCGTCCCAAGAAATTGACTCCACGTGAAGAGGCCAGTATTGTTAGACAAATAATTATAGATCCCAAGAAAAGTGCACCAAAATTAATAGAAGAAGTACGGGAACTATTTTCGAAAAATGTTTGTTCACAAAGAGTGAGAAATTGTTTACACAGGGCAGGCTATAAGGGGTGTGCAGCCAGAAAGAAGCTGTTAATTTCGGAAGCAAATCGTAAAAAGCGGTTAGCTTTTGCTAGGTAATACGTTACTACACTTCCTGAATTTTGGGAATCCGTAATCTTTAGTAATGAAACTAAAATTAACCTTTTTGGGTCTGATAGCAGAACTAAAGTTTGGAGGAAGAAGAAAACCGCATTCGATATTAAAAACATTTGTTCCAAGGTGAGACAAGGGGGTGCTGCTTTGAAAATGCATGTCCGCTGGAGGGGTTGGAAAGTTATATTTTATTAATGGTACCATGGACCAATATGTTTATCTGAACATTTTGAGACACAATTTAAAAGAAAGTGTCCAAAAATTAGCACTCGAAAAAAAAAATACATTTTCCAACAGGATCCGAAACATGCCGCAAACTTAATGCGAGAATGGATGATTCATAATGGGCGACAACAGCTTCATACGCCTCCACAGTCACCCGATGTTAACCCCATCGAGCACTAATGGGAGGAACTTAAACGACGCGTTCGCAAACATTATGTTTCAAATAGAGAAGAATTAAAAACAGAATATTGAACTAATGGGAGAACAAGTTACTAGAAAGCTGGTTGCAAGCATGACAAAAAGGTTACAGGAGATTATTAAGGCCAACGGCGGTCCCACTAAATATTAGTTTAAACGAAGTTGTTATTTTCCGTTAAACTCCGTCAAACTATTATTGGTAATTGTTAAGTATATGGAGACTTTTTTTACCTTAATTTTGTTTACATTTTTATAAAAATGATATACTAATCCTCCTTGGTTAAGTTTCAAATATTAATTTATACATGTTTTCTCATAGTTCCAATTAATTACATCAACATAAGAGGAAAATGGCAGAGAAAGCAGGTAGTGTATGGAGACTTTCTGGACTGACTGTAGATCGAGACTAGAGAAATGTAACTTTTAAGTTTCATTTTGGGGTTATGTTATCATCCCATGAACCTAGTTAATTTCCACTAACCGATTGATTCAGCGCACTGCGAAAGAGCCTGTGAAGATCCACGTTTAGGAACGACTTTCGGAAGGTTTTGGGAATCTCTTCATCTTTAGCTACAATTTGACCTCTGAAACAATGCTCCAGATTTACAAGAAGGCATTAGTACCGACTGCCAAACGGTGACTTGTCGATAAAATTGAGGAGTGGATTCTTCAAGAAGATAACATAATGACCCAAAATATCGGAGTAAAACGTCTAGCCTGTGGAAAGGGGAATCCGCTATCATCACACTAAATGGGCCATCCTAGTCGCACGATGCGGACACAATCGAGATCTGTTATACATCAAGCAGAAGTTTTGTAGTAAAAAAGTGTACACATAAAGCAGTTATTACGGCAAATTCGGGCAATTTGGAAATCTTTGTTTCAAGAATACGCTGAAAATCTCGTCGAAAGTGTGCCCCGAAGATGTCCGCGTATCATCGACGCTGATGGGGACTGGATGAACTACTGAATCATTAGCATTCTAGTGGCAATCCTTCACTGTCGAATGGTAAAAAACTTTTAAATATATGAACAATGCTCGACCAGTTGTATACATAATTATTATCTGTTATATCCAGCTCATAATTTCCTCCTTACTAACTATTTTTCTGTTTCTTTTTTTTACTTTTGAAGATCCGTATTCATATTATATTGATTAATGACACTGCCATTATTAATGACCTGATGATAAACGGGGTCTTCAGTTCCCTTGTCGAGCTCAGAAATTCGTGCTGGTTAGTGAATCAAACTTCAAGAACACGGGGAAATTTTTTACTGTATCCGGTATATCATTTTCTTATTTTAATTTTATTCTTTTCATAAATCTTGGTAGCTGTAACTATTTCCAAGTTATAGTAGTATTTACAAACTTAAATACCGATATCGAGCCAACGGACTAAATTTCAACATTGTCCTCTAGTGAAAAGGAAGGAAGGAAAGTTTTAATATCTTAAATAATATTACTACTGATACAATCACGTTGTCCCAGCTTCATTAATTTGTTTCCAACAGGATATTTTGTAATGCATTGAGGTAAAGTAAGTAAAAAAAGTTTAGAAGTTTAATTTTAGATTTTGATTTATGTTGATCATTTTTACCATATTCATATATGTAATTGACTTGATCGTTACTTGATGAAAATCCATCTTATTCAACTCTGATAGTAGAAATAAAAAGTTGTAAGATTTTCACTTGAAAATATATTCTTTGTATTGACGAATCGGATATGACATGTTTCATAGCACTGCTACTTTATCAAATGTGAGCTCATAAACTAATACTAAAGAGGAACAATTAACAACAGATTAGAGGATTAAGTTTAACAAAGGATTATTACTATTTTCCAATTGATCATTCGGTATATTACCTGATCTTTTGTATTTATTTTATTTCTAATGATTCCAATAATAAGAGTTTATGACCTTTATTTTATGTTAAATCGTAAAATCGTCATTAAAATTATGGCTGTGTCGGATAAGGTAGGATGAATACGCGGATTTAATCTTTTGTAAATGAAATGTTTATCGTATTCTTGAATCCTACTTTTAAAATTGCGATCTGTTTGACCTACGTAACTTTTTGGGCAAGAACCATAATAATCTAATCTATACACCCCCCATTTCTCTTCTTTAGATAATTTATCCTTAGTGTTTTTTATGTGTCTTTCCTAAAGAGTTGTTGGTTTTAAAAGCCATATTGATATTATGTTCAGAGTCACTGCAACATGTTCAGTGGGTTTACCTAAATACGTTAAAGAATTGAGCTTTGTTCTATTAAGAGCATCTAGAAGATAAATTAGGGAAAAGGCTTGTTTCCTCAATTTATTTTCAAGCTTATTATCAATAAGATTTTCTAAATATCCCTTATTTACGGCCATTTGTTTTGTAATGTTTAGTTCTTTGTGGTAATTTTCTATATTTATTGGGACACTAATAAAAAAGGGTGGTAAAAAAAATCAATGTTCAAATTTTTGGGGGGGACCCTTTTAAAAGTTGCCAATTGACTAAGAAATGAGATTGGTAAAGTTTCAGCTTAATTAGATTACGTTAACTCGTGCCTCATCGAGGTTGAAGTTTTGACTTTTTATGAAAATTGATTTTTTGTGAAAATGTCTAACAACATTGCAAGATTCAATTATATCGGCACTCTAGATTTTACTTTATTTATTTTTTCAATATGTATTTAAAAAAGGGTTTAGTTAACTGTTTTCAAAAGTAAATAAAACACCATCCAAATTGAAAATGGAGGATTTAGGGGAAAAAAAGGAAAAAGGTATAAAAATGAAAAGAAATAATGTTCAAATGCATTTTATTATTTAAAGTTTATTTATAAAAAAGGAAGTAATATAAAGGAAAGAAGTTATTATTATTTACATTTACAATTTATTATCAGATTAAGATGGTACTGGCTTAGATAAGGTGGCTTTTGAAGAGTGAGGAAAAATTTTCCTATATTCAGATACAACTTGTAATAGAAATTGCCGTTGTTCTTCATCTTTCGTTAAACAGGAATTGAAGCCAGTATTGCCATTCAATGATTGATATAAAAAATGCATTTTTTAAAGAATTTTTGAAGTCTTGAATTAATTGGGTATTGGTAAATTGTCTCTCCGCAGGTAGTAGTAAAAATGGTCAGATTTAATGAGCCTCATTTAGAGGCAGATTGCCTCCCAAACCTTTCTTCTACCTAATAGGTATTTCCCGGTAATTAAGGGTAGGTATACAATATTGCAAATAAGTGTGATACATATAGCTTATAATATTTGTAAAGTTGATTCCTAAATTCCATCAATAAAGACGCGAAACATTTTTTTAACATGAATTCCAGTATCATTTTAAGTGAAAAAGGAAAACCGTTGTTACATTTAAACAACTATAAATACAGCTTCTAAAAGTGTTTAAAAAGTGGTGAAAAGCGTTGGAATTGCACAAAGAAAACGCACAAATCTTTCCTTGTCACTGTGGGAGAAGTGGACAACAATATTGTCATTACAAAACATGTGCAGGAACATTGCCATAACGTAAAGATAGAAAAATTACATCGTCAAATTGTTAACACGTCCTGTAAAAGAAAGGCTGTCGAAGATATGTCAGAAAATCCCGCCAAAATTGTATGGCGCGTACTACTGGAAAATCTACCAACAGTTACTACGTCCGACGTTGCTTATATTAGAAGAAATATGTACAACGCTCGTCGAAAAAAAAACACCCTGCATTGCCGAAGAGTATTGGAGATACTTTTAAAATTCTGGAAGAGATCAATATCGAAACATCTAAAGGTGAATCGTTTTTACTTATTAACAGTAGGAGCGATCAAATAGTTGTATTTTGTTGTAAATCAAATATCCAGTTTTTGGAAAAAGTCTCACGAATTTATTTAGACGATACCATTAATTATTGCCCTCAGTTCTTTTCTCAATTTTTTTATTATTCATGGGTGTTACAATGGACATTATATTCCATTAATTTTTTCGTTGTTGCCTGATAAATGGACGGAGACCTACATAAAATTATTTAATTTCATAACGGATTTTTTTAAATATAATTTTGTCAAACTAGAAATTTTGGAAATTGTAATTGATTTTGAAAAAGGTATCCACAAGGCTGTTCAACAAACTTGGCCACTAGCGAAAATAGTTGGATGTCGGTTTCATCTTTCACAATGTTGGTATCGAAAAATCCAAGAATATAGCTTAACATATTCATATAAAGATGAAACTTCTGAAGTTGGAAAATGGTTACGAATGACATTCGCCCGTACTTTTTTAAAACCGGGTGAAGTCGGCGATTGTTTCGTATTTGACTTGCTATCAGTTGCACCTGACTTAGAAAATATTCAAAAATATTCTGATTTTAATAGACAACTGCATATCAGAGGATTCTTTGTTTCCTCCATATTTTTGGGCTGAAAATTCAGCGGAACTTACCAACACTACCAATGCTTGTGAATCGTTCCACAAACATTTTAACGACTCCTAAAAAGCTCATCCAAATATTTTTGTTTTTATAGAAAAGAGAATTCCAAATAGAAACTTATGTGAAATTACCAAGTGTTCATTGAACTGCTAAAATTCATAATATCAATGTAAAAAAATCGCAAAAAAAATTCATCGCAAAAAATGATCGAGCTTTACAAAAACAACGAGATTGGCAGAATGCATTTTATTAAATGCATATCTTTCCATTGTGGTGCTAAAAATGAATTATTATATATGTTTGTATGGAATATCATGTATATTTTATTATATATATTAAGGTTTAGGCTATATCTTAAAACTTGGAGTTCGGTAGTTTTTTTAATTTGTTGTCTACATTTTTTGTTCTTTAATAATATCAAACTTATAAACCATGTTTATTATTTATTAACCGGGACCCAATTTACACATCTATATCAGGTAGCTAAAATTTATGGGAGGCAATATACCTATTATTTAGGGTCCAGTTTTATCTTGGGAGGCAAATTACATGTGTTGGTAGATTGCCTCCCCGCAGGTTGGTTCAGATTAATTGATCTTACAGCTGTGTCATTGACAACCTTAAAACTGTTTACTAGTTTGTTAGCTTTTAAATAGTGTGAATTGTCACACCATTCATCGGGACAGTATTTAAAAGTTTATATCAATTTCAAATCTCTTCAAAAAATTTAGAGTTTGAGGTAGAACTTTTTCCTTCAACGGAAATTAATTTTAGACATTTTGCAGCCATGTTTGTTTTGACATTTTTTCTATAGTTTCATCAAAAAATGAAAATGCGACTAGCTCCGAATTGAGATACGACAGATGATTCATCATTTTAGACGGTGCCTTGTCTGCAAGTTCTTTATCGATTGATCTGTATTTCACAAAAGATTTTAACAGTTGTAGGTCTTGGTTGGGGGCCAAAGTGGGTTTGGGGGCGTTGAACCAAGCTTTTACATAAATATTGATTATATATAAACAAATGTCTGTGACTGGAATAAATTTAAAGCTTCTACTTTTTTATTTTGCGTTGCGTGTTTAGATCTTTTAGCGTTTTTTTTTTGTAGTTTTCTCCACTCGTCGTACAGTTTTTCTAATTCTAAAAACAATCATTCAGGTGTCTGATTAGTATCTTAGCTTTCTCCCAAAAAATTAAAACTTTCTTTATTGTAAATTTTGCAGCTTGTGTGATGTTTAGTTTCACTTGCCGTGTATAAAATAAATTGCGTAAAACGTGACAATTAGATGGTAATTTACTGCCACTGATTTGATGAGACATGTGGCCGATTAAATACACCATTTTGCTTTATAGTTACGGGGTGCTAAATGACCTTAATAGTCGACGCCCCTAATCCCTACATCCATCCAGCTTTCTGCTTTGAACTCGAACCCGAACAAGCATGGCTTGTTAATGCTATAGAAGACATTGTCCCGCAAACGTCACCGAAAAGTCACTAAACGAACGTTGTTGAAATGTTCACTGCTTGAAAGGCAAACGTAAACTAAAACTCTCTGACTTCTCTCCAGGCATCCCAGACAAGAAACAAAAAAGAAGGGGTGTGGTTTATGACACTACAGGTAAAATTCTCTGGTAAAAGGGTCCTTAGCAATAGCTTTTTTATAACAAAAACAAACCTTTTAAAGAATGGAACTAAATATCAGGTAGGTACCCACTACCTTGCAATTCGTAAAATTATTTATAAAGTTAAAACAAATAATAATTTTATATCTTATTATATATTTTATAATAATGTATTTGTATAATTGTTTATAATACAAAGGAAACAAAAAACGGTCAAAAGTGTTTTGTGGCCATTTTTCACTTTCGTTTTTTAAACAGGTCGAAGGTTGAATTTGAGGATTCGAATCATGTCCAGTCTTGGATGATGAATTCCTTTAAATATAAAAGTTTTAATAAAAAAGTGATAGGAGTAAAACTTTAAGACACTAACATTTCCTATGAAATGAAACAATAGTCAGGTTTCTAGGACGAATGGTTTTTATTTTATGAGGGAAAAACCATGGTTTTTGTCTAATTGAGCTAAAACCGTACAAATGTTATTTTTTAGACAAATGGCAAATTTTAGGGGGTAGTCTCACCGGCCTTACGATGAAAATATTTTTTCCCTCTATACCTATGACCAGCCTAGTGTAACATGCTGTAGTATGCTGCTAATTTATGAGAGTAAGGATGTAGAGAGGAGCGGTAGATAGTAGTATCAGTATGTGACAGTTTATGATTACAAATGACAATGTGCTTGAAAATAAATTGAGGAAATAAGCCTTTTCACTAATTTATCCACATTCATTTTTTAGCGCCTGTGTGAAACTGGAAACCGCCAAATAGTAAAAATTCTTCTCGACCATGGTGCCGATGGCAGATATCATTCTATTACAAAGTATTCTCCTTTATACATTGCATGTTACCAAGGACACCGAGATATTGTAGAAATGCTTCTACTTAAATTTCCTGAACTTGTACAGGTAAATAAAGCATAAACTATTGTCTCAATCAATATAAACCATTTAATGGTATGGCCAATATTATTATATTTTTCATTTGCTAAATATGCACTTTTAAAGAACGCCGGTATTGCCATTGATATAAAAAATGCATTTTTAAAAGAATTTTTTTGTTTTTACCCATCAAATACTTTTTTGTTACCAATTATTGAAAAAAAATATTATTCTAAGGGTACGCTAAATATATTCTGTCAAAGATCGCCAATATTGTCATTCAACAATCGATATAAAAAAATTCATTTTTTAAAGAATTTATTGTTTTTTCCCGTCAAACATTTCTTTTGTTACCAATTATTGGAAAAAAAAATGTACTATAAGGGTACGCTAAATATACACTGTCAGAGATCGCCAGTACTATCATTCAACGGTCGATATAAAAAAAATACATTTTTAAAAGAATTTTATTGTTTTTACCCGTCAAATATTTCTTTTGTTACCAATTATTGAAAAAAAAATAATACTGTAAGGGTACGCTACATAAACACTGTCAAAGATCGCCAGAATTGTCATTCAACGATCGATATAAAAAAATATATTTTTTAAAGAATTTCATTGTTTTTACCCGTCAAATACTTTTTTGTTATCAATTATTGAATAAAGAAACACGTGGTCTGTGATCTTTTATCCACTCCATTAGCTTCTTACTTTTTTTTTTAGCAACACACTGTTGAAAGATGGCTTCCAATACACGCTGCCTGTATTAATGGGCATACCCAAGTTTTAGAACTTTTATTCTATTTTCCATATCCGTCACTCATACTTCGAAAATATAGGTAAGTCGGAAAATTGTATGATTTTTATTTTCTTTTTAATTCTTCCTTATGAGAGCTAATATCATTTAGAGCTGGTTTTTTTAGGGTGCAATTTTACCCAGCACAGTTAAAAGTAAAAAAAAAAACAAAAATTAACAAACAAAAGTGCAAAATATACTTTAGTTAAACCAGCAAATTAGAAACGACCCACATTGGGACCAAAACCCGAAAAGGTGGCAAAAATATGAAGGTGTTATTCGAATTATATGAAAATTTGCATATCTGGCTTTTTGAGGTCGCTAATTAAGAATCTGACATAAAAAATGTAAATAACAAAATGGCGGCTCCAATATGGCGGACAAAATTGATAAAAATTGTCATATTTTCATGAAATTTTGACTTTAGGGCTCTTCGAGGTTGCTGATGAAGAATCTGAAATTAAAAATATGAAAAATAAAATGGCGGATCTGATATGCGGACAAAAATGATAATTTTTGTCATATTTTCATGAAATTTCGACTATAGGGCTTTTCGATGTCGCTAATAAGGGTCTGAAATTAAAAAAGTTAAAAACAAAATAGAGGATCCAATATGGCAGTTTGAAAAAAATAAGTTAATGTTTTAAAGTGAAACTGTTTGTTAGTAATATATAATGACGATGTAAACTATATAAAAACGTTATTACAAGAAAACTTCAATATTCTTCATCTGATGAAAGTGTTGACTCATCGTCACTGCTCTGAATCTCCGAACTAGGAGCTTTTAGCAGTTGTACAGCTTCAGAGTCCAACGTTTTCAATTCGCTGGTAATTTCCGCAGGCTTGATATTAGCGGATCTGATGATACCAAAAGCCTCTGAAATACATCTTCCATAATCTTAAACACAATTACATTTTCGCGCAAAGTCCTGCCGATATTTTTTTATAAATTTGTTACAAGATTCTTGGGCCTCTTCAGACATTTGCTCGATTGGTAAAATCGAAGCTTGAATAATGCGTCCGCTGTGAATCAAAATCTTGTGAACTGTCGTTGGTATGTAAAACCAGGGATATAAACTTACATATAAACGAGCTGTTTCTAGGCAGTATTCCTCATATTTCGGAATATCAATATCGATGCTGCAAGTAATAACTTGTAATACAACGTAAAATCTCCTAATTAACGTCTTGTCTAGTCCAGTTATTGTTACCGTAATTGTCGAATTTTCGAAGAAACGACGCGCAGTATTTGCGTTATTTCTACTTCCGTATCCCTGTTTCGGTTGATCTTTTTTACATAAAATTTATTTTAAAAAAAAAGTGCTGATTTTGCTTCTATATTATTAAAAAATAGTTAGAAAACACGATAAAATTGGTTTGACAATGGGATGTCGTGGGACTTTTAACTTATGTATATTTTAATTTTGACTTTTGAAACTAACAGTTCTAAAAAAGTGATATTTTAGACGTTACAGTAATTAAATGATAATAAAATTTTATTGTAATCAATTTATATCGTTTAAATGTACTCACTTTTATTCGGAGAATCCATTTCACGAAATTAAATTAACTTCAAACACAAAACATTTGGGCGCAATTGAATCTACCTGTCTAACTCAAACAGAACAAGCTCAGAATCTGGCTTTCTCGACGCTCTAACAACAATAGGTGTTAAGAGCCACGTGTGCACACTTGATTATTATAACCGGTCGTTTCGAATAGCGCAGGTACCAACACACATACCTAGAGCCTGAAAAGTCTCTCAATCGAACATTCATTTTAGGCACTTATGGCCACCTTTTCGGCATTCGGTCCCAATGTGCGACCTTTTAAGGAAAGGTCAATATGAAATGTAATTAAAACATGTTAAATACTTACCAGACTCTCAATATCGAATCTCACCGAAAGTTGTTCGCATAGAATATGAATGTGTCCCCTAGCTCTTTGTAAATCGTATATAAGACAAATGTAAGATAAAATATGTAAAATTAATTTGGAATAATAAGGGAGGTTTTGAATTTGAGCTCATATCCCTCATATATAATAAAATGTATGAAAAGAAGATGACTAACGAGACACAACACAATACTTAAAGATAAAATTAAGTGAACACGGGCTTTCAGAATCTGAAAAATTCATCAAAATCGGTTACACCGTTTCAAAATTATAAGCATTTAAAAAGGATGTTTTACTGTGTTGTTTTTAGTGTTCGGTACGGAAGGTTTAAATTTGTCACAAATATAGGTATTCACTACCCAATCAGAGCCATGTAGTTTTGAAAGTTAAATTTTGACTTAAGGAGTTAGTTTTGAGGGGGTAAATCGGAAGTGAAAAAAAAATTACCAGGTCATCGAGTGGGGTGTCAAATGAAACCTTGTGAAAATATGTATGATGTAATACTCGCGCAAACTTATCTTTATATTACTTTAAAAAAATTGCCGAAAATAGCTATCCCCCTTATCTCCAATAGTATTAATCAAAAAATTTTGAAAAAATTCTGGAATATTATCCATAAGATGTAGATTGAGCAAAAATTATCAGGAGTGTATTACCTTTGATAATTTATTCGGTGTAAAAAAATATATGTTTTGCTTGAAAATATGGTGGAGATTTTTTTCGTGGAAAGTTGTCAATTTAACCAGAATTAACAGCTGTAAAATATCAATACGTACACGTTTCGTATTCGGTGCAATCAGTAATATACAGTACATTACTGCTTTAACCATTTTTCCAATCACAGATAAAATAAATTTCCACGATAACTGGTCACCAATGGATAGTACCGAGACAAACTAATTTTATTTGTTTATAATTAAACAAATATTTAGGTAGTCAATATTTATTGTAAACTTTTACTACAAAGATGTTTCATTTCTTTATATATTCTTGGTAATTCTTATATTGAAGATGAATGTGCCACTGAATTTCATAGAATACTTGAGCATTCACGATACGAACACTAATTGCGCAGATCCAACTTGCACTTGGCCGGTTTTTCTTTGGCGACTAGGTCATATCGTTTTTTTTTTTGGTGGAGGGGAAGTATTCTTTTGTTAATAAAGCTTGTTTCTTTTTAGAGATGCAACAGAACAATGGGAATATTTTATGCCATTTGATGTAAACGAAAGAGACGCTACAGGTCAAAATATTTTATATGTTGCTTCACTTTTAGGAAATAAAAAGTTGGTTGAAGTCATACTTAAATTTAAAGTTAAAGCTACCCGAATTATCCAATCAGTAAGTTCGGTAAGTAAAAAACATACGGCCTTAACGTATTAATGTTACTGGCTCGTTTACAATGTGTATTGTCTAAAGTACAGTGAGGAATACAAATGCAATTTTTTATTTATTATTTGTAATATTTAAGATAAAAAACTTTGGTTGATTGGTTGAATTTGCACGCAAAATTTGTTCCAAAATTTGCGGATTGACCATACCTTTAGCTTTGTGTGTTTTATTTATACGTTTTAAACCATATGCGTACTCGATTACTAGAACAAGTAGGGATTAGTATTAACTAACTGTCTATAGGTGTATTAAGCTGATATTTTAAAGTCTTTACCATTTTTAGAATTCCGTACGGAACACTTATGGGATCACTTTGGTGTCTGTCACACCCGATTTTCTCTGACACTGTTTGACATAGAAAGTTGAAATTTGGCCTAAATATAGGAATTGATGTCCCAATTAGGGCCGTGTAGTTTTAAAAGTTAAATAAAAGATAAATTTTGGTTTAAGGGGCTTGTTTTGGGGAGCGAAATTGGAAGTGAAAAAATTTTTTTTTTACCAGGTCGTCGAGTGGGGTGTCAAATGAAAGTTTATGAAAAAATATACAGTGGCGTTCAAAAGTTTCCGATGGTGACAGTGTACTCTAATTTTATTTAAGAAAAGGCTAATGATTTTTAATCATTATTGTGAGTATGAGATATAGGAACAAAATATATAGTAAAATAATATTATTTATTATGAATATTATTATTATTATTCTTATATTTATATGTGCAAAAGTTTCCGACCACATAATATACATTGACGCAGTAGGACGTTCAAAGACGTATTTATGAATAATAGCGCGTTGAATGTTCACATTTATTTCATAAAAGGTCGTGGGAGCATAAACATGGCTCGGCATATGCAAATCCAAATTCGCGAGAGAGTAATAAAATTTTCAAAAAAAGGAAAGTCTTCTCGTGAGATTGCTTCATTATTATCGATAGGTAAATCAACCGTGAACGATATTATTGTAAAATACCGTTGTGGATATGGTTTAAAAGATCATCCGCGTAGTGGAAGACCAAGAAAAGCGTCTAAAAAAGTAGATCGTATCATTAAACGCAAATCAACTGCGGATGTGAAGAAAACTGCTGCCGAAATTGCACGCGAGCTAAAGGATGAAAACCTAGCTAATGTTAGTCGTAGTACTGTGACACGAAGACTACATGATGTGGGACTTTTTGGCCGTATAGGTATTAAAAGACCATTAATCAGTAAAAAGAATAAGAAGGCCCGATTACAATTTGCCAAAGATTACCTACATTGGACAATCAAAGATTGGAAAAAAGTAGCTTTCTCAGATGAATCTAAATTTAATCTGTTTGGAAGCAATGGTAGACAACATGTACGACGTCCTATTGGTACGAGAAATGATGTTCGGTACCAAATTCCTACTGTAAAACACGGTGGAGGAAGTGTAATGGTTTGGGGAATTTTCTCTGCATAAGGAGTCGGTCCACTGATCGAGATCAACGGAAATCTGAACGCGATATTTACTAGGACATTTTAGAAAACAATTTGTTATCATATGCTGAAGAAACATTGCCGCAGAATTGGATATTTCAGCAGGATAATGACCCCAAATATACATCCAAGTTGTTAAAACAGTAGTTTTCTGCTTCAAATGTGAGAGTTTTAAGCTGGCCATCTCAATCACTGGACTTGAACCGATAGAACACTTATGGGAAACGCTAGATCGTCAAGTTCGAAAGCATACATATTCAAATAAAGCCGCATTATTCAAATCATTGAAGAAAGAATGGGATAATATTTCACCTGCTTATATTAATCGATTAATTAAGTCAATGCAAAGGGTATGGCTACAAAATATTAACATAAAAATATAATTTAAATCTATTATAGAGCATATGAACTAATAATTTTTCTCGTAGTACAAAGTGTCCGGAAACTTTTGCACATATAAATATAAGAATAATAATAATAAATATATTCACAAACATAAATAATATTCTTTTACTATATTATTTCCTATATCTCATACTCACATCTCATAATGATTAAAAATCATTAGTCGTTTTTTTTTCTAATAAATTAGAGTACGAAATGTCACTGGCCGGAAACTTTTGCACGCCACTGTATATGGTGTAATACTTGCCCACACAATTTCTTTGTTTAAGAAAATGGCCAAAAGTCAATGTAGATTGAGCGAAAAGTCTCAGGAGTGCATTACGTTTGATAATTTATCTGGTATTAAAAAAAATGTTTGATTTGATAATATGGTGGAGATTTTTTCGTGGAAAGTTGTTAACCGGGACTAAGAGCTACGAAATATCAATATGTATTTGGTGCAATGAGTAATATATTCATATACTTTTCAATACATTACTACCTTAAGCATATGGCCAATCACAGATAAAATAAATGTCCATGATGACTGGTGACCAACGGATATGTACCGAGTCAAAATAATTTTATTTTATTTGTTTATAATTAAACAAATATTCAGGTAGTAAATATATGTTTTTAACTTTACTACAAAGATGTCTCGCTTTTTATATATTCATGATCATTCTTATATTGAAGATGAATGTTTAACTGAATTTCATAGAATACTTCAGCAATCACGGTACGGAACAAGCAAGTCCGACTTGCGCTTGGCCGATTTTTTAATTTATAGAATAACTAATTAAAGTTTTATATTGAAATGATATTATGGAAAGTTGAACATGAATTTCTTTTTTTTTACCTTTAGGAGGAAGACCTAACACCATTATCGGAGACAGTATTAAGTCCTACAAGAAGACGAATATCCGACGGTATCATGAATATTATGTCAAAATTACATCTTTCAAGAGATAATTCAGCCGATAATGAAGTAAATGTTATAAGTTTCTAGAACAATTAAATATATTTTTTTTGTATATACTCAAGTTGGAACTTTTTTAATGCTCCGCAAAATATATATGGTTACATTATAATTTATTTGTAGTTTGATAGCAACTCTAAAGCCATTGTTCCCTTGCGTATTGATATGTATTGCAACAACAACACGGAGACTGCTTTACATGTTGCAATAAAGGGCAGACATTATGACATAACATTTGCTCTTTTAAATGCTGGAGCTAATCCTAACGCCATTATTAAGCCATATCACGATATAAATGAGGTAAGCAGTTATAATTAAATTAAAATGTTATATTCAAAATACACTAATACTTATTTTTATTTTGGTTATTTTTGCAATGATGCTGTAATATTACTACAATAACATGTTTTTAACTTGCACTTATGGGGTCACTTCGGTGCCTGCCCGTGTCACACTCGATTTTCTCCGAAACTATTTGAGATATAAATTTGGCACAAATATAGGAATTGATGGCCCAAACAGAGCTGTATGGTTTTGAAAGTTAAATATTTGACTTAAGGGGTTAGTTTTGGGAGGTGAAATCGAGAGTGAAAAAAAAATTACCAGGTCATCGAGTGGAGTGTCAAATGAAAGTTCGTGAAAATACGAGTTCAAAATATATATAATGTAATACTCGCGCAAATTTTTCTTCATATATTTTTTAAAAAATCTCCAAAAATCGCTGTCAACATCTCGAAAAGTACTGAGCAAGAAATATTGAAAAATTCTAAAATAATGTCTATAAAGTTTAGGTTGAATGAAAATTATCACAAGTGTACAAGTACCTTTGATAACACACACAAAAAAAATGCTCTGTCTTTTAAATGAGACACAAGTTTTCCTAAGTATATTTTATGCTGAATCTAAAAAGATTATAAAAAAAGACATCCACCGTGAGGTTTTTTCAGAAAACACACTTAAAGCTGCCAAAAATCCATTTTAATAAATAAAATGTAAAACTGTACAATCATTAAAATTATAGAAGATAACTATAATTTCGGACATCTTTAAATGTTCTGAATCTACATTAACCATAAAAACTTAAAAATACTAAGTTTTAGTGTTCACGTTTAACAAAAAACACGCATACACCACTTTTAACTAAGCTACGTAGCAAAATGCTGTTTAAATAAATATGGGCAACCGCTAAATTAAAAAAATTGTTTTTAATTTTTATTAATATTGAACAAAACACTCGCTCGCTCAGTCAGTCACTCACTCACTTCTACACTCGCTCGCTCGCTCGCTCACTCACTACCTTACTCATCCACATTCCTCCATATTCACTCAATCAATCTATCCACAAAATTGACTGCTAAAACTGTCAAGGGATATACATTAGACTGCATTTGGCAACCTTTTGTTCCTAAATAGTAAACGGATATTTTTTTTAACACTAAATACTATTCCTCATGTTTTGATATCAAATTCGAATTTGATAGTTTTGTTTGAAAAAAAATTCTTGTTTAACTATTGCATTTATTTACTTAAAAAAGCATTTTACCAACCATAAACAATAAGTGTTGTTAAAACTTTATTTTTTTGATGTCAAATCAGAATTAAGAACTTTTAGTTTTGCTCAATAAATATAGATTAAAAACAATTTTTTAATTTCGTTGGTATGTCGTGTGCGTGTTTTTTTGTTAAACATGAACACTAAAACCTGATATTTTTAAATTTTTATAATAAATGTAGATTCAGAACATTTAAAGATGTTCAAAATAATAGCTTTATTCCATAATTTTAATGATGTATACCTATGTAATTTATCTGGTATATAAAAAAAACAAGTTTTTCAAGGTCATCAATTTTCAACAAAGTTCAGAAATAAACAAACTCATATAGGGTATGTTTTGTGAAGTCATTGATCATTTTATACCTTCTTAACCAAATTTTTTATTTTAAAAGCAATCACCAT
Organism: Pachyrhynchus sulphureomaculatus; assembly: GCA_019049505.1. Classification (NCBI taxonomy): domain Eukaryota; kingdom Metazoa; phylum Arthropoda; class Insecta; order Coleoptera; family Curculionidae; genus Pachyrhynchus; species Pachyrhynchus sulphureomaculatus. The sequence goes on along the minus strand of CM032454.1, from coordinate 134,091,677 downwards.
ACGGAACACTAATTGCGAAAGTCCGACTTCCATTTGGCCGGTTTTTATTTAATTTCCAGGACGCCAGCTGCAGTTCTATGGAAGACGATTCGCATTACACGTCCTCAGGTTTGGTTGAAGCTTGCAAGAACCGCGATGTTCCTATTGTCGATCTCTTACTAAAACGTGGAGCCAGAGATGACGAATGTAAAGCATTGAGTATGGCGGTGACCAATAAAGATGAAACACTAATAGCCAAATTGCTTTCCACTAAAGTAAGTGTTTTTGAGATTATTACTACATTACACTACAAATAGTATGTTTTCAACGGGAGCTAACTCAGTATCGATATATCATCTATAACAAGAGTAGTCATGCTATCGCGTCAATAATAAAACTAGCTAGGCACTGGCACGCACACTGAAAATAACCGTCATAGAGGGCGGAACTAACGTCGATCCGGTGATAAATATCACTTTGAAGTTGCCAGATTTTAAAGTTATGACTCGCGCTACACGCTTTTTGAACTCGTGAACGGTAATTATTTTAGATTCCATCTAATATACAGGGTAAAAGAGAAAATACTATAATTTTTTTGCCACGTTATAATATGGATTATTTCGATTAAAAAAGTCTTACATAAGTGTTAGTCAATACTTAATAATTTTTGCATTTGCATTGCTTTTTTTGACAACGTGGCAACACTTTAAATAATGAAAGATTATGGCTTTGACGTTAAAGCAGCTGCTATCAAGTTTGAAAATTTAGATATCCAAATCTGCTTTTCTAGTTTTAGTATTTTTCTAATAGAACACGATCTTAACTGACAAATCTAATTTTCGCAACGTTTTGCTATATACCCGAAGGGTTCCATGTTGGTTTCAAAAGTGTAATAATAATAATTAAGAAAATTATTAAAATTTATTCACGTAGTAATAAAATCGTGAATTAACGACACCAATTAAAATAATGAAATAATTATAAAATACAAGATAGGTAAAAATTAAATTACTGTGTTTTTGCTCGACGACGTTATGCAACTGCCTTTTAGCGGAACAACCAAATAAATAAACTTTCTTTTGTTGAAGTTTTATCAGTTTACAATACTGTTAGACAAAAACGATATTGCCAAGTTGTATAATTTTATAACTATTAAATTTTTATAAGAAAAATGCTATAATGAAATTAATTTTTTTTTATCTGGTCACCCTAACAAATTAAATGAATAAAATTTTCAAACTTTGAGGTTTTAAAATTATTTTAATCTAATTTCAATACTTTCCATTTTTTTCTCAGACAAACATATGACTTTCATTGAAATAGTTGGTAAAATATTTGTAGCCATTTTCTTTCTATCCTGTATTTTATGGTATTCAATATTAAGGTCGATTTCTAAAAGTGGTTGATAATATTAAGTAAAATCTAAGTTTGAAACAAAAATAACATACTTTCCTTAAATTAAAAAAGTGGGTAAGAGGGCTCAACATTCATTCATGTACACGGTGACATATTTTAGTGGTTCTAGTATTGTGATTTTAGGAACTATTAGGAAAACAACTAAACTTAAATAAAGAAAGATTTAGATAATTAGGTGCTTAATGGAGCTAAATTTAAAAAATCCTTTTATTTTCAAGGGTATTCATAAAAAACGAAATTTATCAATATTATTTTTATTGTATTTTTTTATCTGCTTATTTCCATTGATTCCAATCCATTGATCCAAGATTCTATAAAAAGCAAAATGTTTTTTATAGAATCTTTCGGATAGAATTTTTATTTTTTCGTTGCGACCCTAGTCAGTATTTATATACAGACCAGATAGAGATATTAGTACATTTCTTTTCATCATTTCTCTAGTCCTGAATACAGTTGCGTCCCATATTTGATATTTTATCGAAGATATAAGTCCCCCGTAAGACTTTATGAGTAAGAAAGTGATGGAGTTACCATTTTTTATGGAGATAACTGAGTTACCCCTTTGTATTAACTGTAATATATAGTTGATTCCACGACTTAGTATAGTGTAATGCAGAAAGCTAAGCAAATACACCAGAGAAGTCTTTTTTGCCAACACAATTTAACATCTGGGTAATAACAGTCAGACGATCATTACAGTTTGACGCGAGATCTACATACTACCCGAACTAATTTTTACGGCCTTCTTCTCCACTTCCCCCTTACCAGGAGACTCGTCATGTGTGAGTTTACTATTTAGGAACATTTTCTTGTGGCATAGTATGTTTTTTGTCGATAATGACTCGCGATTTATCTAATACGACATACTGTTTTTCAGTCAAAGTAGTTCCAATCAACAAAATGCCACTGACAATTTCTGTTTCGGTCGGCCCTCTCGATCCATCCAGATATGCGTTTTACCTGCGAAGGGGAAGGACACTGTCTACATGGTCAGCTTTTTCCAACAATAACATGTTACAACAACGTTAGCTCGCGAGTTTGTCGATCTCTGCTGCATGACGTGGTATATTTCCTTGCCGGATATCGTACTTGAGATTTGACTAAAAAAGGCTCATTTTGTTTAAAAAAATATTCTCGATCTACACCAGGACACGTCGCAATAAATTATGCTAATTTTATCTTAAAATTCTTAAAAGCTTACTAGGATTCATTTTCATTTTTATATTATTCTATTGATATATGTAGATATGACTCTAAATTTATTATTTTTCTAGGCCCATCCTGACCCAGAATACAAAATCAACAAGAAATCCATGACAGAAAACATAAACTCATCACACATTACTATATTTTCTAACGTATCAAGCTTGACATATTCAAGCTTATTTCCGAACACTCCAACTATGATCAACTGGCATAATCAGAAATGCGGCTTAACTGAAATAAAAATACAATGGCTCATAGATGCCGCCTTAAATATGAATCCAAAATTGAAGCAGAATCCACGAAGCTACGACATTGCTTTGTTTTCAATTACTAGATTGGATATTTCAAATAATAGTCTGACGTCTATACCATTGGGAGTGTTCCAACTTCAAAGTTTGAAATTCCTAAACGTGTCGCAAAACAGAGTTGAAAAATTGCCTGTGCCAGAAGCATCTTCGAACACTAAAGGTTTTAGAAAGAAGAGTAGACGCGAAGTAGACTTGAATTATAATTGCCCAATGCTGGAGGAGTTATATCTTCAAGATAACAGATTAGATCAGATGCCAGAGGCAATATTTAAGTTACCAAATTTGGTTACTTTGGTTGTTTCAAACAATAAGTTGCAGCAGTTACCGTATGATATGTGGTTAGCTCCAAAGTTTAAGGAGCTTAATGCTTCTTTTAATTTTTTGAAGGAGTTGCCATCAGCACCGAAAGAGGTAAATTTTGCTGATATATATACGCGACGTTCCATTTAAAAGAATTCATTTCAAGTAACGCCATGACAAATAATTTTTATAAGAAACGCAAATACACGGAAAAAGATTTACTAAAGGGACATTATTTGTCATAATCACTTCGAGAGTGTTTTTTTTTTAAATGAATTAACTGCATGTTTCCTATAAATGGATCCTTTAGATTATGTTTACTTTTTACTTCTTACCTTAAATACTAGACGTATACCAAATTCAAAATCAATATCTACTTTTGTTTGGAAAAAATATTGGCAACAGACTGATAGATAGCCAGGCATACCGACCAAGTACTCTGAAACGTGTATAATAATATAAATTTTATAAATAAAATACTTCCCTTAATGAGGGAAGGAATATCTGATATTTTAATTTAAATACGTGATTCTCTGAAGCCTTTAGTTTATGTTGAAGTTATATAAATTTGAATGAACAAAAAAAAACTTTATTTCAACCCTTTGTAGGCTAAAGAAGATTTAGATAAAATGAGCGTAAGCTCGAGTGAAAGTCATCTTTCCAGTCTTACAGAACCGGATTCGGAAAATGAAATTACTGAATTTGATAAAATGATTTATAATGAAGATACATACCACATTGTAAGATATAGGAAAAAGGAAAGGTCCTATCTGTAAGTAAATGCTAAATATCTTCATATTTCTTCAAACTCTGTGCCTATTTCTAGCTTTTGATAGCATTTTAAAAGATATGTTTTTAACAGGTTATATCATAACCAAAAGCAATCTTAATACTATGAATGAATTATCTGGCGACGTCCCATTGGAACGAAATTCATCGGAGGTTTGAATTTTCCATTTACGGTTAAAACAGTAGTAGATTTTTTAAGTGAAAGATGAGAAACATGCAAGTTATTTTACCCTGAGATGAATTATTTAGAAATTATAGTTGGCCCAAGTTTGATAAATTTCACCCAGATGTCCAAAAATCTTCATAAATATATGAAAAGTTCAAAATATTATTAAATGCTAGAAAACCGCTGTAGTGCTGATACAAAACTAATATTAATTGAGTATAAAATCTTTCACTGGATAAATCTTAATCAGTGCATAGCTCTGTGTCTTTCTTGTAAAAAATAGCTTCATGCTAACTTTTATTAAAATTTAACGCTTTTTGATGGGTTTCAAAATATTCTGCACTAAAATTAATATTTAAAAGAAACTAATATTTAAGAATAGATTCTTGCCTCTACCGGGATTTCAAGATGGATTATCCACAACCCTGCTCTAACAACAGTGTTACGAAGCCTTGCAGATCCAATCACCACGGGATAATACTTTTTTTTCTTAAATTTTTGTATTAATACTGATCTGCAATTTTTGGCAATTACAAGCCGGGTTAGAATTACGGTTGTAACCTTACCGATAAGATTAAACTTTTCTCGGTTAATTATCAAAAACGGATAAGTTACAGGTAATTTTGCCGATTCTTAAATCTGTTTTTTTTAGTATGTACTTGATTTTATATTTAAAGATTAAAAAAACGGCAATCCAAAAACACAGATCAGTGAAAATATTCTTATTCGGTGTGAAATTCCTCAATTTTTCTTAAATTTTAAGTTCTCTCTTACCGGTAAAATTACCGCCTTAAAAATCCTAGTTAAAAAGTTTTAGAAGAGGAAAAGAAAGGTATCTTCTGATGATTATCAGCCTATTAGGACTCGCTTATCTTTCATTCGGATACGTCGTCGCCATATCAGTCGGAAACAGAAGTTGGATAATTCCAGTCAGAGTCACACAATTAAAGAATTAAAAACAAACTTCTTGCCTGCCTCTACAATTCCAGGTCCTTTTGGTCAGTCAAAATTTTACTAAATTCACTAAATCATCACTCACACGGCCAAATAATACCATTGCAACAACACCAGTTGAAAAAGCCAACTTGTTAGCTGAACGTTTTGTTTCACATTCACGTGCTGCAGGGAAGTCCCTAAAGCGCTCCAGGAGCGGCATGTGTGCGGAAAAAGCGATTCACGTTGTTCTTGAATCGCTGTAAGTTGTACTCGGTGGGAAACACAGCGCTGGGCAAATTATTCCAAAGGGATGATGTTCTCCATATAAAAGACTGCTTGAAAAGCGTTGTACGCGGAGTATCAAGCTGAACCTCATACGGATGTGAAGCACCAGCGCGACGTGTATTTCTAACATGCACCGCTTTTTTAAGCGGGCTACATCCCTCGAGCACTTTCCATGAAAATACTAAACTTTGAGAAGCTCTCCTTGCTATGCCTGCAACATGTTTATGCCAGGACATATTTGCTCCCAAATTAACGCCCAACAAATTGAGTGACGATGTTAGAGGGATGGAGTGCCCGGACATAACTATGTCGGGTTCAGCAACGTTAACTTTTTTAGAGAAAACTGCCGCCTGGGTTTTTGTAGCGTTAAATTCCACTTGGTTACTGTCACCCCAAGATAGAATTTCTTCCAGGTCTTTGTTAAGTTGAATGACTTCCTGCTGTATGCGGATATTCGTCTGAGTAGCCGATGCCCAAGCGTTCAAAGTAAATGAAGAGATAAGTGTACTGTCATCTGTAAAGCTGTAGATTGGATTCTCGGTCTTTTCCGGCAGATCGTTAATATAAATGAGAAAGAGAGTAGGAGAAAGTATGGAGCCTTGGGGTACACCGGCGTTGATAGTAAAGGTGTTAGAAAGAAATCCGTCGACTGCCACTCGTAAAGAACGCTCTCTGAGTAAACATGAGAGCCACAAACAGAACTTTTAGGACATACCATAAGAACACGTAGCTTAGCCAACAGCCCATCGTTCCAAAAACGGTCGAATGCCTTGGATATGTCAAGAGCAACCGCTTCGAGATTCTCCAAAGTGTTCAATTGCGTTGTTCCAAACATGTGTTACATCAGTCAGAAGATCTCCCGTTGATCTATTTTTACGAAATCCATATTGGCGATCGCTAATAATGTGAATCCTTCAAGATATTTTAGAAGATGCTGATTGATAGCCCCTTATTGATTTGACTTTCGATATTACTGAAAGCAGTGCGATTGGTCGGTAGTTATTTGGCAAGGTCTTCTTGCCTTTTTTAGGTATCGGCTGAACTGTGGCACATTTCCAGCAGGAAGGAAATATTCCCTTTCTGTAGGATAGGTTGAAAAGTCTACAGAAAACTGGTGTTAGTTCCCTCGCACAGTTTTTGAGAACTATGGCAGTTATTCCGTCAGCGACAGAAGCCTTTTTGGTGTCTAGTTTCATCAAAATACGTTTTATGATACGCTGTCTGAAGACAATATCGGGCATCCTTGACTGCGCTATGGGAATAGTAGGTGGTGTTCTTCCTTGGAAATCGAGAGTGGAATGTGAAGCAAAGAGTTCAGCCAACAAGTTCGCTTTCTCAACAGGTGTCGTTGCAATAGAATTATCTGGCCGTGTGAGTGGTGGTATGGTGGATTTGGTGAAATTTTGACTAACTGCCTTAGCGACTGACCAAAAGGATCTTGAATTGTCGGGACAAGCGAGAAGTTTGTTTCTAATTCGTTGATTGTGTGACTCCTTGGTTTCGTCGATAATTTCTTTGCATCTGTTCCTAGCACGAACAAAGGTGTTACGATTTATGGTGTTAGGATTTTCACGCCATTGTCGGTATGCAAGATGTTTAGAAGCAACAGCTTCTTTGCATTTTCGGTCAAACCAAGGCTTGCCGTTGGAAGGGTATTTCTTCGAAAAAGGGATGTAAGCCTCCATACCGGCCAAAATAACATCGGAAACCTCCCTGCGCAGTCAGATGGGTCGTCGGATCGAAAACAAACGTCTAACCAAGGGAAAGTTCGAAAATCTTCCCATTTAGCAGATTTGTAGTGCCAAATCTGCGCGGTTTAGGCGCCTCTATGTCACTGATTGGTAGAATACTCGATGTCGAAAGTAGTTTATGGTCTGAAGAACCTAACGGCGAATTTACGCTGACTGTGTAAATCTCCGGATTGGTGACTAAAAACAGATCAAGAAGACTGGCAAACTCCCCGTCTCGATCAGGGTTCGTCAATAAGCTGAGTTAAGCCACAACTGATTGAAAATGATTCGGCTTCACGACCTTGTTCGTCGGTAGTATTTGAATATTTAAGCCAGTTGATGTTGTGGACATTAAAGTCGCCCAGGATGGCAATTTCGGCATTTAGATGGTTAATTTGTAAATTATCGATGGTGTCTGCAAGAGAAGCGAAAAGTGTTCTAAAGTTAGTATCACTTGGTGGTCGATAGAGGATACAGATGAACCTTGTGGTTTGTTGAGTCGTTATTTTTAACCACATAACATCAAAGTTTGGGGGCTCCAGATCCTCTTCTCGTTGGCATGAGAGGTCGCTTCTGACAAAAAACAGATTCCAAAGTTGCGTCTAAATCGAGAATAGAAGTCGTACCCAGGATAAAGATAGTTGACTGTGCTGGTCGATGAACTGACCTTGGTTTCACAGAGAGCGAGTACATGAGGTTTATTTGATTGCAGGTGTTGGTGCACTGAATTTATGTTCTAGTTTAAACCTCGTATGTTGCAAAAATCCATTTTAAAATTCTGATCTATGTATGTTGACGCCCCTGAACTAGTTGGATTATATTCAGAAGAGAGCTGTTCGCCTGATTGGACACCCAGAACTTACCAGCAACCTTGATTCCTTGGAACATCGAGCATGCTAGGAATATACGTCGTGCTAATACTTCACATCCGTATTAAATTCAGCTTGTCACTCCCTCCACCCTTTTCAAGCAGTCTATTATATGGAGAACCTTATCACTTTGGAATCATTTGCCCAGAATTATGTTTTCCATCGATTACAATTCAAGACCGAATTGCATTGTCCACACCCGCATCACTCTTGTAACGCGTTAGGGATTTCGCTGCAGCACGTGTGATAAGCCCATAAAAAAAGTCGATTGGAAATGCCAGTAATTTATTTATTTTTTGCTTAAAAATTATTAGTTTCCTATCTACATCTGAACCATAACTGATAATCGCTATACGACGGCGTGCTTAAATAAAAGGTAAGGTGGATCTTAAAAGATGGAATGGGTCTTTTCCTTTTCCTTTCTAATAAGTAATTGTCGAATATCGTAGATCAGTACATACCATAGTAACATAAAATAAAACAAAGAATTACCGAATGTTTGAGGATCAGTAGAGGTGAGGATTTATTTCAATTTTTAAAAAACTCGTCTGAATACTGCTAAAGTATATTTGTTAATTTTAAATTGATTACGATTGTAGATACTAAAAACAACTAAGTTGATTTGATAAAAATATTTATTGGTTTTAAGGCATCTGAAATGTGAACGTGTAGTATGTCAACCATTTAACTTGGTAAAAAAAGAGTTTCTTTTGTTCTTGTAGTGATACTGTCCATCAGTTAAGCTAATTTTGTAAAGCAGTTTACACATGAAGAACATCATTGTGTTGACTATGAATTGCATTCAATTTAAAAGATTTTAATGTAGCACAAAATTTTGGCAGATTATTTAGGCCAATTTTGAGAGGTCAAACTAATTTTGTTTTGATCTCTGCTATAATCAAGATTTGATTCGATTTGATAAAAACTAATTTCTTTGACCTCCGCCATGGTTAAAATTCAAGCAAGTGGTGTTTTTACCAACCTTAGTCTTCAGATTTTATATATTTTTTATTTTATGGGTCTAGAACACGTGCTACGGGGAAGTCCCTAAAGCGCTCCAGGAGCGGCAAGTGTGCGAAAAAAGCGATTCACATTGTTCTTGAATCGCTGTAAATTGTACTCTGTAGGAGACACTGGGCAAATTATTCCAAAGGGATTATGTTCTCCATATGAAAGACTGCTTGAAAAGCGTTATACGCGGATCAAGGCCGCCGGTCAGTTCCGGGTCTCCAATCAGACGCACAGCTCTTCTCTGAACAGAATCCAACAAATGCAGTGTGTGTTTCGGAGCGGAGCCCCAAACATGGGCGCAGTATTCCGTAGTTGGTCTAATTTGAGCTTTGTAAAGAATTAACAGTTGTTGTGGAATGTAAAGCTTTCTGGTTCGAAATAATATTACCGACTTTTGAGAAGCTCTCCTTGCTATGCCCGCAACATGTTCGTGTCAGAACATATTTGCTCCCAAATTAACGCCCAACAAATTGAGTGACGATGCTAGGGGAATGGAGTGCCCCGACATGACTATATCGGGTTCAGCAACGTTAACTTTTTTAGAAAAAACTGCCGCCTGGGTTTTTGTAGCGTTAAATTCCACTTGGTTTTGTCACCCCAAGATAGAATTTTTTCCAGGTCTTTGTTAAGTTGAACGACCTCCTGCTGTCTGCGGATATTCACCTGAGTAGCCGATATCCGAGCGTTCAAAGTGAATGAAGAGATAAGCGTACTGTCATCTGCGAAGCTGTAGATTGGATTCCCGGTCTTTTCCAGCAGATCGTTAATGTAAATAAGAAAGAGAGTAGGAGACAGTATGGAGCCTTGGGACACACCGGCGTTGATAGTGAAGGTGTTAGAAAGAAATCGGTCGACCGCCACTCGTAAAGAACGCTCTCTGAGGAAACATGAGAGCCACAAACAGAACTTTTCAGGCATACCATAAGAGCATAGCTTAGCCAACAGTTCATCGTGCCAAACACGGTCGAATGCCTTGGATATGTTAAGAGCAACCGCTCGAGATTCTCCAAAGTGTTCAATTGCGTTGTTTCAAACATGTGTTACATAAGTCAAAAGATCTCCTGTTGATCTATGTTTACGAAAGCCATATTGGTGATCGCTAATAATGTAACCTTTTCCATGACTTTCGATATTATTGAAAGCAGTGCGACTTGTCGGTAGTTATTTGGCAAGGTCTTCTTGCCTTTTTTAGGTATCGGCTGAACTGTGGCACATTTCCAGCAGGAAGGATATATTCTCTTTCTGTAGGATAGGTTGAAAAGTCTACAGAAAACTGGTGTTAGTTTCCTCGCACAGTTTTTGAGAACTATGGCAGGTATTCCATCAGCGCCAGAAGCCTTTTTGGTGTCTAGCTTCATTAAAATACGCTTTATGATACGCTGTCTGAAGACAACATCGGGCATCCTTGACTGCAATATGGGAATAGTAGGTGGTGTTTTTCCTTGGATGTCGACAGTAGAATGTGATGCAAAGAGTTCAGCCAACAAGTTCGTTTTCTCAACAGGTGTGTATAGAATGGTAATGTTTTTTTTTCTCTTATTTACAGGCAACTCGACTTAAACAGACACCACATATGGAGTAAGAACGTTGAAGTAACAGAACAAATTCTGCATAACGACGAGACTTCTCTAGAAAAATGTTCCCAGCTTTCAGCTCTGAACCTTGCCCATAATTTATTCACAAGTATTCCTGTTGTCTTGCCATGTTTAGCCGTTAATTTAACAAGACTTAATATGGCTTTTAATACATTGAGGTCTATGTCTCATATTACAAGTTACCCGAGTTCCTTAAAACAGTTGGATTTAAGCCATAATCAGATCGCCGTTTGGCCTAGCTTGCCGCAGGTTGAAGCGCAGGATAATATGGAGTTAGCTAATTTGGCTTGTTATATGGAGAATGCTACTTTTAGAGGGAAAAGTGCAGAAGTGGGAGGTAAGAAATGGATTTGTAACTGTAGATGTATTTTTTGTTGCGCAGGCTTATAGATGCTGTAAGAATTTATATTTTTAATTGCAGTTGATTACGCAATTCTTGCAGCTTCTTAAAGAGTTTTCTAGCAATTTCGGTTTAGGTCTTGACATTTTGACAAAGTAATAAATTATGGATTTTGGGATTAGGGCGTGTTAAATTAGGATGACTTTATGCCGTTTTGTATACGATCTATACTCTTCAAGATTAGAAATCTGAATGGGCACGGGATGCGCAAGGCAAATATTTATACTTCATTAGTATTCACCGAATCATGATCCAATGTAATAATCGCTTTCCACGTATTATACAGACCGTAACCCGTTCGTCTGTTCATTGTTATTGTTTGGTGAACTTTCTTTTAGATTGTTGGTGTGTCATACAGAGTGTTGATGCTTAGCTACTGCTCGTTGTAGAATGTTTCTTTGTTTTTTATACATATTTCATGTTTCTTAATTCTAGTCGAGATGTATCTTCCAGTTTCGGAAAAAAATTTTAAAATAACTTTACAACGTGAAGGTTGCTTCTCTCCGTAGTATTATGCCTAGTAAAGCACTCTCACGTTGAGCGTTCGGAACCGGCATTAAACTGTAGGTCCCATTTGTCAGACACACTGCAGCAATCACAGGCAAAAGCAACAGGGTCTCTTACATTCGGCATTTTAAGAAGAAAGTAGTTCAGGTCAATTCAAGTTTAACATATTTTTTGCCACTTTTCAATATCAACAGACCTCAAGCTCATTTCCGGTAGGATGAAAATATTCTCTTTCTGCAGGATAAAAACTGTCTACAAAAAACGGGTATTAGTTCACTGCTTTAAAATATTTTTTCAGAACGATAATGGGTATTTCATAAGTGTCTAGTTTCATAGGGATATTTTTTATGAGACGCTGCCTGAAAATGATATTATTTTTGACTGTACACTGGAAATTTAAAAACACTTTTTTCAAATTTCAAAATCTCAAAAACATTTCCCTCCATTTTGACTCATTTTGATTTTGAATACAATCATAACTTTAAATATAATTAAGACACTCGGTATACGGTGATTTTACTATTTCCAATGGAACGTTGTGTATTTTCGAGAAACCATGACCTATAATCTGAGTTGTTCCACGCTTGCAGTATCTAAGTCACTGTCTATGAAACTTCTTTCTGTAATATTAGTATTAATTTTTGTACTCTTTCATTTCTAGTAAGACGACATTCATCTAGATCAGTACGGCATGCAGTATTACATTCCGTTTGTGTTCATAGAAGACATTTAAGACTTGATAATTTAAGAACTTTAATATTAGCCGACAATCAACTGTCAAGGATTCAACTTAGCACCGATGATAATGGCGATTTAAGTGGTACGGAGGATGATGAAACTGAAAGGGTAAGTTGTTCGAGTTAGTTAAAAGCACAATATATTTTCGTCCAAATCTATTTGGACCCCTTGCCAACGTTTATAAACTGGTATAGCTCTCAATGCAGCCAGCGAATTCCCTTTTGTAGTTTTTGCTGATTTGGCAATTTTGGCTTGGGCATAGGGAACCCATCGGTGGTGAATACAGTACTAGTGGAACGGTTATGGTTTCATTTTTACATAAAAAGTTAATACTTATTGCATCGTATGATGATGCTTTCATGATGCAAAATCCATGAATTGTTCTGGCACAATTCAGGCCTTCTGTTACGAACTGACTTAGTTAAACGGCTTTTAATACGTCAAAAATGCTCCTTATTGACTGTTTGGCTGGTTAAAAGAAACCCTTTATGCACAACACTATGGTAATGGAAGAAAATTAAGACAACTCCGGTTTTTGACCAACTTTGACGTGATTATTTCAGTTTTGGTTTACCTCTCCTCAATATTCAAGCTGTATTGTTGAGCTGTTTCCGGGTCATATGAACAGATCTATGTCAGATTACCCCTAATTTTTGAACAAAAAAATGTACATGTCTACGACATATTGCTGATTTAAATTTTCGGTCATTGTTAGGCCTGTTTTGACACCGTCAAAAACTATTTCTGCATTTTTGTAACATGAAATATTACAACTATTTATTTTCGTTTACTTTTTTAGAATCCACAGACCAGCAAATCAAGACTAATGTTTCCCAACTTGTCTATGCTCGACATTAGTAATAATAACATTAAAGAAATACCATCAAATATTTTTGAGTTAACGAATTTATCCGTCCTTAATATAAGTGGTAATTTAGGTAAGTTATTATTTATTTATTTGAGTGTAGCAAGTGTGTTAGTTTAAGAAAATGAAGGATAAGAAGGGCGTATTGACGTGATTCCTTTTACCATTTTTTTTATCTTAATATTAAGAATCTGTTTTATAACCTGACAAGAAATATTCGTTATCCTTTTTTTTATTAACATGTATTTAAGTTACTGAAAAAAGCAAATGAATATCAGGTCACCGTGTGGATAGCAATGATTAACTACGAAAAAGTTTTTAATTCGGTAGATATATGGACAGTCTTTAACGCCTTAAGTAACGGCAGAGTCGACGAAAGATACACAACTCTTCTTGAATACATGTATAAAAATGTCACATAACAAATAATGCTTGAAGAAAAAAACAAATAAAATCATAATTAAGAGAGGAATTAGACAAGGCGATTTAATATCCCCAAAGTTGTTCACCTTGAAAAAATAAAGGAATACTAATGGACGGTGAACGATTAAATCAGTTAAGGTTCGCAGATGATGTTACTCTGATCGCTATCACAAAAGAAGAATTACAAGAAATGCTGATGGAATTAAATAACAGGTCTTGAGAAATAGGTCTAAAAATAAACTTCACCAAAACCAAATGTTTGAACAACGAAAGTGAAGATAACAGCCAGGAACTATTAATAGAAGGTGAAAGAATAGAAAAGGTGCAAACATTCATATTTTTGGGACTAAAAATCGAAATGTCAAAAAATAATGACCTTCTTGCTCTGCGTTCGGAAAGTTACATTCTACATTTAAATTGGACATCCCAAGTACAATAACAGCGAGAGTATTCGATTAATATGTACTGCCGGTATTAACATATGGCACTGAAACGTGGGCTTTAAATAAAAGCATAATAAATAAACTCCAGATAACCCAAAAAGCAATGGAGAGGAGAGTGCTAAATATTAGACTCCAAGATCGTATTCCAAACATCGAGATACGAAGAAGATGGAAAGTGACAAATGTAATACAACAAATATGTATATTAAGGTGCATAATTTTAGAGTCGAAACAAAAATTAAATTTGTTCTAATTTAGTTTAAAAAATTTGGAAGGGTAAGTTACGAGTATTCCCTACTAGCCACTCTTTAGGTGATTTATTTTGTTGTTGGGCAGAGATTGTATGTGTGAATATAAAATGAGTAGTTGTTAATATTTTGAGCTTTTAAATGATAGTTACTTATAATTTTATCAAGGAATTCAATCAAGGTTTCTATTTGCCGGTCTCTGTGTACGATTGTATTGGGCGTATATCTAGGAGCATTTACTATTTAAAAATTTTTAAAGTTGGTTTTACTTAAAATGCACCAAGTTGGTGCACCATAAGTTAAAATCTATCTTACTTGTGTTTTGTACAGGATAACCTTGGTTCTAAGGTTAGGCTTACTTTTATAAGTTAGTAAACGGTAGATTGCCGGAAGTTGAGCAATAGCATTATTAATAGATTTCTGATAGGTAAATTCCAATTAAATTTTTTATTGAAGTGGATGCCACGATATTTGACCATTAGACCAGTCGATTTGTTTATTACAAACCCTTACTTTTGTTTCTGGAAGATAAATTATAGATTCTTCTTAATCTCCAGTTTTTCATCCATCTTTCGAGTTACCTAATAGCACGTTGAAGACGTAAAATTGTTTAGATTTTTCTGTCAACGCTGTGTCAGCACCGGAGACAGAGGCGACCCCTGTTGAACCCCTGCCCTGATCAATATATACATAATATTTATTAAGATTAGTTGTAACAATAGGCAAGTACAACAAAAATATACAAGACTTTATGAAAGACCAAGAAGAATCTCTAGCCTAAATACATAGGAAATAATAATACAAATTAGTGAAAATTCTTAACAATGGAACAAAAAATATAAAAAGCAAGTTTGTTCATTTGCTCCTAAATATGGTATTATTACTATTACAGATAAATTGTCACCCATTCTGTTTAATGCGTTTCATATAAATTCGTTTTTGTTTTTTTATGGTTGCAAAAAAGATCGATCTTGATCATTGAAAATTGCGACCTCTTATGCAATTTTCTCCCTTAGACGATTCATCATCACGTTATCTTCCACCAATCAAATTTGGTGGCCATCTTATTCCTCCAAATCTGCCAATCCATAAAAAGAAAAGGACGGTTACTGCGAGATTTCTGTATGGCAGAGGGCCACCCTACTGTCAGATTATGTGGGACCAAATTGTCAACAATTTCCGTTATGATTTTTGAGTATATTACACCCTTTAAATTTCTATTAAAAATAGTGGTTGTGTTCGATATATCGCACTAAATCCGGACAGATTGGCGAACAGAGTGTTTTATGTCGGGTACTGCTCTATGATTGTTATTACCTTAAAAGCGAGCACTTCTTCTATTAGAAACTTTGGCTGCTGAGAACACTGATTCATCTGTCCGAACAATTTTATTAAACAGTTTCAAATCCATACGTTGCATTATCTCCTGACAAAAGCCTAAACGTAATTCTTTGTGGTCTTGTGTTAAGTGCTGCACTGGTGGCATATTTATATGGCTGATAACCATGTTTCTCTAAAGTATTTTGAAAATCGCGATAAATTTTGCCAAGATCGTTAACAGCGTCTGTTATAACGCCTTCTGGCTTTTCTAAAATCAAAAAACAGTAAATATTATTTTTCGTTTGGTTTTCATAATTGTAAGGTACTTTGAAAATGCAAAAGAATTTCCAGTTCTTCATTTTCGTAGTTTTCTTCTCGTTGTGTAGTCCTTTTCTTTCGTGTAAACGGTACGAAGCACAACTAGACGAGAGGAACTCAAGATTCAAGACATCGTCCGTTTCGCCAGATCAAGACGGCGATATTGGAGGGATCACGTAAGTAGGATGCCAGCTAATAGGTAGCCGAAATGGGCAAAAGATAAAGAAGCAGAAATAAGAAGACCACCAAAAAGATGGCACGAAAGCCGACATGTAGGTCACAAGAGGCTTAAAAACAGACGAGCCAAGACCTTGTCTTATAGGAAGACTAGCCGGGCCCGCGGCTCCGCTCGCGTGGACTTGATTCACTACTATCGTCACTGCTTATTCCTTATGTTACCCAACGTAATAAAATATCTCCCATTATTTCTCCTTATCTCCCAATATTTCTCCTTATTTCCCATTATCTAGGCTTATCTCTGCTCATCTACCATTATTTCTCCTTATCTCCCATTATCTCTCCTTATTTCCCATTATTTATATTTATCTCCCATTATCTCACCTTATCTCCCATTATCGAGGCTTATCTCGACTTATCTCCCATTATTTCTCCTTATCTCCCATTATCTCACCTTATCTCCCATTATCTAGGCTTATATCGAATTATATAGAACATATGTATAAATTTATAAAAACACATACATCGGATAAGTGGTTCTCGAGTGATAAGCGCACTAACGGACAGACAGAGAGACGTTGCATTTTATATATATTGTATTTTTTGCTACATGATATTGTTCCATATTTAATGCTTTAGGGAGTTTATTGCAAGAGAACGCGCTAGCGGCAAACTTTTCTCCGACTTAATTCACTATTATCGTCACTGCTTATTCCTTATGTCACCTAATAAAATATATCCTATAACCTGGCCAGAGAACATACGTATGGTTAAAAAAAAGCACGTAAATCGGATAAGTGGTTCTCCAGTGATAAGCACACTAACGGACGGACAGACAGACAGACAGACAGAAAGACGGACAGAGAGACATTGCATGTTATATATATTATAGATATTCTCTGCTACATAATATTGTTCCATATTTAATGGTTTGGACTGTGTATTGCAAGAGAACGCGCTAGCGGCAAACGACTTCATTTACTATTATTGTCACTGCTCATTCCTTATGCTACCTATCGTAATAAAATATAGCCTATAACCTGGCCGGAGAACATATGTATGTTTTTAAAAAAAAAAAGTACGAAAATCGGATAAGTTGTTCTCCAGGGATAAGCGCACTAACGGACAGACAGACAGACAGAATACGTTGCATTTTTATATATATATATAGATGTAATAAAATATATACCTATAACCTGGTCAGAGAACATATGTATGAATTTAAAAAATCACGTAAATCGGATAAGTGGTTCTCGAGGGATAAGCGCATTAAGGGACAGACAGACAAACATTGCATTTTATATATATTATAGATATAGATTATTATTATTATTATATAACCTGGCCAAAGAATATATGCATGAATTTAAAAAAAGACAGGTAAATCGGATAAGTGGTTTCCGCGTGATAAACGCACTAATGGACAGACAGACAGACAGAGAGACATTGCATTTTATATATATTATAGATTATAAATTACAGATATTCTTCTTTGCTACATATTTAATGGTTTAGGCTGTGTATTGCAAAGGCACGCGCTAGCGGCAAACTTACTTCCGACATCATTCACTATTTTACGTCACTGCTCATCCCTTATGCTACCTATCGTAATAAAATATAGCCTATAACCTGGCCAGAGAACATATGTATGTTTTTTAAAAAAAAGTACGTAAATCGGATAAGTGGTTTTTCAGTGATAGGCGCACTAACGGACAGACAGACAGACAGAGAGACGTTGCATTTTATATATATTATAGAAGAAGAAGCCTAACTCTGCAAATAAGCGAGTTTAAGGGGTGGTCCCTTTATATGGATTTGATAAAATTTTTAAATTTTACGCCCGTAACACATCCATAATGGCAATAAATAGAGATCTGCTGTGACAATTATTATTTATTTTTAAAAATTATCTTCGAAGTAGAACTTTTTATGTACTCGTGTATATAACGATGAAATAACGAAAATACACCGATGAATTAATTATATTTGGGTCACCATATGTTTGAACCGATATGTTATTTGTTTATTATAAACTACCGACAATTACCGCACTCTTAAATTTACTTAATGTGTTATATGGTGGTAAAATGAATGTCAACAATTTTTATTTACAATTATATACAATATTTGCTAAAATGATAAATGGATGTGACTGTGTTTACTTCACTAAAATAATTTAAACGCTCAAAATCCGGACCAAAGCATTTACTGAGTTAGGAAAAACGTTGGATGATATTTAATAGAAAGAAATGGTTTGTTGGTTTTATGTCGCTGCATGATAGTAAATCAATTTGTCTAAGTTACACACTGTCTGATCCCTATTTATAGCGAATGGTTTCATTTCTTAACGTTAAAACACGGCGTAGTTATTTACTATTCGAATTATGGAACGGTGAAAGAAAGTCAGATAACTGTTGAGGTAAAGTTGCGTAATTTTTAAGTGCAGACTATCGTCAATTGAAAAAATATCACACAGAAGTATATAGTGGCTTATCGGATGTAGACCGTCAGTAAGTTTTGCTCTTGCATTAACAGTATGGGAGTCCAAGAATAATGGACAATCCAAACGTGTCGTCTATCGTTCATCAAACGAGTACATGCTATGTTTCGCTTCATATCAGAGCTTATCAGTTAACTTCCGTGGCTCCGTAGCGTAGTACCTTGCTTACGGTGCAGAAGGTCGAAGGTTCAATCCCGCAGCTCGTTATACTTATTTATTAATTTATTTTAGGTACTAGCTTAAGAGGCAATTGCGACACAATGACGACAGTAGCAATTATTAAAAAAGAATATATCTAAAGATAATGTTAGCTAAAAAACACTGCCACCATCTAATCTCAAATAACGATATTGTTACTCTATTGCTTTTGGCGTAACAGTACGAATTTGATTTTTTTTTTCGAGTGTGAACTGTGCTCTTGGATTAAAAGCCGGATTGTCCATTATTCTCGGACTTCTGTACTTTTAATAGAAGGGCAAGCTTACTACCGGTTCACATCACATGCCGCTTAGATTTGTTAGCTTAGATATTTGCATTATGATCTTCTCTTGACCTGGGCTACCTCATGTGCTTTAAGATGGAGCGAAACGGTATTCCCGGGTTATCCATTATACTTGGATATTGGTACATTTAACGGAAACGCAAAACTTTTTGATCATCGTCGTCTGATAAACCACTATATAATCTCTCTGTTTTTCACGGACGCTACCTAAATACACGTTTTGCTTGTTATAATTTTTA